>OY754302.1:10841289-12080997 GCA_963573255.1 Chironomus tentans
ACTCTAGTGAGTCAAGTCCTGTTCGAACAGGCCAGTGACCTTCGGCTCTAAAAATCTGAGGGGGAGAATTTTTATGGGTCATACAATTCAATTAACTATTGCTGCTTTTAATTATGTGCACTTATGACATCCAAAATTAGGATGGATAAGAGGCTAAGAAATCTAGAGTTCAGGAATTCAGTGGATATCATAATTGAACGACAGCAACGTCAAAATAACTTCCTTATCAGCAATGCCAAATTAGGAAAAATAGTATTAAAACTGCATAAAGCCACTGATAGACATAAATAGAACTAGAGAGTGAGGGAGAAAATTCTCTCAAATATTTCGTGAGATTCTCAAAATTAATCAATCTAATCTGTTCATCAAGCCACTTAATTTCATAAAAATTGATTCTTACCTTCTCAAAATTTTCCGAGTTATATGACATCACAAATTCTGGATTGCCTAGCATTGCTGGAATTCTCACTGCTTCTCCAAACTCATCATAAAATGCTCTCATAACATCCTTAATTGATTTTTTATAATATTTTCCGCCTGGTAAACTCTCCTTAACCATTTTAAAGAATGAAATTGTAGGCATTTCAGAGAATGGCTTTGCATTTTCAATTTCACTGCTAATTTTAGTAGAATATGCACGACACGTGAGAAGATTAACTTGTCTGATGAGTAGATTTCTCATTGTTTTTGTTGTTGTGATAAAAAGTAAATATTTTGAATGTGAAAAAAATTGTTTAGGGAAGAAGCACCTTCCACAATCAAAACTGCGTTGCGACTGAGAGAATTTTTTCGGTAAACATGAGGATTTTAGAGAGAATGAGAGAAATTGAGAGAAAATTTTGATAAGAAATGTGTGGTTTAAGTGCAGATTGATTTACTAGGCCAGAAATTATTGCACATGTTTTTGGAAATTTCACTCTTTATGGGGGTCGAACCACATATTTGAGGGTCTAACCACGCTGCGGTAAATGATCTTTCCATCATGAGCAGTAGTTTTTATACCTAAACAAGTTAAGCACATCATTAACATGACTATTGTTGGTTCATGTTTCTGACTTTTATGAGGTGTTTACCACTTGTACGTCAAGCGAATGGCACCCGAACCTCAAAAATTTTTTGTGTCGATCGGGCTGAGAACTCGAATTAATCTTAATTCAGAAATAGTTTTTAATAAAATATAAAAATCTTTATTCAGTCACCATAAGAATTTGGAATAAGAATGTCAGGTAATGAACCTAATGGAATAAACTCATACGTCAATAATTTTAAACCTCATTTCAGAATCAGGAATATTAACGAAAGTGCTCTTAACCTTCATGTCTGGATAGTGCCATTCAATCTTAAAGTTCCTGATTATGTTAGCTACTAAAGTTTCCAGTTCAAGCTCAGCAATTCTCTTTCCAATGCAGCTGTGGAAGTTAAATTAAGATACAGTTAGACAAAATCCCTTGAGTACCAACTCTGACTTTAATCATTCAACTAAAATTCATAAAAAAAATTAAAATTGGTGTGAATATGAAACAATGCCACTGACCTTCTAGCACCAAATCCAAATGGCAAAAATGTGAATGGATTCGCAACACCAGCTCTAGGACAGCTCTCGTCGGTCTGCTCTCTTAACCATCTTTCAGGCAGGAATTGTGTTCCGTTTGGGAAAAGTTTGTCGTTTGTTAAATCAAAAACAGGCTGCACTCCAACATGCGTATTAGCTGGAACATGATACCCTGAAATCACCACATCTTTTGTAGTCATTCTTATATTTCCTAACACAACTGGAAATAGACGGAATGATTCTTTGACCACAGCTCTTAAATAAGGCATGTTTCTGGTCTTTTCAGGAGTTAGTTTTGAATTCTTGTCAGGCAGAATTTTGATCAATTCTTGTCGGAGAATTTCCTGCTTTTCTGGATATTTTGCAAGGCAGTAAAGTATGTTGAGGACTCCACTTGCAGTCTGTGAGAGAGTTTTGAGAACTATTTAGAAATTAAATTTGGATAGTAAATTCCTTACTGTATCAACTCCAGCCAACATCAAATCAGACACAACAATAACTGCAACTCTTTTGTCAACTCTAAGGAGCTTCCTCAAAATGCTGTCTTCTGTGTCACTTGACGATGAATTGTCTTCATTCATTTCCTTAATTGCCAGGTCTATGTAATGCATGATTATGCTGTGGATTATTAATTTTTTAAAAAGATCATTGAGATATAAAGTATCAACCTACTCAGTTAACATGTCATAAACATTAATCAATTCCATAAATCCCTTAGTCTGATAGAACTTCCAAATTGAAGCCTTTCCATCATATTCAGCCGTCATTTCAAAGAAACTTCTGATTCCTTTGATCAACTTTTTGGCATTTTCATCTTTTGTATTTTTATCAAATAGGTTGAGTCTGCGTTCAAGTCCAACAGCGGTGACAGATTCTAGTGACCATGTGTTGATATAGTTTGAGAAATCGCCTGGCATTTCACTCTTGTCGTTCCTTATTTTCCTCATTCTGTAATAATAAAAATGATACTTTTTGAGGAAGTTCTCTAATGTGGTTACTAGGGTTAAGAGATTGAGGTTATGATATTGGGATTTGGTTTAAAGTGAGATTTGGTTTTTCTTGAATAACTTAATCAACCGACTCTTTCCACCTAAAGCGTCAGTATTGAGGTCTTTGTCACATGATGTGTAATTGTTAGGTATACAATGATTTGAATGATTTCTTGGCGGCATCTTACGCACACGAATTGTAACTAGGTTACATTGTAGGGTTCAACAGGTCCTTGCAATGTGCAGAGCTTGCAAGTGATTCGAATTCCACTATAAACTGTAGGTCCAAAGGGTGTGATACAATAGATTTCTATAATCGAAGTGCCTCCAAAAGATCCTTACCTTGGTAACATGACATTAGCAGGCTATCTACTTACACTTCAATAAATTCTTTAGCAATATCATCGATCTGTGCTGTATATCTCTTGATTGTCTTCGGTTGCATCAAAATTGGATTTGCAATTGACCTCATATTTGACCATTTTTCTCCTTGGGATGCGAACAGGCTTCCAAGATCTTTGTAGATCTCTGGGCGCTTTGTTTCTCTATAATATCTCAAACTATCAATTCCCAAACGTACCGGCCAGTTGCCTTCAACTCTAAAAACCTATAGATATTTTTAATGGAAATAATATTTATAATGAGAATGACCTAAAATAGAATCTGCATATTTTTAGGAGAGAGATAGGATATACGCTTCCCTGGTGTAAAGCAGGGGTAGATGCAGACCCCAGGGGTAGGTTTTAGATATAGGTGCAGATGTATGCCTAGAAATTCAGTCCATGCATTCTAGGTATATTAGCACTTAACAATTCGGTATCAAGCTATCGTAGCTATAGCTCTACAACCTACTATTCCGGCTTATATTGTTTTGCAGAGTTCAAAGTCAGTTGATTGACTTTATACTCTGATATTTTGAGTCAAAAATACTAACCGTTTCAAAATCATCAGGATTGAATGTGATGACATATTGACGTCTTCGTAACATTGCTGGAATTCTCATGACATTACCATATTCTTCATAAAATAGTTGCTGCATTTCCTTCATCGATTTTTTATAATACTTGCCACCCGGTAAATTGCCTCTAGCAACTTTAAGAAAAGACATTGTTGGTATTTCACTAAATGGTCTTGCATTTTTAATATCACTAGTAAGATTCGACGCAGAACAATAAGCTCGACGCGAGAGAGAATAAACTTGTTTAGTGAGCATGATGAATATTAAAATTAGATTTTTTTGTGAGAATATTTTATGCTCAGTGTGATGTATCTTCCTTCCTCACTAAAAACCGCCATGCGACTGAGAGAACTTTTGGACATACATGAGTATTTTAGTCGATCAAAAATGAGAGAATTTTTGTGTGAGAAAGATTTCTTTATCTGATTTTATAAACACTTTCAGCTGATAATTTAATAACAAATGTGTTGTTTGTCTTGGAGCTAAAAATGGATTGAAAAAAAATTACTTTATTTCTGAAATAACTGATCGTCAAAAAATGACGTCAGAATATCAAGGATTAAACTTCAATAATTTTGAATCTCATTTCAGAATCAGTAATATTGACGAAAGTGCTCTTAATCTTCATGTCTGGATAGTGCCATTCAATCTTGAAGTTTCTGACTATGTTAGCTACCAAAGTTTCCAGTTGAAGTTCAGCAATTCTCTTTCCAATGCAGCTGTGGAAGATAAAATAAGATCCAGTTAGACAAAATCCCTTGATTATCAACTAAAATTTATCAATAACAAGCAACTAACCTTCTAACACCAAATCCAAAAGGCAAAAACGTAAATGGATTTGAAGCTTCAGCTCTAGGACAACCCTCAGTCTGCTCCCTTAACCATCGTTCAGGCAAAAACTTTTGAGGATTTGGATAATATTTCTCATCATGTAAGGCAAATAATGGCTGCATTGCAACATGAGTGTTGGCAGGAACATGATAACCAGATAGTATAACATCTTTTGTGGTCATTCTTATATTGCCTTGTAAAATAGGGAATGCACGGAAGGATTCTTTAATAACAGCTCTTAGGTATGGCATGTTCCTTGCTTTTTCGGGAGTCAGCTTTGAGTTTTTCTCTGGGAGCGTTTTGAAGAGTTCTTGCCGAAGAAGTTCCTGTTTGTCTAGATTTTTGGCAAGACAGTAAAGTGTGTTGAGCGTTGCACTTGCAGTCTGTGGATAATTTTTTTAAAAATATTTTGAATCCATGAAGAATTTTTAAGCTTTATTTACTGTATCAATACCAGCCAACAACAAATCAGAAACCATAACAACTGCTACCCTCTTATCTGCTCGAAGGAGCTTCCTCAAAACACTTTCTTCTGCATCACTTGACGAATTGCCTTGATTCATTTCCTTTACTGCTAGTTCAATGTAGTACATGATAACACTGTGAATTAAAATATTTTTAAAATACCGAAAATAAAAGTAAGTTTTTTTCATACTCAGTAATATTGTCGTAAACATTCATCAGTTCCTTAAATCCCTTAGTCTGATAATACTTCCAAATCGAAGGTTTTCCATCATATTCAACTGACTGCTCAAAGAAATCTCGTACTCCTTTGATCAATTTCTTAGCATTCTCATCATTCGTGTTAGGATCAAATAGGTTGAGTCTGCGTTCGAGTCCAACAGCAGTGACTGATTCTAGTGACCATGTGTTGATGTAGTTTGAGAAATCACCAGGCATTTCACTTTTGTCGTTCCTTAATGTTCTCATTCTATATGACAGATATTAATTTAATGACTTACTTCTTGTTATCATTGACAATACTTACAATTCAACAAATTCCTTAGCAATGTCATCAATCTGAGTCATATATCTCTTAATGTCGTTTGGATGCATCAAAATTGGATTTGCAATCGACCTCATTTTTAACCATTTTTCTCCATGTGACGCGAAAAGACTTCCAAGATCTTTATAAATTTCAGGACGTTTTGTGTCTCTGTAATACTGCAAAGTTTCAATTCCATATCTCACAGGAAAATTTCCTTCAACTCTGTAAACCTGTTAACTTATTGTATTCATTAGTCAAATGGTCATTTATACCTCTAATATTTAGAAATTAGGGCTTTTAATAAATATTTTAAGGCACTTTATGAACGATAGCTTATTGGATTTATAAAGTGTCGTAATTAGCGGTCGTTCAGGTCAAAATTTTGCTACGCTTCTTATTAAATTTTTTTGATTTTCTCACAAAATTTGTTACGGGGTTCAAAAGTGGACATTTTTAGCGTTATGTAATATTCAAATGATCCCTTATAGAACTGACCATTTTGCTGTACCATGTGCAAAAAGAATATAATTAAAATTAGATGAGTTGTTGTCGAAAATTTTACAAATAATTGACACTTGAGTAGGGGCCACTTATAAATGACGTCACACAAAAAATTATATTTTTAAAACCCCTCTCTCTCACATGGTCACAAAATCTTCTTTTATATGGAAGTGTTACACAACGTCAGACACCTCCCCCTCTAAAAATTAAACATTATTTAGGGATAATTCATGTATAACGTCCAACATTTAAGGGGGAGGGGGGATCTGAGCTTTTGTGACACCATCATACAAAAAGAATTTTTTTACATACCACTTTTTGATGGAAGTCATAAGTGAATGACTCCTTATGAACAATTTCTCATTTGAAAATTTGTAAATTTTGTGAATTTTTTAAAATTAGATATTTGAATTTTAAAAAATTCACCTTTTCAAAGTCATCTGGATTAAATGTTACAACAAATTGAGGTCTTCTTAGCATCGCTGGAATTCTTAGAATATTTCCATACTCTTCTTTTAACAGCTGTGAACATTGATTAAGTGGCTTTTTATAATATTTTCCACCTGGCAAGCATCCTACAATAATATTGAGAAATCGAATTTTTGGCATGGCAGAAAATGGCTTTGCACTTTGAATATCATTCGAGAAATTTAATACAGAGCAATAAGATCGACACGAAATAGAACAAATTTGTGTTCTGATCATGTTCTGTTATGATTTTAGTAAAGTATTAGTTTTTAAACTTAGAAATTTATCTTCTCTTCTCAATTGAAATTGAGTCGCGACTGACTAATAATTTAATGAATAAAATTGTGAGATCGATAATGCAAATATGTTTATACAACTGATAATAATATCAGATCTTAATCAATGTCCTTGAAGCAAAAAACATGCGAATTTATTATAAGTTATATTTATATTTTATATTTTTTAGAATTTATCTATCGAGTAGATTCGATTTGGCTTGATTAGTTGAATAGAATACAATGGATTTATTAGCCTTGGGGTCATAATTGATATTACATATTCAATGATGATACAATATTGAATTTTAAAGATAATAAAGAAATAAAAATGCATTGCAAAAATTTGAATTTAAAATTTAATTTATTTTTGCAATAACTGATATCAAAAAATTTAAAAAATTCAAAATTAATTTTTTTGAAGGATTGCTAACTCTCATTTCAGGTTCTTCGAGTATTAACAGAATAATTTAAACTTCAATAATTTTGAATCTCATTTCAGAATCAGGAATATTGACAAAAGTGCTCTTAATCTTCATGTCTGAATAGTGCCACTCAACTTTAAAGTTTCTGATGATGTTAGCTACCAAAGTTTCCAGTTCAAGCTCAGCAATTCTCTTTCCAATGCAGCTGTGGAAGATAAAATGAGATCCAGTTAGACAAATACCCTTGATTACCAACTCCAAAATTAATCATCAAAAACAAGTCACTAACCTTCTAGCACCAAATCCAAATGGCAAAAACGTAAATGGATTTGAAGCTTCAGCTCTAGGACAACCCTCAGTCTGCTCCCTTAACCATCTTTCAGGCAAAAACTTTTGAGGATTTGGATAAAAATTCTCATCCTGAAGAGCAAATAATGGCTGCATTGCAATATGGGTGTTAGCAGGAACATGATAACCTGACAGCACAACATCTTTTGTAGTCATTCTCATACTGCCTTGTACAATTGGGAATGTACGAAAGGATTCTTTTATTACAGCCCTTAGGTATGGCATGTTTTTTGTATTTTCGAGAGTCAACTTTGAGTTCTTCTCTGGGAGAGTTTTAAAGAGTTCTTGCCGAAGAAGTTCCTGTTTGTTTATATTTTTGGCAAGACAGTAAAGTGTGTTGAGCGTTGCACTTGCAGTCTGTTGATAAAAATTGTTAAGTTTTGATGCGTGAAGAATCTTAATTTTTGTTCATTACTGTATCAACACCAGCCAACAGCAAATCAGATATTACAACAACTGCAACTCTTTTGTCTGCTCGAAGGAGCTTCCTCAAAACGCTGTCTTCTGCATCACTTGACGAATTACCTTGATTCATTTCCTTTACTGCTAGTTCAATGTAGTACATGATAACACTGTGAATTAAAATATTTTTAAAATACCGAAAATAAAAGTAAGTTTTTTTCATACTCAGTAATATTGTCGTAAACATTCATCAGTTCCTTAAATCCCTTAGTCTGATAATACTTCCAAATCGAAGGTTTTCCATCATATTCAACTGACTGCTCAAAGAAATCTCGTACGCCCTTGATCAATTTCTTAGCATTCTCATCATTCGTGTTAGGATCAAATAGGTTGAGTCTGCGTTCGAGTCCAACAGCAGTGACTGATTCTAGTGACCATGTGTTGATGTAGTTTGAGAAATCACCAGGCATTTCGCTTTTGTCGTTCCTTAATGTTCTCATTCTATATGACAGATATTAATTTAATGACTTACTTCTTGTTATCATTGACAATACTTACAATTCAACAAATTCCTTAGCAATGTCATCAATCTGAGTCAAGTATCTCTTGGTTGTCTTAGGTTGCATCAAAATAGGATTTGCAATCGACCTCATATTTGACCATTTTTCACCGTGTGACACAAAAAGACTTCCAAGATCTTTGTAGATTTCTGGACGTTTCTCTAATCGGTAATATTCTAAAGTCTCAAGTCCATATCTAACAGGCCAATTTCCTTCAACTCTGTAAACCTGTTAATTTTTATATTATTGCATCATTAAGACAACCATTTGCATCATTTTAAGAAATTTTACATTTAAGAATATTGCCATTTATTATTAGGGGTCGTTAACCTATGACGTCTAACAATTAGGAATGTCAAATGACAATGACGGTGCTTGATGGATGTCAGGATTGAACGACCCCTTTGAATTGATAGAATTTCAGTCTCGTTGTATTATTTGATAAGAACTGATAAGAATAATCGATAATTTAATTCTATCAAATTAACTAAGTGGATTTACCTTCTCAAAATCATCGGCATTGAATGTAAGAACAAATGTTGGTCTCTTCAACATCGGTGGCATTCTTATAATGTTTCCATACTCTTCATAGAACAACTGTAAACTCTCTTTCATGGTCTTCTTGTAAAATTTACCACCCGGTAGACTATTTTTAGCAACACTGAGAAATGAAATTGTTGGAATTTCAGAAAATGCCTTTGCATTTTGTGTATCGCTGGACAAATTCGATGCAGAACAATAAGCTCGTCGAAACAAATAATAAACTTGTCTTTTGATCATGTCTGTTTGTTGTTGTTATGAAATTTTTTATATTTTATTAGAATTTTGTTGTTCCCAGAATTGTATATTCTTTACACTTTAGACTTTCAGTTCCAACTGAGAGAATCTTTGGACATACATGAGTATTTTAACTGATCCAAAGAGAGAATTTTATTTGGTAAAAGAGAGAAAAATTTCTTCTTTATCTGATTGTTTGGATGCGTACATTGTGAGAATGTATTGTTAAAATTTATGCCTGAAAAAATAATCGGTGGATTTAAAAATGACTCAAAGATTTAAGATAGGATAAAAATAATTTTTCAAAAATTCATTTATTTCAAAAAATGACCAAAAATAAAACAATAATATGCATTACACATCTGTAACTGTAAACCTCATTTCAGAGGCAGGAAAATTAACAATCGTGCTATTAACTTTCATGTCTGGATAGTGCCATTCAATCTTGAAGTTTCTGATTATGTTTGCCAAAATAGTTTCCACTTCTAACTCAGCAATTCTCTTTCCAACGCAACTGTGAAATTAAAGCCAATATTTAAAATAATAATAATAATGCATAGGGGTGATTTAAATATAATATAATGTCATAAACGGCCTTTTTTATCCGCTATCTATAGTGATAACATTTGATCATTTTGTAACTGTCCTTACCATTACACTATTTACAAACAAAATAATAATTAAATAATAATTTTTCTCTAAATTTTTTTCCGAAGCTCTAATTTAATAATTAGAATATATATACTAAAATATGAGCATAAGAATGAAGAAAAAAATATTTTGGAAAAAAAATTCTGACTATGCAACTGCCAACGATTACATATTTATCAATTTTAACACAAACCTTCTTTTTCCAAATCCAAAAGGCAAAAACGTAAATGGATTTGAAGCTTCAGCTCTTGGACAACCCTCGATCTGCTCTCTTAACCATCGTTCAGGCAAAAACTTTTGAGGATCTGGATAAAATTTCTCATCCTGAAGAGCAAATAATGGCTGCATTCCAACATGAGTGTTGGCAGGAACATGATAACCTGATAGCACAACATCCTTTGTAGTCATTCTTAAGAAGCCTTGTATAACTGGAAACAAACGGTAGGATTCTTTAATGACAGCTCTTAGGTACGGCATATTCCTGGTTCTTTCGGGAGTTAGCTGTGAGTTCTTTTCTGGGAGAGTTTTAAGGAGTTCTAGTCGGAGAATTTCTTGCTTTTCTGGATTTTTGGCAAGGCAGTAAAGTGTGTTGAGCGTTGCAGCGGAAACCTGCGTGTGAAATAAATAAAAATTGGTTTTCAATATTTTTCTTAATGAATCTTCTGATTTTGGTGTCAAATATCAGTTCAGACCAGGCGTAGATATAAATTTTTATGGGCGTGAGGGAGTGACCGAAATTGTTTTTGTTATTTTTTAGCTAGATATTTTAAAAATTTCATTTTTGCAGGAGTTTTCGATTTATGGAAAGAGAGGCTACGTTCCTGGTTCAGACTTTTTAAAACCAAACCGGAAAAATTTGATTATCTTTAGTTACTGTTTCAATGCCAGTCAACACCAAATCTATAATCGCAATAACTGCAACTCTTTTATCAATTCCTATTAGCTTTCTTAAAACACTGCTTTCTGTATTTCTTGATGACAAATTTCCCTCACTTATCTGCTTTATACCCAGGTCTATAAAGGACAACACGATACTGTAAAGGGCAATATTATTGACATTTTACAAAAATAGAAATAATTCTTTCATACTCAACAATGTGGTTGGAAATATCTATTAAATTCTTAAACTCATGTGTGTGATAATATTTCCAGATCGAGAGACTTGCTTCAAATTTGATTACTTCTTCTGCAGCATATCTTACATAATGAATTAATGTCTTTGCTTTTTCATTTTTTATGTTCTCGTCAAAAAGATTAAATTTTCGATCAAAAATAATAGAGGCGAGTGATTCGAATGACCACATGTTGATGTATTTAGCAAAATCTCCTGGCATTTCACTCCCATCGTTCCTTATTTTCTTCATTCTGTAAGGGTTGCGAATTATTATTTAAATTATTTTATTCGTAAAGACAAAACTTACAGTTTTACAAATTCCTTAGCAATGTCATCAATTGGAGTCAAATATCCTTTAATTGTGTTTGGCTGCATCAAAATTGGATTTGCAATAGATCTCATTTGTGACCATTTCTCGCCATGTGCTATTAAAATATTTCCTTGATTTCCGTAAATTTCTTGACGTATTGTGGCTCTGTAAAATTCCAAAGTCTCAAGTCCATACCTTACTGGCCAATTCCCCTCAACTCTATAAACCTGCGGAACCATTGAAATTATAATATTTACAGGAGAATAGCCATAAAAAATTTTAGGGAGGAGCCCTTGGACCCCTCCCTGGCTATACCGCTAAATATTTAGTAAATCCTATATTTAGTATGATTTTTAATGTTAACATAATAATTAAATACTGAAAATAAAAGGCAATGGGGATGTGGGGGGTTGTCGAAAAATGGGACCCCCTTTTTCACAGAAATTTCATACAGAAATTCATTATAAACTAATCATTTTATAAACTAAGTTTTTTTAAATAATTCACCTTTTCAAAATCATCTGGATTAAATGTTACAACAATTTCAGGCTTTCTTAACAATGCTGGCATCCTCACAATATTTCCATACTCTTCGTTTAATAGCTGAAAACTTTCCTTTAGCGTTTTTTTATAATATTTTCCACCTGGCAAGCTATATACAATAGCTTTTTGAAATGAAATTGTTGGCATTTCAAAAAATGGCTTCGCATTTTGAATATCATTTGACAAATTTGATACAGAGCAATAAGATCGACACGAAATAGAACAAATTTGTCTTCTGATCATTGTTATGATTTTGGTAAAGTATTAATTTTTAAACTAAGAAATTTATCTTCTCTTCTCGAATGCAATTGAATCGCGACTGAATGCATTTTATTAAAACTTGAATAATTTTAATGAATAAAATTAAAAGGGCATTTTTGTCATTTAAAAAGCTGATCCAGGGGTGGAGACTTCAAAAATCGTGCAGGAAAGAAAAATATAAAGATAGAAAAAAACAGTTGAAAATAGTAAAATACTGGTAAAAAGCAGCAAAAAATTAATTAAAAGTAGCAAAGAGCAGCAAAGAACAGTAAATTGCGAGAGAAAAGAAAAGAGTAAAAAGAAGCAGTAAAAAGTAGTAAAGAGTAGTAAAGATGTAGTAAGAATGTAGTGAAAGAGTAGTCAGAGTGATGAGTCTCCACCCCTGGATTATTACAATTGAGACAAATTAAAATTAATTCAAAGAACTGATTATAAAAACCAGAGTTGCAGAAATATGTCAAAATCTGTGAAACATTTTTTTCTGTTCGCAGATAAAACATGTCACATATAGGAGCATATTCTGCAAAACAGAATATGTTTTTGTAACCCTGATAAAAACTAATTTATTCTGATAATTTGTATGGGGAATAAAAAATTCAAACTGAATAAAAAATAGGCTGTCCATCGATTTTTGCTTCGAAAAAACGGGACAGACCATAATTTAAAACATTTTCTAAGAAAAAAAGTTTAAAAAAGCGGGACTGGTCTGCTGAAAAGTGCGCAGATCTTTTAATAATAATTCATGCAATAACTTAATTCTAGCTAATTCATAAAACTAATTCATAATAAAGTGTTCCTGATATTTTTGATATCCAACCCATTCGTAATTATATTTTTCTGAACTAGATTCTAAATGAACGACCCTTTGGTCAGTCCTTCTTTTTAGACAAATGACACGTGTACCGCTTTGGATCAAAATCTTTCACGCTTTCTCAAAATCTTCATGGCCTTTTTTCAGGAGATAGTAAATTTTGCCAAAAAATTTTTTTAGCCTTTTCATAAAAGAAGATCGAAGAACTCATAAAACGACGTTTCTCGCTTCTCAACTGAGATGGTAAAATCGAGATTTTATTCCAACGCATGCAAATTTGTTAAGGTGACCTTAAGGTGACTCATCAAATAGACGTAGACAAATTATTTAATGCTTTATGGTAGGGAGTCCAGCTTATGTATCGAGTTATAGATTCGGTAGAGGGGGGGGGGGGTGTCGTATTTTTTATATTTTAAAAATATTGAATTTTAACAAACTATCAAAAAATTGAGTTTAAAAACTGCTCTATAAAGCTCAATAATAATCTTAAAATGTTTTTTTCAAACCATCATGCATACCCTAACTAAAAAGCACCTTCATGATTATCCACTTAAGAATTCATTCTACCTATGCTAACCATTTTTGTCTCATGCATATCCGATATTCATTTCCATAATACCTTTCATAAATTTTTGACTTAATACAAAAACAGACTTCTTTTCACAAAGGCAACGTGTAAGAAACAATAGAAATGAAATTTATCGCATTCTAAAAAGCGAAAGTGTCTCATAAAAAAAAAGTCCCACGCAAATGTTTATGAGATGAACGAGATGAAAAAAAGACTCTTTTTTACAAAATGCATTACATTTTCGTGATGGGAAGCTACATTGTTGAAATTTTAGGGCGTAAGAGAGAATTGCAGTGAGGATTGGAGCGCATTTGACTTTGTTACTTGAATTTTTTTCAAAGTTTTTGACAATTTGACTTCAGAGTGGGAGAAATTTTAAGATTGATGTAATAGTTTTCAAGATGGCTCAAAATTATAAATTTTTTTAAACTTTGGGCCATTTATTTATGACATCCAACCAAAAATTGGATTTTTAGACCGGTAGCATAAGGAAATGACATCAATTGAGTGATTTAAATGAAAAAAGCTTTTGTCATTAGTATGACAAGTGCATTCCCAAGAATATACCCAAGAAACCAGCTTCTAAGTCAAAATGAGAACATCCAGCAACTTACAACATTATTTCAAGAAATAGTAGTCACGTTAAGCCGATATAACTTAAGTAGAAGACACAATAAAAAGAATAAACATAAAATAAAATAAATTGTGCGGCGCATAACGACAACAAGCATCAACCTCGCCCGATAATCATCAATAATCCCATTACTTGCTGAGAATATGACGTGTGAGTGTAATTGAATGAATGAAAAAAAAGCAAAGATTTTTTTTATGAATGGAAAAAAACGAGTACGCAAAGTTGACTGGAGAAGATTGTTGAGTGAGTGAGTGAGATGGAGAGACACGCTAAGAGAGACAAAGAGCGAAAACGTAAATATTGGAATATTTATTTGCCGCCTACATCATCCGTCGCCACTGTAAAAATAAAAAAGTATTTTTTTTCATTCATAAACGCGATTGTACAGACCTATTATTGAAATGGCATATTTTAAAGTATAATGGATGTTGAAGTAAATAAGTAAGTAAGTGAAGATATACTGCTAATAATGCTGAAGATCAATTGATGAGATCATAAACTATTGAATTGAGTTATTGACTTTGATTTTTTTACTCTCTACTCACGCGATAGAAAAATTAAAAAAATATATATTAAATATTAAATTTTTTTATGACTTAATCGATTGACAAGTAGTAAAGTCACAAAATATTTTGACATTATTCTCTGTTGAAAGTTTTAATCCTCATGTCACGTGTGTTCTAGTAAGTATGACATTTATGTAGTGTAAGCTAGATATATGTGACATGAATCTCTGTATTTACTTTGTTCAGGTAAGTGCTATGGATCAGACATGAATCAATAAATTCTTGAACCATCGGATACTAAAAATCATCCAATCATAACTGACTTAAATCATTTTTTCATAGCTACCCAGTTTAAAAAATATAATCCAAGATACAAGAAATGAAAAGAAAATGCTTACAAATTATTACAAATTATTTAAAAAGTTAAAGCTTAATAAGTGCAAATAATAATTTAAATACACCTCCTTAATAATTCCATTTACAGTAACAAGCAATTAATCAAAAAAGCTCATACTCAATATGAGATGGTTATATAGCCAGTCAGTCAGTCATTCAGCCAGTTAATTCATGAAAAAGCAATTAATGGATATGTAAATGCTTTGCATCTAATTAAGAAAATATAAAATTTCATTCATACATATTTGAATTAAAAAAAAAGTGTCTACAAAGCAATTATCTTGAAGCAGCTGATAGATATTTTCACTGTTCGTGTCGTATTAGGTCACAAAACACTTGATTAATGCACACTTCTCATCACACCAAAGCACATTTGCTTAAAAACCGATTATTTATCAATGATTTCATGCACACAATTTAAAATGCACATTACTTAATAGTCAATAGATATTTATTTAATTTTGTATTAAATACAGACGGCTCCAAATGCGAAAGGAAGGGAGAAAGGTGGAAAGCGAGTTGGAGAGACTTTAAATAAGGTGCGTTTTTAAGATAAGATTGAGGAAGGTGAATTTTTTCAACATAGTAAAAGCACTATGCAATTTTTCATACATGGTAATTGAAGCAGAAAATACTGAAAATTTTAAATATAACGGTCAAAAAATATTTGAAGTATAACGGTCAAAAAATATTTTAAATACAATAATCAAAAAATATTTGAAATATACTAGCTAAAGTTTTTTGAACCTAACAGAAGCACATACAAACGGATTATTATTTGCTGAAAAAATTGCTTAAAATAGAAATACTGGCAAAAAGCTTATATCAAACAACAACTCACTTAAGATTTATTTCGTAAAATTTTAGTAATTGTAGGATTTGAACCTTTGACTGGTGACTAATTAACCCAATGTGACCATAACTAACTCTCAATTTTATTACTTATGTAAATGACTTTTTGCCTTTTTAGCGACTCAAGCTCAATTTTTAGGTATAATTTTCCGACGTATCCATCCTTTAGCATCTCAATAATCTGTCAAAATATCATCGATACCATCAATTTCCAAACCGATCACGCCAACTCAGCTTATGCTCTCGCAAAATCATGCTACAAAAATTACTCACGAGAACAATACTTAAATGCATGAAAGAACTTTGTGGCGTATTTGTGGAGTCAGGCGCCACATTTCGTATACCTTTTAAAAAAATGTTGATTTTTTTTTCAATTTCTTTACATATTTTTTTCGTATTTCTCGCTCTCATGGGTACACATATGATTATTTGCAAGTTGTGATTTGCAATTATTTTCGCTCTGTGCATTCAATTATTCTTTCAGGTAGTTCCTCTTCTTTTATGGCAAACTAAAAAATAAAAATTGATGGGAATTATTTTTAGTTTCTATAAATTAATTTACAATCAAATAAAAAATTGTTCCGTCAAAAAACGAATTAAAATGTTACTAAAAACATTTCCCTATAATCCGAATCTCACGAATTGATTCATTTCTTTAACGAGAGTCGCCAGGAAATCAGACATATATGCCTACCTCACAATCTCCTCCACTGATTGACATATTAATTCTCATCGGAATCACGAAGCATTTTTCTCTGCCATTTAGTTTCGCACTGAATGAATGAATTCAGTTAGAAAATGAATGGAGAAGAGAGAGAATTTATGTTTGTGGTAAATGTGCGAGGAGTAAAAGTTTATGAAGCTGTTTGAGAAAATAATTTGTTATAGCGCATTTTTGGACCTCCTTGGTCCCAGACTGTTTCCATAGAGAATTTTTCGTTATTTTTACATTTTTTTACTTTAAACCTGAAATATTTCAGCTGATTCATGGATGTAGTGACTGTTTAAGGCACTCTGAGCAAAATCTTGACAAACTTCATCGGAACAAAGCGAGATCACAATTTTTTTTTGATATGTTACAGGTTGGTTACAGGGGCGTAGTTAGAATTTGTGAATGAGGTGCCCAATTTTTTTATTTTTAAAAAAATCAGCTTTATATTAAATTTTTATACTTTTTTAGACAAAATAAACCCCCTGGTATGTTACATGTTAGAATTGAAGCCTGAAATACTTTGAGGGGAGAAGAAGGAAAAGTCTGACTCTTCGAGAGGGTCACGATTTTTTTCTCGTACATTTTCAATTAAAGTAGAATATTTTTTTAAATCTAGAGCATCTTAAATCGTGGCACTTCAAGAAAATGCCCCACTTTCCCTTCATTTGAGCTCGGAGGCGTATCCAGAAATTTTTCGAGGAAGGGGTTTCAAATTTTTTGTATGAACGAGAAAATTTAGGGGGATTTTGGGACTTTGTCCTTAAAAACCCCTAGCAAATTGAAAAAAATTCCAAAAAGGGGGGTTCCCCTCCCTGAATTCACCCCTGCTTGAGCTAAGCAGAAGACAAAAAGTTTGTCTTTAGTTGACCATTAGTGATCTTAATTTTGACTAAGTAGAAAGCTTGAAAAATAATGATTTGATTTTGATTTGGGTATCAAAATCTACCTTTTTTGTGAAAATTTGTTCAATTTTTGAGAAAAAATTCCAAAATACTCCTAGATTTTCCCCTTGGTACAAACAAATTTGTTTAAGGAAGTTTTTTCGATTGCTACAAATTTTCTATGAAAAAACATTTTGCTTTAATTGTTACAAAATATCAGACCCCCCTCTTCCTAAAAGCGAACATAATAAATGAACGACCCCTAACTATGTAGTGACGCACATTCTATTCCTAATTTTTTCTTCAAGTCCAACCTCAAAACAGTCATAAACAATTTATTAATTTGCATTCATCTAGACCCCATGCCCCGATCATTAAACAGACTATCAAAACACAACCAGCGGTACAGCTCGCATCATAAACTGCAACAAAAAGGAAAACTGCAAAAATAAAAAAGATTTTATAATTTAATATGCAAATCATTTGAATCAAATTTGCCATTAATAAATTACAAAATGTGTTTATTTTGTACTAATGCACATATATGTAAGCCATAAAATTAGTTTTGCATGCAGACGAAAAAGTTTCTTTAAACAAACTTCATAAATTTCTCACATTGTTAATTTATGGTTCGCTTTGCTTTTATTCTCCTTTCTGATCGCTTTGTTAATTGATCTAGTTTAGAAAAAAATTATTATTGCTGATATTGCTCTATTATTGTTATTATTATGTTCCTTATACCAGCCCCGACTATTAAGACAGCAATTTTCACAAGTCATTTTTCTTCGGTTGTCATGAACTCAGTTGGAAAAATTATTTTCGTGCAAATGAGACAGCGGTCGATATATTGTCGTAGATTTATTTTAATCTGTAGATCAATTTTGAAGAATAAACTGAAATCACAAAAAAATTTGTGAGAGTATGGACCCCATAGGACTCCCCTGGGAATGCTCATGTCCTATATAAATTTAAATGAGCATTCGTAAATTAACACAAAAAGAATTTCGTAAAAAAATCATTAAAAACAACAATGAATGACGTTAATCCATCAATTTTGAGTAAACATTCACCCAGATCATCATCTACGCCTTATCAATTAAGACAAAAACTAAAAAAAATCCCAACCATTTCCATGAATTAATTCAAATTAAAGGAACATCGCTATTTACTTTTAAAATTCTCATCATTACTTAAATCAACATGCAAAATACGTTATTTAAATTAATATATTAATATTTTTTATTTCTAACCGTCAATGAAATGACGTAAGCGAATGTATAAAAATTTATTTCTTTATTTACATTACAATTGAATTTTAAATGACTAATTCTCGTTTTTATCGAGTTTCAAAAGTTTCAATGTTAATTAGTGAATTTATTTATTGCAAAAATGTTGTTTCTTGTGCTGGAAAACTGTAAATTTGTTGTTGAAGAAAATCAGGTGACATTTTTCAAATTAGTAGGATACAGGGGCGTTTCTTTGGAGGAAGGGGTTTCAAATCATGACATTTTTGGGAGATCTCTTCCAATAATGACCTTTTGTATTAAATTTAGTTTCTCAAAACTTGAGGGAGGGGGGTTAACCCCCAAAAAGGGGGCATCATTTTAAATACATTTAAAATTGTGAAAATCTGCTGCAAATGGGGGTTGGGCGTCCAACAGTCCAAAAATCTAATTTTACAAGAAACGACATTTATGTACAACCCCTGACCATTAAAACCAGTAACCCAAAATCACAAACCTTCAAAAACTCAAGTCTGAAAGTCAAACAATCTTAAAAATTCAGTCAAATTAAAATTTCTCAGTTCCTAATTTATGTAAAGTCGTCCAATAAATTTTAATACAAAATAATAAATTCATTTAAATATTCCAGCCTGAAAATAATTATAATTTATTGATATGTTCACAAATAAATCACCTGGAGCCAAGAATTGCTCGCGCACCCCCTTTCAAGTGTGTCTATGTCTTTCACTCACAAACATTTTTCGAATCATATGACAAAAAAAATTTATTTCAACATTTTGAACTATATAACTCAGAAGAAAAATTGGTTCATACTCCGTGAAACATTTATGGATCGACTACAATTCTTTGTGGCATTAATTGAATTATAATCAAATGAAATCAACGGTCTTAATTGCCCATATATGAATATGAGCCGGTAAACATTTCACACATGCAATATATCATGTTTTTGCTTAATTCTTTATTTATTTTTATTTTTCACCCAAACAACACTGTCCACTATCCAAATGTCTTAATGTTCAAGCTCACATTGCATGCAATTTTAATTTGTTGAATAATTTTTTTTAAATATTGTTTTAATTGAGAAAAACAGTAATATGTGTAATCAGACAAGGTAGAAATTTGTTGGCAGGAGATATTTTTAGTAAGTCGAGAGAACTGCTGTGTGTTGGATTGAGTTTGAAGTTTTTTAAGCATGCTGGATATTTAGTACTGAAGAGTTAAAGCTGATGTTAACACTTTTATTGGAGTTCACTTATGATTTACTTATTATACAACGCTTTGGGGTCGTTCGGATATTGCGTAATTCTTAGAGATGGGGATAGATGGTCAATGTTTTGTTATGCTTTATATTAAAAATTTTTTTCCCATAAAATTTGTTACAAGGATAGGTTAAGGGGTCAAAATGGCAATTTTTAGCTTTACGTAATATCCGAAATACCCCTTTAAAGGGGAAGGGGGTCTGAGATTTTGTGACAGCTCAAAAAAAGAATTTTTTCTTTGGAAAATTTGTGAAAAATAGGAGGGGGGTCGAAAAACTTATTTTTTGTGTATGTTTGCAATTTAGAAAAAAAAACAGTGGACCTGACTAGATTCTGCAACTTAGACATAAAATTCAAATTTATGCTGCATTGGGGTCTTTTATAAATGACGTCCTAATAGAGGATAAGTGTGAGGAGGTCTAAAATAATCTGTTTTGAAATAGTTTGTTATTTTTAGACATCGTTTATGAAAGACCCCATACACCAACAGCAATATCCTTTCAGTAGCTATTAATAATATCTCGAAAAAAAATCAATATTCATCATCTAACTTTTCAGGTCCCTGTAAAATCATCATTAACTAACTTAAAAAATTCATCATAGCAGTAAAATTGTAATTAATTCATTCCTGAAGTTGTACAGCGATAAAAAATATATGAGACGTCTATTGATTGGTGCCGCACAGTCGACACACAATCGCCGTCAAAAAAAAAATTTCATGCCGCCATTATAGAATCATAAAGCTATTCCTATAAATAATTTTTTACTATAATATTCAATGGAATGTTCATAATTTCATTAATTAAGTCGGTAACAGTAATTGTCGGGGATGAACAAGTAGGTGTGATCAATTTCTAGAATTAATGTTCAATAAATTAGGAAAAAATGGTGTGGAAGTGGACATTTATGAGGAATGAAAGCGCATGTCTTCGTTTAAAATTGAATGATGTTATAAAAATGTATAAATATGAATAATAATTTTTAAATAATTATTAAAATTATTTTTAAATAAATTATTTAAAAAACAGGGTCTGACTGGCAGGCAGGTAGTAACCAGATAACCAGACAAACGAACGAACTGAGCAAAAAACAACTATTTTCCTATAAAAATGTTTCAAAAACTATTAAAAAAATGTTTGGAATTGAAAAAATGTAAATTACCATCAATTAACGAAAATTAATTAAACTGCATCAAAATGTGCATTTATTGCCTGTGCAAAAAGGGAGAAAAATCTCAAAGTACACACATGTTGAGAGCGAGAACGAGTCGAGATTTCTTCTGTGCTGCACCAAAAAAATACTTTTTTTTCTCTCTCTCTTTCTTCTCCGTATTTCTATATTTCTCCGTACAACAGCACGATCGCTACTCACTTGTTTGAAAACATTGAAACGATTAACATCTCTTTGCGGGATTCTCTCTTTTAAAAAAGTGATCGTTCATATTTCATTTGAGATTAATTCTTTTTTTCTGTTAAGGATTTAACAATTCCTTGTTTTGACATCAAAAACGTAAAAAGAAGAAATTTTTGTCTTTTTGGAAATTCTGCCTGTGATCAAATAAAATAAAATCATACGTGACAAAAATATAAGAAATAAATCAGCTGCACGAGGAACAAAAAATGTATATCTGTGTGTGATGTGGTGTTAAAAAATGTTAAAAATTTAATTTAGAGTATAATTAATTAATTTGAGACGAGATTCGCATTTTTAATTATAAAAGTTAATATTAATTGGAATTAAATTAACAAAAAATTGTTAAGACACTGATTTATGTGAAGCCAATTAACACAGGTGATTTGCAGAACGAATCAACAAATTTATGATTTTTTGGGAAACAACAGAATTTTTGAAAATTAAGAAATAGAATTTTTATGAATTTTGAGTGATATTTGCAATCAAGAAAAAAAAGTAAGCATTGGAAAAGAATTTGGAAAGCAAAAACATCGAAGTGAACATATTTTGCAAAATAAACTACGAGAAATTAAAAAAAACTTTCATTAAAAAGTATAAAAACCATTAAATAACGCAAAACTGCAAAAAGTCAAAATAATCAAATTAAAACTAAATTTTTTCTAAAGATTGATTCAAAAAATCTGAAGTTCAAATCTTTCAAACTGACATTTTTACTTCCTTTGAAGCATTTTAAGTTAAAGTTGAATAAAAAAATTAAAAAAATTTGAAAACTAAAAAAATAATTTTTAAAAAAGTTTACAAACAAACACTTAAAAATTAAAAAAATTAAAAATTCAAAAATTAACTGTTAAAAAATAAAATTTCAAATTAAAAAATAAAAATTTCAAACAAAAAATAGAATTCAAATTTCTCGTTTCTTTCTAGAAGTCTTAAATTTCAATATAAAAACAATAATTCAAAAATTTAAATAAAATTTCTTTAAATATCTAAATTAAACTATAAAAGTGATTCAAAAACTACAATTAAAGTGATCAAAACAAGACCACTCCAACCAACAATGTGGACACTCAACGTGCATAAAACTACAATAATTAACAATTCAAACCTAAAGTATAATTAAAATCTTTTTTTTAAAAATCTGCAAAAAGTAGGAAACAAGAAAAAATCTTCATAAAAAATGGATATAAAATAATATTGACAGTAAAATTCAAGAAGACAAAAAGAGAGATCTTAAAACATCAAAAGCACCAACAACAGTTGAAAAAAAGAAGAAGAAAAAAGAGCCACAAATAATTTTCATCAAAAAAAGTAAAGCTTTTGTCGTCAATACGTCCAAGCAATACGCAAATCAATAATTGAACGAAACAACAAATTTGGATTAGTCAACAAAACGAAGGTGGGTATCACACTAGTGCCGTGTAGATATAGATATGTGAATATAAGTAATTTTTCGTGTGACCATAAAAACAAGAGTCGTCACTTCCACCCAAAAACAAATGCAAACACACAGATTTCTTTATTATTTCTTTTATAAATCTTATTTTAAGTTTTTTCTGTACTGTGTACGTTTTTTGGTGGAGATTAAGCGATGGTCAGTGCAGTTTGTCTTGATGTCTTTGTAAGAAATTGACTCTGTTGATTTAGAATGGTCTCAATTGAGTCCAAGTGGGCATGTCACATCATAAATTTACTATCTTGAGTATAAATTGTTTCAGTCAAGGTATGTTGGGTTATGCCAGTCAAAAAAAGCCCACATTACGTCAAAAGTGACTGCTTCAAACCAGAATGGATCTAGTCGAGTCAAAATAAGCTTGTTTGAGTCAAAGTAGCTTAGATTGGGTCGAGTAGAGTTATAGTTAGCTGGTTCATACTAAAAAGTGAAGTAGAATCAAATTAGACACCAAGATTGGTCAAGGTAAAGTGTAAAGGGATATATCATATCCTGACAGGCTTGAATCAAATCAGAACACATAGTGTGATCCAAAATGGGTACAAAATACCAATTACTAGTCCTTAGTATAGATTCTACACAAATTATTAAACATCAACAAACCAAAGTCTGTAAAAATGCGCTCTAATCACCAAAATTAATGTCTTACTTACCTTTTGTTTCTGCGATTCAATCGCCACCATGTCTGAGTTTAAGTGGGCTTTTTTGCGCCGCGTTCTAGTCATTCACTCACTATAGCCCCCCTTATCACACATCTTCATATATTTACTATACACACATTCGTCGCTCTCTAACTAAGCGTCGGTATTTATATTTCCATTTATTTCTCTTTTTTACTTTATTGAATTTATTATTTGTTATGCGATTAAATCTCCTCGATCTGTAGTCCATCTGGAAATGATTCAATGATCATTTGTAGCGTTTGTCGATTGGTCGTGTGTGAATTTTTGGTAATCGTCATTTTTGATATTTTGGCATTCAGGCTGAGCTTAAAAAACCAGAAAATAATTTTTTATATTTTTTATTTTCAAAATTGGCAAGAGATTTGCGGCAAAATGACCTTAAATGGTTTAATTCTAATAATTTTTTTGTTGTTGCGATAATTCCATTTGATTGTATGTTATGGAGACTAGTCGTAATGATTTATTGCTGAGATTAGAGCAATGAATGAATGATGATGAAGTAGAGTCGGCTCGTTCATACATCTAAACGCATATGGCAAAAGTTTAAAGAATGAAAATAAAGTGTGAGAAGTTAGTGATGCAATTTTTCTTTTGTTTTCGTTATGAATGAGAATTATCAGGGAATTTTTTTGTTTTTTGTTTATAATTTTAGTTCTATCAGACATCTTTGGATGAATTATTGAGTTATTGCGTTTTATACAATTTTTTTGAAGGGTAAGAATTGTTTGAGGTTTAAGTTTGATTGTGAATCATTCATATCAACTAGATTAAAGAAGGAATTTAGGCATAGTACCTACATATGCTGAGGTTGGGAGCTTCAAAACTATTTTAAATGTCAAAAGGAGTCCAAAGTTTAAATCAGTATCAATACTAGGAAATTTTACCAGCTGATTAGTCAGAAATCACCGAGCTACTCCCATATTCAAGCTTGTACTCATGGTATGTTCTCAGTGGTGTAACCAGTGGGGGAGGGGGTCTGCAAAACTCAAAAAATCCCATATAAAGTGGCGCAAAAAAACTTTTAAGGGTGACAAATTTTATTTATGGGCTACTGGGCCTTGTTACGCTACTGTATGCTCTATAGCTAATAAGGTGACAAATTATTAGGCTGACTAGTTATTTTCTTGAAAAAGTTTAAGACTTCTAATTTCCAACCACGTTTTGGGTCACATTTTTTACCATATCATGTGTTTTGTCACTTAAATACATCTGCAATAATCAGAAATAGAGGACAAACTCCAAAAATCCTCGAAATCCCCAAAATCATTAAGAGGTCATTCAAATGTACGTAATACTAAAAATTGTCATTTTTCACCCCTCCCCATAACATTTTTGCTAGAAAATGTGAAAAATTTAATATAAAGCCCCTCCCCCTCCTTAAGCATTACATAATACCGAACGACCCCTAACATAAGTTTCAACCTAAAAGTCTCAACTTGCAATTTTGAAAAATAAATCAATTCCCGTTCTCAATGACTCATACCAAAATTCAACTTCACGGCACATCTAACTTTCATCTCCTTCCATCAGAATGGACAAAAAAAAGAAGATTTCACAATAAATTGATATTTATTTCTCATCCGAAACAAAAATCTACAATCAACTGGAACTAATTTGCACAACAGCTTCGACCACTTGAATGAAGATATTGTCGAACTCATTCGATTTTCTGGCATTAATGAAAGAATTATGTGAAAAATCATGAATTCTTTGATCACAAATTTTTATTGAGCTATTTTCGTAATTTATGCGAACTTAGCTAGTCAATGATAAGCATATGGCATAACTAACTTAATGACTTTGATGATCTACACATGTCCAGGTCATAGTCATACGGCGATCTTAAAACAGATTGTAAAGGAGCTATAAAAAAATTTCATAGCATTTGTCTAGAAATGAGGGTGCCACTGAGTGTCGTTAAGTTAATTTAAATATTGGCTGCATAGTTGGCATGAGTCATGGACTGAATATGTGGGGAGGGGGATCAGGTGTGGTATTATTTTGAAAAATGCGCTCAATGTCGATAATAATTTCTATATCCAAACAACTCAGAACTACTAAAAGCGATTCTCAATTGGCAGACATGATTTTCCACTTGCTGCAACACTCAACATTAAAATTAATCAAAACCAATGCACACAATCTTAATTATTTTATTGCTCTTATCTCTCCCTCTCTGTCTTTCCTTTTCAATCTTTCCTTTATGTTCGAAAAAAAATATAATAGCATTTTATGAGGCAAATGTAAGAATTTATGGGATTTTAATTAAAGCCTTTTGAATTTTTTTTTTGTTTTTATTTCTCAGTTACTCGCCGCGAGTATGTAGACGGAAGATTTTTTTTCTTCTGTTTCAAAGAGAGTTTTTGCAAAAAAAAAAAACACTTGAGAAGAAGAAAAAATAGAATTTTCATTCTGGAACTTCATCGAGGTTTTTTTTACTCATCTTTTTTTTGTAAATTGACTGCTTCACTGACGCCACTTTGATTTAATTTTTATTACATTCGGCCTTTTTTTTCGCTTGAGAAATGAGCGATTAGTGGAAATAATGCTTCTACTCTTCTTCTTCTATCTTATTCAAGAGGAGATTTTATTTTGTTTGTAGAAAAGGCGGGACAGTGTGTGTGTGTGTACGAGATTTTAAAGAGGGACTTAAATTAATTTAAATTGATATCGACATTTAATGGTTGTTTAACAAAACAGAGAAAGAGAAAAAAATGAAATTAAATTTCTGGTCTCGTTCTAATGTTTGTTTTAACGGATTAATTTTGTTGTTGTTGGATTTATGGTCATTTTGTTTTATGTTGTTTTGGTTTTTGGGATTAGAGGTGCTTGATGGGGCCAAATTTTGTGTTCTTTTAATTAATTTGAGATTAGATTTGATGGGTTTGAGACTAAATTAGATATTTAGTTAATTTTGGCGCCTGGCTTGAGGTTGAGTCGGCTTACATGAGAATTTGTTGAGTTTTTGACTTAAGAATTGGAAATTTATTAATTTTGAGCTGACTCTAATGTTATTTAGGAGGTAAATTGTATTTTCTTGAAAAGCATTATTTTTAAGTGTCTTTCATGAATGATGTCATTAGCTTAGGGATGAGGGGGATTCTTGAATTGTGTGACACTCCATGATCATCTTGTTATTTTTTTTACAGGACTATCTCCTGGCTCAAAAAACATCAAAAATCTCCTACTTTTAGCCTAAAGCTAGCCAAAATTTGCAGAAATTTGGAAATAAAATTGAGTTTTTCTGAAAAATTGATCAGCCTATATATTTGACTCCAAAATCCCCAAACCGAAACCCAAAGCATCACCAATCATAATTCTAATCAGCTTCACCCACACAATCAGTTCCTCAAAGGATTATCGCCCTTCCAACCAAACACCTCACCCAATCATCATTTTAATCATACATTGTAGACTTAATTCATTCAATTCTCCCCAGTTTTCAGTCACTGACAATAAAAAGTATCCACATCATGTCATTGAATTCAATTTAAAATCTGCACTCATTTAATCTGCACAAACAGATCGTGATTGACTGTAATTGAATCATTTTACAATGTAAAAAAATTTACTTTACCGTCATGTTTTCATTAATCTATCTCTCCCCCCTTTTTTATGCATTTCAATTGTTTAATAATAATAAAGTCGCTGTCTCGGTATGTACTTTAGAGGCTCCAGATGGATTTGGGTTGGGGGAATTGAGAAAAATATTATTTGCAGGGAATCGAGATATTTGATTTTTTTCTTTTGTCTGGACATAAGTTATGTGGAAGGTTCATGGATTTGAATATTTGATGGATATTGGAATGAGGAATGTGGTTTTTGGTGTGAGATGTCAGGTGTAGCTTGAAAAGGGTGTCTTGTTGGTTTGAAAAGTGATATTTAGTCGTATAGTCAATAATGTCAAGTAATCTACTTGCAGGATGATGTTTAAGAGCATCTGTGGTCTACTAAGTACATCAAACTTACAGAATAAAGTGATTTGGTTACTTTTGGGACTTTAGGTACTGGATGGCAGGCACAAACATTTTTTAGACGGTTTCCAAATTTATTTTTCGTCTATTATTTTTATTTTGTATTTTACCTCAATTCCATTGATTTTTAAAGAAGGTTCTGGTCTTTTTTCAAATTGGTTCTCCCAGATCAGTTAGTTAAGGCATGATCACTTCCAAAAAATCCTGAAAATTAATTTAAATTTTCCAAAGAACACAAAGTATTTATAATTATTTTCCAGAATTTTTTCAAGTATCCACTCCTTGCATCCGGCACTCGAGAGCCCCTAGACATCTCCCATATAACATACAATTTTCTGCCTTTGATTCACTTTAACCCGAGGTGAGACAAGTAAATTGAATCTGATTGCCATGATGCACTTCCGATTTTTATTTCATGTCTAAAGTCTAAATGGATCTAATTCACTGAACACAACACAAAAATATATATGGAAATATTACTTTGTTAATCAATCTCTTTTTATGGTCACTTCCGTATATCTTACTTTATAACTTCCAACATGCCTGCATGTTACTTTAATATTTTGTTATTTTTTAATGGCACAAAACAAATGAAAAGTCATTAGTTTTCGGTATTCTGCGAGAGTAAGAGAGATATCGCCCACAACAATGCGCAATCAAAGAGAGATCGGGATTCAGGTCACTGTCGTTTCCAATTTAAGCAAAACACAGCACGGTGGCAGCTTCTAACATAATTCAAATTGCTCATGTGTGTGCTCTTTTTACAATTAATACGATATTTGATGCACTTTTGGATGGAGATGGAGGATGAGAAGTAAAACGGGGAAGTGAAGAATTAATGCGCGAGACAAAAGTCTTTGATTTTGATTTCTTTGTTTGCGGATGAATTGTAGGGAAATATTATGAGCACATGGTTGTGGCATTTTGTCTGCTTGGTTGAATATTAGTGAGATTGACTTTAAGATTGATTAAAGGCAGGTTCTCGAGGTATAACTAGGAGTTTTGATATTCGAGGAAAAATGGTTTCTTAATTCTTCCCACTTTAGATTCGAAATGCATGAAATTAAGCTAGGTGAGGTTCGGTGAAGCTTGGGTAAGTCTGGTGAAGCTAGGGAAATTTTATAGATAGTCAAATTTAATCAGAATTTTTCCAAGTATCAAATAATTTTAGGCATAACCTAAAAATTACAATTCAATATCTCTCCAAGATCAAATCTAAACACTTAGTCACAAGCTGTTAACCAGCAGCTATGTTTGAACATTTCAAAAATTGACAATTTCCTCTAAAAATCCATTAAAATGCGCTCTAAAACCCACAATCAACACCTTATTCACATCTCTCTATTCTATCCAATTCTTTTATTACTCTTGCTCAGTTCTTTTACATATAAGAAAAAAAGTCTCTTACGCACCAAATTGGGATAAATCGCGCGACTCCTTCACAGCGGGAAGATATTCATATGCAGATAACTAAGATGTTTTACAAAGAATTATTTGAAAGCATTTGCTCTTAAGTCAATTTCGATGACATCCAACACACAGTCAAGACGAGGAAGAGAAAATTGAAGTGAGAATGTGGAAAGATGGATGATGAGGAATTGAATGGGAAGTTTTGACTTTGAGGTTGACAATCTTGGTGCAAAAAGTGAAATTTTTGGGATGAGTGAGTTTGATGGGTCGAAACTGGGTGACTGGGTCTAAAATTCTATTTTTGGTGGGCATCATGTGTGTACGACCCCAAATGCCTTAAAAACACAAAAATTCTCAGAAATCAATTCAGGCTTTTTCCAAACTTTTATGTAAATTATTTCAGGAAATTCTCTGTTTAATGTGTCACATTTTCTGCTGAAAAATCAAGTTCATTGGGGAATTTCCAACATTTCTTAATTTTCCCATTGATATCTAACTAGCAGCATATTTATACGATTACATATTAGATGACGAATCGAGTCAAAAACCCACACCCATATGTATTCTGACGAAATTGATTTTCCGTAGCCGATGGCGAAGTTTCACCACTAAGTCATTCACGAGTGATGTTCAATACATAATATTGAGGAAGCTTGAAAGCTAAATAGACAATTTTTGAGGGAGTGGGACAAAAATCCTATAATTTAATAGACATCACTTACGGACAACACTTTTATTTGGAAGTCTGATGCATTACTGCCTCAATACACTAAATAATCCCGCAAATCAATTGATTCTCAGTTTCACATGACTCGAAATCGATCGCGTAAGCAAAAAAAAATAATAATAAGGTTTTAAAATCGTAAAAGGAATTCATACATTTGCGACGTGATTTTGATCTCGTGAGATTTTTTGTGCTGCATATGAATTAAAAATTTCACGTAGAATTCTTTTTTGTTGCTTACGATGAATTCTTAATGTAGAATCAACAAGCAATTAATCACTCATGAAATATTTATATAAGATTTTTGAAATGTAATTTAAATTATTGAGATGATTTGAGAAGTTAATTTTGATGAGTAAGCAGAGTGACTTCCCCAGAATTTTTTGCAGTATTTAAATGAATGGAAGGATTTGAAATATTGACTGTAATAAATAATTGTGACTAAAGTATTACTTTGTTATGAAAAATTTTAATGCATTTTTGTAATAATTACAATTAAATAGAGCAATGTCTATTGATAATCCAGACTAGACAGGAAGTTGAGGGAAATCTGGAGCACTAATTATCAAAATCTATAAATTATGAAAAAAAATTAGGTAATCCTATTTTTAATTAATTTTTTTTGGTATAATCTCGATCGACACACGTTGAAATGCTGACCATATGACGGTAAAGAGGATTAGTAGCCAAGTTACTACTGTATGCACTTTGAAGGTCACTTAGTTCTAAGCATACTGTCCACTTTGCCATCCTATGATCAACATTTCAACGTGTGCTGAATTAAGGTTAACGGATAAAATCAATAAAACAATCAACACCATCTTGATGCCACTTTGTCAATTTAGACCTCATTGCCGCCCGGATTTAACCATCATCTCAATCTTTCTCATCTTTTAAAACCCCAATTAAATTCAAAATCCTCAAAACTAATAACAACAATCCTCATAAACGAAGTAAAGTTTTCATTTCTCTTTTAAAAAATCTCCAAAGTCTTTGATCAGACAGTAATCATCATGCATCTCTCCTCACTCAATATCAATATCAATATCACTCAATATAAAGATCAGTTAAGGAGAAAATACACACAGCAAAGAGATTAAATAATACATATTATTTGTATTCTCATAATATCGGGTTCATTTAAATGTTTTCATTGTTGTTGCTGTTTCATTATAAATTTACGGATTTTGTTTATATTGTTACTCGTTTTTCGTTATATGTTTTTAAACCCTATTTTGTTACTGCCTTTCGGAGTTGAATTTTTGTAGCAAGTATTTTTGAATTTGATGGAGAGAGAGATGGAGTTTTGTGTGGTTTGGCTAGGTTTGACTGAGAAAGTTGGTTTAGGAAGGTTTTTGGTAAAGATTCGCTGCAAGGGAGGGTCTAATTTAGACACCAAAAGGAAGGACCTATGACCAAGGGTGCGGAACTGATCAATTATCTTTTGACCATATTTGATTATTTTTTGATCGTATTGATCCATGCCCTGGGGCCGGTTGCTCGATATACCACTAGGATAATCTCTGGGGTATACACTAGGGTAACATCAGGGGTATAGCCTAGGATAACCCCTGGAGTGAAGCCAGAAATTTTTGGAGGGGCCTCGAGGTAGGTCAAAATTCTCTCCAACTACGCCCCTACCCTTGTCTTTGGCATAAAAGGTTTAAATAAAGGCTCAATACAGGAACTTAAATTTAAGATCTCGTGCCAATTTTTGGGGATACTGCTTTTCCTGCACCCCTGTTATGTACCTAATTAGGTTGAAAATATTGATTTTAACTATTTATTTTTGACTATTTAAGTCTGCTAACAAAGATTATATATGCCAAAAGGATCAGTTCATAGGTTTAGTTCAACTTTAAGGTTATATATACATAATAATAGCAGTTCCAAAGAGTACACCTTATCGTCAGCTAGCCAACACTATAAAATTCACAAAATTAACCTCATTTAATATCCAATTCACACGAGAAAATAAAAAAAACTTATGCGCTACATAAACGTGATCACATACCCGCAACATTAACTTTTGTACTAATTTTTTTATACATATATATATATATATACATTTCGGAAGAAAAAAAGAGAGAGAGAAGCAGACAGGCAATGTGGCGCCCACCACCATTAATAGAGCCCACCTTTTGGCCTCATCTGTTCTCTTCATGTTAAAATAAAGCAGCATCAAGCAGACCTCTTCTTCTTCTCCTCTTGATCGTCTTTACGGCGTGCCGAGAAGAACGAGAGAGAGTGACTGATTTTTCCACAACAGTTGAACAAAAAAAAAGTGAAGCAAAAAAATCAACATTCTATTAAAAAAGACTTCAAATTAAGATTTAATTTCATCTTCTTTTGGGTTCTTATTGCTCAACTTCTTCTTATTCTTCCTCATGCTCGTGTCGCGCTTATATTTATTTATATTATTATCCGTCTGTGCAATTGAGAGATTTGGACGGGTATATTTTGAATGGAATCAAATTGGGAGATTAAATTGTCGCCACAGAAGCAATTTTTACATGTTTGTTTGTATGTATGTACATCAATGTTTATCATTTATCGTCATTTAAAGTAGAATGAAATTGTTAATAAACAGTAAGATGAGTTTTTTTACTCGTGGATTGTTTAACAAATAGCTGTTAATCCCCTGAATATGAATAAGATTAAAATTCAGTAGACTATGGAACGAATGAGGCGTCAGGTTATGAAAAGTGACACATGCGGTAAATTATTTAATTAAATTTAATTTGGTTTGTGTCGTCATATATTTTTTCTTAGAGTTTGATGGACTTTTGCATTATTGGTGCTAAAAATGATGAGAATTTTTTTGTTAATTGGATTAAAAATTCAATAATTAACAATTCCTATCCAAAGGAGGGTGTCTGGAGCTGTGTGACACTAGACATAATATTTTTTTGAGTAGCATTTGTTGGGAGAATTTCTTGAAACTCTAATTTTTGAATGACTTTATTTAGAAATGACCCCAAAGATTGCAATGATCTTAATATAGATGTAAATATCATTTTACTTAAGATTCTAAAATTAATATACATCATATTTAAGAGGTTTTCATAAAAACCGTGATTTTGTCAGGTTCAAATCCTAACTTTAAAAGCTTGAAAATTTTGTAGTAATAAATGTTATCTGATTTTATTTTTTTAAAATTTAAATTAAACTTAACTTTATTATTATTATTATTTAAATTTTTATTTTGTTTAAATTTTTTAAAAATAAAAATTACCAAAAAAATTCACTAACTAACACAAACTAATAAGAAAGGAATTTTTTAAAGAAGAAATTAATTCATAAAAAAATAAAATCACACAATAGCAATTTAATTTTGATTTTCTTAGAGTTTAATTGTCTTGGATAATTTTAAGAATTCTTTTTATTAATTGAATTAAAAATCTTAAATTACGGTTTATCTAAATTACTAAAATTAAAATAAGTTAGAATTATAGTGGTTTGAATAGAAACTGTGGTTTTTGGAGGTTCGAATCCTACTGGAAAAATTTAAATGTTTATCATGAATACAATTTCTTTTATTTTTCAATTTTTTTCTTTAATTTTTTTATTAATTTCATTTCCTAAAAATTTGCAACGAAATTTATCAATGCATGTGATGAACAAGGCTTGAGTCTTCTGTTTGTTCAGATTTATCTTCCATTTGTCCATGTATTTACATATTATTAGTATTAATTTATCAATAATGTCACAAAAAAAAATTTGACCATAAAAGCTACCAAAAAATTCACTAATTAACACAATCTAATAAACAAAACTTAATAAAATAGCATTCAAATTCCCCAAAGGAGTTTTTAAAAAATTCATTCATAAAAAAATGAAATCACACAATAGCAAAACAACGATCGACAAAACGGTGAGCATCGGAGGAATAGAAAATGCGGTAATTGTAAGTCATAATGAAAATAAGAGGCAGTTAAGCACGTGGGTAATATAAATGATATGTATATGTGTTGCTATAACTGAAGAGAGCAGCAGCGGAGAAGAAATGAAAACAAAAATAAAACACCCACAAATGTGATTCAACTTTCATTCAATATTCTTAATGAATGGCTGGTTTTTTGCCTGATTATGAAGAGAAAGAGATGTTCATGTGCTGAATTTTATGGAAAAATTGGGTGACTTTATGCCACTTGAAGATTATATTTATTTGTTAGAATTTTGAAATTATCAAATTAAAATTTAAGAAGTATGAGTTCAAATCTCAAAATTTTATATTAATTGAATTTTTATTTAGTAAATCGCTTTTTTATTTTTTTTAAAAACCAGAAATGCGCTCAATGTCCACAACGTTCCATTTTCCCATACCAAAAACCATTCCTAACTTCCTCATCTCTACGACTTCTCCACGATCATAATAGCATCGTCATTTTTCTTATTTTACATAATTTTCAACTTAATAATGATGGCTAGGGAATACACCAAGATGCGATAAAAGAACTGAACATATATCGAAAAGCATTTTGGCGCCTTCTGGCTTTTTTTCCTTCTCAATCCGTCTTTCTCCGTTTCGTCAATAATCTCGTCTTTTAATACTTTAACGATTCTCGATCTTTTAATGGGTTTTTTAGCGCATTTTCCTTAGAAAGTAATGCGCTTAAAGGTCCACTTTGGCTGGCTGGCTGGCCCGCTGGCTCCCTCAAAAACTCGGCAGGGGAAGCACGTAGAGACTTCGGGTTTTTTGCATTAAATAGCTGCTATTTCGTAGGGGTGCGCAACGTATTTAGTTTTTTAAAACTCCCTACCAAAACTTAATTAAATTAACTTTTCTGTTTTTGGTGTAAAAAATCACTGACGTTGGATTAGTCAAAGTTTAACGTGACGCTTAAAAAGAATACTTATATTAAAAAACCCTTCAAGTCGTGGGTTCGATCCTCTCCGCGGGCAACTTTTTTTTACACTTTTTTGATTCTTTTTTACACTTTTTTGATGTTTTATGATATTTTATGATTTATTAATGCATAATTAAATTTTTTTGAGTCATAAAACAGCAAAAAAGTACATTTTTTCATAAATTTTATTTTCTCGAAATGTAAATGTATGTAGAACCATACAAATGTTGCTGTCATTACTTGTGAAGTATAAGTGACAGATTTAATTTGTACTAAAACCATACAAATATTTTGAAATAGCTTCCGGAATTTTTTTCAGCTACAACTATATATTTCAAGCATTTATGCTATGTTTTCAATTCATTTGGGGAAATAAATTAAGTGGGTAGTTATTTTTGCATTCTGAATTATGGATTTATTTACTGATCTGTGCGGGAAAATGCGCTTAATTCCCTCGATGTATGACACGAGGACTTTCTACATCTTTATTTATTAATTTATCTCTCTCCTTTTTCAATGCTCTCTTGCCTGCTTACTTCTCCCTTCAAGATGATCAACTCCGTTGCTCTCGTGTCTTCTTTACTTCTTACTTTACTTTACTCTGACAGACTCACGAGGAGGAAACAAAGATTTATGTAAATTTGTCGAAAATCATGTCACGCACGAAAGACTTCTTTTAGATCATGAGCTGCAGCAGGGATGTTGATTGGGTTAATTTCGGATTGGTTTTGTTGCAGTTTTATGTGATTTATATGCAGGGATTTATGTTTTAAAGGAGGTATTGGTCTTGCTTAGGCTGGTTCTTGACTTTCTGTAGGATTTACCTTAAAGTTCATTGTGTTACAGTGGATAGTTAAAACCTGGTATGATGGTCTTCTTCAGGATCTAGTGCAAGCAGAATTATTTATTTTGGGTAATAATTAGATATGGAAACTCTGGGAAATGTGGGTTTTCGATAATCGTTAAATACTATATCTGTTTCTTGGTATCCCTACGGGTATCCTTACATATGGTAGGGTAGGGTAGGAGTAGGTGTGTGTCAACAACCCATATGCTACAAATCTCAAAGAATACCCAGAACAGGAACGTAGCCAAAATTTTCTTGAAGAGGGGTTTCACTTCCCAAACCTTGAATAAGCTAACCTTAACCCTAGCTCTCAAGTTTATTAAAATTTTCAGTTCTAGTCCATTTCCACACCATAATGCAGTTTGAGTTAAATTTGATTCAAACACTCAGATTACTGTCTTTCAAGAAATGCCGTGAAGGAGGCATAAAGTCAACGAATTTACTTCCAAAAGACCACAAGAACAAAGCCAAAAGAATCTGTGCTACTTATTATATCTCAATCAAGAATAATTCTCAACTCCTTCATCAAATTCCCTTAATTATTCCACCCAGCAACACGAAAAGTAGCTCAAAAACCTCTGTCTACTTAACTGAAGAAAAAAAATTATAATGAGATTCACAAAAAAGGTAGAGAAGTAAAAAAGCCCAATTCTTTATGGTCATGACACTTAAGAGTTGAGAGACGAGAAATGAAAGAAAAAAAATATTTCGACGACGTTGAAGAAATGAAAGAGAGGCTCAAAACTCAATTCAATAAGGTAATCGCGCGCGATTTTTTTATGACACACGCGGGTGTCTACATTCGAATGTCAGCAAATACATCTAACACATAAAAATCAATTTCTTTTAATTGGTTTCAGTAGGATGAAAATTGAAACGCTCTTCACGTCGTCTTCGGTGATACATGTGCAGCACAAAAGAAATGAGGAGATTTAAGCACAAAATTAAATTATTTATTTCGTACGTGAAGCTCTCAATCGTAATACCCGACTACGTTATGACTAGTGACTGCGATTGGAATTAACTGTTTATTTATTACTATGACTCGACTCCGTTCCGATTGCTTATTTTAATTTTTTGCTCATTTTGGGATGTCACAACTTTCTGGCCAGCGCCGACGGCGACACACCAACGGGCGCATTTCTTTAGACTAATCTTAATATGTTCTATAATAGTTTTTTTTGTTTTTTACTGCGGATTTAATAGAGAAAGAGAAATGAAATCATATGTGAGGAAATTGGACGACGTTGGTTGGGTTTTAGTAGCGTGAGTAGACCAGATGTGTAGTGGTTTATGGATCGGAATGTACAAATGGGGTCAGGGATGCATTCTGAATTAAAAATGAGTTCATAGTTAATTTTAAGGATTATTTTTTAAATCATGTTTTTTAATGAAATTAATATTTACGGACTATTTTCAAAAACAAATGAGAGTGTGTTTTGGAATATTTCAAAAAATTAATTTTTTTAAAAAGTTGAAAAGACGTAAAAAGCATTTTAAAAAATTTTATAGTTATAATATATAACTTTAAATGAAGTTTGAAAAAAAAAAAATTTAACTAATTTTCTAACATTTAACTTTTTTCAAAATTATTAAACTAAATTAAATTTAACTAATTTTCTAACATTTAACTATTTCTCAAAATTATTAAACTAAATTAAATTTAACTAATTTTCTAACATTTAACTATTTTTCAAAATTATTAAACTAAATTAAATTTAACTAATTTTCAAACATTTAACTTTTTTCAAAATTATTAAACTATTTTTTTAAAAGTTTTTTAATATTAGTTTTCTAAATAAAATAAATAAAATTTTCTAAATATTAAGAAACTTTATATTTTTTACACATTTCTCAAATTTGTTAAAAGGTTAACAAAAAGTAAAAAACTAAACATTAAATTTTATTATTTTAATAAATAATAAATATTAAATTTCGTATTTTTTTAAAAAATTAAAGTAAATATAAAGGTTTTGAAATGTTTTAAAAATTTAACGCTTGAAAATTCTAATTTTCTTTTTAGAAATTTAAAAATTCATAAATTTCGATTTTATTTAATATTTTCACTCCAATGAAAGGATTCTTTCAAAGTCTAGAAAAATCATTTTTTAAGAAATCCAAAAAATGCGTCTCAAAATCACTTCAACCACAAACAAAACATTCTCCAACTCATTTCCTTCTCTTCATAAACACCTTTTATAAACAGTGTATTTTGTTGTGGTTTAAAATTGTAATTTATGTGACGACAAATGGGGCAAACTTAACCTGGGGGTGGAAAGAAGAAAGAAAAATTTTATATATGCATGAATTAAGGCTGCATTACTGTAACAAATAAACCGTCGTAGCTTTGCAATAGCTTGCGGATAGAGATCAATGAAGTTGGAATTTTGTGATTAAGTTTTCGTGACTTCCAGGTGGATGAGTCTTGAAATTTTAAATTAAATTTTGAAAAAAAAAATAGATAAATATTTTTAAAAAAATCTCGAAAATTCAATCAGATCACCAAAAAAACATTCTCGAATTTAAATTTCTAATTTTTTTCTAACATGGTCTGTAAGAATTCCCGATGATTCATAACAATATCAATAATATTCAAGTCAATAAGCCCACCAAATTTTTTGCCACATCATAGGCATCTCCTTATAAAGTCCAATGAGACTTCCATAGAAAAAAATCTCATCGTAAATTCTGTCCAAAATCTTAATCCAAAAATCAATTCCACCTGGAAGTGGGCAAACTGCTAAAACAGAAAAATCTAATTATTAACTCAGTAAGGAAAACTTAATATTACATTTTACTAAATAAGAATTAATGAATTACTCAATTAGTGACTCAATTCAATGATTTTATTATTTTTTTCTATCTAAATATTTTTCTCACCTCGCAGCGATCAAAAGAGATGGAATAAAAAAAAGTTTTCACGTTGGGCGTTTTGAGCTTGCATCTTTTAATTCATTTTTCATTTTTTCTTTTCTTTTGAATGCGAATTGCGATCGAATAAAAATTAATTTAATTCAGAGACAGTGCAATTTTAATTGAAGGCATTTAAATAATTGCCAATAAATTTTCACCTTCTCTTTGGGAATGAGTTGGGGTGTTGGTGGATAGAGCGCATTAGTGAAAAGATTTGATAATTTATTGAGCTACAGAAATTGAATTTATAATATTTTTTTTAAAACTTTGATTTTTAATTATTTGGTTTTTTAAGTTCAATTTTTTTAAATATTTTCAAAAAAATTTAAAGTTTCTTAATTTTTTAATATTTTTAAAATTCTAATTATTTTAATATTTTTTAAATTAAATTAATACTTTTTAATTAAAAATTTAAATTTAAAACTTTTATTTTTTAATTATTTTTTAAATTTCAATTTGTCAAATTTTATTTATTAAAAATTCAAATTTTTTCAATTTTGTTTTTTAAAAATTTCAATTTTTTAAATTTTATTTTTTAAAAATTTCAATTTTCTAAATTTTATTTTTTAAAAAAAAATTCAATTTTTAAAATTTTTTATTTTTCAAAGCTTGTGGTTTTATTAATTTATTTTTTAAACATTGATTTGAGCATTTGGTTTTCTCAAAGTTCAAACTTTAAAAAATTTACTTTTAAAATTAAAAAATATATAATTTATTTTAAAAAATTAACTTTTCCACAAATTTATTTTAAGTTGATATAAAGACAAACTGAATATCCCAAACTCCGTCACATATCAATGAAAAAAATTCACATTAAAACAGAAGATAAAAAAATAAATAATAAAACGAGAATTAACATTTCCTCTGCCTTTGCATTATTTCCAGATGACGAAAGTGCAATTTGCAGCAATATTTCTCTTCCTTCACATCATTGAATGTCATCGAATTCATTTATCAGATTCAATTATGGATATTATAAATACACAGCATGTGGAAAAGATTTTAGCTGATCGTAGGCAAAACAGTAATAATCTTGACGAGGATGCAACAGAAACAGAGACGGACGTATATCCAACATCTGATACAATTATTGATTTTGATTATAACACAAATCAACCGCCACGAAATCGCGTGCCATTACCAATACGTGGTGATGTTATTATGAAGTACAATGACACATCAATAATTCCATCGCTTGCGGAGCGACATCCAAACATGGATCCGAGCGTGCTTGAAGAACTTCAAAAATATCGTGGTGATAAAATTCTCAAGTCAAGCAAAAGTGCTCTGTTTATAGCCAAAAAGGAGCTGCTCAAGCAAGATTGGTGCAAGACGGAACCATTTGAGCAGAAAATCCGTGAGGATGGCTGTTATAGTAAACGCATTACAAACTATTTCTGTTATGGTCAATGTAATTCATTTTACATACCAAAGTTATCAAAGAGACGACCAAAGGCACATGGAGGTAAGCGTGATCATCGAAATAAACATCGAAATGATTCGTTTCGATCGTGTGCATTTTGTAAGCCAAAGGAATTTAAATACACAACAGTCATCCTCAAATGTCCATCACTGACGCCAAGCTATCGTCGAAAGCATGTACAGATTGTAAGGGAGTGTCGATGTATTGCACAAAATATGAACTAAGATTTTTTTTATAATATTTTTAAAATTTTGTTGTTACGAAGAAAAAAAAATTATTGCGATTTTATGCTAATGAAAATGATGAAGTTAAAGAAAATTTAGTGATGTAAGAAATGATTTTTATGTACATGTAAAATAATGTTGAGGTTATTCTGAAATTCTCAGAAATATTCATGTGGATGAGTGGTCTTTAGTTATGAGAATTTGGGTTAAAATATTTTTTTGATGTGAATTTCGTCAATAATTTAGACGTGAGTGCTTAAAAAGATATTATTTCGGTAGTGAATCTGAGGATTGTGAATAATTCGATGGCTGAGTGGCAGGGGACCCTACTGAATGGTCTGAGATAGTATTTTTTACGAGCATGGGTTCGAATCTCATGAAATTCCTTTTGTATTATTAAAGTATTCACTCTCATCAATCATAGGGAGCACCCTAGTTAAACATTTGGCCGGCAAGCTCTATTTTGTTGATTTATTGAACACGCTAGTGCGCTAATAGCGGCATAGGTCATCCGAACGTAACCTTGATCCTACTGAGGCCGATTTCTCTGTACACACATAACCCTAGCCTAAAATACACCCCTACCCTAGAGTATGTATTTAGATTTTACTCTACAGTAGGGTAGTGATAGGTACAAATAGAGAAACCGACCCCAAGATTGTGTAATCCACATCCAAAAGCCAGTAAACTTCTTCAACTCACCAAAAATTCACCAGAAAAAAATTGCCAAAATTCTCATAACTCAAGACCACCATGACATGCTGTAACAAGAATTTTGTGATTTTTTTATTTGAAAATCCCTTCGTGATTTTTTCACTTTTTTATATTTTTGCTTTATTGCATTAAAAATTTATTCAAAGGCATGCGTTTGACATTCGACATTCTTTCTGTTGTTTGTTCCGAGACAAAAAAGTCGTTCCCGGTAAGACAGAGAAGAGAAGAGAGAAATTTAGTTCAAGTTCAAGGACAAAGAAAGAATTGTTAAGAATTTTGAGCCGGAAACAAACAGAAGAAGCATAAAAACCAATTACAAAGAATTGAACGTGACTTTTGTGCCGTTTACAAATTCCATTCATAACAAATTTTCTGATCTTGTGGAATTTATCAATAAATACAACTTTTTTTTATGTGAACGAGAAATAAGAACAAGAAGAAGTTTCTCAGAATTTTAAGAGGAAATAAATCGGCATTAAATTTTTTTATGTGTCATACAAAAGGATTATCAATTGTTCCTGCCTTTGACTCTCTTCGGAGAAATATCAAATATATTTATTTTTAGAATTTCTTTTTGAAAAAGAAGCATGTTAATGTTAAAAAATGTATTTGAAAAAGAAATTCCAATAAATTATTGGTGAATTTATTATTATTTAAATTTGATGAAAATAGAAAAAATTCTTTAGAAGAATGTGGGATTATTTTGTGAATTCTTGAACTGCGGCTTCTTATTCAATGTTGCTATGACTTTATTTTTCTAGATACCTTCTCATTAAAGTGTTGTATAATTTTTTTAGAATAGAAATTGTACATAGAAAAATTATAGAATCCAGGTCAATCTAGGTGTATCTAGTTATTCTAATACCTAAGCACCCAGACTAGTCTAAAAATTGATTGGTTTAGATTAGGGGCATAATTGGGGGGGGGGGGGGTTCCCCGCAATATTTTTAGATAACCAATACGGTCACGATTCTCAAAGATATCCAAAATAAGAAATGACAAAGATATCCGAACCTCTAAAAAATTCTTGGATACGTCCTTGGTTTAGATAGTATCTTCGTCACAGAATGGTCAGAGAAGAGTTAATTTGACTTGAATTGATCTTAAATAGATATTTGTTTGAATAAAGTGTCAAACAATTTATTTCACATCACACAATGTCTCCAAAAATAAAGTCTATCCTGACTAGAGTTATACAAATTTACACTCTTTCCATAAAAGGACCCAAAAAAATACAGTAACAATATTAAAACAAACATCCAGAAAATTATTCAACCCATTTCATAAAAAGTCCACCAGAAAAATGCCTTAAAGCCATCCATCAAAAGTTTTCCGTCATCTATCTGCCCACAAAATTAAACAAAAAGAAAAAACATTATCCTTGATGAAAATGAATTCAAAGCGACCAAGTGTGGGATGTGAAATAAACAAAAAAAAATTTCATTTAAATTTTCATTTGAATTTTAAATACACAACAAAATGTAAAGAGTCCCACAAGATTATAAAGTAAATGATAGAAAAAGAAGGTTTTTTAAGATGAATATTTTTTTGTTGGTGTTTCTATTTTTTGTGGCTTTTTTTGGGGTTGTTAAGCTGTGGAAATTTTTTTGAAAAGATGAATGAGGGCTGGTCATTATGGAATGGGGGTTAAGTTCAGAATTTTTCAAAATTCCTGAGAAAAATAAGGGGCTGTGAAAAAATCAAGTATAATTGTGCAAGACCACAAAAATATTTCAAATAAAAAAAATCCCCAAAAATAATTCAAATTCCCAAGAACAACAACTCACAATTTTCCATCTCAATATCAAAAATCAAGAACTCTCCAAACAAAAACCATTAATCAGCACCACGTGTTCCCAAGAAAATATTCCCACAAAATTATTCAACCTTCCAAATTTGAATTATCAGCTCCAAAAAAGAAACTCCTTTAGCAACCACCAAGCAACTCAAGTTACAATTCTTATTTATTTTTACGGAAGCCGTTTGTTACGCAACCATACAAAAATTTATTTTTCCACAATGTAAAAGAAATAAAGATTATTTGAGAATGAATCGAATATCCCAGTGTGAAAATATTGGAACATAAAAAACAAAAGTCTAACTAAATTGAGTGTAAATTAAGAAATATTAGCCATACAGTCATACATTTTTTTGTCGAAAGCGAGAACGTTGTTGATGATGTAATTTGACACTCAAAGTCAAATGTCTTGTTTGCCGAAAAATTATATCATATGGTAGCAGAAAGTAATAATAATAAAAATAATAACAATAATATTAATAAATTAAAATGTCAATTGAGAAATGAGATCAGAGGCAGGGGTGTATTTAGGGGTTGTGGTGAGGATTAAGTCACCACATGGTAGTGGTAAAAGGAGAAGATGTCTAGTAAATGGGGATATTTAGTGCACCTTAAATAATTCCTTAAGTCACTGCTCTAGGCACCCCTCTTATTTTCGGCACCTGTTAAGAAATATTGAACCCTCAACCCCCAGAAAGTGATGTGAAAAAATTCTATGGGTATGGAGTCTAGTACTTGGGAACAAATGTCAAATTTTTGATTAGTTTTACGATTGCGATCCTAGTTGCACATGCTAGGATGTCTATTTGCAAAATATTGAACCCTTACATCCAAAAAACCTCTAAAAACACCCCTGCGACAGATGAATATAATATAAATCAGATTGATTTGGAATGTATCAAATGATGACAGAATTGTATAAAAATATATAAAAACAAACAAAGTGTAAGTACCTAAATGTATATCGTCTAACACCTACGAGATCAAATTAAGTGATTATTAGCAATTAACGTGTTTAATGATTATTAAATTAGATGAAAAATGTTTCATTCATAATTTTTCTTTGAGTCTGTATTAAATAATTTTTTTATTTTGATTAATAATTTAATAATCCATAAGATTTAATAAAGATAATTAAAGAGTTTTTAATGTTTTAGAAAAGATATATCTTGATTTATTTTATTTTACTTCTTTGTTTCTCAAGAGCTTTGAGCTCAAAACATTCTCATTCTTATGTGGGATTAATCTCTTCTCGTTTTTCAGCTCTTTTGACTTCATTTGCAGGGATGGTGGATTGATGGAAGCATTTTAAGACGATGTCTTCTTTTTTGAAGGAGATGAAATTTTTTAATGGATTATTTACCTGGAACAAGATGTAACTTGAGCTCAGAATTAAGTAAATTTGTGAGCTGATTATTTTTTTACAAACACTTTTACCACGCAAATAGGATGAAGTTTAAAGATTAATGTTGCAACGGATATTGACATCATGTTCTGGATTGCAACATTTTCTAGAAATTTAATCTTATTACGCCTTCGTAGCTTCATCAAGTTTGTTAATTTGTTGAGAAAGTCAATTTTCTTTAGTTAAATTGCCACAAAGTATTATACTTAATGAAAAAGTAGTCTGATATCTGAGCATTGCGTGAATATCTTTATATTATTGACAGCATTTAATGGAACAAGTAAGAAATTAAACTATTGTGGGAATCAAACCCATCCATTGACATGTTTATAATCACTTGTTCGTTCAGGTATAATAACCTTTCTGACCTACCCCGGGTAGGTAGGGTATATCCTAGGATACACCTACCTACTCTACTCCTATCCCCTACCTAGGGTAGCCTGGGTACAATTACTTACCATATCTACATCCTTTACTTAAGGTATGACTACCTACCATACCTCCATCCTAGGGTACCTTAAAGAAGGGGCATATCAAGGATTATATTTTTAGGGGGGGGGGGTTCAATTTTTTTGCTATCTTTTCGAATCATGAATTTATTTGAATCTGGAAACATCCCTGGTAGGTGGGTTACACTAGAATATTCTAGTACAAGGGTATGGTATTCCGTTAGCCAAAACTTCTAAAAATTTAGGATAATATTAATTTACTAGGGGTTACGGAGAAAAAATTCCAAACCCACTCCAAAATTTTCAAAAACCCTGATTCAAAAAATTTCTGACTACACCCATGCTCCGATTTCTCGAGGTGGAGGATGTGGACCTGGAATTTTTTTTTCATGCATTTTTGAATTTTTAATAGGTTAAAAAAATTTCCATTTAAAATTTCAATTTCTCTGGTGGTCTGAAGGTCAAAAGCTGGCAAAAACGAGGGGGATAAAACAGGGGGATTCCCCTTGAAGCCCTTCTAGCTATATCCCTGACTAATGGTATTATGTTTTTATGACAAACTTAGAAGAATATTATTTCAAGATTGCTTACCCTCAACCTACAATAGATCCAAAAAATTTCGCATATACATTTCACAATTGCATTCAACCTAAAAATTCCAAAATTCTTCTTATTCAATACAGAAATATTCAAGTCTATCCTCAGAGTAAAACTTTCTAAGATTCTTTTGTTTGCGCATTTGTTCAAGTTTTTTTTACAATTTTTTTCTCTTTAAAAGACACCAAAGTTCCTAGAACTCAAAACACGTGTATTGAAAGATTTTTGCAACCGTACTTAGGAAGAGAAATGATGAGACAATTGTGTATTTAATTTCAAGTGAAAAAGGTCGGTGTGCAAGCAGATTTGAAGGCCATGACATGAGAAAAAAAAGTTGAAAGTAATATTTTGGTGCATTTTAGAGGAAATATTTTGACATATTTCATGGTCATGCTTGTGATTGAGTTTGTTTTGTGATCTGTGGAGGATACTTGAGCATAGAAATCATGTAGATGAGTAAGATGGATAACCGAAGATGCGTAACTGTCTCAATAGCCAGATGTATGAGGTTTGATCAAATTTCACATCATTTTTCAGCATGGGTTCGATTCCTACAGTCTAAATACATAAATCAGTCAGAACGGAGGATCAACACAATCCCTGAAAAGCAATTCAATTTTCTATAGAAATCAAGCAAATAGTTAATAGCTCCTAGTATCAATTTAAACAAAAAGAGAAGCTCTCAACAAATTCATTTCCCATAATTTATGCTAGTAGACAATCGAATCGAAAATTCTGCCCAATGTCAAAAGAGTAAAATATTCATAAAATTTTTATGTAAATTCCTTTTAAAGAATTATTATATGAGCACTTATGCACTTATCACATGAATTTTAAAATGTCAACAACACCAAGAGAGACTTTTTTGTCTATTTATTTATCTTCAAGACGACAGATTACTAATTAAAAGCTATTAAAGGTCTCAATATCTCAAGTATGAAGACGAAACCCTATAATAATCTCAGTTCTGAGAGCATAAAAAGTCTTTCATACATGCACACACTTTGATTCTTATTTTTTCATCTTTTCTTTTCTTGCCTTTTTTTCCTTCTCGTCGTTCTATTCGAAATTCCATAAGAAATGATTGTGTGGCGCGCTCTTGATGACTTGGAGCCTCAAGTGGTTCATGACGACTTGTTATCGTGCATGTGAAATGAGATTTTTTACAAAGCACTTCTTGTTCGTAGAGTTAGTTGTGTTGATGATTGCTGCATATTGTCTGCTGACTGAAGATTTTGATTTTGATACTTTTTGTTAATATTTACTGAAAAATATGTAAAACCAACACCTACATGCATTTTTCCCACATAGAACATTAGCAGAAAATAAAGCACAAACAATTCGAAATTAACGGTCAAAAAGTATTTGAAATTAATGACCAAAAACTATTTGAAAAATAACGGTCAAAAAGAATTTGAAAAATACTATTTTTAAAATTGCAAAATATATTTGAAAATAACGGTCAATTTTATTTTCAAAAATAACCGTTAAAATGTAAAATAACGATCAAAAATGTATTAGTAAAATTAGTAAAGTTTAAGAAATTTACCGATTGCCCTACCCTTGCTATGCTGCTCCTGGCTATAAATCACTCAAATGTGAAAAGGCTATGCTTGAAAACTTAGACTTACTTTCGTGTTTTGACCCTAGGATCACTGTGCTAGTATTCTAGCATGAATGTCCCGAAGCACTTAACCCCTGCATCATCAAGACACCTCAGCTCATAACACAACCTTTAGCCTATATGAGGATCTGGTTAATGTTCAATGTAGCTTCCATATAAACGCTTCTTAACCCATCTTTCCAGTTGTATCCCAACTCATATTCTCTTTTTGTATCTTAAAATTCAAAATAGAAATGAGAAAGGGAAGAAAGAGACTTTTGAGGAAAAGATTTCAGTTCATGATTTATTTGTGAATGCAGACAGTGAATAGACACATGAAGAAATGAAATCTTGTCTCACTTACGAGCTGACGAGAGAATGATTGTCGAAAATAAGAGAAGAAAACTGATTGACTTTTTGTTTGCATTTATTTCATGTATGGCAGTATGGCTGTAACAATATGATGTTCTCATGACAATGCATTTCAACTTTTTTCCCATCCAGAAATATTGAACTTTTTTGGGTGGATTTAAATTAAAAATAGAATGAAATGAATTGACAGATTCTGTGTAATTTCACTTACATCAAATATTGCAATTCGTTCTGAAAATAATTTTATAATAAAAATAGCGTTGTCAGTTGTTTGTAATGTTCTGTTCATTATGTCTAGCGATCGAATAAATTTTTTGAGTACATGTCGGATTTCATGTGAATCTGATGTAAATAATTGATAGACATTTTTCGAAGAAATTTCTATTTTGATGGAAGTTGCACGTTTGTTTGATATATGGATCTGGGAATGGTGCAAAAATTATAAATGTAAAATATGGATTTGTGATATTTTTATTGACATTTGTGGGGATCCGGTGGTACTCTACCAAGGGTGTAGTCATGGAGGGGGTTAGGGGGTCAAAAAACTCCTTCATTGGAAAATTCTCTTCAATTTCCTGTAAAGAAGAAGGGAAAGAAACCAAACAAACCAACCCCCCCCCCCCCCCTTCAAAATTTTCTATCATTTGAGAAAATGTGTCCTCCTTCTAGCCCATGTTGACAGAAGGTATAATGATATAATTGCAATCATTTATCTTCATTCATTCCAATTAAACTAATTATCAAAACAAATTCCCACACATTTCCACACAAACTTATAAAGCTAATAGTTTCCACACGTGCACCTGATTTTCATATTAAATCAATCAGTCGATATTTTAATAAATCAAATACAGTCTACATAATAAGTCCTAATTATTTTTGCAGACATCTTTTGAGGTAGAAGGTAAAAATTTCCTAAAAAAATAATGATAATTATGTTAAACAGCATGGAAATACAATACTATACAATCATTAGAATCTCCCAAGAATAAACTGAGTCTCATCATCCAACTAATTAATTAACGTAGCAAAAAAACATTTTTTTTTCTGACAATAAACATTCCCAACAATTGTTCATTGCGTTACAAAAGGAGAGAAGAGAAGAGAAGAAGTCCAAAGACGTCGTCTTCACATCCAGAAGAATAAAGAACAGATGTGAATAATTTCTATTCGGCTGTTTTTTAAGATGTGGCGCCAAGGCCAAGATTTTTTTTTATTTTCTCTTCTTCTATCTTTCTTCTTCTTCCTCTTGTTCTTATTATTTATTTTTTCTCTCCTTCCTCCATTCGTGCCTCCATACGGTTGTGCATGAATTTTGATTCTTACTTACGTTTACTGACCATTATGCAGATCATGCAAAGATGTGCTTCACGTATTAATTTATTTTGTTCCACAAATTCGCCTCCCTTAGAGAGTAGGGGTTCTGGATGGAGATTTGATCGGTAAAATTTGTGATTTTTTATGGTGGAATATTTGATTCTGATAATTTTTAAAAACAACTGTGATCAGGGACATAGTCAGAAGTAGGATTGAGTCTGGTGGACGTCTTCTTTTTTAAGTGATACATAAAAACTGTAAAATTAAAGCAGAAACTCTTTACTTTTATTTTTTCTGACTACATCATATCTATTTCGTTTTTAGAGGACATGTCTCATTTTTCTACATTTTCTTGAATTTTTGAAATATATTTTGTCTTAGCTTGACCAAAAAACTGAAAAATTTACAAACTTTTGTCGAAAAAGTAGACAATATTGACTAAATTGGTATGTTTTGAGCAGTAACGTAGCAAAACTGTCCGAAGTTTAACCGTTGTGTCCATTTTACATACAAACTTCTGTACAAAATTTAAAAATTGACAAAAAATGTCTGGTTCGTTGAGTAATCTTCCCCTGAACCAAGGACCAGAAAGTCTCAAATAAAGTTGATCAACATACAAGAATTGTTCATACTAAAATTATTATGGGGGTACAATCCTTTGGTTTCGACCTATGTGGTCAGTTTTTCAGGTTTATCCTTGACATACTGAAAACAAAAGCTGGATTAGACCCTTGGGTATCCTATGATCTCTCTTTTTTTTCGTACACTTTACACATCAGACAATTTGAAAATTAAACATATCATACTAACCGACAGCATATTCCACCTACAAATCCCTACTTTAATTCCTTACGGTTATATCATTTTAAGGCATTTAATTTCATGATGAAAAGAAGCAACAGAAAAAACCGTTTCTCAATATGGAAATAAAAGAAACACACTGATGGACTGTCTACATAAATGCTGATAAGACGGCAACCAGAGAATAAAATGAAATAAAAAAACTGGAAATAATAATTGAATTAAGTCATCGTACAATATTTTTCTGTCTTTTGAGGCCTCGGTGACAATATAACATGAGCAATAAAATATAAGAATGAGAAATGTGACGACGATGTTGGGAAAGAAAAAAAAGTCATTGCGGCGACAGTATTATGATTGACACTTGAAATTACTCTGTAAACAATTCAATAAAGATTTCGACTTAACGAACAAGCCATAAATCACCATCAAGATCGATGAGAAGAGGAATCAAGAGACGTTAAAGCAATAAAGTGAATATTTTCTTCTCTTTTTGTAAAGACTTCTGTGTGTGTTAACATGTGTCGGAATGTTTTCATGCCTGGGATGATTTCAGTGGCATGTTATTTAAAGTGAAGACATTTACTGCCTGAAATGAATCTGAAAATGACATAAATTAATCAATTTAGGATGGTGAAGGGAGGGGGGACGTTCAAATTAAATGAAAAATTTAAAAATGATTTGAATTAAATGAGAAAATAATTTTTTTGGCAGCTAATAAAAATTGATTGTTGTAGCGCATTTTAATTTGGGGTGAAAGAATTTGTGGAATTTTAATTTGTCATTAAAAAGTTATTGGCTTTTGAGTTATTTATTGCAGAGAGTATTTGATGACTTCTTACCCACGTGTAAACGATTGACACAATTTCTCTTGTTATGTCCTGAGTTATGAGATACTTTACGGATCAAAGAGACTTGTTCATATATATTGAACATTTTTACAATCGGCAGAATTTTTTTTGTTTGATGATTAATTTATTTGATTTTTAAATGATGTGATTTAAGTTCTTCTATGCCCCAAGCAAGAGTGAAGCTAGAAATTTTTTGAGAGGGCTGTTTTGAATTTTTTTTATATGGATGGCAAAGGCGGTATTTCTTCTAAAAAAAACCCTAGAAAATTGAGTCAAGGGTCGTGTTTTAACACCCAAATTACCCCCTGGGTACCCCCGTGACCGAAAGTATGCATTCAAAGAAAAATATTCAGAAGTTAAATTTAACTAGCTTTCCAATAAGACTGATCTGTTTTTAGATGCTTGGGGTAAAGGGTCATTTACAAATGACGTCCAACTCTCTGGAGTGTGTTGTTGATTTATTCTTTAAATATCTCATTTGTGACACTCAACACTTGAGGCAGTGTTTCTCAAACTTTGTAGAAGAGACATTAAGAATTTGAAGTAAATTTTACGACACACTAGAATTCTTACCTTAATCAATAGGACCTTACATTTTTAAAACTTTAACTGAAAATTTCAAAGTTGTGTATTTTTATTGGGTCGTAAAACACAGTAATGGAAACACTGCAGTATCTATTAAGAAATATGTCCATCTCTGGTTTCGTTACCTCCTTCTGGATATCTGCTGAGCAGAAAGCTGTTCTGCCCAAACATTCGCTGGTTTCTATCCTCCCTGATTTCCAGTAATTTTTTTCCTTTCATTAAATATTGTCTAATTTTAGAATTGAATTCAACAACTGACACTAATTGTGAGTTGTTATGCATCCATGAAATTATAAAGCTTCCCAATATCAACTCTACAATGTAATCCACACATATCCTTTTTCATTTGAAATTACTCCATCATTGCTGTGGTTACACATTCATCTCATATCTACGTAATTGCTGGTTTATGCATTTACAAATTGATGAAGTTCTGTATTATTTCATAAAAGCTTTTTACATACACTGATGAAGTTCAAAGATTTAAACATTTGTTAGGCCAAAATTTCATCATATAATACAATATTATGAAGCAACAGAAACGAAATTCAATTGTCAGCAAGCCAGGTGTAAATTATAGATTGATGATGTAAAAGTGGACAAAATTTGTTATATGGAAATTCTCGTAGGATGAAGCTTTAATTAGAATTTTACTGGAATATTCTTACAAAATGCAGGATTTTGGTTTTAAGGCAATGTCGTAGTAAAGGAAGGGTAACTGGGGTTCTAGCCTCTTTAATCCCATATAAAATGGTGAAAAAAAATTTAAGGATACCAAATATTATTTACGGGGCGTGAATTTTTGACTTGGCCCTGGGCGACGATAAACCTAAATAGAAAAAATGCTATGAAAAACTGGAAGGTTTTTGATGCTAATGAAAATTTTGATGCCTGGAATTTTGCCCACTTTTATTTGGAATTTGCATCCATTTATAAGGAATTTTGAGTCTATTTTCACAAACCGGAAAGCATTGAAACTTTTTTCAATTTTTTTTAAGCCCCCTTCACCTGAATTGTTGAAGAGAAGGGGTTGGTCTCACATTTTCCACTCAATGACATCCTCCCCATGCATATACACCTATCTTTGAGTATTGCATGCCACTTCTGACGTTAATTATTTAACCGAAAATATTATTACATGACCTTTCAACATCTTCTTATCATATTATCAGTTATTTCTACCATAATTTCTATGAGATTACGTGGATACTTAGTAACAGAAATAAAAAATGCCATGACTACTGACACCCATGCAGAGAAAAAAAGGAACTTGTGTTAAACTAATTAAAGTTTTGCAGAGATTTTTTATCCAGGGTAAAAAAAATAATTTTGTAAGGTTAGTCAATCCTTTGACATTTTTCATTCATTGACTCGTTTTTAGCGCATTTTTGAAACTTGTTTTAAAAAGGTAGCTTAATAATGCACTTTGTCTGTTCGGCTGTTCGGCTGTTCGGCTGTTCGGCTGTGTTACGAGATAGAAGCAACCAGACATCGTAGAGAGCTCTAGTTTTTTGCATTAGCTCAGTGCCATCGAGTTATTGGCGTATCGATTAGTTTGAAAGCTCAAAACCATCGCTAAATACTATAATTAATGATTTTTTGTTTTCAATACAATAGAGCCAACTTCAAGTGGGATAATTTCAAATATATTTTGGCCGTTAGAAAATTTGAATTTCAAAAAACCGTTAAATGACAAACCATTTTATTATGTAAAAATTCACCGCGTAAATTGTTAATTATACTATAATTAATAATTTTCAAGTGCATTTAGGCGGGAAATTTTCAAATATATTTTGACCGTTAGAAAATTTGAATTTCAAAAAACCGTTAAATGACAAACCATTTTATTATATAAAAATTCACCGCGTAAATTGTTAATTATACTATAATTAATGATTTTCAAGTGCATTTAGGCGGGAAATTTTCAAATATATTTTGTTCGTTAGAAAATTTGAATTCCAAAAAACCGTTAAATGACAAACCATTTTATTATATAAAAATTCACCGCGTAAATTGTTAATTATACTATAATTAATAATTTTCAAGTGCATTTAGGCGGGAAATTTTCAAATATATTTTGACCGTTAGAAAATTTGAATTTCAAAAAACCGTTAAATGACAAACCATTTTATTATGTAAAAATTCACCGCGTAAATTGTTAATTATACTATAATTAATAATTTTCAAGTGCATTTAGGCGGGAAATTTTCAAATATATTTTGACCGTTAGAAAATTTGAATTTCAAAAAACCGTTAAATGACAAACCATTTTATTATATAAAAATTCACCGCGTAAATTGTTAATTATACTATAATTAATGATTTTCAAGTGCATTTAGGCGGGAAATTTTCAAATATATTTTGTTCGTTAGAAAATTTGAATTCCAAAAAGCCGTTAAATGACAAACCATTTTATTATATAAAAATTCACCGCGTAAATTGTTAATTATACTATAATTAATGATTTTCAAGTGCATTTACGCGGGAAGTTTTCAAATATATTTTGTTCGTTAGAAAATTTGAATTCCAAAAAGCCGTTAAATGACAAAGCATTTTAATATATAAGAATTTACCGCAAAAATTGTTAATTACACTTTAATTAATTATTTTCAATTTCATAAACAAACAAGCATAATGCATACGTTGAGAAATCACGTACGTATTTTATTATTAATGATTTTTAAGTGTATAAATAAACGTACGTAATAAATACGTACGTAAAAGTAAAACGCGCCAAAATTTGTAAACAAAAAAACGCGTGAAAGTTGCAAAAAATTAAAATATTTATAAAATAAGGTAAGCATTAGTATTTAATTGGTACAAGCAACATAATTAGTTAATTAAAGTATTTTAGAAGATGCCTAAACGTAAAACAAAGCCGCTAACATTAAAAGCGGTACAGGAAAAGAAGAAAAAGCAGAAAATTGCTGATCCTGAAAAAATTCGAGAAAATTTAGATCGTGACAATGAAATGAGACGAGAACGTCGTTCCGACTTCGAATATTTGCAAGCCGAATCCGCCAGAGATTTGCAGAGTCTTCAAAATCGTCGTTCGAATCCGGAATATTCAGAAGCAGAGTCGGATAGAGATTCGGTAAGCCGTCAAAATCGTCGTTCCATTCCAGAATATTTAGAAGCTGAATCATCTCGAGATTTACAAAGTCTTCAAAGTCGTCGTTCTAGTCCGGAATATTTGGAAGCTGAGTTGGAAAGAGATTCAGTAAGCCGTCAAAATCGTCGTTCGATTCCGGAATTTTTGCAAGCTGAATCATCCAGAGATTTACAAAGTCTTCAAAGTCGTCGTTCGAATCCGGAATATTCAGAAGCTGTGTTGGAAAGAGATTCGGTAAGCCGTCAAAATCGTCGTTCGATTCCAGAATTTTTAGAAGCTGAGTCATCTCGAGATTTGCTGAGTCTTCAAGAACGTCGTTCGAATCCGGAATACTTGCAAGCTGAGTCCGCAAGAAATTTACGAAGTCTTCAACAACGTCGAGCGAAACGAGTACCGTGGATCAAAGCAATCGATACATACAATGCAACCGTTAAAGACGGTCCATTTCATCGGTGCTATTCGTGTGATCGACTATTTTTCAAATCGCAAGTATCGATAACGACTCGGGAAAAGCTTCAAGAGAAACGTGGCTGTTCGGATGCATATCTCAATGGACTTATTCTATCCGAATTAATTGACGATGCCGAATATACGTTCTGTTCAACATGTATGACTCACATTCGTAAGTTAACGTATCCGAAGTTGAACATCAATCAATCGAATTTGAAGTTTCCCGACATTCCGGATTGTTTAAAGAACTTGACACCATTAGCGGAACGATGTGTCGCAGCTCGAATTCCGTTCATGAAGATCGAACAGGCGAATTATGCTGGACAATTGAAGATTAAATCCGGTATCGTAAACGTTCCAATCGACGTTTCGACAGCAGTTAACGCAATTCCGAGATCCGTTGACGATACACACGTTATTGAAGTTTCGTTAATGCGAAAGATGGCTTACAAGAATCCGTACATCCGAGAACGTGTTCGACCAGCTGATGTTTGGGCTGCAGCAGAGTATTTATGCCAAACACCGCTCTACACTGAGCATGGAATAACATTAAATCAAGAATTTAATCCTGCAGGTAACATTTCATTTAATATTGTTTGAATTATTTTTTATTAAATTTAAATCTATTTACAGTTACGGAAACGGAAGGCGAAAACGATGATATTGACTTACGATTACGTGATACAGTCAATTTGCAAGAACCTGAACACACTGATCGTCATTTACCGGAAGAAACGCTCCTCGATTCGATAGACGCAATGCAGTTCGTGCCGGAACTCGATCCATCGGATGCAATTCGAATCGCTCCAGGTAACATATAATATTATTATATAATTAATTGAATTACATAGTTTTGAATTGATAATTACAGGCGAAGGACGAAATCCGATTCCGATGTTCATGGATAAGAACTGCGAGGAGTTAGCTTTTCCTACAATATGGTGTGGACAACCGAGAGCGATGCCACCTGAAGGTCAAAAAGTTTTATCGAACCTCGATTATGTCAACTCGGAGATCCGGAGATTCGATCGTCGTGCTTGTCGTCCCGATCACATCCTCTACTTATATAAAAAGAGTCAGATTGAGCAACTTACAAAGCAAGCAACAGTAATTCTTCGGAAAAGCACACAAAACAACCGAATCACAGCAAATCAAGTCGTCAATCAACAGTTTCTCGATAATGCTGTTAACAACGATTCGGCATATCGATTCATGGCAGCCATTACTGGAAGTCCACCGTATTTCGAAGCTCAAAAGAAGAAAGTAATGGCGATGGTTCGACAATTCGGAGGATTTACGTTCTTTGTTACGAATTCGGCAGCCGAAACTCATTGGCCAGAATTGCTTGTCATACTCAAAAAGACTGTTGACAAAGTTGAAATATCGGGTGAAGCGGCAATGGATTTAACATTTGAGGAAAAGTCTCGATTAATTAGTTCGGATCCGGTTACGTGTGCACAATACTATTATCATCGCATGAAAGCATTATGGAAAACTTGGGATGCCGAAGACGGACCATTCGGAAAATACAGAATTACACACAAATATTGTCGTATCGAATGGCAGCATCGAGGATCGCCACATGCTCATCAATTTGTCGATTTAAAGGACGCACCGAAATTCAATCCCGATGATCTGGATTCGTACGATCGAGTTTGCAAATTCATCGATGAAATCGTAACAACCGACACCGATGATCCCGAAGTCGCTGACATTATATACAGCCAAAATCATCGATGCACACATACATGTCGAAAAGGAAAACGAGGAAAGGAAACGTGTCGATTCAATGCACCTTTTTTGCCACTTCCGCAAACAATGATACTCGAGCCGATTCCGGATACGATGGTCTTAACACAAGCAAAGAAAGACCAATTGCGACAAATTAATAAGAACCTTCACGACATCCTCGAATCCGAAGCCGCGAAAACGTTATCGTTCGACGATTTACTGGACAAATTAGAATGCACTTTTGGAGATTATCTTCTTGCTGCAAGAGCTAAACTCAAGTCTCGAAAGGTTTTTGTGAAGCGACTACCGAAGAATGCACGAACGAACCCGTATAATAAGAAGATTCTTATTGCGATGCGTTCAAACATGGACATACAATTTATTCTTGATGTTTATTCCTGCATTTCTTACGTTGTCGACTACGTGAATAAAGCCGAAAAAGGACTTTCACGGTTATTACGGCAATGCGTTAAAGATAATGAGCGTGGTAATCAAAGCATCAAATCGAAGCTCAATGCACTCTCGAAAGTCCTGTACAACTGCAGCGAAACATCGGCACAAGAAGCGGCTTGGATTCGATTACGGCAACCGATGTGTATGTCTTCCGATATCGTGGAATTTATTCATTCCGGTCCGAAATCCGTAAGTAGCGATAAATATATTTATGTATAAATAGTACTAACTTATTTAATTTCTATTTTTAGCAACGACAACGAATGCTGAAAACAAATGCGGAGTTGAAGAAGCTTTCGGAAACCGATCCTGATAGCACCGACATTTATAAGAAAGGACCGATTGATCGATATATCGACAGACCTGACGAGCTCGAAAACGAGTGCCTTGCTGATTTCATTGCAAAATATAATTACAAACCGAAAGGTCGAACAGCAATTGACAACGCTGAAGACGGAGAAATTGTTGATGATGGTGAAGAGCTCGAAATTATTGCGGACGAAGGAGACGAACAAACGGATCAAAGCGAAAAGAAGATTTACGAGCTGAAAAATAATAGCGGAACGATTACACGTAGACGAAGATCAAAAGTGATTCGATATTGCCGTTTTAATATTGCTCAAGATGAAGCAAACTATTATCGGGAAATGTGTTTACTATTCTTGCCATGGAGAAACGAAGATGCCGATATCGAAACACAGAACTGTTCGGAAAAGTTTCATCAAAACGAAGTCGTCATCAAAGCTAACTATGATAAATATAATGCCACTTCTCTCGATCTCGACCAAATTTCTCGAGATATACAGAATGAACGCTTGATGGAGGAAGCTGATGCTGAAGCAAACGAGGTCGAACAAGCGAATCCGGATTTTCGAAACGTCTACGATTTTGACGATACGATAGTTCAACCTAATGCGGCAGTCGAAATGGGATTAGAAGCACCCGGATCCGATGCAACCGTTAGTCGATACAAAGTTCCCGATATTTTGAGTGACGACGAATATTTTCATCTGTGTGACTCGTTAAATCAACGACAACGGGATTACCTAATGCATTTGATAAGCTGCTTTAAGAATCCGTCATCACTACCAATATATCACTTCATTTCGGGTGGAGCTGGTGTTGGAAAGAGTCGTTTGATCAAAGCTATCTATCAGTCGGTCATGCGAATATATCGAAGCGAACCCGGACCTGTCGATTCAAATGAAGTTATGCTCGTTGCTTATACAGGAATGGCGGCTCACAACATCGGTGGAATCACTGCACATAGTGCTTTTCATCTCGCTGCAAATCAAGGCAAAACGGATAAAGGTTTGCCTCCGGATATCGCAAACACGTTAGCCAGCAACATTCGATCAAACAAGCTAACGATAATCGATGAAATCAGCTTCCTATCTTCAAAACATTTTGATCAAATGAGCTCCAACATGAAGCAGGCATTCAAGTCGAAAAAGGAATTTGCCGGTCGTTCGGTTATCGCTGTCGGAGATTTCGCACAATTGCGACCAATCGGAGCTCCGTATTGTTTCCAACCGAAAAATCGACATTCTACTGCAGCTCTCGTTGATAATCCACAATGGAAACCTTTTCAAATGTTCGAACTTACCGAAATTATGCGACAAAAAGACGATTTACGGTTCGCGGAAGCATTATGTCGACTTGCCGTAGGACGAACAACAGCAGACGATAATCGATTATTCGCTAGTCGGTGTTTCAATGAAAACACACTTCCTGCTATTGCTCGAAATCGTCTTCGTTTGATTCCGTTCAATGAAGGTGTCGATACCTACAATATGCAACGTGCTCAACAATTAATTCAGGCAAAAGCAACACAATTCACCTACACCGCTGTGGATAAGTTTATCGGAACTTACAAGGACGAGCAGAAACGAAGAGCACGTCATTTAATTAAAACTATGAAGCCCAATGACACACAAGGTCTAATGTTTGAACTCCAACTCGTAATCGGTCTTCGGTATATGGTTTCGACAAACATTGACGTCTGCGACGGACTATTTAACGGTGCATGCGGAATTTTGAGATTCGTCGAATTACGAAACCGGAAGATACATGCTATCTACATTGAATTCGACGACGACAAAACCGGAGCAAAAGCAAGAAGCGCGCGACATAACGTAATACAGGCTAACACACAAATTCAAGCGAACTGGACTCCCATTACGGTAACTAATAGATGCTTCTACACAACGGAAGGCGGAAAGGTATAGTTTTTAATTTTATTTTAATGTTACAAATTAATTAATTTATTGAATGAATTTTAGGTACAAGTAAATCGTGAACAGTTCCCGATACTTATGGCTGAAGCGATAACGATTCACAAAAGCCAAGGACGATCTGAAGAAATAGTTACAGTCGACGTCCGAAAAGGAATGAATCGACAGAAGTACTACGTGGCATTCTCAAGAGCGACATCGCTAAACGGATTACACATAATCGGACAATTCAATCCACCAACCGAAATCGAAGTAAATGATCCAGTTAAAATCGAAATGGAACGACTTCGACAAGATCCGCTTATACCGAAATTCCATTTTCTGCGAATCATTCCGGAAAACGTCATACAAATCTGCAGTCACAACATTCAGTCCATTCGAAAACATATTTCGACAGTCGTTGCCGATAACGTATATACATCGAGTCATATACTAGCATTCCAAGAGAGTTGGGCATTAAGCAACGAGTCATACAACATTCCGGATTTCGAAGAGATATCAAGAAATTCATTATCAGGTCGTCCTCGAGCATTCGGAATTATTAACTTCTGTAAATCGACAATGGAATTGCGAATATCAGATCGAATTGAAATTGAGCTCGGCGACACAAGAAATCACGTCGAACTAACCGGCTTTCGTATCGACAATCGGCTCACAATCATCAACGTATACAATAATCCAGCAACGAATCTGGACTTATTAAAGGAAGCTTTTTCGGAAATCGAAGAGTATATCGGAACGGAAGACGTTTTAGTGATGGGAGATTTTAACCATCAGCTCCAAATCGGTAATCATCTGGAAGAAATCATGCAACATGATTTCCATATGAAACTCCTTTCACCTCGAATGCCGACTACGAACGCAGGAACTATTATTGACGGTGTTTTCGGCAGATTAACGAATTTCGAAGCCGAATTCTCAATTTATGAGTCGTACTTCTCTTTCCATAAGCCGATTGTCATTAGAATTAAATAAAAACAATAAATAAACAATGATTTGGAATCTTTAAAATGAAAAACCTGCAGATTCATTTAAATTTTTGATTTTAGTTATTTTCACGTAATAATTTGATAATCAAATACTGATCGCTAACACAAAAATGCGCTGAAGTCCCTCGATCTATAACACGAGGACTTTCGCCAATTTTTTACATAACTAATTAGGTCTTTGTGATGTAAAAAAGTCAGTAAATAATATTTAAAAATAAAATGAAGACTTTTAGAAGCAAAAAAGTCGTCAAATTACACAAAATTTGTTTAATAACTCAAAATGCCATTCAGACATATTTTTCTGTAATTTTTAATTCTATAACAAATAACTTAATTTTAGAATTCATTGAAATGCTTGAAATCATTAAAAATTCCATCAATTATATCACAAACTTGACTGGAAATTCCTTGAAAATTATCAATTACGCATTTAAGAAGTTAGTGAGAAATTAAAAATAAAATTTCCGCATAATTGTATCATTATTAAATTTTCTAATTTCATTCGAATAGTTTTCCAAGAAGAAGCTATTTTTCAAAATTAATGTAGGTGTTTAGAATGTTCAGGTGATTGTTAGCAAGTTGTTAGGACACTTATGGAGTATTTTTATATAATTTTTACATTAGAAGCTAATTGATTGCTTGCGAATTTCCCGTCAAGGGGGGACTCAGCTCAGCTCATCCCCTCTGGATACGTGTCTGGGGTAAGTTAAGTAGTCTTATTTCACTGGTTATTTATTACTGGTTTAAAACTTCTTCCCAGGGGCTAGTTGCTTGGTATGACGAGGACCTAGGTTATACACTACCACAAGGGTTAACCTAGGGTTATGGCCTATGATATATCCTAAGGGTAGCCCCAGGGGTATACACTAGAGTTAACCTAGGCCATAGTCCTAAGGGTATACTAGAAATTCTTCGAAGGAGGGGGTTTCGAAATTTTTACGGGGTTTTTTGGACTTTTTTTTTTACAAAAAGCCTTAGCAATTCCAAGAAATTTTCCAAAGAGGTATTTTGACCTCTAACCCCCTTGGTTACTCTCTAGTTTCTTCAAAAGAGTGGATCAAGGACACACGGTCTGTTAGCCAATAATTATTCTTATGTAATTTTACTACCGTTATCTCAGTAGGATAGGTATGCAACCGGAGATTCTAGTCATAGGTTTGATTCCTACTCGAAATCCATTACATGATGCTATTGTGACTAAATAAATCTTAACTCCAAGAATTATGCTTTTGTTATTCAAATGCGCTACAATATTTCCTCGTAAAAAATTATAATTTAAGAAAGCAAACATCAAAAACGATAAAAAAATGCAGCAAAAGAAAAATAAAACAAAATTTCCCTAAAGAAATATAAAAAAATAAATAATTTTTAATGAATGAAATCGACAAAAGTAAACAAGAAGGCAAATTAAGGAAGAAGTTTGACATGAAAATGATGAGGAGAAAGAGAGTAAAAAAATGAAAAGAAACTGAAAAAACATTCATCGAAAAGTATTTTTGTTATGCTTCAGACACGACAGGATTATGCATATATTTAATATACCTCTTAATTTTGAAGGTCTCTTTTTGATTATAATCTTCCCTTCTTATTTTTTATTGGATTTTTTTTTCTCTCTCAAATCTTGTTTCCTTGCTATTTAAAAATTCTTTTAAACTTTTTTCTGGCTTTTTGAAACTCTTTTGAAAAAAAATTCTTTGTTGTTGTTGCAAATTTAAATATTTTTTTTGTCAATTATGATGATTTTTTTATATTTTTAAATATTGATTCAAAATGGATGTTGGTTTTGAACTTCCACGCTCTGCTAACTTCCGCGTGGGTACAACTTCTCTCATATTAAGTGATCTTTAAAACTTTTTTATCGTAATAATTGTAATAATTTTATAATATATAAGGTGTGTGATGTGTTTAGCAATTTTTTACAAAAATAGTTTGTTGATTCTTAATCGAATACAATAATCTTACTTCTTTTTTTTCTCATCAATAATACATAAGAATTTGATTCAATTTTATCATTCATAAATGTATCTATTTTTTGTATATGACATAAAGATATAATTTTTTTTTCTGGAAAACTCCTTAAACTTCCACGCGGAGAGAGCGTAGAAGAAAAATTGAATAATTAAAGTATGAAAAAGTATATTAGCTGCACTACCAAGGGGCTGTGCATGCCCACACACGTTGTAGGGTGTGTTTCTGTTTATCAGTTGCATTGAGGTTATTTCATAATTATTTATTTTATTATAGTATTGTCTTAAATATTTTTTTAACTTCCACGCGGCAGCGCGGATTTTTTTTCTTAATTTTTTGAGTGCAAATTGTTTTTCGATTCGAGGTTCAAATCTGTTATGTGCATGAAAAATAATACATAAATGATTGTGCAATGAGAAATTAGTAAGTATTTCTGAATACATATTTGTTTTTGTGCCAATTAGTCAATGATAAACTTTTTTTTATTGATTTATTTATAAATTTACTCCGTCTCTCAATTTCATTATTTTTGGGGGGTGGGATTGTGTTGGATTGGGATTGATTGTTGTGGATTTTGAGGTTATGTTGATTTAAAAATTTTTTGAAAATGGAAAATTCAAGTAGGAACTTCTTTGAACGGGGTATAATTTAAGAATTCAATAAATTATTCTTGAGTTTAAAAACTAATCCTGAGATTTTAAAAATTAATCTTCGGATTAAAAAAATGATTAAATTTTAAAAACTAATTCTAAGGTTGAAAATTAATCCTAGGATTTAAAATTAATCCTAGGATTTAAAATTAATCCTGAGATTAAAAATTAATCCTAGGATTTAAAATTAATTTTGAATTTTAAAAAATAATCCAGATATTAAAAATATAAATCAATCTAGTAAATTTTAAAAGTAATAACTAAATTCAAAACAAATTCATCTTAATCGCCCCAACCTCACCCAATTCCAACCCCTAAAAAATTATTTTGCGCAAGTTTCTTCACAATATTTTATAGTTCCGTTTAAAATCAATGATTAGTCACATTCAGTATTAATATTATTATCATAATTATTTATTATTCTTATCCTTATGATTATTTTTTTTCATAATTCTGTTCAAAATATTCCCCAAAAATTGAAATTGTTAAAATATTTTTATGTATTTAAATTTTTTATTTTTCAAGTGACTTCTTTTTTGGGATTCATATGTGGATTAGTAAAATAAATGCCTCATTAGTAATATATATTTTTTGTATTTCATTTTTTTAAATGCTTAAAACTTTTTCATTTCCTTTAATTATTTTTTTATGATGAAAAGTAAATTTTTTAGGAGAAAAAATGTCCACGTCACATGAATTTTTCTTGGAAGAGACGAAAAAATTTTTTTTTTATATCCAATTGAAAATTTCTGAAGCCATCAAAAGTTGAGCATTCCAATTAAAAACATTTTTGTATATCAGGTGACTTGGAATTGATTTAAAAGTTTTTAATTGAAAAATTCCGGCTCAGATGTTCATTTTCTGACTTTTGATGTTACAGAAATTATCGAGTTCGTCCACTTCCCCTCATCCTGACTCTCATGTGCTGTGGATTAAAATTAATTTCAAACTAAAATTAAAATCGAAGCATTCAACTTCTTTCTGAGGATCCAAAAGGAATAAAAAGTCAATTTTTGAACAGCTTGAATCATCGTCGTAAACCGTTCGAGGAAAAAATCCAATTGGCATGGCATAATAAAGACAACGGATGTTAATTTTTTTTCTAAGATGTTAATTTTTTTCGTTTGGATTTTTTCCGAAGAATTTGGCGACACTTTCAAAAAAATTTATTTGAAGTTTTCCTTCCTTTTAGTGCTGTCCAAAAAAGCCAAAAACTTACGATTTTCTTATTGAAAAATTATAAAAAAAAAGTTTGATCAAATTTTCTTCACGGTTCATGTCCGGGTTGTTGCCTGGATTTCTTTCATATAGTTCCGAATGTGGCTGTGAAGACTATACACATCACAATTAGTAAGCACATATATAACTGATACATATATTCAATATTTTTTGACATAAAATTAAGAATTATTTCTAATATGATTCAGCGCATAATTTTACAATTAGCAATACACACCATCCTTATATAGTGTCCGTTTGATATAATTACGAAAAATAAACATTATTCTCTTCTTGATCTACTTCAAATAATTAATTTTTTTTTCAATAAAAATTTTCCTCCAATGAAAATTGGGAATACAGTAAAAATATTTCATTTCATTTTTTTTGTGATTGTTTCAGTTAATTTCAGCTTAAAATGTTTAATGATTATTTAAAAAAAGTTTTACCCCATTGTCCATTTTTCTTTTTTGTTTGTTTTGTGCCATTTCTTTTAGATAATTGACACAGTTGAAACGGTAGCCAATAGTCGTTACCAGTAGATCCAGTTCATGTTTAATTGAAATCATTCATTTTTCAGCTGTTTAATTCACGTTGTATCCTTTCTTTGCGGCAATTGGTAATTTTGGTCCTTCCAAGTATGGATTAGTGGCTGGCTTTGATGACTGGAAATTATTGGGAAGATAAATGAGAAGAATTGGATTAGAATTAATTTTGTGATCTTTTTTGGGGTTTCTGAGAATTATTTTCGAATGTTTTGAACTCAGATGACGATTTTTACGCACGGATCAATTTCGTGTCCCTTAATATAAAATACATGAAGCCACCCACTTCTTACTATGCCACTGTTTGGGTGTCGTTTTATTGTATCCACACAAAATATCACTCTAAAGAACAATCTGCTTTGAAGTTATATAAAAATTGACAAAAAATATCTTTTGTTTCAAAAAAAGATCTTCGCCTGCATGCTCAAGTATGCTATCCCATTTTAAGAAAATATTTCCAAAATAGCTTTCAGCCACACAATCAGCACGGGTATGTGGGCTGCATAAGTTTCAAGGGGCAACGTCTTTTGCTTCAGACATTAAAAATTATGAAATCTTAAAAAGCTTGCAATTTAACTCGAGGGAATTATTTCGTTCCTTCGTATCTCATTGAGGATTTTATATATTCCATGGGGAAAAAATCAGTAGGCGATGGCACTTAAGAAAGATATCAAACACAAAATCGTGAATAAAAAGAAGAAGAAAAAAAGTTTTAATACTTTCGAGGAAATTTAAATGTTAATGTGCAGCATTATTTAATTTTCAGACTCGTTTGCATTACTGGAGTTCTGTGGAAATGTTGATTTAAAGTTTAGCAAAAGGTTCTTTGAACTGTAATGATGGAATCATTATGCTCCAATGATAGGATTCGTTTAAGGAATATAAGTATATCTTATATATTATTATACTTATTCTTTAACTTTCGAATTTAAATTTTAACTTTCGAAGATAAATTTTTAACTTTCGAAGATAAATTTTTAACTTTCGAAATTAAATTTTTAACTTTCGAAATTAAATTTTTAACTTTCGAAATTCAAATTTTCACTTTCGAAATTAAATTTTTAATTTTCAAAATTGAATTTTAACTTACAGAATTGAATTTTTAACTTTTGAAATTAAATTTTTAACTTTCGAAATTCAAATTTTCACTTTCGAAATTTATTTTTTAACTATCGAAATTTATTTTTTATTATTCAGAATTAAATTTTTAACTTTCCAAAATAAGTTTTTAATTTTCGGAATTAAATTTTTAAATTTCGAAGTTAAATGTATAACTTTCGAAATTCATATCTATTGCATCTTAAAAGTCACTCACCTTCTTAACCCAGAATTTCTTTGCGACCATATTTTTGTGTTCCTGAGGGAATTGCCGGAAGTATGAGCCTAAATTTCTCTGCTGTGTATTGACTTGTTCCTGATTTACTGCTGGGCATTCAAACATGTGTTCGGTGTCGCACATACACTCCTGTGCTGCCTGATATTCACGTGAGAAACTTGCGGTATTTTCAAAATCATTTGTGCATCCTTGTTCTTCGGTATATCCAACTGGGCATGGATTTGGTGGATTACAGTAAGCTGGCAATGTTGCATCGGTTTTGACTTGTGGCTTGACGATGTTTGGGCCTGATAAGACAAACAAAGTAAGTGTAAGCTATAAAAGTTGTAAAATTTCACATTTACCTTCACCAGCACCGCCAGACATGAATTGATATCCCCACAATGAGGAATGTTGAGTATGTTCTTCATCTCTCAACGATGGATGTGGATTTGTACGCTCCAAGATTGAATCGTAATCCATCATTCGTTCAGTTTGATCCTTTTGTGCGCGTGCCAAAAAGCCAAGGGAAGGTGGAAGTTTTCCAAATAAATTATCGTCATATTCTTCTGATGCTTCCTCAGCGAACGAGTCTATTAAGTCACGTAGGATATCATCTGGTATGTATGTATCCTTCATATCAGGATAATAAGCGTAACCAGCACTCAATACAGTTGCTATAAGGAAAGCTATTTTTAAAAGACACGCCATGATTTATTCTTTAGATTCTTCTCGTCTTTTTTTCTTATCCTAAAATAGAGAAAGAATGAGAGAGATGCAGACATAGGTGATTTATTAGTGCCATTATTTTTATTAAGAGATATTTGATGCAATTGATTATGATGATAAAAATGGCCATATTTATCATTTTGTAGTCTTTGAGAGTTTTCTGTTAAAAAATCAAAAACGGAATAGAAATTGAATAAGTTCGAAAAATAAGCTCTTTTTAATGAGGTTTGACTTGAAATAAATAAATCTTATAATAAGTCATTGCTTTAGATAAGACTTTGAAAAAGTCGTTGCTTTAACTAAGACTTCAAGTAAATCGTTGATTTAGAATTATTTTAAATAAGTCGTTGCTTTAAATAAGTCACCGCTTTAAAATTATTTTAAATAAGTCGTTGCTTTAAATAAGTCACTGCTTTAGAATTATTTTAAATAAGTCGTTGCTTTAAAAAAAAACTTCAGATAAGTCGTTGCTTTAAATAATTCACCGTTTTAGAATTATTTTAATTAAGTCGTTGCTTTAAACGTTATTTAGGCTAATATTAAATTATACTTATATTTGTATTCAATCATCTCATACCAATAAATCCAATTTATTATTATTATTATTAACTTCAAACGTTATTTTTGAATTTTTCTGTGTCAATTATGGTTCATATTTGTTGCTTGAACTATTAAATTTTTTAGTCAAGCTACTGCTAACTGTCCTAAAAATACAATTCCAAATAAACTGTTGATTGGATATGCAGTCCTACATCCGTCACTCACTCAAGCATTGAAGTTGCCATGAACACAACCATCCAAGCATTAAATTATCTGTTCTAGATGAACCTAACAGAATATTTATTTTACAACAATGCGAAAAAAAACATTGTGTTATGAATTTGTGAGTGTGGGATGTGGAAACTTTTTTTTCGCACAAATGTTCTATTTTCTGTTATTTTTAAGAATGAATATTTTTATGTTTTGGATGGTTATTTTTTTCAATGGTTTTCGGCGACAAAAAATCTCATTCATAAAATTCAGCGAAATGCCAGGCTTCTGCTTATTTATTTAAAGACGACAAAGTTCTAACAAAAATTAAAGCAACATTTTCCGAAATTTTACAGTTTGACAAAATGTTTTGAAAATCCATTAGTGAATGTTTGTGAATAAAACGATAAATTGAGAGGAAGGAGATTGAAAACGAGGAAGGAAGGAGGATAAATATGAGAAAAAGATAAGACGAGATTACAAAATTTGAGGGTTGATACAGAAATTCAATTTCGAAACTGTCTAACATCATACCCACAGTTCCGCTACCATCAGCAATTAATGTGTGGAAATATCGTCTGATGATAATCAAATTTAGAAATTTAATAAAAATATTTACGAAGAAAATAAATTAATCATTTTAAAATGTTTAAAATAGAATTCAGACAAAAATTTACAAATTTTTGAATTTTAAAAAACTTAAGAGATAAGAAGAACAAAAGTTCTAAAGTTTAAAAAAAATTAAAATTTAAAAGGATTGGAATTTGAAACTTAAAAGTGAATATAAAAGTAAAAAAATTTTAAATTTTTTAAAACAAAAATTTCAAATTTTTAAAAACTAATTTATTTTCTTTTAGCTTTAAACAAAATTTTGAAATTAAAGAAGAATTTTGAAATTAAAAAAGAATTTCGAAATTAAAAAAGAATTTAAAAATTAAAAAGAATTTTGAAATTAAAAAAGAATTTAAAAATTAAAAAGAATTTTGAAATTAAAAAAGAATTTAAAAATTAAAAAGAATTTTGAAATTAAAAAAGAATTTAAAAATTAAAAAGAATTTTGAAATTAAAAAAGAATTTAAAAATTAAAAAGAATTTAAAAATTAAACAGAATGTAAAAATTAAAAAGAATTTTGAAATTAAAAATAATTTAAAAAGTTAAAATTTTTAAAAATAATGAAATAATTGAAATAAAATTTAAAAGCTTTTTAATAAATTAAAATTTAAAAAAGTAAAAAAATAAAAATATTTAAATTTTTTATATTTTTAAAAATATATAAAAATCTCAGAATTCGTAAACTCTCAACTCAAAATCCACCGACAAATCTTCTTTAGTATTTCATCATTCCATAACAAGTTCCGCTCGCTTAAACATCAACAAGAAGCAACTTTTTGCGACTTACGAAAAAAAGCAATTTTCAAACTTATTTATTTTTCATTACTCTTCAATTCCTCAAAAAATGTCATCAACAATAGAAACATGAAAAAACAAACGACAAAAAATTTGACATTTAACAGAAAGCTGAGCTGCTATAAGAGGATATAAACAACGCTTCATATTTCATTATGGCTTTATTTGCTGTTCAAAATTGGTTGCTGCTACATAAAGCTTTTTCTTTAAGAATATAATTTAATTCACCTTTTGTGTCTTTTTTACTCACATGAAAAAAAGAAAATTTAATATGTTCATGTACATGAAAGCTTGACAGGCTTCATGCAATTGAGGTTTCTTTTTTGAAATTTTATTTACATTTTATGGTCTGATGAGATCAAATTTAGCATGTAAAATGAAAAGGTCTTGAAATTATTGCAGCAGGATGTTTTGGAATATTTAAGGGATTTTTTAGGTGTTTAATCTTTAACTTAGAATTTTAAGCATGAGATTTAAATTTTAATCCTGAGATTTAATATTTTAATGTCAAGATCCAGTGACTTACTTACTTTAAAATTTCTAAAAGTCTTCAAAATCCTTACAAATAATCTCCAAGTGCTCAACAATCCCATCAACCTCAAAAGCGCTTTTCAAGGAACTCTCAAGCTTGACGCCTTGAACACATTTCCCAAAATAGACATTCAGTCTCATGCATTATCAAGAGCACTCGTTTCACCTTATAAATCTCATTCTACAGCCATAGCTACAAGCTTTCCATCCATTAAATCGTCCATATTTCAACATAAAAAAAGTAAGCAAAGCTTTTTCATTTGGATTAAACAATAAATAAATTGGATTAAACATTACGTAAATGGAAGTTCCTGTGACATGCTTGACATTATGTGTTGAATGAAAATTTATTAGAGCATGGAAATGAAGTAAATTTCAATTATTCTCGATAACGTCTGTTTCTTGTTTCTTGTGCGTCGTCTCTTAATGAGAAAAATTCTTCATTGTTTGCTGTTTTTGTATGTGAAACCATAATTTACAGTTATTTGCTAGACAATGAGATAAATGGAGATGAGCTTGTGAAGTTGAACAACCTGTTGGGTGTAACTTTATTGGAAATATTGAGTTTTTTGGATTTATTTTTGAAAACGAGGGGTCAATTATTATTTAACGGTTTTCTAAAATTCAAATTTTATAACGGATTTACAAAATTTAAAATTATTGAGATAATGTTGAAATTATAGAGGTGAAATAAAATCTTGGCAGGTCACACTATACTAAAATAGAGAAAATTATTGATTATAATTTTTAGCCATTATATTAAGTCGATGAGCAAAAGAAAACAGCTCTCAACGATATCTGATTAAAAAGTTTTTCTTAGAAAAATAATTAGGGGCCTAAAACTACGTCAAACTTGAATTTATTTTCAAAAAACTTATATTTTGTCAATAAAGCCAAATGTTTATCATCAAACTTTGTTATTCAATGCCCACACAATCTGATTATTACCAAAATAAACTATCAATGAAAGATATTAAAAATATCATAAAATATTCCAAAAGCAAACATTTTCATTTTAAAAAGATTCATAATCTGATATAATTCGTGCTTTTGAGCCATGATGAGGGATTTGAAAGGATATCCTTTTTTTCAATCAAAACTGCTCTATAGCTTACTGGTTTGATTTAATAGAGTATTATCTATCTTTTGATCTTCATAACAATAATGAAAATGTTTGAACATAAATTGCTATATTAAACCACCCACGTGCTTTTTTTTGTTCTAGTAAAAGCAGCAACAATGGATTTTCATTTTACGTCATCGACAGCTACAGAGTATTTATTTTTTTCTGTTTGAATTTCTTCTCAAACTTTTCCATCTCGTCTCAATTTTCATTTATTTCTTGTAATGAGCTTTTTCTCCAAAGGAGCTTGTTCCTATTTTTGAATGATTTTTTACGCTCGCATGCATGGCAAAGCTGTCGTGATATTACGTCTATCTCAATTTTTTCTCGTGTTTACATTTGAATAAGTAATGATGTGGTGTGGGATGTGCAATTTTGTGGAGCATTTAAGGTTTATGATCGTGTTTTTTAAACTGTTTTTTGAAAGTTATAACAAATTTTACAACACATAAGAATTATTGCAACAACCCTCTCCTTGGCTACACTTCTTACACTGATTTAAAAAGTCCGGTATAGAAGTAAAGTCAAAATATAGCATAGTCGAGAGGGCTTCCTTGGTTTTTATAAATGAAAAAAAAGAAGATTATTTGAATGGGGGTAGCCCTAAAGTGGCGTAACAAGTTGCATTAGCCCCGAGCACCGCTTAGAAATGTCAAAAGAATCCCATACAATGAGAAGCAAAAAATTTTTTTAAGAAGTGCTATACTAAGTTCACTGTTGCGCAAATTTCTTATTTTGCTCTGGGCTTGTCGCCGTTCTCACGCCACTGCAGCCCTATCTTTAAATATACCCCTAAGGATATCGTTACTTTGAAATTCTTGTTGATGTAGTTTGTTTGCTAAATATAGAAATTAAATAAAAATGCTTGAAAAATTCAAAAATAAAATAATTCTCAAAGAGCAGGTTCAATTCCTAGCAATTAAAAAACTCTGGTTGCAATTGATGTAAAATATTTTTTTAGTTTCCATTTTTGCCATGTTTTGTTCATGTCTATTAAAAAGTAAAATTTAAATTAAAAAAATAAAAATATTCAAAATAAAAAATAATTCGAGTTAACTGAGAACAATTTCAGACAAAAAGTCAACCATATTATTCATGAACATTAAATCTACAAAAAAAAATATTTAATTTATTTTTTTCGCTAAGTCTCAAATATTAAAAACGAAATATCAAATAATGAAAGAACGAGCAAAAATAATCACAAGAATGACGTCAAATTCTGTGAACTGAAATTTATCATTTAATTTTGATTCCATTGCTAGCTCTACCTCGAGTTCCTACAATAAGAGTCGCAATTCTGAATCGCAGATTTCCATCGAATCAGAAATAAGTAATTTTGGTTCATTGAAGCGAATGACTTTGATTTATAATTTATTGCAAAATTCGAATTTCTGAAAATTGAATTGTACAATAATTTATTGCATTACATAAGTAGCTGATGCTGTAATCGATAGCACGAGAGGATTGGAAAGTTCTTGAGAAATAATTTTATTCAATAAATTTTAGAATTGTTAGATTGATGAATGTTTTATGATGATTTTTTTAAGGCAGAACTTTTGAGAGGGAAGCGATTTCAATTTCTGAAAATGTAGTTACATGATGTGCAAAAATAATAATGCAGCTAGGATAGGGATTCTATTGGACTCAAGACTGTCTTCTAGTTCTGACTAAAATATTTCTGACGCATTTCCAGGATAATTTCGTAGCAAGGATTAATAGATACCTGGTAACAGCATCAGTAAGCTCCCCACCCTTTACTACGTCTAAGGGGCTGGGAATCCTGAAATTGTACAATTAATTGTGCATGAAGTCCCCATGGATGCGTCACTTATAATTTCCAGTTTAGCTTCTTATAAGCTTGCATAGACTTCCACTTGACACAAAAAACTTGCATACAGATTATTTCCATTAGATGTAGGCTGACCATCTGCTTGATTTTTCAGATTCCTATTTTGGTTAAAATGTCCTCTATTTTCAAAATTTTGTCGCTGTACACAAAAAAGTGAAAATTTGATCTAGACCCTTATTCCTTTTAAATATTGGATTCCATATATAAATGACCATTTACGACGTCTGTTGAGGATTTCTGACTTAGAGTAGTACACAAAATCATAAAAAACTATTGACCAGGGGCGTATCCAAGATTTGTTTTTTTAATCATGACTTTTTTGGATATATTTTGGAATAATGACATTTTTTGTTAGTCTAGTATTCGTTTTAAAAAAGAGATTTGGTTCCAAACCCCCCTGGATACGCCTTTGCTATTAGCATTGTTGACCTGATAAAAATGCTATTTCACATGATAAATGAACACAAATTTCAAATGTCACAACCTTCAATAACATCATTAATACCTAAAAGTGTCTAGTCATACATTCCACAATGTTCATTCCACAATTTATCTCCAACCCATAATTAAAATCTAAATATAGCCAAAATCAACAGTATGCCCTTAATAGTCAAATATTGGCAATAAAAGACCACAAAATGGCTAAAATCTCTCACGGTTTTTCATTGACTCACAGTTGGGAACTTTATGCTTCAAATTTATTTTCTCTTTTCACACTTGAAGCTGCCTCCCTCCCCTAATTTGCTAATGGATTCATCATAAAAAATTATCTTGTTCATTCGCATCCATTTTTAAAAACTTCTTCAACTATTTTTAACATCCACTTTTATTAATACTTCACGCTGACTTCAATTTGCTTATTCTATTTTTATGTGTAAACAGCCGCGAAGGTAAAAATATGTCACTCAAAAGCGTTAAATATTGATAACATTCAGTACTATTTTTATTTCCATTCCTTTATGGCAATTTTAATTCCGTCGACTGGCAACGAATGCCATCATTCAATGAAGAATTATGCTGTATTTTCCTTATTTTATGCTCATTTACTTCCTTCTAACTACGAACGTTATAGTCATGATTTATGCTATAATAAGTGAGAATAAAATTTTATGTCTACATTTATGTTTATTAATGTCGTAAAAAATTGCGAACTCTATTTTTGTGCTTTTAAAGCTCTTAGACTTTTGATTGTTTTGTGGGAGTTTTTCTAGAATTTAATTGTGAATGGTTTTTTGAGGTTATAGAATTTGAGGTGCCAAACTATAAGATGGTGATTTCGTTTGTATCAAAATGGAGGTTTTCATGCTGATTTAAGCTACAAACCAGAAATTAGTAAGTTTTTCTACCGTAAGGATGTGGGTTCGATTCTCACCAGACAGGAGAATATCTAAGAAAGAATATACGGAGTAAGGTGCCTTGCACTTTTTAAAGACCATGGGACTGGTTTCTATGGCTACCCAGGATAGTTCTACCTACCCTTTTCTAGTCTCTATCAGGGTTCTTTAGGGTAGGAGGGGTAGGATATGTAGGTTCTACTAAGTTACCTTAGTATGTACTAAGATACCTGCTATAGGGGACCTTAGAGTTACCTTAGTGTATCCTACAGTTTACCCCATCTATTGTCTTTAGTATGACAAGGGTATATCCGTGAAAACGTGACCTAAACACCCCTCCTCAGATACCTTTTAAACCCAACCTTTATTCTAGAACATCTTCAAAATTAAGCAGCAAAACATCCAACTTTCACGTTACTGAGTCAGAAGCAACCACAAAACCCCATCAAAATGTACTCACGTGAAACTTTTTCAAACTTTTTTCAAATGATAATTCCACATACTCGTAATTTCCTTTCTCAACAACCATGAAAATCGTTATCATTTCACTGCATTAGCCTTGAAACTTTGAACCAAATTACACATAGTTTGTAACACAGTTGAGGATGTATACACAGCAGAAGATTGTTGAGTAAGTTTTAAGAATTTTTTTTTCTTATTATTGTTAATAATGTTTGCAAACAGAATATTTGCATTATTTCATGGCAATCGTAGCATGAAATTATGTGTCGGATAATAATAGAATTTAAAATTATTTTCTTGACGGAGGATTTTTTTAGATTTATGGATACTGATCATGATGGTTGAAATATGAATGATAAGTTGCATTTAGAGTTGGAATTGTTAATTAAATTGTTGAGTCATTTACAAATGATTTCGACAATTGAATGAACTAGGGTATGATGTCTAAAAATCCAACAAATGAAAAACAACTGAAATTTGACAGAAATGTGATAGTTTCGTCAACGATGCAGCCACAGAACCAACACGCACCTATTCAAAGTCACTTTTGGTCCATTAAACCGAATCCCTATTATGTTTATAGGGGTTTATAGTTATATTTTAACATCATGTCACCATCTTGCCAATCAAGATCTCATTGCTGTTCTCACTTAATGAATCGTCTAGAAAGCAAGCTGTTAAGCTCCTCAGAAGTGTTCTAGAAAAATTTCCAGAGATTATCTCTAATTCTCTTTTATAATCATCCCACATTAACAACTGCATTCATTAGAAATTCATTCAACTCTAAGTTAATACACTTCAGCAATTTAATCCGTCGTACATTCATGCGACTGCTTAAGAATCCTACGGAATTACATCAACAATTTTAACTCGAAAATGTAAATTTTTTTTAATTGAATTAATTGCCGCATGTTCATCCTAAAAAAATATTTGAAGCATAAAGTTGAAAATTTTAATTGAAAGCAAAAACGAAGAATGTTTTTTAATTTGATTTGCATGTAATTTTTGAATAATTTATTATGAAAGAGTAAGAAAATGGAAGCTACAAATATTATTGTTCGCAATGTCGTGAATTGCCTGAGAATATTTGTGTTAAAATTGAAAATTAAGATAATCTTTCAAGGCAATCAAATTGAGATATTTTTGATGCTTTGACGAGAAAGAGGCGGTTTGAGAATTTATTTTCTTTTCAACATGCAGACAAGGCTTTTCAACAGGTTAAATTATTTTCAGCTATGCCTAGAAAAACCTACGTAAAGACAGGGGTGTAGTTGAAAAAAATATTTATTGGGGGCTCAAAAATGTACTTTTAAAAAATTTCAAATTTCTACTTTAAAAAAATTTAATTTTTTATTTTTAAAAAATTTCAACTTTCTTTTTCTTAGAATTTTAATTTTTTTATTTTTTTTAAATAATTTTTCATTTTTAAGAAAATTTGAACTTTCCTTTTTTAAAATTTAAATATTTTATTTTTAAAAAATTAAGTTTTAAAAAATTTAAAGAAAGTCCTTGTGTTATAGATCGAGGGACTTCAGCGCATTTTTGTGTTAGCGATCAGTATTTGATTAGCAAAGTACTGCATATTAAATAAGTCAATCATGAATATTTTGTGACTTAAATAAATTCGACGGCTCGATAACGGTTTTTTGACATTCAAATTTTCTAACGGTCAAAATATATTTGAAAATTTCCCGCGTAAATGCACTTGAAAATCATTAATTATAGTATAATTAACAATTTGCACGGTGAATTTTCATATTTTAAAATGGTTTGTCATTTAACGGTTTTTTGTAATTCAAATTTTCTAACGGTCAAAATATATTTGAAAATTTCCCGCGTAAATACACTTAAAAATCATTAAAAATAGTATAATTAACAATTTGCACGGTGAATTTTGATATAATAAAATGGTTTGTCATTTAACGGTTTTTTGAAATTCAAATTTTCTAACGGTCAAAATATATTTGAAATTATAGAGGTAATGGTGAAATTATAGAGGTAAAATAAAATTTTGACAGGTTACACCGTATTAAAAACAAAAAATCATTAATTATAGTATTTAGCGTTGGTTTTGAGATTTTTAAATGTCCGGGGGGCCAATAACTCGATGGCACGGAACTAATGCAAAAAACTAGAGCTCTCTACGATGTCTAGATCAAAAGTTTTTGCAAGCAGCCGAACAGCCGAACAGCCGAACAAAGTGCATTATTAAGCTACCTTTTTAAAACAAGTTTCAAAAATGCGCTAAAAATTTTAATTTCATTTTTAAAAATTTGAATTTCATTTTTAAAAACTTTAATTTTTTATTTTTTTTTAAAAAAAAATAATTTTTCATTTTTAAGAAAATTTCAACTTTTTTTTTAAATTTAAATTTTTTACATTTAAAAAAATTAAGTTTTTTATTTTTAAAAATTTCAGTTTTTCAATTTTAAAAATTTTAAGGTTTCAATTTTTAAAAATTTTAAGTTTTTAATTTTTAAAAATTTTAATTTTTTATTTTTAAAGAAATTTAATTTTTAAATTTAAAAAAAAATTCTATTTTAAAATTTTTTTTATTCAATATATCTTTAAATTAAAATTTTGGACCATTTACAACCTTTTTTATACGCTTCTATATAAAAATATGCTCTTCTCATCAGAAAAGTCTGCAACAAAGTTTCTAAATCACGTCTAGATATGCTTGTTTATGTGCTTCGAATTTATAAGATCTTGTGTTATGAAACTTCCTAGAATTTTACCGATTTAGGCAAAGATTTTGTGTTTTGGATATAGATTTGTCTTAAAATAAGTCTAAAGATTCTTTTCGCATGAATGGATGTGGATTTTCTTCAAATTTTATTATTGAAGGATTAATCGTGATTGAAAAAATATTTTTTGTAAGTTTATCTTTGAAAATTTTGTGGTTTTTCGGTTTTTTGCTAAGGATAATGAAGAACCAAGGCAATTTGGATAATAATTTACAATATAAAAAAATATTTTTTTTAAAAAAACCACGTTTTTCCCGTGGACTAAAAAATAGAAAATAACTTTTATTTTGTATTTGTCAGAAATTAATTTTTAATTTTCAGATTTTATTTTAAAAATTTTATCCTCTTCCATGAATTCATGATCGTCTATGAATTGCGAATAAGTACACTTCAAAATTATCGTATAGTTCGACTACTAAAAACGTGGGCGCATTTTATAAGAAGTAACTTAAGAAATTTCTATACTATACAGTAATGCAGAATTTCTCAATTGAAATTTAGTAAATTTGAAACCCTAATTAAATTTATAACTTCTTATAAAATGCGCCCACGTTTTTAGTAGTCGAACTATACGATAATTTTGAAGTGTACTTATTCGCAATTCATAGACGATCATGAATTCATGGAAGAGGATAAAATTTTTAAAATAAAATCTGAAAATTAAAAATTAATTTCTGACAAATACAAAATAAAAGTTATTTTCTATTTTTTAGTCCACGGGAAAAACGTGGTTTTTTTAAAAAAAATATTTTTTTATATTGTAAATTATTTTCTACTTTTTAGTCTTTCGATGATACTGTTGAATCAAATCACAACATTTCTTAAGATTTATTTATGATCAAAGTAATCATTGAGATTCTTTGAAGTTATTGTTGAATAATTGATGAAATTTTTAATTATTGAGAGATTATTCTCTAAAGAAATTGTCATGTGAAATACAGCTCACTATTAAAGTTATTGTAATTGCTACATTTTTCAGATACCATAAATATAACTTTTAGACTAAAAATCAAATATTTTACTAATTTTTTCATATGATTGATAATAAGTTGACAGTTTATTGATCACAGTAGTGTTGGACTCCACTTCGCTCCGCTTCGTTCGTCCAACTGTTATAGATCACAGTAGTGTTGGACTCCACTTCGCTCCGCTTCGTTCGTCCAACTGTTATAGATCACAGTAGTGTTGGACTCCACTTCGCTCCGCTTCGTTCGTCCAACTGTTATAGATCACAGTAGTGTTGGACTCCACTTCGCTCCGCTTCGTTCGTCCAACTGTTATGGATCACAGTAGTAGATCAAATTTTTTCATATATCCGCAGTCTACTAACGACCTTGGAAAATTTTCACGTCAGGACGTTCAGGACGTAAAAATTTGTGAGCTACGCTTAACCTAGCTCGAACTACGTTCGAACTTTTATATTCGAGCTCCGCTCGAATTATTATTACTCAAATCACCAACACTTTCTCACATATCCGCAGTATTCTAAGGATTTTGGAAAATTTTCACGCCTTCACTCGCTACGCTACGTTCAGGACGTAAAAATTTGTGAGCTATGCTCAACCTAGTTCGAACTACGTTCGAACTTTTATATTCGAGCTCCGCCGATTATTATTACTCAAATCACCAACCCTTTCTCACATATCCACAGTATTCTAAGGATTTTGGAAAATTTTTACGCCTTCACTCGCTACGCTACGTTCAGGACGTAAAAATTTGTGAGCTACGCTCAACTTAGTTCGAACTACGTTCGAACTTTTATATTCGAGCTCCGCTCGAACTATTATTACTCAAATCACCAACACTTTCTCGTATATCCGCAGTCTACTAACGACTTTGGAAAATTTTCACGCCTTCACTCGCTACGCTACGTTCAGGACGTAAAAATTTGTGAGCTACGCTCAACCTAGTTCGAACTACGTTCGAACTTTTATATTCGAGCTCCGCTCGAACTATTATTACTCAAATCACCAACACTTTCTCACATATCCGCAGTATTCTAAGGATTTTGGAAAATTTTCACGCCTTCACTCGCTACGCTACGTTCAGGACGTAAAAATTTGTGAGCTATGCTCAACCTAGTTCGAACTACGTTCGAACTTTTATATTCGAGCTCCGCCGATTATTATTACTCAAATCACCAACCCTTTCTCACATATCCACAGTATTCTAAGGATTTTGGAAAATTTTTACGCCTTCACTCGCTACGCTACGTTCAGGACGTAAAAATTTGTGAGCTACGCTCAACTTAGTTCGAACTACGTTCGAACTTTTATATTCGAGCTCCGCTCGAACTATTATTACTCAAATCACCAACACTTTCTCGTATATCCGCAGTCTACTAACGACTTTGGAAAATTTTCACGCCTTCACTCGCTACGCTACGTTCAGGACGTAAAAATTTGTGAGCTACGCTCAACCTAGTTCGAACTACGTTCGAACTTTTATATTCGAGCTCCGCTCGAACTATTATTACTCAAATCACCAACACTTTCTCACATATCCGCAGTCTTCTAAGGATTTTGGAAAATTTTCACGCCTTCACTCGCTACGCTACGTTCAGGACGTAAAAATTTGTGAGCTACGCTCAACCTAGTTCGAACTACGTTCGAACTTTTATATTCGAGCTCCGCTCGAATTATTATTACTCAAATCACCAACCCTTTCTCACATATCCACAGTATTCTAAGGATTTTGGAAAATTTTCACGCCTTCACTCGCTACGCTACGTTCAGAACGTAAAAATTTGTGAGCTATGCTCAACCTAGTTCGAACTACGTTCGAACTTTTATATTCGAGCTCCGCTCGAACTATTATTACTCAAATCACCAACACTTTCTCACATATCCGCAGTCTTCTAACGGCTTTGGAAAATTTTCACGCCTTCACTCGCTACGCTACGTTCAGAACGTAAAAATTTGTGAGCTATGCTCAACCTAGTTCGAACTACGTTCGAAATTTTATATTCGAGCTCCGCTCGAACTATTATTACTCAAATCACCAACACTTTCTCACATATCCGCAGTCTCCTAACGATTTAGGAAAATTTTCACGCCAACGTTACGCTACGTTCAGGACGTGAAAATTTTGTGAGCTACGCTCAATCTAGTCCGAATTGTTATGTCCAAACTTCGTTTTATCTTTTATGTTAAAATTTCGCCCAAAAATAGTGTTAATCTGATCCATGAATTCTGCTTTCTCGACTTTTCTACTCGTACTTGTTGATCTCACTTGCACAGCTTTGTTATATATTGTTCATTGTTACATATCATGAAATGCAAAAACCCAAGAAAAATTTTCACACACTCTCTACCCAAACGAAAGCAATTTCATTTCTCACAGCCGTACACTGTTTTGTCCCCAAAAATATATTTACCGATATCAACCTATGAAACGAGTTGCATGTATTTACACACTATTTCGAGCCAAACAGTTGTACGACTATAGATTTTAGTAACAAAATTATACGTATAAAGAAAGATTTTTGCTCTTGTGAAGTATATCGACATTTCATACAAAAAATCAAAATTCACTCTTTTTTGTACTTTTTTGCTGTTTTATGACTTAGAAAAATATAATTATGCATAAATAAATCATGAAACATCATAAAGCATCAAAAAAGTGTAAAAAAGAATCAAAAAAATTCAAAAAAGTTTTTTGTCATTGGTGAGATTTGAACCCATGACATTTCGGAAAAATCAAATTATCTTCAAGAATGTCCATGAGAAAATGACATCATTGATATTGGATTATTTTCTCATATAAAAATTCATAAATTAAATTATACTATAATTAAGCGTTTTTATGATTCCAAAATGCTAAAATATTGTATTGTCATCGAAAACATATAAGTATAAAAAAATTCAGCTCAATTGGAGCATTAGAAGTGGTCGAAAAATCAATTGCAAGATTTGACCTCGACAAACAGACAGACAAACAGAAAGACAGACAAGAAAGCAAGTTAAGAAAAACGTGGTAATAAAATGTTAAAAATCCACCCCGTTTCTATCTCTTAAGTTAAGACTCATTGAAATTTGGGCCCCATACTGGCAAATGCACCCTTCTTACGCTCCTGAGAAGTTTTCTATTCAAATGTAAAGGACTGCAACAAAATGCAAAAAGTGAGTTGAGTATCTAACATGTTTCAAAGATTGTATCTTATATTGGGGGTCCTTTATTTGAATAATTCATTTTTTTTAAAAAAAAATATCCTAATCAAGGATCCCCTTTAATTGCAAATCTGGATAAGGTCTACGGTTTAAGTGAAAGTTATTATGCGTTATGTCCAAAAATTACAAATTCAAATTACAAATATACGTTAAAATTCAAATCACTAAATTCCGTTAAATGAAAAAAGGAAAATACATTCAAATAGAAAATGAATTCAAATAGAATTTATTTGTTACAAGTACGAGTTTGTAACATAGTGATAAAACGAATGAAAAAAATTGAGAAAATTGCAAACGAATCCCCACATCCACTTTGTTAATGCGTCATCAAAACCATTAACGCTCCAACTACAATTTTCAATGAAACTCACCATAATCTATTCAAAATAATCTTCTTTTTATCATATATGACTTACTATAATGATAAAGAAAAACAAAATCATTCCAATAAATGACAGAAAAAAAATCAATAACATTCGATGACAGAGCAATATGTCGTTCCTAACTCAATATTTCTATTTTTATATCTTATTTTCTATTTTTTATGAAAGCTTGTCTTAATCATCTTTAAACCATTTTGTCCATGTAAAAAAACACGATCTATGTAAATGTCAACGTAAGGTCACTAATTATAATAATTAATTAATCTTACACGTTTATCTTATCTTCTATTTAATTAATTTAATTTTTTGATAACGTTACATGCTTTATTGAAGCTCGTGAATGAATGAACATGAGTAGGAAAAAATTGCTTCAAATTTCCAATCAATATTGAATTGGAATTCGCAGAAATTCAATGAAAATGGACATAAATGTAGGAGTTATTGATTGATTTTGATTAATTCAATTATGTTCTTTTTGTCCTTTATACTCCTACAATCCACATTCGGCCTTCTCGTTTTAAGTGCCAAACATCATAATGGACATTGTTGTTACATTGCCAGTGAGAAGTTATGGGTCCCTTTAATAGATATTTGTACTCTTCACACAAAAAATAAAATTGAAGTCGCTCTCCCCCTTCTATTGAAAATTTTATGGACATGACCCTTACCCTTTTGACGCAGGTGTGTAGTTGGGGAATGAAAATTTTTCAATTTGTTACATAATAAGTTAATGGTCCTTTAGAGATTTTGAGAAAAAAATCAGAAAATCCCCCCTAAATATTTTTTTTGCTACGCCGCTGCTTTGACTGAAATTGGGATAAATCATTGTGTCGATTTCACAGTGTTTTGGTTCCGAAGCTAGTAAAAATTCAGGCTCAGAAAATCGTCAATGGTGATCAAATACACTCGAGTTAAAGTGGAATCTGGAGCCGTTTTCTCAGGTATACCCTTGTCACGCTAAAGACAATCCCCTAAATTATACCATAAAAAATCAGCCCGTAGGGTAACACATCATATGTTGACGAATCTGCTAGTGCGAGAGGAAAACCTTTGTGACTGAGCTGTTATGTGACAGACTAGAAATTTGTCTTATTTATTGGACGTGGGTACGGTTCCTATCTTATGCAGAACTGTCGATCATTTAATAGAATATTGTCGATATGACAAGGGTACGAATAATGCTCACGACATTACACCTTCTTTGGATTTCATTTAGCAATCATGCAAACGAGATTCTGTGAGTCAGTGAACACATAAAATGCTCATTCAGAAATTTCAATGAATCAGGCTCGATTTTTCTCCTCAATTAACTCAACAAATTCCAAAACTTTTCCTCCTTTACAATTTTCGCATCATAATTTCAGTTTCTAAGTCAATTAATTCCATTTAACATAAATATTCATTTATAATTCCATGAATGAAGGTTATTGATGCATACACAAAAAGCACCTTGTAAGACCTTCATTAACAATAAAAATGAAAGAAAAGGAAGGAAAAAAGCAGAACTCTAAAACACCTGTTGCCTCGAAAGCACAAATATAAAAAAAAATCTCTCCTCAAATTTCATTCATGAATATTTTTTTTCGGTTCACCATTGAAACATGATAGAAGAGAATATAACAAAAAAATTGAGAATAATAAGAAGCGGCAATGGCAGAGCATAAACAATGTGTCACTTAGGAAAGCTCTCTCGGAAGCTTTTTTTTCTCTCAAAAAAATGTTACTGGATGTGAGCAAGAAAATCGATAAATACTTTATCATTCACATGAAGGAAAAAGTTATCCATAAGTTAGGCGAGAGAATGGAATCGAGAGCGGATAGTGATGACGTCGAAATTTAATGTGCAATATCAATATTTTATTTGTAAATGCTACGTGGCCTAATTTTTATTTGTGAATGGGAATGAGATTGAATGAATTGTTGTAGGAGCTATCCTGTTGATCCTATAGATTTAGTTTTTTAAAATTTTATAAATATCTGAGGACTTTTAGTAAGTTGAGGCAATATGTCAAGTAATTGGTTAATTAGGTTGCCTAGAATTTCATTTTTGAATGTCAAACCTCATCTGTGGCTCTAATATCTTGATATATTGTGAATATTTTATTTTCGTGAAGATGATGGCATTACCTTCATCAGTTCAATCGACATATTTACTCCTACTATAATACTTTTGATGTTGGTTTTGTAAATTTATATTTTTAAATAAGTGTGGTGGGTATATTAACCTCCAAATCTATCCCACAACTAGCAACGCGATTTGAAATTGTGAAAACTTGAAGAAAAAGAATTTTTTGCCCTGGTTTTCTGGGTGGAAAATTTATGGTATTTTAATTGCGAATGCTTTGATAACCTGATTCTTTTCAAACGAAATAATAATAAATTTTATTGTAAAAGGGAGGCCTTTGAATTTCAAAACAGTAATAATACTTAGCGGGGAGGATGTTCAAGTTTACTGTAAGGTTTCAAGATTTTCGAGCGTCACACAATTTTAAACTGCAACTAAAATGCATCAATGCATCAGTATCTTTGTCATAACTCATTCTGCTAATGTACTTCAAACCGGCTTATGACACCATATAAGCACTGACAGTAGAGAGTGTTTTAAGCAAAATAAGTATCACATACAGTTAAAATTCTTGTTGATTAAAATTTGTTACAAAATGTGAAAATGTTAAGATGCTGCTTGGTGCTTAACCAGTGGAGAGTCAAGGAGTGATTAAAAGAAAAAATCATCCTCTTTGGTAAATTGCTAGGGTTTTAGAGATTTTAGTAAGAGGGTGGGATTTCCTTAATTCCTTAATCCTTCTCAAAAATTCGAGCTACATCACTGCATTGGGATAGAAAGGGGTAGGGTGACCATCAACGTGGTTTTTCAACGGACTTGTCTAAGGTACAAAAACCCCTTACCAATGTACTACCCATGCGGCACGCTGTAGCAAATCTCATTTTTTGATATCAAATATTTTACGCCATAAGCGGCTATTAGGTCGAGATGTAGCCAGATTTTTTAGGGGAAGAAATTAGGCTTTCTCGATTTCTTGGTTCCGTAAAATTTCCCACTAAAATTTTCAGGTTATATGTGTTGAAATGATAAAGCAACCCATTATAAACGATTTGACATTAAAAATTTTAAATTGATTCTTAAAACTTTCAAGATAATTAAGTTTCTTGTTTTGGTCCCGGTTACGAAAGTTCCTGGGACCGAGAAATCAAGAAAGCCTAGAAGAAACAATATTTAGTATAGGAAACCCTAGCAAATTGTAAGAAATTATGTGCTATGTGACACTTATCATAAAAAATCGGTTTGTGGAAGGAGAAAAGAGTTTCAATCGTGAATCATATAGATTTGTCGATGGACGTCATTTGCAGATAATCTTCAGAACACATTTAGAAAGACTTGAATGGAGAGCATTGAGATTCCCATGAGAAACTCAAATAACTCGTTGAAGAATAACACTTGTTGGATAAACAATGAGTTTGTGCTTTCTAGATTATTCTATAAGAACTCAAATATTTCCTTATTTTGCTACTTTTTACCCCCGCAATATGGATGGTTATTAAGTAAACATAAATTATTGTGACATTAAAAATTGCGCTCTACAAAGACATAATAACTTTGTTACTAGTTCCAATTTTTTTCAAAAAAAAGAAGTGCTCAGATTTCATGAAATTTTTCCATTTTCCCCTTTCATTTTGTGGACGACAGCTGTGTAAGCATCCATAGAAAAAAAAAGTTTAATGTTCTTCATGTGCAATGAAGACGGATAAAAATAGCAATAATTTCATTAAGTCACAGGACGTAGAATGAGTGTAAAAAAGTAATAAAACTCTAAGGACGTGGAACGAAAATGAAAAACTTTTTTTTTCATCGCCCACAACTTTTTTTTTCTCCATCGGTGATTATTTTTTTTATAAGAAGAAAGTCTCATCTTTCCAACCATCCACCTTCTATTCCTCTCTGATTTTTTTTTCTTTTCTTTAATTTTTCTTAATCTTTTCACAATTTTGACTAAATTCTACACACTTTTAAGAATCACACGTCAACCTACCTTGTTTTTTAATAACTTTACACAATTAATTTAATTAATTTTAATTTAAATATGTTGTAAGAAAAATGTGGCGAGTGGTCTTTTTCACCCAAACATTTTCCATCAACTGACTGATATTTCCTATGCATTGCACGTAGACATTAACTTTTCGTACTGGAATGAATGGTTGAAAGGAAGGACAGATGTGCGCATGAGCCGTGAGAAGAGATTGACTAACTTGTGATAACAACACTGTGTGTTGAGTGCCATGATGTTTACAAACTCATTATTTTACTATCAGGAAAAGTTTGGAATGCTTTGGGGTAGTAGATTGAGGATGTTGGTGGATATGAAAATTGAAAATACGTTTGGACTTACTTGTTGCAAAAGCTGGCAACTTGAAAGAAAGCTTTTGATGATGTGAACTTTGAAAGTTCTCTAAAGTTTATTGTGGTAAGTTTTTGTTGCTGGAATCAAGGATTTTTGAATTAAATGAGCTTCAGCTGTGACTTTTTAAACGTAATTTGAAGTTACCGCGATCATCTGCTGCAGAAGAGTAGCATCTACTGTTGTACCCGCTGTTGATTCTTAAAAGCTCACATTGATTATGCTTGAAATGCTTGAAATTTGAACTTCTTTTAGATCTCGACACCAATGGACTATTCATTTCTATCGACTTTTAACAGAAAAACGAGACTGTCCACCCAAAAAGTGAGCAAATGGACTGACTTAAGCCAGTGTTGTCCAAAATTGGTTGAGCCACAGCACATTTGGTTGAATTTAAAATTTTCATGGCACACTATTGTTTTATTTTCAATTTTTGTTGTAGTTTATTGAGATCTTTTTTAAAAAATTCATAGTGCACCTAGACACTTGTCATGCAGGGGCGTATCCAGAAGAAAAGGGAATCCAATCCTTTTATCTTAAACATTCAATACAATTTGCTAATTTACCTTCAAAACTCAACCTTAACATACATCCAAGCAGCAACAAAAAATCATCCCACCATCTGCCTATCAAAAAAAATTTTTTTTTGATTAGCAACAAGAAAATTACATGGAAATGACACAAAAATTATCGATAAGCTTTTACATCATTGGCAATATTTATGTAATCTATGTGAGCGCCAGATGAGACTCAGATAAGGAATTTTTGCGTCATTTGAGTCTATTAAGCAGAATTCCCTTCAATACTGTATGCAGGTATGAAAATGACAGTTGTAAACTGCATAGATGGTTATAAACTTAATATGGACATTCTAAATGTTTATAATTTCAAAACAAAGAACGACATCAGACAATTTGTAATAGAATATTTATATCCATTTTAAGAATTTCCATTTTTGAAATTATTTTTAAAACTTTTATACGTCAGCCAAACTGCTATTAATATTTTATTTCCCAAAGTTTTAAAATAATCCATCCAAATCCGTCACGTTTGAAAAATGAGCATTTTAGAAAAGATTGATTTGTGAAAAAGTCATAAATTTAAAAATTCTAAAAATAGAGCTTTTTATATTTTGAGGAAAGTTCAGTGCTCGTTCATGAGAATTTGATAATAAATTTTACTTATGTCAAGAATAGCATCCGCAACTGAGGTTCTTTAAGCACGTTTTGTGTACGATGACTATAAATAAATTTCTGTTCAGCATTAGTTTGAAGTTACTAAGTTTCGATGACTGTGTTTTGAATTTTTATTGGAAATAAATTTGGCAAATTAATTGAGGTTAATGATATTTTTTGGTCTGGAACCCCAAACCCCAAAAAAATACTCCAATTCCTAAACCACATTCAAATCCAACATACACATATGTGTAAATGTAATTGAAAATTCATTTACGTCACAAGACTGATGAAATTCAAATCAGTTTCTGTCGTATCCTTTGAATTGATGTCATAACAACACAAAATGTTCATGTTATGCGAATATGTGTACACAAAGATTACTCAAATATTTTAAATTGAAAAAAGAATCGAGAAAAATTGAGTTTGAATTATATTTTTTTAGCTCCCGAGCGGCACTTTGGTCTAAGTTGACGTGGTGGCAGCGTGGTGATGCTCTTACTTATCGATTTATCCGTCATGGTGTCTTGGCGGGAATGGCAATTATTAGGCAGCCATGCAGGCAGATAAATCGATATGTGGGAGCCTCACCAAGTCAACTTAGACCAGATTGCCGCTCGGGGCTGGTATTTTTGGATGTTCAGCAGTTTCATTGTCACTTGAGGTGCTTTTGATAATTTAATGCTTGAGGAACGTTAAAAAATGACGACCTAAAAATGAAGATTTGAAGCTTCATGATACTTTTCGGTCTGGAATCTCTGAGAATCTTAAGATGAATATCAAAAAAATTGTATAATAAGACACAATTAAAGAATAATGATAAAATTAGCAAATTTTATAGCAATTCGCAATAATCTCAAAAAGACACAAGTCGTTCTTCAAATTTTCTTTCAATTTATTTCAAACATAAGCATGTAAATTACATGTAGATACAGAATGACAAGGATACATGTAAAAAATATGAAAAAAGACGATTCTAAAAAAAACTCATGTCAGTAAAAGAAGGAAATGTGCTTATTTCATATCGTTTTTACAATGGATTATTTTGAAGGTTTCTAAGTAGCGATTTGCAAATTGCAAACAACATTTTTATGGAAAGTTTATTAGAAAAAAACTTTGTGACACACTCGGGATGATGTAAATGATTAATAACATCAAATATTGTAAATAAACAACGAAAGTTCAATGAATCTTTAGAGTTGTTCATAAATGACGTCCAATTTTTAGTAAGGATGATGATGTTTGACATGTCCACACAAAAGAAGATTTTTTTAATGAAAATTATGTAACATACGGGTGGAGGGAGTCTAGAAATCTCTTTTTCTTGCATGACGTTATTTATAAACGGCTCCTTTGTGAAAATAATAAGAACTTAATGAGAAATTTTGAAAGAATCTGTAGCGTAGTCAGCTATTTTTCTCATGGAATCCAATTTTTTTGTATTTGTAAATTTTTTTAAATTATAAATGTTTGTTTTAAATTTTAACTTGATTTTAACTTTATAAATTTTTTTATTTTTTTATATTTTAAATTTTTTTAGTTATTGTCTGTTTGTCACAAATTCTCGAATTTCAGAGCTCAAAGTCAATGGAAAACTTCGAAATCTCGAATTTTGAAATATGAACAAAACAAATCATTCAAAAGTCCACAAAATTATACCCCAAAAAAAAATAAATGTTATTGATTTGAGTTCTTCCAAGAAAATTTCAAATATTTTTCTAGATTTTTCACGACAATTCAAATTTTAATATCCCCAAGGTGATTTTGGGAGATCAATAAAATTCAAAAGCACCGACTATAAAATTTTCCACATGACAAGATTTCTATTAAAACTGTCTCAAACAACACGAAAATATTAACAAGCTGTAAAATTTTTTCCAAGAATTTATTTTCATTTGCGTCTCATTACGCGCCAATTTTTCATCAATGACTGACTTGATAATTATTTTGCTTGGCAAATTTTCAACGCCAAAAAATAAAAGAAACAGTAATTTTCCGTATGACTGAATTGAGATCATAAAAGAGACATTTGAATTAACTATTCAATAAATTTTCCTAATTAACAAATATATTGATGCTCACAATCTGCTACACGAGAATTTCGTAAGTAGCTGTTGACATTTTATGTCATTCAGAACAATAAATGACGGCTGATATCTACACGTGGAGATACTTAACATGTGAATTGACAATTCACATTGACTTTGAGGAATTATTCTATTTTGATCTCAAGGTGGGAACAATAATTAATTTGAAATACACAACAGATGTATCATGTATCAACAGATAATTATACCTTAAATTTGATTGGAAATTCTATTTTTAGCAGCACATTTTGGTTTCGTGATTGATATCCCGATCGGCACACATCGAAATGTTGCCGAGGCGGCACCCTGATGGTGACGTGGTGGCAGTATACTTAGAACCAAGCGGCCGCCACAGAGCAATGGCAGCCATATGGCTGCCACACGGCTGCCAATGGCGGGTGTGGCCGCCGCTTGGTTCTAAGTATACTGCCACCACGTCACCATCAGGGCACCGCCTCGGCAACATTCACTGTGTGCCGATCGGGTATTGTTGTGGTTTTGTGTGTCAAAGGATGCTTGAAATTTTAGAATATTTTCTTTTTTATTTGAATTATATTTTTAAAAAAGCTCTGATCTTAAGAATTCTGGTGAATTGTGAGATACAGTGGTAATATTTTGGATTCGTATGATGTCTGAATAAAACGGAATTTCAGGTATCGAACCATATCTATGAGAATCTGCAAGTGCAAGAGTAATGTCTTAATGGCTGAGCCAAACTGTTAGGCAAAACAGGCGAATATCTGTAATCGTTTCTCTTTTGTAATGTAAGTTCGATTCCCACCAAATGCCGATCTGTAGAATGAGCATCTAATTTTCACAAAAATACAAAATTTCAAAATTTATAAAGGAGTCTTGGGGCCTGTTGCTTGGTATACCCTAGGGGTATAGCTTAGGATAACCTCAAGGGTCTAGTACCCTAGGCTATACCATTGAAATACACACAGGTTATCAACCTACAGATTTATCAATGATTGCATTGAGTGTTGTGTACATATGAGAAGGATTTGTACAATACTCAAGACATTACAACTCGATAAATTCCGATCGAGTTCATTCCAGAAATATAGCAAAAGGGATATTTTTGGGGTTAAAACACCACCCTCGATAGAAATTTTCTTTAATTTTACTGGATTTTTTGAGAGAAAAATCCTAAAACAGCCCTCTTATATTGTCTATACCAAAAAATTTAAAACACTCCTCAAAAGATTTCTGGTTATGCCCCTAGTCCACTCTCCATGGGCCCGTTCATGAATGACGACACACAGAAAATATTCACACATATAATTCTTTTATATGGAAGTGTCACACAGTATCAGACTCCCCTCCCTCTCTGAAAATTGCACATCATTTATGAATGATCCCTAAGTAAACTTCGAACAAACCTCTTCCAGAATTCTCAGTAATTCCCAAGCTTGACTCTAGCCTCACAGCATCTTTTCAACAAGATTCCCTCTTAAGAAATCGCAACTCAATTGACCTAAATTCATCGTAAATTTCCTCTTAATTAATCCCACAAGCAGAATCGATATCCTTCGTCCATTTTCTCGTTGCCTTCAATAATTAACAATAAACAATTTTATTGAAATTCACATTACTTGAATTAATGTCATGCTGTGAGAAAGTTTCTTCTAAATAATTTCAATAATCCGATTAATTATCAAGAACACTGCCCTTTATGGTGAGTGGATGGATGTAAATGGAGAGAATTGAAGATAAAAATGATTTAATTTTAGAGAAAGTTAGTCGAGTGTACATTTTTTTATGGTTAATTTGACATTTTCTTGTGCGTCTTAAATTAAATGATTGAAAATAAAATTTAAATGTGGCTTTTGAATGATTATGGACAGCAGGGGTGCTACCAAAAATTATCTAATTTTGTAGACAAAAAGCTATATCAACTCAATTAATTACTAATTTTAGCATTTTTTTCTTTAAAATATAATTTTTATGTTAACTAAATATTCAAAAGAAATTGAAATCTTGTGTTTTTAGAAAATCTTTAATTTATTTTTAAGATCATTCATAAATAATATCCAATTTTTTGGGGGCTCTGCTAATGCTTCCATTATTAAGTTTCAAATTAAATTTTAGTTTTGTATTAAAGTTTTTTTTACAAAGGGGGAGTGGAGGAAGGTCCTTATTTTTAATGGACGTCATTTATGAACGACCACTTTTATTTTTACACTTAAATCAGCAAATTTTAAATGTTAATGAATTTATTAGAATTCATTAACATTTCATTCGTATAATATTTTTTATGTCAACCTACATTCAATCATGAGTTTTTCTTTTTGCAATTTTAAATCATGCTGATACATTAAAAGTCATATCTCATGCGTAAAGTAAAAACTTAATTAATTTTTCCATCTTTTTCATATAATATTTAGCATAAATTAATAAATTTACAGCAGCAACAGAAAAACCATAGTCAGAGACGGGGAGTGAATTTTAATCCATTCAACCCCCCCCCCCCCAATGGCTACACCACTGGTCATTAGCATTCTCAACAATTCGAGTCCAAAGTCCTCATTTTTGGCAATTGTCATGAAAATTCAACAACTCTTAACTGTACACATACAAACAAGCAGTTTCATTTTCAATTTTTCTTCTCCTTTTTGTGCTTCAATGAAGGAAGAGCCGAGAGATGAAAGTATCATTAAATATATTAGAGGTCAAGTTGACTGGACTCATTGTGATGCCAAAAAGTATGAAAGATAATAAATGCTGGTAAAAAGCACTTCATGGTCATTATATGCTCTATTTTCTCCACTTTTGGCATCAAACGCGTGTATTGAGCAGCAAAAAGAGGACGACAGAGGCAAAAAGTGGAAATTCATTGTGAAAAGTCGGTCACACATGCTGTGTGTATATGCATTAAAAATATTGTTTCTAGTAAAAAAATCAATAGCTGCTCTGGTTATATGATAAGGAGAAAGTTCCTTTATTCATACACTTAGAATATGATTGTGTGGTAATTGAAAAATGAGATCCGTCCGATAATAGAATTAGGAATTTAATTATCATCAACAATGGTGTAGGCCTTCATGCTGATGCTATTTTATCATGGGGAATACTTCCATTACATCCTTGTGACATAAATTTCATAGTGCGAGAGGATATTCCATGTTATTGAGCTGGCTTATGCAGTAATCATATTTTTTTGTCAATTGTGTGTTGATTCATTGGGGAGTCGTCATGGTTTTTTAGGGGAATAGAAGTTAAACTGCTTTCAATTTGTTTGCAGTTTGAATTTTCAACTGATTTTTGAGATTTTAAATTTTCAACTGATTTTTGAGATTTGAAATTTAACGGAAATTTGAGATTTGAAATTTAACGGAAATTTGAGATTTGAAATTTAACAGAAATTTAAGATTTGAAATTTAACGGAAATTTAAGATTTGAAATTTAACGGAAATTTGAAATGAAATAGAATTTAAAATTTTAATCATACTTTTATCAAAGTTATCTTAATGCTTGTGTGGGCTAGACTTTTTTTGAGCTAAGCTGACCTTTGAAAACACAAGAATCACCCAAACAAACGAATAATATGCATTAAAAAGTAATGTAATAAGTCACATGGATATCCACAAAAATTTATTATGCCTTCGTACAATTTTCCCAATAAAAATTCTTACCAAATCATGTTACACATGACCAATAACAGCTCTTAAATTCACAATCATTTTTGTTGTATTTTCACGCAAGACATTTCATACGCATACATGTGCCTTAATCACAATCCATTAAACGTGACCCTTCTTTAGGCATAGAAGCGTCTGTACATCTGACATTTAAAAATGGTCTTTGCAAAAAATCATTTGACCACAAAAAAGTCAATAATGAATTTTCGGATAGATGCTGACATTTCAGTTTGTTTGATCTGAATTCTTCTTCATACTTTTTCTATCATCCGAATTTAGTAAGTAGAAGGAAAAGGAAAGTTTAAATGTAATGAATAATTCCTTTCAACATTATAACTTTTTTTTTGGCTCAATCTCGTAGCATCAAGATTGAATAGAGAGAAATTATTTTCCCGCAGCATAAATTGCACCAACGACAAAACGCCCACAATCCAATCTACATTGACATTTAACCTTTTTTTTGCAAAAATACTTTTTTTTTATAATTTCCAATGCTGATGTCCATGAATTGATAAAAAGTGAAAAATATCATGTTTAAATGTGCCTACATGACAAGCGGATATATGTGGAGGTTTGAAGGGATTGGAAGAATGTGGATATGATTTTTGACGGATAGCTAGTTGCTTATTTCATCGATCTAGTCATGAACCTCGATTTTAGTGCTGAGTGAAGTGTTGAAGTCTTTTATACATAATGTGTCTCTTTTGTTAGGTGTATAAGGATATACTAGCATCTACGGTACATACTCGAATATCACACGACGCTAAAAAGTAGCAAAAAAGTATCCTCAAACTGACTAGGAGTCGGATTCATGCTGACGTACTTCAGCCACACCAAACACCTCCAAGCTCCAACGAGAGCATTAAGAAGCATTTACCAGGAAAACCGCGCATTAGAAGACAAACTTGGGGCACCATGGATCTTCGTTACGATCCTGAGCTTCAACCCCCCGAAAAAAGCCCAACAGACACTCTAAGCCTTCAAACATTCACATAAAACTTTACTTGATTGTTATGTTTATGTTTGTACATAATGTCCATTATCTTCAGCAAATTAAATGAGAGAAGGCCTTTGCAAAAAAGCTTTGTTGTTCTTTTCTCAATAAAATTTGTCCTTTGACCTTTTCAGTTTTGAAGTTGCTCTTTTGTACCAGGAAATTTCCTTTTCAGTTGCCTTTTAGTTCTTTACACTGTTTTTGTATTGTCGGATGCTTTTGGAGAAAGTTTTTGTTGTTGAAGTATTTTGAGAATTTTTTAAAACTTAGAATTTTATTTAAAAAATAATTCAAGACTATTAACGCCTTTGATGAATATTTCCCTCAATTCTTATAATTTTAAAATCATTTTCCAAGATTAACCAGAAAATATAGACACCATAAACATTATAAGAACCCCCTTTTTGGGCAACAAAAAATTATTAAATTTAATTTCCTAGTAAATTTTTATGAACATCTTTTGTGTATGAAAAAGGTAGCTGCTGCTCCACCTGAGCCATTTACTAAAATCTGAGACTTACGATATTTGCTCTGAAAAGTCAAGAGGAAAATGGTTATTGTTATTGCCTTGGTGGTGGATTTTAGCTTGAATCTTTTTTTTGTTGGGAAAATATGACAAAATATTGTTTGGATTTAGTAAAATGTGGATGGTTGTGGGTGAGTCTGATGGAAATAATTCATAGAAAGATTTTTTGGTGTGGAGTCTGACTGGAGCTTATCGTGAAGCTTGACGTCCTTCAGGGGTGTTTCCAAAGAGGAGGTCAAAGGGGTCAAAATCCTCCGAGATTGAATTTTTTATGGGAAATTTTTTGAACGTTTAAAAAATCTATAAAGAAAAAATTCTCGAGAGGACGGATACCCTTCAAAGAATTTCTGTCTACACTATTGATGTGCTTACAATGACGAATAGCCGATGTGAGTTATGAACTTTAATAGACCATGGGAAAGGATCTCAAACTGAACGAACATAAATCAACCATTTTGCAGACAAGAGTTCGACTCTCATCAAAATAGACTTGTTCATTATTCAGGAATGTGCACAAATACAACAATTTTCATCATCAGGACCACTCTAGTTGCAGTGATTCATAAGGCCTCGATTCTGTATTTCTCAAGTATTTCTAGACCTTCAAAAATTATTCACAATCTATTTTTAAAAATCATATAAAGCATTTTCAATATCAAAAAGTTATAAAAATTAATTCCACTTAATTAAATTGATTTAATATTCCAATTACTAATCCTCTTAAAAAATCAAAGCTTCAAACAAGCATAGAGCTTAAAAAAATAATAAAATCGAAAGCTCTTATTTATTTTTTTTTCTTCAAAGCAATTTTATCAGGCAATCAGAAGAAAAAATCCTCTCAAAAATCCTTCAAGCTTTTCTCATCAAGCTCCTCTAAAGCTTGATAAACTCAATAAGCTTTTCCATGCTTCAAAAGTTTTCTCTTTTTTCTATAAACTCGCTTTTATATGAACTTGAGGAAAACTTTAAGTTTTAAAACTCTACTTTTATCGTAGTTATTGGATGTGATGTTAATTTTTAATTGAGTTTTATTAGCTTTTTCTGTTATTGAGTGGAATTGGTTTGCTGCGAGGGAGAAAATATGATTTTTATTGTTGTGTAAATTATAGGATTTATTGAAGGATGACCATGAAGTTTTACTGCATTAGATTGTTTAGCTTGAAGCTGCTTATACCAAGACGTTTAAGGACATAACATCGTAATTTTCTTGTATTGCAACTGGTTGGTGATTGGTTCTTCTTAATGGAGGCTGATAATAAATTAAGGATTTCGTACATTTTCTTCGTTAACCAGTAGGGAGCGGGGAATGTAGACAGCAGGCTCGTAACCAGGGGGATTGGATAATTTATCCAACCCCTTTAACAAAATAAGTTGAAATTTTCTTTGATTTGAATTTTTAGATTCTAAAAACGTTTTTTTTGAAAAAAAAAATATCTCGAAGTGAGAATCGAACCTATGACCTCTGGGTAGTAGTCCAGTACTCTAACAAATACGCCACCAAAGCAGATGTGGGGTCGTTCACTTATGACGTCCGTCAAAAAGCATGATTTTTAGACCCCCCTCGGTCACAAAATTTTCATACAAAAATTTTTCTTTTGTCACACTGTCACACAGCGTCAGACCCCCCCTAAATGTTGGACGTCATAAGTGAACGACCCCTATAAACATATGGCAATTTTTCAATATATATGTTTTTAAAATTTAAAAACAAAATTTTAGATTTTAAAAATAATTTTTAGATTGGCTTTTGAAAACAGATTTTTAGAATTATTTTCATGAGTGTAGAGTTTCGAACAGAATAGAAAAAAATTTAAGAGAGCTCAAAAAAAATTTTGTTTTTTTTCTCAAATGTTTATATATTTTGTTAATTTAGTGGTATTTTAATGACTAAGTACCAAATTATAAAAAAAATTTAAGAGAATTATTTTTTAGAGAAAAATTTTACATTTAAAAAACTTTTAAATGGGACCCTCCCATCCAGACCCTCCTAGACTCTACCCTATGTTCGGGTACCTTGGTTGGACCTTGTTTCATTTTTTTATATCCCTAATAGCTCACGTCTTCAAAAAAGGCAAAAGTAGCGTCACCAGACTGGCGTGAGGCTGACTTGAAGTCATAGTCAGCCGTATACCAATTGAGTGTTTATCATGAGTGTAAATGATTTACAGAAAGAAGCTTTAGTGAAATATATCCCCAAAAACTAGAGATTTTTGCAAACCTTTTATACAGCACAAAGTTCATTTTCAACAATATGTCATCACACAAACCACGAAATGGAAAATATTCCAAAAGCAGAAACATACCTGATTTTACTGTCAACACAAACAAACCCCAATTATAATTTTCATAAACTTTTGAAATATTTTTCTATGACTTAATTCTGTGCTGCTCATAATTCCACAATCCACCCTTCCCACCTGTTATTCCAAAAAAGCATGTGGAGTGAGAAAATTATAGTTCTAATTATATCACACATCCACCAAAAAAGAACAATATTGTGGAAGGATTACAAACACACACATGTGGTAATAAAACTTATCTACGTAATCCCGGCAAGCATTAACATCGCTCATTAACAATTATCATAAATAATCGAACATAAAAAATAATTTATCTATTTTGTACCGATATTTATTGAGCTATTTATAAAAAGTTCAGTTCATTTTCATTCACATGCTTGTTGTTTGTGCTGTAAACAAATAATAAATCTCCAACATTTTTATTCTTGTCAGCTCACATCATAATTTGTTCTGTTCCGTTTTTTATATTAAATACGCAATTAATATGACGCACATTGTGTGGGTGTAATTTAAAGGTAGGGAAGAGGTGCGATATATGTGTGTTTATAATCATTATACACGTTTGTTATCGATAAGTCACATTGTGATAATTTTGATGTCACATTCCCGGATAGCACATGCCGGCTTGGAGCTGGCACAGAGAAGGCGCACACCTGGCGTGGATCAGTCGGCGCCGCGTAAAATTTGGCACCAGGCCGGCGTACATCGGGCACCTGGCCGGATAAACGGCCATTTTTTGTGGCACCTGGCCGGCATACACGTGGATTCACACCGGCGTCCATCCTGGCGTGGGGACGGCACCAAAAACAAACCATGCCACGAATTTATGCCAGCATGAAGCCGATTTCACACCGGCTCGAAATCCATGAAAAAAGCACAAAATTTGATACATGCCGGCTTGGTGCTGACATTATGTCAGCACGATGCCAGCACTGTCATGGATTAAAACCATAAATGAGACGGTACCTGTAAATAAATATGCGCTAATTAAATCCAAATAATATGTTAACTTCAAGATAAAAACTTTATTGAAACATTTATTCTATAAACTTCATTTTTTCACAATCTTTCTTAATGTCCACAAAAAATCAATTCATATCAATATTTTCCTCTTGAATATTCTGTTGATTTTCATTCTTATTGTTGCTTCCATCATCTTGCTGTTGAATATTTTTATTTCTTGGTGTTTGGTGGATCGATTTAAAGAATGCTTGGATAGCATTTTCTGTTTCTGTGATACTTCCAAAAATTGTTTTTCCCAAGTTACTTCCAATCTTATTAGAAATAAGATTGAAAAAGCGAATGTGATTCTTGTAAGAATCGAATCCAACTTGTGCTGCAAAATTAATTAAAATAAATGAGATAGATGAGTTATTGTTGAATTAAAATTGTAGTACTTACACTTATTTGATGCCCATATCAAAGATTTTGCAAAATTTAATTCCATATACATTTTCATAAGACCGTGTATAAATCCATTTTGATCCGAAAAGCTTTTATTTGGCTTCGAGACAGACACAACAAAGTAATTAAACTATTTAAAAAAACAAGTATGAGTTAAATGAATTCGTTGTAAATTATAAGGATTTTTATCAATACGTACCATTAATGAATAATCTTTTAAAAATGTAGTATCCATTGTGCCCAGCTTTTGCTCCATTAAATTTAACTCGTCTAATGATGCGATAACAGGTGGTTTGTAAGTTATATCAACAGAGTCTTGATTCTTTTGTGCATTAATTTCAGCTCTTAAAGATTTGAATTCTTCTCTAACCATATTCATAAATTCATTCAATTGTTGAGTTTGAAACTGTTGACCTGCTTTTAGAATTTCAAGTTGATATAACAAGGAATCTAGCTCATTTTTTGAAACCAACACAAGATTGTGTGACGGCACCGGCTGGGACTGTGACTGTGAAGACCAAAAAAAATTATTTTATTATAGTATACATTATAATTTAAATAATGCACTTACTATTGCTAGATGTGTTTGACTTATCGATGTTGGATGGAATGTCTGAGAGGTAGTATTGTTCAATCCCTGATTCGGTGCAACAAATTTCTGTACTCCTGATAATTCACCCTAAATGTTACGGTAACAGAATTATTATTCAATGAAAATATAATTATTATGCCTTATGATATAAAAAACTTACAATTCTATTATGTGAATTTGTCTGACTGTTTAGATCAGGCACAACTTGTTCATTTATAGTATCATCAATTTTAGTCGAACATGAAGCCTCTTTGTCAAATGCATCATTAAAATCGTCCTCATCAAATGACTGACTTTTATTCAGTTTTCGTTTCTTATTTTTTTGCTTCTTATCAAAATCAGATGCCTCAGAATTAACATATTGAATTTTTCTTTCAATGTAATCCTCCGCTTCGGTTAAGTCTTTAAATAAAAAATATTAATTAATTGTTTGAAGCAATTTTCACAAAACAAAAAAAATATTTACCTTCGATATCGTTTAATTGTATTTCAACTTCCTCAAACTTCCAATTATCCTTAACTTGGCTGAACTTTTCAAGACATTTTTTCATCTTTGCTGCTGCTGGGTAATAAACGTACACCTTTCCGTCATCATCGATCTGACTAAGCCATGATTTGCATACTGTATAGTACGCATTTTTTTGATTTTTTACTACCGCATACATAGTTTAGTGTTCTATAAAACATTTTTTATTCTATTAGTTATTACAACGATTTATTTTTACATTGGTTTTGGAAATTAAATTAAGTAAATTTACTTAGAGGTGCAAAAAAAAGATTATTTTCTTCTGTAACAATACACATAAGTTTTCTTTCAATTTGTGATAAAGTAATAGAATATTTATGACCTTCATATTGAGTGCTTGTGTGAAAGAAATTTAACTTTGAGGCCACTATGGGCGTTAAAAAATATTCCTCAATGTGTTTTAATTTACGACATAAGAAATGACACTTTTCAAAATTAACTATTTTTAATATTACAATAACTTCTTTTTGTTTTGTTAAAAAGAATCTATCTCTAGAGTTTTTAATATCAAATCGAATCCCTTGATAGTACAAAAAATCCTTTCCGTTATCTTTTATATTTTTTTGAGTGACCAAACTTTCGGGACAGTTAAAATATTCGGCTATTCGTCTGTAAATTTGACTTAATGGTAATCTAGGACCATGAACGAAATCTTTAATAGGCGTCATGTATGATTCGAATTCCCACGTAGAAAATTTATCACAAGAAGTTTGCTGAATTAAAACTTCATCTGCAAAGTGTATGCATTGGTGTACCATAGGTACGTACATACTTTCATCATATAACTCTTCTATTTTTTCATTAAATTCTTTTAACATTCCATTTGCAATTCTATTGTATTTAATGCACATTTCTGAGTCACACAATATTGAAAATGCACAAGTTAGAAGTAAGAAATGCTTCCAAAAAGACCTCGGTACAGTAGATTTAAATAGAACCGGTGCTATTTTCAATAAAATGCTACGCCATTCGTGCCCTTTAAAAGTTGAGACATCTTTTATATCACGGAAAGATCGATGGATCTCTGTTGGCAAAGTTTCATTTATTCTCTCTAAAATTTTATCAATCTCAATTCGAGATTTTGGAAATAATGGCTTTTCTGGACCAACCAATTTCTTAAAAAATTTTCTAGTAATACCTAAACACGCTACATGTAAAAAATCTAATGGGAATTGCGAAATCATATTAATTTTTAGCTCCTTTTCAATTAAAGAATCTCTTGTGTGAAATCTTAAATCTGCTCTTTCTTTAAACATTAGGTCTGTACGTTTTATATCACCATATTTAAATAGAATTCTTCTATCCTCTCGAGTTCCTTCACATAAACAACGTACACAAGATCTATAACCTGCATGACTAATTATTCCACAAGTTGAAGATCTAGCAGGAGTGTCTAAACAAAAATTATTTATGTCGACAAAAATTTTAGAATTATCGAAATCTATTCCTATATTAAGAATGCTTTTAAGTTCCATTACAAATGGTTTTAAAAAATCATCAAAGTCGTCTGGTTTTCTAGGGCCATTGTACAATCCGATAGGAATTATTGAATTATCTACACCATATATTCTGGCAAGGATAATCCAAAAAGTCTTATTTTTAGAAGTGGGATGAATGCTTACACCATCGATAAAAAAATCCAATTTAATATTATGATTTTTTTTTTGCAACTGCTTAAATTTAAATTCTAAACCAGATTTTAAACCAAAATGGACGTATCTTCCAGGTATCACTTTCCTAACATTTGTTTTTCTTGGAGTAGCAAGAATTGTTCGGTAATCTACAGGAATGTTTGGGAAAATCGGTTTCAGTAGTTTTAAAACGTCATTAAGTGCGGTGCGCGGAAGATTTTTTTTTAATGCAATCAAACGAAGTCCTCTTATTATATGATTTGTAACTTGACTATCTGAAGTTTTCATGTCAAGTTTTTCTGTTAGCACTTCACTGTTTGGAATAATTTCATTGCTTAATGTCGCGATATTTTCAGTTGGCATGCTTGCACATTTAGAGACTAAATTAACTGTGCTCACTTTCTGTTTCACATTTTTTGAATAATTTATCACATTACAACTTTCAGATTCTATTATTGCCATTTCTACCGATTGATTCGATTTTATGTATGTATCATTGATTGGTTCTGTTATGAAGCCATTGTTCATGAATATTTGACTTATCGACGGACTTCTATTACTTATTGTGGGTTCCTTTTTTACAATTTTTGTGCCCAAATATTTTGACTTAAAGTGTTTCCTGCTTATATCGGAAATTAATTTTGTTTTTCTACCCATTCTTCTTAATTTACGTTTAATAACAAATCATATTTTTCATATAACTTAATAATCACTTAAAGCACCAATAAGAAAATCTACTTACTATTTCTTGATAAAAAAATACTTCTATCCAGAATCAAAAAATCAAATAAAATAATCCGATGATTGTTGAAATGCTACAAAAGGATGTATAGTGACCAAATGTTATTAATTGATGTCCAAAATGAGCCTGAATCAATGATAAATCCGAAAAATATTTAAATTAATTTCCTGGATGTGTTTTTGTTTTTTTTCCACGGCGTGGATATGGCACAGACACAGAACGACGCTGAATCGACGCCACCAAAACTTATATATTAGTTTTTTAATAAAAAAAGCACTTTAACTCACTTTAGTTCACGTACTTGTACTTCAAACAGATGTCTAGTGACCAGATGTCAACAATTAATGTCCAAAATGAGTCTGAATCAACTGTAAATCCGAAAAATATTTCAATTAATTTTCTGGATGTGTTTTTGTTTTGTTTTCACGGCGTGGATATGGCACGGACACAAAACTACGCCGAATCGACGCCACTAAAACTTAAATATCAATTTTTTTTAGAAAAAAGCACTTTAACTCACTTTAGTTCACGCACTTGTACTTCAAACAGATGTCTAGTGACCAGATGTCAACAATTAATGTCCAAAATGAGCCTGGATTATTTAAAAATGCCGAAAAATATTTCAATTAATTTTCTGGATGTGTTTTTGTTTTTTTTTCACGGCGTGGATATGGCACAGACGCAGAACGACGCTGAATCGACGCCACCAAAACTTAAATATCAATTTTTTTTAGAAAAAAGCACTTTAACTTACTTTAATTCACGTACTCGAACAGCAAACAGATGTCTAGTGACTAATTGTTACTAATTTATGTCCACAATGAGCCTGGATTATTTAAAAATACCGAAAAATATTTCAATTAATTTTCTGAATGTGCTTTGTTTTCACGGCGTGGATATGGCACGGACACAGAACGACGCTGAATCGACGCCACCAAAACTTAAATATCAATTTTTTTTAGAAAAAAGCACTTTAACTCACTTTAATTCACGTACTCGAACAGCAAACAGATGTCTAGTGACTAATTGTTACTAATTTATGTCCACAATGAGCCTGAATCAATGATAAATCCGAAAAATATTTCAATTAATTTTCTGGATGTGTTTTTGTTTTTTTTTCACGGCGTGGATATGGCACAGACGCAGAACGACGCTGAATCGACGCCACCAAAACTTAAATATCAATTTTTTTTAGAAAAAAGCACTTTAACTCACTTTAGTTCACGTACTCGAACAGCAAACAGATGTCTAGTGACTAATTGTTACTAATTTATGTCCACAATGAGCCTGGATTATTTAAAAATACCGAAAAATATTTCAATTAATTTTCTGAATGTGCTTTGTTTTCACGGCGTGGATATGGCACGGACACAGAACGACGCTGAATCGACGCCACCAAAACTTAAATATCAATTTTTTTTAGAAAAAAGCACTTTAACTCACTTTAATTCACGTACTCGAACAGCAAACAGATGTCTAGTGACTAATTGTTACTAATTTATGTCCACAATGAGCCTGAATCAATGATAAATCCGAAAAATATTTCAATTAATTTTCTGGATGTGTTTTTGTTTTTTTTTCACGGCGTGGATATGGCACAGACGCAGAACGACGCTGAATCGACGCCACCAAAACTTAAATATCAATTTTTTTTAGAAAAAAGCACTTTAACTCACTTTAGTTCACGTACTCGAACAGCAAACAGATGTCTAGTGACTAATTGTTACTAATTTATGTCCACAATGAGCCTGGATTATTTAAAAATACCGAAAAATATTTCAATTAATTTTCTGAATGTGCTTTGTTTTCACGGCGTGGATATGGCACGGACACAGAACGACGCTGAATCGACGCCACCAAAACTTAAATATCAATTTTTTTTAGAAAAAAGCACTTTAACTCACTTTAATTCACGTACTCGAACAGCAAACAGATGTCTAGTGACTAATTGTTACTAATTTATGTCCACAATGAGCCTGAATCAATGATAAATCCGAAAAATATTTCAATTAATTTTCTGAATGTGCTTTGTTTTCACGGCGTGGATATGGCACGGACACAAAACTACGCCGAATCGACGCCACTAAAACTTAAATATCAATTTTTTTAGAAAAATGCACTTTAACTCACTTTAATTCACGTACTCGTACAGCAAACAGATGTATAGTGACCAGATGTCAACAATTAATATCCACAATGAGCCTGTATCAATGATAAATTGCCGAAAAATATTTCAATTATTTTTCTGAATGTGTATTTTTTTTCACGGCAGAGTTGTGGCATAGATTTCAAACGACGCCGAATCGACGAATAATTTGATTTTTATATTTTTTTTTGAAAAAATGCACTTTAACTCAATTAAATTCACGTACTCGAACAGCAAGATGATCCTTACTGACCTATAGTAGTAATAGGTAGTAATTAGTGTTCAAAATGAGCCCAAACCAATCGAAAATAAACTATCGAAAATAATCCAATTTAATTTCCGGATGTGTACTTTGTTTTCGTGCCGTCAGTATAGCATAAATTTCAAACGATACCCATTCGACGCCGTCAAAATTTGATTTTTATCTTTTTTTTAAAAAAAATCACTTTAATTCACTTTTACTTACGGACTCGAAGAGCAAATGTATGCCTAATGGCTTATTGTCAGCTAATAATATCCAAAATGAGTTATATTAAATAGAAACTAATCAAAAATGTGTTTTTTGTATTGCTTGTAGTTGTTTAAAGACTTAAAAAACTAAATTTACTAAGTTTATATTGTCACAGTATTTCAAACTACGCCGGTGTTATGTCGGAGTAAAAGAATAATTTAAAATTTAAGCTGGCATGACGCTAGCTCTATGTCGGTACAGTTTTTTTTAGTGCCGGTATACATTTTTCACCATTTTTAAAACCACGCCGGAGTGATGCTGGTGTAAAAATAAATCCACGTCAGTTGTGAAAAAAATTTTGGAAGGCGCAAAAATTTATTGTGGCCGGCGTGGTGACTATACGGTGCCGGCTTGACACCGTATATACGACGGCACTATGCCGGCTTCGTGACGTGGCACAAATTTCAATCGATGCCTTGTGTGCACCCGGATTGTGCCAAGCCTCGGCACGGTGTGCTTTCCGGGATTTGCTCTGCTGCTTTGTTTGAAAGGTGTCACATTTTCTGACATTATGATTGCGTATGTCACAGTTCATTTCAATGTGCTTTGGAGGGGGGGGGGGGGTTGTTCAATGTGCTTTTTTATGATAAAGATGTTGAATTTCGATCTGTCCGTTCAGTCATTTGGTTACTGTCATGAAATCAACCGTCATGGCCCCATAAGGTACCCTGTCAACTATCCTGTGTTGCTTGGGGTAAAGACTTCATTTTGATGTCAAAATAAAGGTACTAATTCAAGTTTCCTTAATTTTATCAACAATCACAGGGTAAAATTACTTCATTTTCCAAGGTTTTACACATGTTATATCCAAAAATTTGATTCCTAGACTGTTCTTAAAATTCTTATTCAAAAATTAGTTTTCCCCCCTGAATAATCACACACCAAACCCCCTTAAAAAATCCTTGAACACCTCATCGTCAAGCCTTAACTCATCCGCACCACACTAGATGTATATTCCTCATAATCAAAAGCTACACAACCATTTATCTACTTCCAACCATACAAATCACTCTCTTCATCCTTTCATTTACCACCTTATATGCACTGCTTTATCCATTGTACATCACCAGAAATTCTCGTGTAGAGATCTACAAAGAAGAAATGAGAAATGTAATTTAGTTTCTAAAAATAGCGTGAAAAGCCATTAGGATTTGCAATGTTACATTCATATGAGATGTAAATAACTACGTGGAATATTTTTAGAACAAGAGAAAATTACTTTTTAACAACGTATGCGGAACAACTTGAGCTTTTGGATTATGAGTGTATGAATGATATTTTTTATGTGTGCTTGAAGGGTATTTGGATAATTTTGTATGAATGTTGAGGTTTTTATGAGCTGGTTGGGATGGTTGTTGGATGTTTTGTTGAATAAATATTGAGATTTATCTTATGAAATGCAAAAAATCCTCAAAATCCCACAGTACAGCCCAACCAAATATTTATTGTGCATCAATACTCAAAATGCTATTAAAAATTATATCTAAAAATACACGAATTTATCCAAGACATTAAATGTACCGCATGTCAAGTGACTAAATGATTAATTACCCTCCATTCGTTGAGGTTATACGTCAGTCTATTATGAGAACAACAGAAAGGAAAACAAATAAAAAAGATTTATTTTTACATCACGACATTAAGGCTAAAAATAGTCAAAAGTTTTATATTTCTGTGATTTTCAATGGAAATAAAATTCTATAATGGTATTAATAACGATGACAAAAGTGGGCTTATTGAATTTTATTGGAAATCAAATGAAAGAAGATTAAACGAGAATTCGAGAGCTATTAAATTTAAATAATAGGTTAATAGGATTTTGAGAGGGTTTTATTGAGTATTTAAGTCATTTTGTATGAAAAGTTTTGAAAGCTTTTGATTTCTGTTGAGTGATTTATTTTAAATATCGTTTATAATTTCATATGATGTTGTGTTTGATGTACGTGAATCTGTCTGACACATATGTACGTGAATCTGTCTAAACCCAGCTTCTCCACGTCAGGATATAAATTAGATTCCAACAAGAAAAAGATCTAACAACAACTAAACATACTGTCGGATATGATGAGTTTGGAGTCATGCTTTTATGATGTCCAAAAATTAGGTAGAGGGGAACTGACTGACTTGGGCTGTGTTACACTTCAATGAAAATAGTCGTCTATAAAATTCTGTTATAATCTTTAGAAAGAGTCTAAAATCCTAGTTTTAATCTAAACATCATTTATGAACGGACCTCTAAGTAAATTGGTGATGTTATACCGATTAGAATGGTGATCAGGATATTGTAGTTTGATAATTCTTTATTTACTGGACATCAATATTCTCATTTTGGTAGACATATGCTGCTGGTGTCATAAGTATTGTGAGAGTAAATGAAGAATTTAATGATTAAGAAATTGGCTTCTGGTAGGAATCGAATCCACATCCTTACAAAAGTGGGTTACAGACGTCCGCTGTGTTGTCTAACCACTCAGCCACAATTGCCTTACTCTTGCATTGGCAAATACACCTATATATAGCTTGAAATCCCATATTCCTCTAATCTCAAAAATCTACGCAGTCAACAGGTTGGAAGTCATTAGCTTTTTCCACGTCATTCTCCTTGAATGAGATTTATGATTCGTCATCATTTTGTCTTCCAAATTAAGTTCCAGCCCTCATTTTTAAAATTCTACAAAAGAGTTGATTATTTTTAGAAAACAAATTTATTCAAAATATTCATTAAAAATATCCAAAAGCTCCATGATTTGCACAAGCTTTACACAAGCTTTACACAAATAAAATCTTCTTCATTTTCCCTCAACGAACCCCCAAAAATAAACACAGAAGAGCCATTTGAGTTCATCTTTTGAGGCACATTCACCAAAAAAAATAATGCAAATTACCACAAGTCAGAAAGAAGACAACAAAAAGGAATGTAAAATTTCCTCACAGTAGGAAATCGTGAATGCATTAAAAAGCAAGGCACACAAAAAAATCGTTCCGGAAATTAGAGAGCGAAAGGCCCATTTCACTGTCCAACAAAATATTATTATTACAACTTTTTTTATTTGATGTAGGTCTTTGATTTGCTATTTTTAAAACACATGTATAGCATAATCAAAAGTCATTACCTCCTTTACACCCGGTCGTGAAATTTTTTATACATTTTTGCCTCCTTTCTATTTTTAGTTTGCGTGTCACAAATAGCCGCTGTTCTGATTTTTTTTGTTGCGAAACTACTTTCAGGTATCAACAGCAACTAAGGCTCGTTTGCTTTAATACCGTGGAGTTAAAAGGAAATTGAACAATTAGTTTATAAATAATTTATCGATAGACTTTTCATGGCATGTGGTTTATTGTGATATTTTTAAACTTCCGTGCCTCGTCAAATATTTTAATAATGCACATATATAGCTTTATAGACTTCTTATTACTTCCACGAAAAAAATTATGGTTAACTTTGTTGCATGAGTGGGACTATAAAGTTGATATCTTAAATTGTGCTTACGTATTGTTGTTCAATTAGTTCTGAGTAGGGTGATCATCTCCTAGGTTTTTCTGAAGACTGTCCTCTATTTTTAAGCTTTGTCCTCTGCAAGGTAAATTTTGTCCTTTATCTGTCTCGGAAAAAATCTGGTCAGCTTAGTTTTGAGTTATGGTGTTAAGTATGTGTAACAGGGGCGTATTCAGGGAGGGGTTTTAGGGGTCAAAGTCCCTTCTTTGGGAAAATTTTTTTTCAATTTGCTAGGGGTTTTTAAGAAGTAAATCCCAAAACCTCTCCTTAATTTTTCCGTCCATACAAAAAAAAATTCAAACCCCCTTCCTCGAAAAATTCCTAGATACACCTCTGATGTGTATAGTAACATGTTAAATTGAAGATTTTTGAATTAAATATTGATTTATTTATTTTAGTTTTAATTTTATCTGAGGCTCGAGCATTAAATATATCCGAGCACATAGTGGTAAAGTTGACAGTATACTATGAACCAAATGACTTGATTTTATGGATTTTCTTGAACTTCACTTGAACTTCTTGTGAAGAAGGAGAAGGGTTGTTCATTTGTGATGCCTAGCAAATTAATTTTTTATCCAGCAAACAGTTACAACCTCCCTTTACTAATAATTGAACAAACTCTTGAATCAACATTATTTCTTTATAATTCACAAATCCTCCAAAAAAAGAGCATCAACCTTACAATTTAGCAAGCCAATTGTTTACACCAAAAAATTCACGGAGGTTCAAAATAATGTTTACCTCTCAATTCATTACAAAACATTAATTTACATACATCCTAAATTAACAATTAAATTGTATGCCATAATGTCAGAGTAGCATCAATTTTAGTTCCAACAAAACAATAAAGACAAACAGAAAATTTTCGTTAAAACTTTTAAAAGGTTCATCACAAAGTATGCTAAGATAAAGTTTGAGACAGTGGTGTAGCCAGAATTTTAGTAGGGAGAATGAATTTTTTTTCAGTTAAAAAGCTCTAGAATTTTAATTTTTTGCTAATTTTTTCTTCGGAAAGGGGAGTGCAAATAATCTCCATACAAAAAATATTATAAGATTATAATCTGCGGGAGCTTTGGGGGAGAGGATGAAAAATCATGCATTCACCCCCTGGCTACGCCTCAGAATCTGATGAAAATAAGCAATAGGAAGTTTAGATTGTGAAGATTTTTTAATGAAACCTTTGAGTTTAGGTCATTAGCATCGTTTTTAATGAAGTATGAAGAAACTGAATGGTTTGGGGCAAGCAGATTAAATTTTTTTAGAGATCTGCAATCAAGTTGCTAGTCACTCGTGATATAGAGAACTAGAAGAATCTTTCCAAAAGCAGAAGTGCTACAGACATTGATCGATGATAGAATTCCAAGTGCGTTTTAATTTCTTAACAAAGTTCATCGACAACTTCCATAAATTTTCTATTATTTACAAATTCTATATCCGTTGAGTTTATTTCGGTCCAAAGTATAAAATTTTTGGTCTTCTTTGCTTTTCAATGAAAGTAACAAATGGTGTATTTACCTTTTTATTTATTGAATTCTATTGAATATATCTTTCAATTTTTTATTTTGAACAATATTATGTCTTGGATGGGCATCAATTTTTTTAATAGAAATACTGTTCCGATCAAATACTCACAGATGTTTACCATAATTATCACAACTTTCCTATAGCTTCCTTGTATTCTTATTACTTAACATTTACCTTGAAACTCGATGAGCATAATTGACGTAATATCACAATAACTGTACAACCTTCATTCACATTAAACTTTACATAAATTGTCAGTAACAATTTCCTTATTATGATCTAAGGAATGAATAGAAATTATGAGAAAAACATGTCATAACCGTGAAATTACACTGAATAGCAAACAACTTCAGCAGCAGATGAAGAAATTACGCAGCATGATAAGTTTGGAATTGCTGAAAGTGAAAGCTCCTGTGAAGGAATTTTTAATTTGGATTTTTTTTCAATGGGGTAGATCACATATGATGTCTGACATTTAAGAGCAAAATAGCTTAGAATATTCCTACCTTCCCTCTTTCTTAATGGATTTTTCCCAATTTTACATGAGTTAAGGGGTCACAAATCCTATTTCTTGATTGACGTCACTTATGGACGACCCCTTATGTAAGATTTTACTCAGAAGTTGATTTAATACCAAGAAAATCACGTAGATGGACATGTTAACCTTTTCTATCAATTCCGAAGGCTCAAATTCACCAGAATCCAATTAAAATATATTCTTCCTACTGACAATCTACTCTAAGAACCCTCAAACTCAAACATCCTCAAACTTCCACATATCAAGTTCATATCAACGAAACAAATAGTTTAAGACATCCTACGTTGTCAAAAGTTTATAAAATTTCATGTTTTATCAGTAATTCTCATGGTGTTGATAGCAGTTGATATCATAAAAACATGAGCATCATCATCTACTTTACATAAATCGACAAAATTGAAATTTCCTCAGAAAAGCGAGGCGATGAGCGTACAGGAGGCGAAGAAGCACGTACAAGGATTGCTAAAATAGCAAAATACACAGTACAAAATATGAAGATGTGGAGGAGCGAGGACTAGGGAGGAAATGAGAGAAGAAAGGAAAAATCTATAAAGCAAGAGCAATGACGTCAGCAGTATGGAGCAAGTAAAAACTTACAGTAGAATGGAGAGTGAATTTGGCCTTGTCCTTATGACATTTTTCATCCTTCTTTTCTCCCGATATATACAATTCTGCAAAAATAAGGATTTTAAGTTTCAATGCCAGCTACACAAAAAAAATTATTCTGCAAGTGAAAATGGCAACAACTGCCTGCAGCGATATTCTTTTTGTAAATTTATTCTCTACTAAAAAACATTTTTCTCATATTTTCCAATCTAAATTTACTTCACATTCGCATGTGGATGAGAAAATAAGATGAATAGATTCATGAGAGCTTACAGTCATTCTTTATTCCACTCAATCTATCAACAGCCATTGAATTGAATAAACACATATAAAAGTAAAAGCTTTGGATTGTGTTCTATCTTCGGATGTAAGAAATTTTCACTTCATCTTAGACTGTGTCGTTCACGAATGATGTCATAAAATAGAAGTGTACCCTGAAATTTTTTTGATGGTCTGGACACCATCGCAACCCCCTTGGGTACTCCTCTCCTCTCAATCCTCCAAAAAGATTACACGTTATTTATAAACGACCCTTTAGGGGTCATTCAAAAATGTCGTTTAATTTTTAGTGAGGAGGAAGTTAAACGCTATGTGACGCTTTTTTCTATGGAAAATTTTGTTACATAAGATGGGAACAAAAATATATTTTGCTTGACGTCATTTATGAACGACCCCTTATGTTCTATCTCATGCTAGAATAATTTATCCAACAAAGATCAAATAAATGTTGGGGCAAAAATAAACAATTTATGTGCGTGGATGTGGATATAACTCATCTATGGTGTCATTGTTGGATGGAGGATTGTCCATAGCATCAATTTACGAAAGAATGTTTGGGCTGTTTCTTGAAATATCTGTTGGAAATCTCAAACTTATGTCCTAAATCATGGTGGGAGTATTTGTGTTAGTAATACTAATAATGGTTGAATGTTTTCGAAACAGGTATGTGACTTCCTACATATCTGTCCTTTAACTAAGATATATTGGATGTGTCATGTCATTTGTAAGCTGATGTTTTAACTAAAAGAACATTTTGAAATTGTTTGTCGTCATACAAAAATTTTTTTTATATGATCAAGGTAGCAGTACCAGTCACGATTTGAAGGGTCGTCAAATTGAGGATCTGGTGGACACAAATTGGAAATTTAGCTTCAGACAATACAAATTCTCTCTACGTCAATCCTGGACACACCAAATTGGAATGTATCTTGGCATTGACACTAATACTGCTTCTTAAATTATATCAACACGACAGCTCCAAATGTCAACCTAACTTGGCACTAAGAAGAATTCCACAGTATTCATTCAAATTTACTGCTATAGCACAACCCATAGACTCCCATAGACTACATCATCAAGGTCAAATGCTATGCTGAGATATAGAATAAAATCAAGTGTCTATTTCTTCCATTTCATTCATTCCAACAGCGAGTGTCTCATAAAATATTTTACAAAAGCCCCCTCAACCCCCATTAAGCTGCCGTCGCTATCTTTTTATGTCCAAAAAAACCGCAATTTTTATTTTTTTGTATCAAAATATGTTTGTTATCAGAGGAAACGACGCAATATGTCAATTTAGCATGTATGTCAATGTGTGTGCGTCTATTTGTAAATTTACATAATACACAATCTTTATGACTCGAGCATTATGTATTGAAGGAAGACTAACGTCGATGAATTTTCATTCATAAAAATTCCAATCGCTTTTTTTTTGCCTTCATTTCATTCTTATATTTTCTCTTCTGCAGACTTGCTCGTAAAATCACTTCTTCTTGTTCCAACTGAATATTCTATCTATGTGCCATACTTATGTTCATTCTGAAAATTTCCTGAGCTAGAAAATGAGAAAAAAAGTTCTTTTTTATGTTCGTAGAAGAACCTTGAAGAATCGATGAATGAAATCGAGTATATGTGAAATTATAAGGAGCACAAAAACTGCCTCAATATGGAAGTAAACAACGCAATTTCTTCAGTGTTATGCTTCCATAAATAAACCATTGTTTACGTTCGATAGATGATTTGAATATTTAATATTTATTAAACATTAATGAAGTTTTAAGACCGAAATCAATGAATGATTAATTGTTATTTAATTTATTATGCTGGTTTTGCTTTTTGTTTATGTTTAAAATGGGTTCGACGTGAACATAGCCGAATTTATTTACAGGTAATTAGAATAGCAATATTAAAATAATTTTAGGTTACAGCAGGGTTTGACATAAATTAAGCGTTTATTGACCTTACTATGCTCATGGATCGCAAGTAAGGTATCGTTCAGGTTATTATGTAACACTAGGAAAGGTTTATGACATTCCATAAGATTTTGTCAATATTTTCATACATCAGTATTGATGGTACCATATTGAGGTACCAGTAGTGTAGCCAGAATTTTTTGAGGAGGGTTGGAAAATATTTTTTTCAGTTCAAAAACCCTAGGCCAATTTCATTTTTCCGAAAGGAGTGGTAGAAATCCACCTATCCAGCCCCCTGGCTATGCCACTACTGTCATGTACCGATGGATTAAATAACTTTATCACCAAACTTCTATACAGCACTTAAATCCATCATATTCAAGCAAAGATGCTCAATACCCCAAACCCTCTTGAACCTTTTTTCCTTCTTAAAAGCTCTTGACAAAACATCTCAAAGAAAATTTTTATAAATAGAAAATTAAAAGCAGTTCCATCATTCAATAACCCATTAAGAATGCTTAATGAATCTTTCAATTTCTTAAAATTATCGTCCACTTAGAACTTCTTTCAACTCAAAGGAAGATTATTTATAGCAAAAAACCCTTTGAAAGTGTCTCTCAATTCATTTTAATTGTAATTACTCTTTCTTATTGGGGTTCGTAGGATAGTGACGTCTTTCAAAAAAATAGGAACCCACAAGCCCTCTGAAAAAGAGTTTCAACTGTGCTCATATTTTGTTCCTGATGTTTTCTTGGTTTAATTAGGTAGCATCTCCTCCTTGTAACAAAATGTATCTGGTAATATTAGTCTAACTCTCCAGATGCCCCTTTCTTCTTAAAGCTGGACTTAACATATAAACGATCACTAAGGTATTAGTCTAAGTAAGCATCTCGACCGATTCTTAAAAGAATTTCTCTAACAAAAATCGAGTTAGCAAAAAAAGCATTTTTCTCATCTTAATTATTTACAGTTTTGTATTACTGAAAGAGCTTAAATCATTAATAATTAATGAGAAGCGATTGTGTTGAGCAAAAAGAAGACAATCCTAAAAAGAAGGCAAAAAGTTGATGGAAAAACATTATTGTGGGTTGTAAATAAAACGCCAAAGGGTGTAAAGGCATGAAAATGTATGAAGTTTATATTTTCAATGAATATAATGGATTTTTCTGTATCTGCCATTCTTCCTTCCCGATTCTTTCCTTACATATTTATTTCAGCGTGGGCGGCTGTATGCCAAATTGGAAATTTACTACCATTCTTGCCATTACACGATGAATTTAATGCTAAATTTGTTTTTTTAATTATAAAAGAATTTCCGAATACTTTTACGGCACTTAAAGGAAGATATGCGAATTATATTTATGAATGAATGAGCTTATTTCAATTTCATTTTGCGTTTCCGTTCCAACGAGAAATTTTTTCCTTTTTCTACAGAGAAAAAAAACACGAAGAAAATATGAAATAAATAAATTCCTTGTTCAAATATTTTGCAAGTCAAGTTTTGGACAGTGAAGTGACTATGCTGTTTTATTACTTAGTGCCTCATCTATCTTGGATGAATGAAGGGAGTATTTTTAGTGCTAGGATGGAACAACTAGCAAGAGGAAGATGGCTCTGAGTACCACGATTAAGAGTTAATAACTTTGGAGCAGGTCTTATGGATATAAACTACCATTAGAGCGTCAACCCCCCTCGCTACGAAATTGACTCCTCACTCATCATTTATCATAATATTTGAATAAAAATTGTAGTACCATCCTTGGATAAGATTTTATTCCGTTGTCCAAACCATGTCCATTTTGTTCTAAAAATATTTTTTTTAGCATCATCATAAAGCAACGGACAAAATATATCAATAATTCCGATCAGCACACTTTTTTTCAAGGCTGCCGGTTGGCATCCACTTGGCGATCAAATGATCGACACCTCACGAAAGTCAGTCATATGTATGTCATGCACTTGATCTGCATGGACGCCATATGGCTGCCACTCACCCACCATGAAAAAAGTATGCCGATCAGGAAAGTTTTTCTTATTATATGCTCAATATACTTGCAATATACTTTCAAGAATTGGATCAAAATCTACAACATTTGTATGATAATCCTCTCAAAAAGCTCTCATTTTGTGCTTACAAATAAGAATACTGATCATTTCTTTTGTTTAAATTTGAATCTTATCAGTCGATTTATATTTAAATTTGATTCGATTCAGTTCCTTCCCAGAATGTGACCCTTCATGTGTCATTTACAATAAAAATATTGATCAAAGTTAAACGACTCTTATCGAATCACATTGAAAATCTTAAAATAAAAGAGAAAAAAAAGTCTCTTGAAATGATGTCCGTAAGTATGTTTGATAAGCTTTTTCAGGGCTTTTTTGATTCGAGGATGAATAAGAATTTTTGCAGTGGCACTTCAGTATCACTCAAAATGATCAAATTCTTTGTCTGTAAGCTAATGTAACTGAGTGGCGCTTAGTGCTTTGTTGTTTAAAAACTGCAACGCCGATCCAATGATGCTCAATTTGAGGTTAGTCAGGTAAATTTGTAGATTTTGTTATCAATTTTGATTCCAGATGCTGTAAAGCAAGGCAATAGTGACCAAGGAACGGCAAGGAACTACATTGAAATGTTGACCATGTGACAGCAAACATCATATTTAGAACAAACGGCCGCCACAGGGTAAATAGCAAAGACATGTTTGCATGACTTAAGGATGCATATTGTAAGAAAAATCCCTCATAAAAATAAAGGAAAAAAAATCATTGATATATTTCTGAAAATTCATAAGAAAGAGGATTGTTAAGTATTTTCATAATGTAAATAAAAATATTCAATCGAAAATTATACGAAAAAAGAAAAAAATATCATGAAACGCACGAAAGCAAAAAAGGTTCAATTTCTTAAAAGGATTTTTCTTAATATTTATTTATGAAAAGAGTTTGAAGAGGTTGCATAAGTTGATAACGCTATTGGGTATAGGACGCATATTTTTAAGAACTAACACGATCAACATATTGTGGTAAATTTCATTTCTTGCTGTCAGACAACTTTCACGGTATTGACTAGACAATATTATGTCAATGTGGGGATTTGCCGTTAACTTGGTGACATGGAGGTGACCAAGTGACTACGCTATGTTTTTCGAGTGGGATAAAAGGATTAATAGGGATTCTACGGTAACATGGTGGTGATCAGGTGACTAAGTTGTGCTGCTTGGGAAGGAAAAAAGCAAAATCCCCCTGACAGGGGCGTATCCATAAATTTTTTGAGGGGAGGAATCTTATTGTGTGGACCAAAAAACTTAGGAGGGTTTTGGGATTTTTTTTCTTAAAACCCCTAATAAATTGAAAAAAATTCCCCCAAAATGGGGTTAATACACCCTTGTAATCAGATTGTCAGCATTTAAAGATAAAAAATTCAATTCAAAATGGACCATAATATGTTGCCAATCAATATTTTTTTTTAAAAAAAAATTGTTTACGATCACCACTTCTTTAATTAATCCTGGCAACGCCAACGCCAGCCAATGAACATCATTTTCAGTCTCTACCTTAAAATATTTATTATACTACGAATCTAAAGCTCTTTTTCCTATGACAAAAACGCTCTGTATCTCTAGACTATTTCCAAAAATATTTCAAAAAATTTAATAAAACATGATTGATAAATATTTAATATATTTATATTCAATTGAGTACTTTATGTCTCGATTTAACGATGTTGATATTTCTTGAAAAATAACTCTAGTCTTCGTTCAATCACAGCTTAATTTAATTCACGAGATTTAAAGACGAGCAGATTCACATTTTTTTCCAATCTATTGAACATTTTTCTAAAAATATCATCATAACGAGTTTGGAATTTTTATACATCTAGGTTCGCAATTTACTTTTTTATGTGGGATTATTTTTCTTCAGTTCTTCATTATGTCATCAACATGTCAGCCATTATTTGTTATCTTATTGACATTTTAAGTCTATAATAATCGTATGTAAATTTTCAATCATGGCGTCTTGATGTTTTTTTCTTCATATAAAAATGTAAATTGAGGATGTCGATGATGAGTAAATACTTCAACATATGCTTTAAAGTCAATAATGCGAGATTTAGATGCGGATTGAAAGGGTTGAAGAGGATTATTGTAAGACGGTTGAGTGATTTGTTTGGAAAATTTTGCTTAAGAAGTTGATGGTTGCGTGCAGAGTTGGTATATAACAGGACATAGGATCTGTGGATAAAAAAGGAGAGCGTTGGTCTTATGCTGATAGAATCTAGGCTTGATAATAGGTCAGTTTGGAAGCTCGTTGCTTTTGCAATGGCTCAGTCATGAAATTCGATGAATAAATTGAGTTGAAATAAAATCCTTCATAATGACTCTAAATCTAGGTTTATATTATTAAAGTAGCCATAGTCAATTGGGTCTTGATGATTAAATACCTTGCAAGGGAGTAACGAAGGTCAATGTGCCTCTTTCCTTCATTTTGGTTAGGATTTATTGAGTTTTACACCACCTAATATTAGGCTATCCATCTAATTGAGTTTTCATAAGACTGTCCTCTGAAAGGTCCAATTTTGTCTTCTATTTTCATAAATTGTCTTGGTCACCCTACTTAATACGCGGCTTCCTAGCAAATGCTCCATTTTCCCCAACCTCGTTACGTCATTGGTTTAGAGGGGGTTGAAGCAAATTTGACAGAAAAGTGTACATACATTCTACTCTCAAGACCTCTTTTGATCACCAGAAACCAAGAGACCCACAATAAGGTCATTCGGATATTACGTAACGTAAGGTAAGAGTGAGAGTTCTCTGGTTTTATTAAACTTCATATTAAATTTTTCCGATTTTCTAACAAAATTTGTTATAGGAAGGTGGTAGGGGTCAAAAATGACCATTTTTAGTGTAACGTAATATCCAAATGATCCCTAAGTCATCCAACAGAAGTGCCAATATTGTCAACAACAACAAAAAATTTTTTCATTATCAATAACAAAAACCATCAAAAACAATAAAGAAAACGACAATTCTCAGCTTCATTGAAGTAGCAATCAAGATTCATTAGCGAAAGCAATCTCGAACATTCAAGTGACAAGTCTCGTCTTTGTAAAATTTGAGTTGATTGAGAAAGCAATCGCTTCAAATAAAATTTAATGGAGAACAAAGGATTGTTCACTTAGGTTGTTTATAAAAAATTGTGGAACTGAAAATTCTGGTACTGGAAATTCAATTCTTGAAATTAAATATTATTTCAAAGAAAACTTATAGTCGTAGTGCCTGTCTCTCAGCCCGACAGTCAATTAATTTTTCATTACATAATATAAGTGGTAGTTACTTGAACGATTGGAATTACTAGTGATTCCAAAGTAATTTTGAAAAGCTCTCGAACGAGCTACAAAGTAAGCTGTTCATTGTTTGCAGTTTTAAGTTACAATGGACATAAAAGTTAATTACTGTATTGAATTAAATAAAGATCTGTGAAATTGAGCATTTAACATTCCAGAAGTAAATTCAGTAAGCAGAAAGAGGTCATAAAAGTTTAACAACAAATTCTTTTGCGTCAAAACAAGGAAAAACTTTCAATAATAAAAGAACTAACAGAATTTCCATGGAAAAATGTCTTGAATGTTCACACAAAAAGAGAAAAAGTAAATGAAAAGTCCTCTGAAGCATAATTTTCTTGCTATTTTTAGATTTTCAGCAAGAAAACTTTCTCTCTGTCAAAACAGACAGCCACAGACGATTTCAGTACTGAGCAGAAGATAAAGGAAATGTTTTCAGTCTTGAAATGACTATCTTCTGTATTATTGACTATTATTCTGTAGGAATCTCTTATTTTCAGGGTTCGTTCGTAAATTACGTCACGCATAGGGGGGAGGGAGGGGTCTCTGGTCACTCTAGTTATGTTTCATACAGGGCTTCATATATAAGTTTTAAGATTTTGTAACAATTTTTTTTGGGGGGAGAGGGGTCAAAAAATGGCCAATTTTATTATTACGTAATATTTAAACGATCCCTAAAGGGGTCATTCACTTATGACGTCCATCAAAAAATGGGATTTTTAGGCCCCCCTTGTCACAAATTTTAAACTAAAAAAAATTTCTTTAATATAAAGTGTCACAAAATCTCAGACCCCCCCTCCCCCCTAAATCATGGACGTCATAAGTGAGTGACCCCAAACTCTATAGATTTTTTTTTTCATAATAATCAAGAAAATAAGAATTCAAAAGCTTTTGAGTTTCAAAATAGAGGAATAAAAGGAATGTTTGAGAAAATATTGAGGTTTACATTATTCACCAGATTGTATACAAATCTATCTCATAGGATATGCCTAAGGGGTAGTTTGTGCATGATGTTCATAAAATAGGGGTTTATAGAACCTTTCCCTCTCCTCCCATGGGTATGAAATTGTCACATAGTGTCAGTTCTTCTCAGAACCCCTTAAAAGTTGGACGTCATTTATGAATGACCCCTGGATTGACTAAATATTTTCCAGAGGGTCATTTAATTGAACAAAAAACACCAGAATGTGTCTTAAAAATCCAAGAAGATGGAAAAACTTGAAGACAGTCCTCTGAAAAAGCAGACAGATGATCACTCTAGATATTCTCGCACCTCCTGCTTTGAGAACAGAGAATAACAGTGCAGATGTCAGGCATTACATCATGCTATCTTGAAAATTCATGCCACTGTCATATGATTCCAACTGTTGACGCAATTCCTTTCAATCACCGGCAAATGACAGTCAAAGCCAGCAGGTATTACATAATCATATCCATATTTATAGAAAAGTAGCAAAAAAATCTATCAACTGAGCTATGAACTCTACATCCACATCCATAGATCAACAAAGAAATTTTTTTTCTCACTTCCTTCAATCCGCTGAAGCTCTCATCCTTTTCATTGTACATGCTACGAATTTCTTTTTTTTCATTCTCTTTATCAAGTCGAATTGTTTGTTTATTTTCCATATCACAAGCGTAAAGTAAATAATAAAAAATGTACGAGAAACAGCAACAAAAAGGCTCGAAAAAAGAAGCAATCCAAAAACAAAAAAGAAGAAGAAGAAAGCTGGCAAAAAAGCATAACAAAAAATTTTATTTCAAAAAATTTCCTTTTATATAAATCACTTTACACCCACGCGTTGTCGAAAAAAATTGCTTCTCTCTCTCGTATATCCACAATGCGCAAAAAAAAATTCTTGTTGTTCATGTTGCTCATCCCTCACCGACCCCTTACCCATCCATTTATTTCGATAATGTAGATTGAAGAGAAAAAAAGAGGGAAAGCTTTCACACATAAGCAAACTGTATTTACACTACAGAGATATTCATTCATGAATTTCATCGAATTTTTTTCTTTTTTGACTCGTTGTCTGTGTGTGTGTGGAAGGAACCGAAAAATACTTCCTTTTTTGTGTGTTCAAAAAGGCATCACAAAAACTACACACATTCGTTTATCCAACTAACACATCCTTAAAATGTGCCGAATTGAAAGCTACCAGCAGTAGCTGTTTGTATTGAAATAATGACTCTGCAACTTTTCTTTCATCCATTTGCGGATGAAAGCGCACGAGTTCTATTTTTAGCATCAACATCACAAAATTTTGTGATGCCAAAGCTTTTATGTATTTACATTTTTTTCTGTGCTCATACACATACAGTCATATCCTCTTATTTCAACTACAACAACGAGTGAGAATGGATGGGTGGCATGGATGAGGGGGAGCGAAACTGACACAATTCGTTAATGGTTGATGGAATTGGAAGTGAGTTGTAGGGAGGCAGAATGATGATGATGAGAAAGTTTATCATTTAAATTCACATTGTCTCTATGTCTTGTATATCGGAATATTCAAAAGGTACCATTTGGAATGTCTTAGTTGGATAGGATATGAAAAGTGAGAATTTATCAGGTGACGATAATAGCATAGGATGCCGTAAAAGCGGCATGATAGAGATAAGAATGGAAGCTCGAATCCTTTTTCTTATATTTTCTCGTTTATCGAAAGGTATTTTGTTTGAAACATGAAGCTTTTCTGTGATAACTGTCACATGAATATTTGGGATCTTGTCATTAAATTTGACTTTAAAGGCTTGAGACTTTATTTTTTAGTGTATAGCACATACAAAAGAGTACCTTCCAGGGTACCTTCGCTATTGGGTCTTGAACCTAGGACCGTTGGTTTGTCCTTATTTTTGCTAGTGACCAACACCTTACTTGTTTCTCCACAATGTCCATTAAGCCTTATTTTTGAGATATGGTGTAGCCAAAAAATTTTTTAATAAATATCTAGAACAACAACAAACATTCTGTTCATCTCTAACAAACATTTTTGCCATTTTCTTGGATCAAATTTAATATCAAAGGAGGAGGGGTGCCAGGGTACCATCACGACTACATGTTATGAATCTATAACCTTAGTTTCAAAAAAATAATTCCAAACCAGCTCCTAATCCTTAATTCAACAATCTCTAACCTCAATAAATTATAAATTTAAAAAAACTTTCCAATTGAATTCTCAATAGATTCCAAATTTATTTCCTAACAATCTGCATTTGATGGGCAAATCCCATTCGATCTAATGTGTACAGACATTTATTTCGTATGAAGAAACATAATCGTGAAAGGAAATATTCGCTTAATTTAATCACACAAAAAAAGCTTAAAACTCAGTGAAGCCCAATGAAGATTTTTTATTGTTGTTGAGCTTACGCGATAGAAACGCTTAGTGTCTTCAAGCTTCACAGAAATATACTCGTACTTATTCCATGTCAAATATCGAAAAAGTTTTTTTTATATTTGAAAGTTCATTAAAATTTATGAATTTTAATAACATTTTTCATTCAGCAATGTCATTCATTCATTCATTAGACTGTTCAATATGAATACACAATTGGCTTTGTTCGTGTGGGTGGATTTGGGAAATTGGATTCAGGAACTAGAAGATTTGTTCATTAAGTTTGAAGCCTGTGAGGTGAGTGATTGAGAATTTGTGGGTGGATTCTTGAGTATATTGTCATGGTTATACCAAGGTTATACTTCTGAGAGTCTTAGTGTAGGGGTCGTTCATCAATAACGTCCAACTTTTAGGAGGGTGGGGTGTCTGATGCTTTGTAGAATAACTTTTGTATGAAAATTTTGCGACAGAAGTGGGGGGAGGTCTAAAATTCTCGTTTCTTGCATGACTTTATTTACTGACGAAATACTAGAATCAGCAAAACCAGAAAATCATAAACAGAGGAGAAAGGGGGGTTAAATCCCCCTAAGATTGAAAATTTTGTTCAATTTGCTGAATTTCTGGCTGCATTTCTGGATTTGAAGACTTTCTTGGTCATGCAGAGTATGATATATCCTTTCAGAAAATCAATCAGATTCAGATAGCTTTGTAGCACCTCATTACATAGTTCAGGCAACGACAAAGCCAGTAACCCCAAACTGTCAGGATGACAAAGCAACTGGGGACGGTTTCTCGAATATACCCCTACTATTGTCTTTAATATGGTAACGGTATGCTTGAGAAACCTGCCCAGGAATTTTTAAAATCCCATTCTAAATTCAGAAGATAATTCCCCCTGCAACAAAGACATATATATCCTTAAAGACTTACTTCCAATTATATTACATATTCTGAATTCTACAATGTCCACCAAAAAATAATAAATAAATATTAACATAAATGCTAAGTGATAGAAATAATAACTGGAACCAGTATAATTATCATAATATATATGCAAGAAAATGTACATTAATATAAGAGAATATCTTCACTGACTCCATAATAGCATGAATAATGAAATTCTTATGCTAAGCCTAATGGATCCTCATTCACGTCAGACCAAGAAAAGAGAACAAACGAGCAGAAATAGTCGAGAGAGAGAGAGAGGATGAAAAAAGAAAAATCCCCGGCTATAATGCAGACTCTTGCTATCTTTCCACAATATACATTAATGCTTATAACAGATATGATCATTAAGTCTATTTTTAGACACAAACATAGGCACAAAGAAGAGCCAAATTTATACTTTTTCATGCATATCGCACCATCTAGAAAATAGAAAGATTCTTCATACTTATGAATGCTCACGTTCTAATGTACACAGAGTGAATGCTTAACTAACGATTTTAAAAAAGTTTTCGTTCTCTTCTTTGCTTCCTTACAAGAAGTCAAAATGATAGTGGTGGCGGTTGGATGTGCAATGGGATGGGGTTACTATCTCCTTATAATTTTTGTGAATGAAGTCCTTGTAATGTGTATGGTTGTGTTAGTGATTCTTTATCTCGCTTCTCTTTTTTTACATTCCAACAGGAACAGAATGAAAATAATAATAAGATGATCAATAATAAAGTTTTTCTTATTCTGTATACGAAAAACGAAAATATTTGTCCTTACTAAAAGCTTGCGTAGGTAGCTTTTATGGTCCCGTTCATTCATGGATTTTTTATGATTTTTTTCTTGCTTCTGCTCCATGACTCTGATGAGTTGTTCAGCAAATAAGATAATGATGAAATTTTCTTTGTGAAAGAACATTCAATTTCATTCAAGACTTTTTGAGAGCTTCGAGTGACTCGTTGAGAATCACAATAAATACTTAGCACAATGCGGCACAACAAGAATTTTATTACCATCTTCAAATTATTATTTTTGAGTGCTAGGGGTGGTCGAGTTGTCATTAGTTCAAATTGCTCTAAAATTCTCTCAATTTGCTCTCAAGTTCTCTGAATTCTGTCAATTTGCTCTAAAGTTCTTTGAATTCACTCAATTTGCTCTAAATTCTTTGAATTCAGTCAATTTGCTCTAAAAGTTCTCTAAATTCAGTCATTTTGCTCTAAAATTCTTTGAATTCAGTCAATTTGCTCTAAAACTTTCTGAATTCTGTCAATTTTCTCTAAAATTCTTTGAATTCAGTCAATTTGCTCTAAATTTATTTGAATTCTGTTAATTTGCTCTCAAATTCTCTCAATATTCTAATACATATAATCCACAAACTCAATTCGATCCCCAAACTCACAAAACCCCAAATCCTCAAGTTCCCAATACTAGATCAGCTTTTTTCCCACGCTCATTCCCACTCCACTCCAAAAAAAAATCGTGATGATGTCGGGTGGGTAGTTCAAGATATATGTTGCGTAGCAAGCGAATGAATAATAAGATCCATAAAGAGCCGAAATGTTAACAGCAAATTTTCTTCTTCAGCTGAGAAGAGAATTTTTTTCTAAAAATAGAACTCATCACCATATCTGAATGGGAATTTCTTCGTCGACTTTCTTATTCTTTTGCCTTCATCTTTCCCCCCGCATAACATTCATTTGCTTGTTCTGCTTTCTCACACTTCGAATGCTGATTCTAAATGTTTTTCGCCTTGACGCGTTCGCCAGTTGTAAATACGCAAAAAGGAGCAAAACAGAAAGTAGCAAAAGCTGTCAAAAGTGAGTGTGGAAGGTGAAAACTCAATGAATTAGGTTATTGGATATTGGATATTATTAGATGTAATTTATGTTATGTAATGCTGTTATAAAGTATTAAGAGATTTTTGAGGTAAATTCCATGGGAGAGCAAAATTTATTAGTTGCCCAATCTTGAGTTTGGAATTTAGTTCCACGACACACAGTTTGAGAGCCAATGCTCCATATAAAGACGTAGCCGGAAGAGCCCCCCACCTAAAATTCTAAAATATTAATTTTTTATTAAAAATGTTAAAGACAACTCGCAGAATCAATCTAATTGTCTAAAGAACTATAAAAAATTAATACAAATTCATTGAATTTTTCATAAATAAAAAATCTTGGTTACACCCTTGGCTCTATACTCTAAAAACCACCAAAATGATCATAAAATCCACAAAAATTCACTCCCCACAAAATAAGCTCCATTCATTTCAATTTTTATAATTTCATTCTCAAACTATGCGAGCAGCAAGATAAGATAAGCCTTTTGGAGGAAAGATGATTAGACTCAACAAAAAATTATGCGGAGAACAAAAAAAAGAATGGAAAATAGAAGAAAATTCATAAATTATTTTTCTGATGATAATTCAATGTCTTATTTTTTCTCAGAAAGCCTGGCAATTTTCTCATTGCTGTGCTGCTTGATTTATTTTTAGAGATGAAAATTTTTGAACAAGAATTTTTTAATGATCAACATCGAGCAATTAGAATTGTTGAGGACCTTGAATGGAAGTTGTTGCTAAGCTTATTAAAAAGTTTCATTTTCTTGCTTTGTTAACGAAGATTTTATTCTTAAGAAATTGAAACTTTGTTAGAAGTTTGAGGACAGTAAACTTTCAAGGATGATTAAAAATCCGACTACGCTTTTGCAGAAACCAATTAAGGCTGTGAAAACCTTCCATTCACAAATACTTATTTAATGAAATTAAAATTTGTAAAAGCAAAGCTCACTTTTTGTTTTAAAAAAATTCTATTCAATTTACAAAATTTTTAAGGCTACATTAATTTCAAAAAAAGATTTAAGTAGCTTAAAATTTCATTCATAAATTCCCAAAAAAAAATCTTTTAATAGATTCATTAAATACGTTGTAGTAAAATTTTGCCATTGACATGCAAAAAAGGTTATTAGCTTTAAAATTAAAATTTGGTTCACAGCTATTTGGGTGTTTTTAGGAATCACATTCGAGAATTGTTGCTCTAATTAAATTTTAACAAATTATTATTGCAGGCGCGTAGCCAGAGGTAGGATTGGAGGACAAATCCCCATCTCGACGAAAAAATTTCTTCAATTTGCTAGGGTTTTTGAGAAAAAAATCCTAAAAACCCCCTAAAATTTTTCCCATATAAAAATTTTGAAAATTCCAGGCTACATCGCTGCATTATTGTCTAAAACCCAAAGTTTGGTCACAACATAAGCTAGTATATTAATGAATCAAGCTTTCATGAAAAATTCATATGCGCATACAACAGGTTGTGTTCCAACAAAGTGATTTACCAAAAAAAATGTTTATTGACATTGAATATTTAAAGGCTTCTAAAAATAGTTTTTCTATGGAAAGCCGTGAACCATAGGTAGAACTGTATGGAAATGATATCGATCGAATTGATTTCCTAAAATAAATTTAGTAATAAAATGTTTGAAACGTTTCAAAGATTTGAAAATGGAATTGGAATATGAAAATGCAATATGGAACATTCTACAATTTTCAACAGTCATAGCCAGGTGCTGGTTCCTCTGTATAAAGCTAATCATTCGGATGGAGGGGAGGGTGTAACCATTCTAAGTATTGTAATATTGTTGAATTATATGTAAAATGAAAAATTAACAAATAATATAGGCTATACAATTACGGTAACCCCTGGGGTAGTGCCCTAGTAACCCTAGTTCAAGGGCGTATCCAGAAATTTTTCGAGGGAGGGCAAATTGAAAAAAATTCCCAAAAAGGGTAGGGGTTTTTACCCCCAAAACCCCTCCCTGAATATGCCCCTGGCCTAGTTAATACTAAGTAAATGGTCCCATTGAGCCCCCTTGTTGAAAATTTTCTTTCAATTTGCTAGAGTTTTTGAGAATAAATACCAAAAAAATATATAAACTTTTTAAAATTATAAATATTCAAGCGTGACGCATAGTCTCAAGACTTTTCTGACAAAAAGCACGCATATGGCCACTCTATACAAAAGGGACAGTAGAATAATCATATTATATTTGGATATCTATTCATGGATTTATTTAGAAATTTTTATCAATAAAAATTCAAACAAGCAAAGATAATTTTATAAATAACTTTTGATGTCTGTGATTGTTGTATCATGCAAGCTTTTAAAATAGAAAAAGAATTTTGTAGCATATTGAAGATAGTTTTCTGTTGATATGCTTTGACCCTTACCCCCTCTAGGGGTGTACCTGCTGTGCAGTTCAAATCCAATCATTTTAAATATTTTCTATTTTAATTTGATATTTCTAAAAACAGAACATCAACGTTTCAGCTACGCAAATCATCAAGCTCCATCTAAATTCATCTTCAACACGAGATCATTAAACCTAAAAATTAAGTCATTAAAATTTTATAAACTAGTTTCCAATTACAAGACAAACTTTATATACACGTTTTTGCCAAATATTTTTAACAACCTCTTGATGTATCTTCATGAATTTTTCTTAGTATTTCTCTAAATAGAAGCAAAAGTTTGTCTCGAGTTTCAAAAATAAAACAAAAGCTTAAGATTTGTATGCTCGTGCCACTGAAAAAATTTTTGCTCCTCATAAGATTGCAATAAATATCTCGAGTGCTGTGGTAAAGTTGGGAGAAAATAATTAGTTAAACTAACTAAATTAATTACAATTAAATTATAGAAAAAAAATATTAGCATTTTAAAATTCAATTAATTTCATGAGGTTGGAAATTTGTGGTTGTTTATGATATTATAAAAATATTTGTTGTTTTTTATGGCTTCTGTAAATTTTTTTGGAAATTAAATTTTAATATTTCAGGATATTTTTATCATTTTTTTTTTAAAAAAAATATACTTTTTAAAAGTCTTTTCCAGAGCTTAAAGTTAACTCGATTTTTGTATGAAGTCGAGTCATATTGAGTAGACTTTTTCATACAAAATCCGAATCGATTTCGAGATCTGGTCTTTCCTGCTTTTTCATAAGAAGTGCTAAGTATATTTAGAACCCAAGAAATGGGTCCAAAAAATTTTTTTTCTGAGCCCCTGACCCTCTTGGACTCATCATTTTAGGGGGCAAAAAATTCAATAAATCCTAACATAATCAAAAAGGCGAAAAGGGGGACTATTGACCTGAAGGATACGGAACTAAAAATTGGCGATATCTGATAGTGGTTTTTGTTGGTGTTTCCTATAAATTGGCAGTGTTGGGTGCTATTTCTACCTAGTTTATAATCCTAGCTTAATGACTCAGTTAGTGTAGCAAAAAGAGGGTAACCGCAACTCCGAACATCTTATATAAAGTTATGCAAAATCCCATAAAAAATGGCGCAATTTTTTTTATTGAACCCAACATCAAATCACTTTTCTATACCACTAAACAGACGTCACTTCCAAATGAACCCTCATCAAGATAGCCATAATAAAATCTATCCATTCATTCTAAACTTAAAGCACCCATTTCATATCAAAACTTCTCACAAAGTGAATAACTGAATTAAAATGTCATGCAACAAATCTGAATCACAATCTGAATGAATGCAGAACAAAGGAACTTTTATGTATGAACGAGATGAAAATAAAAAATAAAATTCTGAATGAAATTCAATCAACATTCTAAATATTTCTACGTCTTTTAATTCAAGTGATAAAAGTGGAATTTTGCAGCCCTTTCTCACAAGCATACAGCACCGAAAAATAAATTTACCCGTAATTTTGCATCTCTTTTTGATTTTCATTAATAAAAAGGCAAAACAAGCTTTTTTGGCTATGAAGCGCGAGTGAGAGAAGAAATTCTGTATCATATTCCCACAGCATAACGTCAATTGAATAGCGGCAATATCATCAGCAGCAATTTTCCCGACTGACGTCACAGCCGTTCGTCTATCAACGCACACATGTGCAGATTATACGAATTTTAGATCAATAATACAAACACACAAGATTCGCTCTCCAATCACAAACTTTCGGTTACTTGTAGTCGTGTGAAAGCTTCGTGAGCAGCTTTATTTTCATCGATTGACGTAAATTTTTCATTACGAAAAAAAGACCGGTTTCTCTTTCTCTCTGTCATTGTTTATGTAGTTGAATGTAGAGTCGTGTAGATGGGGACGTAAATGTATTATACATGGATGGGTTGGAGGGCCGTACAGAGGTGTGAGTCAATGGAGATGAAAAATTTCATTCATGTGTGGGCGAAGGGTGAGAACCGAAAGACGCAAGAGCGAAGTCAACATCTATAAAAGACACGAAATTCGTTTCAAAAGTTTCAATCGGTTTTCAGACACTCATAGTGATACTTGCGAATTTTTTGCAAAAGAAACGCGAAAAAAATTTTATAAATGAAAAAAATATTGTGAAAAAAAATATAAAGAATTAAAACAAAAATATTTTCGAGACAGAAAAAAGGAAAAATTTGAAAATAAATAAGAAAAAAGTGAAAACCTTAAAAAAATTTGTTATTGAATTTGAAAAAAGTGAATTAAATATTATTTCTTGTGTCCTATCCAACACACCTTACTTCTGTGGATTACGTGCAAAAAAAACAACCTGTTTATAAATATTTTTGTCCAACTTCCGTTAATTTTTTGTAATTTCGATTGTATGTACGCTGAGGTAAGTCACATGAAATTCAGTAGAGACTTGAAACATTTTTACATCATCATCAAATATGCCTTCATTTTTTTCCATCGCATGCCGTCATAGACTCAGAATAGAATGAAGAAAAAAAGAGGGAAAAAAACCTGTTGAAATTAGGTCAATTTTGCAAGTACTTTCCATTGCTCGAAGGAAGCATGTAGAACATGAAAAAAGTAGGGTATTCATCCTGAATTTCTTTTTTCGCTCTCTCATTGGAAAAATAATGATGATTTCATATGTCAGTGAGCTTAAATCTAGGGATTATCGAACGTATGTCTTGTAGAAAATTGTTTTGTTTGTTGGACAGTTTTTGAGGAAAGGATGATAAATGGATTGAGGAATTAGTCGAAAAATTCGGATTTTGTGAGCGTTTTTTTTGTCAATTTTTATTTTAAATTGCTCAAAAGTGAATGAGAAATTGAGGGTAGGTTGGTGCACTTAGCACTCTGTTTCCTTATAGAGAGAATAAGGAACTTTGAAAATGATATTATTGTGTATGTAATAGAAGAGTTTAAGTTGGAAAAACGGAAAAGAAAAATATTGAGTGTTCCTTTTTAGAGTTCGCATTTTGGAGTTTTCTCAAAATTTTGAGTTTTTCCAAGAAAATTCCATTAAAATTCACAATTTTAGTTCAAATTTCAATTTTCTTTCAAAAGCTCCTAACGATAAATACTCGAATCCTAATAGAAACTGATACCATCTATGAAATGACGATAAATGACTTGATGTTGATACATTAAAGATTATATAAACTCTGACATCAGATACCATGTTTACACTCATCATCTGATTTTATGGCGAGGATTTTAAAATGTTTTTCATCTTCTTTTTATTAAATTTGAAATTCGTTCTCTTGTTGGAAGCATTTTGGAGCATTCTAAAAGTTTTAATGAAATTCAAGCTTAATTTGATTTTTTTTGAAATTTTAAAAAAATGAAAAATTCAAAAAATTGTATTTTCTCGAGAAAATTTTGAATTATTAATCTTGAAAAATGAGAATTCTAAAAAATTGCTGAAACTCACTCAAAAAATTCAAAAAATTAGGAAAAATTGTTAATTGCGAAAAAATTCAATTTTACCTCAATTTCCCCAAAAAAAATAACAAAAAATGATCCACAAAACTTCAAAAAAAAAATCAAAATCTTCAGCTCTTCTTTCATCATTTCTTATTTCTTTTTCATTAATGCGGCTTCGCAACCATAAATGATTCCTTTTCCATCTCTTCTTCAAATGATAATTTCTCTTCCATCATGCAGCCAGAAAAAGGAAATGAAAACAAAAAGAAGAAAGAAAAAGTTTTATTGAAATTAAAATTTTCGGTTGAAGAAGTCTTCTCCTTTGAGTTGTGAAAATTGTTTGAAGTTGATGATAAAATGAAATAATTTTATCGGACTTGATAAGAGAAAAAAAAATATCTTTTTGGTCTTGTACTTGTAAGTTTTCTGATTGATTTAGCTTAAAATCATTTTGGGGTTGAATTTCGATTGAATTGTGAGATAATTTTAAATGAAAAGTTTGAGGTGAATTTCTTCTTATAGTCTGAAGGATTTCTTGTTAATGGATTGAGCTTTTGTGGTTTGGTGAAGAGATTGGAAGGGATTAATGAATTGTTTATGATTTTCCGGAGACTATTTTATGGATTCTTTAAAATTATTCAACAAATAAACTCAATTTTCAGGTAGATTTATTCATATCCGATCATTTTTGGTATAATTTGTCATATTATGGAACTACATCAAGCCCTCACCTTAGTATTGTATCTTGGGAGGGGTTCTAGGGGTCAAAACACCCCCCTTGATGGGAAAACTAGGACATATAATTCCAAGAAACCCAAAAAAATTCATAATTACAAAAAATACAAATCTTCTGGCTACGTCCTTGCATTAAACATACCATTTTCCTGAATAATCTAATAATCCTTCACACAAAAAACCACAATATGTAAAAAACAAGGTAATCCATTTTCATTTGATATTACGCAACATGTTGAATTACGACATAATTTTTTGATGTCAAATTAAATTAAATTTCGGAATCAAAATGCATGAAAATCGGATCTTGTTACAATGTTTTGTGGAATAAAATGAAAAAATTTTCTACAAACTTGATATCCTGAAGTATAAATTGTAAATTTTAATTAATTTGAGAGTACTGCAAATTGAAATGTGGATGTTATTGGTTGTGTATCGATTTCATCGAGTTTAATTTTATTGATTTTATTAAATGGAATGTTAAAGGTTTTGTGGCGAATTGAGGAAGTTTTTGGTATGAATGTAATTTATGGGAAATTTTTTGGATTAAAGAAATTTTAAGAAACTTTGTCATTAATACATGAAAATTAAATTGATTTTTTTTTAAATTGAAAATTTTAAAAAATTTAAAAAAAAATTTAAAATTTTAAAAAAGTTGAAAAAATTAAAAAAATTACAAAATTCTAAAAAAATTAAATTTTGAGAAATTAAAAATTCTAAAAAATTAAAAATTCTAAAAAATTGAAAATTTTAAAAAATTGAAAATTTTAAAAAATTACAATTATTAAAAAATTAAAAATCCAAAAAAGTTAAATTGTTAAAAAAAATTAAAAATTATAAAAATTTGTAAATTTATAAAAAAAATATTGAAATTTAAACCAATATTTCAAACATTTGGGAAAAAATCTAAATTGTTGAGAAAATTTGAGAAAAAAAAAATATTGAAAAAATGGTAAAAGTCAATGTTATAATATTTTTAATAAAAAGTTGACTAATTTACATTCAAAAACATTTAACAAATTTGCAATTCAGTCCTTAATTTCACCTACATTCAATTTTTACCGACTAATTACCATAAATTCAACAAAATACCAAGAACTCCCACCTAACGCCTATTAAGTACATCAAAAAATTTCCCGAACATTAAAAATCCTCTCAAGTTTAATGAACTTATTATCATAAACATTTTGTACATTAAAAAAGCATTTCAATTACTCAACAATTTTTTAAGAATGTCGAAATTCAATTTCAATTAACTTTAACGTAAATTGTTATTCAATTTACAAAAATGCGGTAACGTTGTTGATATCCAATTAGTTGTATTCAAAAAAATTGTATGAAGAGAAATTTTTGTTTTTGTAGAAAAATATGACAAAATTCATCGATGAAAGAATTTTCTCGAATAAGCATAAAATTAGCTCTGAAAAGCTTTAGCATATGGAATTTTTTTGGGACCCTGCTGTGATAGGAAATTGGATTGTTTTTATGTCGGAATTGATAATGTTTGAATTTTTTGAATTGAAAATCTGATTTTCTGAGCCGACGATAGATTTGAATTTTTTTGGAGATTTAATAGGAAATATTTTTGAAATTTTGCATTAATTTTGAATAATGTTGGAAATAAAAAATAAAATGTTGCATAAAAAGATGCAAGTTGTGGGGTATCAAAGAGGACAGGATGCTGGTGTAAGAGGCATTTCATATCAGGGTCTAGTCTCAGGAGCCATAAGCGCCATAAGATTAAGTCTACATTCTAATTTGTTTTCCAAATCTTAAATTCTTCCATTTCCGTTCATGATTTCATTAATTATTCACCAAAAAGTTCTTCAAATACCTTCAAAACTCTCAAATAATGTCTAATTAAATTTCAACTTTTATAAAGCAAATACCTTAAAAAGAAATCCTTGAAAAATTTCCCATTAATAACACAAAAAGTCTTTCCAAAGTACGTCAGAGTCTCATAAAAGGAACAATAAAAAGAACCTCAGACGAAGAGCTTTGCAGAAACATTTAATAAATTTTTTTTCTTCAAAAGGAATGTCTTGAAGGCCATGACAAAGTAATATATGAATAAATTATTTCAATATATCAATAAAAACGTTATTTTTAAATCACGTTTGTGAATTTTCTCACGACATAAAGGAAGTAATAAAAATTTTAAGGTCTCATTCAGTTATGATGTTCAGTATGGGGTCATTGGGGGGCAACAAGCATGATTTTGGTTCTATTTTAGCTACTTTTGAATGCAATGGGTTCGCTATGATTTTTCCAAGAAAATCTAATAACTGAGAAGAGGGGGCATGAGAGTATATGACCCCATACCTTCCAAGTAAGCTCTAGAGAAAAAAACACTTCTAAGCTCTTATTTGAGACATTCAACAAACTCTCATTTCAAAGCTATTCATACAATCACCTCTATTTCCTTCATTGTATACAAATTTTTTTCTTATTTAATTTTTTCCTTCTTTTTCTCTCATTTCTCTTTTATTCCATTTTCCATCGCTGCATGTATACACAATTCATCGAAATAAATTCGAGTAGCAACAGGTGAAGTGAAGCGTGAGGGAATTATCAGCAGTGAAACTTTTTTTCCATTTTCATTTTCGTCGACGAAACAAATACACTTGCAGAGCAAGTTCAACAGAACGAGAAAGCTTCTTGAGGAAATAATTTTTTTATATCAGAAATAATTTTGTTGTATGTGTAAATAAGAAAGGAAGAATGAAGCTAATAATTGTCATTAATATTATTGTCGTGACATGTGGCCTAGCACAATCATATTCGATCTATGGCAATGCAAAACGTCGTTCGAATAGTATGCTTGCGCCGATGGTGCCAATGTATTCACAACAACCACTTACGCCACAGTATTATGATAATCGAGCAAGTACAAGCTATCTCCAGCCACAGCAAATGCAATATTTATCTGTACCATATATGCAACAACAGTCACAGCAGCCCCAACAACCCCAGCCAGCACCACAGCAGCAACAGCGCATTGCTGATGATTACAATTATAGATCAAATCCTAGTTATTTCTATTATCCACAACAGCGTGATCAATATCAAGAGACACTGTATGGCATTCCAACCTATCATGGTGACTACAATCCAAAGCCATACTATTTCGCTCGTCCAAGCTACATGACCGAGGATGATCGATTAGAGACAACAAATCCTCTTGATTATTTGCACGAGGAGATACTCGAGGAGAATGAACGGGCGCGCAATAATGCTGCATTTATGCAAAACTTAGCTTTATATAATAAACAATTAGATAGCTTGCAAGGTCGACAACAACAATTGCAACAAATACAAGAGCTCTATAATCTCAAGCCATCGACTGAATTTGATGATTATGAGATGATGGAGCAGCCAACTGATTGGTATGATCAGACTGCAATTCTCCTCGATCCAAATACATATGAAAATTATATGCCACAGCAACAGCAGCCCCAACCACAATATCAACAACGTCCACTCGATTACGATGATGAAATGGTCAAGGAACTAAAGGAATTGAAACAAAATCGTAAGAATATGAATAGCGGACGAAGTTATGAGATGCCAAAGCAACAAATTTATAGCAATCAAGATTGGCAACAAGACATGCCACCGGAAAATGAGGATGAAGATGTAATGGAGCCTGACAATTACGATGACGAGTGGATAAATTGGGGTGGTCAAAAGCGCAGCATTCAACCGAAGAAAGATTTTGCCGACGGTAAACAAACACAAACGATTGACAAACAATCAAAATTAACAAAAGTGACATCGAAGACGGCAACTGTGACAACATCGAAACCAGTATCATCATCGACGGTATCAGCATCAACATCAACGACGGTTAAGTCATTGACAGACAATTCAAAATTACTCGGAAAATTACATAAAGGTCAAAAAGAAGTTGTACTTCCACGTCCAGCAACACCCGTACGACGACCATTTACAGAGTCAATCATGAAGTCGTTAGGCACTAAAATTGATGAAAAGGACTCATCATCTGAGCAGGCAGCACCAATTTATAAAACAATCAAGCAAATAATTGATATGGAGCAGAGTCTTAGTCATGTGAGTATTTCTATTTAATCTACTTACATTCTCATACATTATTAATGAAGATTCGCATGTTGATATCTAATTGACATTGACTCAAGCACAAAAAGAAAATTTATATTGAAAATATTGAACAAAGGAGGAAGAAAATTTCATCTAAAAATAGCAACAGAAAATTGTTTTGAGGAAAAAGTAACAAAAAAAAGAAAAGAAAAATAAATGAGAGTTGCTATAGGACGGAGAAAGTCCAAGAATAATTTGAAAAGCAAACAAACAAAAGAGTAACGAGAAACTGCGCCATACAATAATAATGAGAATATAATATTAATAGATGATAGAGAGAAAAAAGGAGTAGAAAAGGTCATTTTCCGATAAAAATGCGCAGTTTTTTGTTATCAAGGTTGCTTGGGTTGTGTGAAAAATCTTGATCTATTTGGGTGATTAGAAGTTTTTGGCCCCATTTGAGTTTGAATCTCAAATTAGAATCATTTTTAAGTTTAACGACTTTAACGATTTCTTTAAATTCAAATTTTAAAACTTAACGACTTTTTAAAATTCAAATTTTTGAAATGGCTTCTAAAAATTCAATTTTAAAATTTAACGACCTTTTTAAATTCAAATTTCAGAATTTAACGGCTTTTTTGAATTCAAATTTTAGAATTTACCGATTTTTTTAAATTCAAATTTTAAAATCTAACGGCTTTGTAAAATTCAAATTTTTGAAATTTAATGGGTTCTAAAAATTCAATTTTAAAATTTAACGACCTTTCTAAATTCAAATTTCAGAATTTAACGGCTTTTTTAAATTCAAATTTTAACGGTTTACTTTAATTCAAATTAAAGAATTTTTCAAAATTTAACATATTTTTAAAATTCAAATTTTAGAATTTAAAAAGTTAACGGTTTATTTAAATTCAAATTCTAGAATTTTTCAAAATGGTTTTTTAAAATTCAAATTTTGGGAATTAACGGGTTTTTAAAATTCAACAGACATTTTTGAAACCAAATATTTCCAACATATATTTTTATACTACCTTGAACTTCAAGTCCTTAGATGCCACAAAAATAATTGAAAATTTCACATCTAAAACTGTTGATTAGCTTTTTCAATATCAATCTTGACATCTACTTGTCATACAGCAGTAAAATACTGCAACATTTCAAAATACTCTCCAACTCAATCTACGTCAAACTTTTCAAGCTCTTGATAATTTGAACACAGAGTCACTTCATGATACTATGAACAACATAACATTTTCCGCGTTGCTATGTGACAATCTCAAAAATATATATTTTTCCTCATAAAGTTACAATATTTATCAACTGACAAAATAGTAAAAAAAAATTCTATTTACATCCGAAAACGCGATTTTCCCATAGCGATTATGAATTTTTGATGATTAATGATGATAAACAGTGTGCGTCATTAGTGACGCTTATGCTAATGCTAGAAACTGTAACATGGAAGTAAAATTTATTGCATGACATTAAGCTATAATGCAGAAACGTTTTTGCATTTTGTTTCGTTAATTTAAATTCATTATTAAAATAGAAAAGCAGCAAGTTCTGGAAACAATAAAGACAGGATTTAAAAATAGAAAATGCAGCTGCAAAATTCCAATAAAATCAAACTAACATATAAAGAGCTTAAATGAGCTTTAAAAAGCTTCCCATATGAACTTATCTCATTCTGTATTCCGTACAGCAACAAGACATTAAGACATGGAGCAAAAAAGTTTATTTTTAGAAACTATTTTCGAATGCACAGCAAGAACAATAAAAAATAATAATGATAAAACGGATAGGAAGGAGAATTGAGTCAGCAATGGGGAGCAGTTGCTGCTGTTGCCTCTTTTACATACAAAATAGTATGAATCAACAATGATAAAGCTTGCTTTGCATAAATATCGACACAGCATAACAGCTACATTGAATTTATTATGGATAAAAATGTCAAAGCTATGCGGAATGAGGGAAATGGGGATTCTTGTCAGGGATTGTGACTAGATTTGAGATTAAATGCAGGATTATTGGGAAATTTTAATTTATAATGTAAATTTTTAAAACTTTTTATTTTTCTTAAATTTTTTAAAAAACTAAACTAAAAAAATTTCCAAAAATATTAATTTTTAAAAAGTATTTAAATTTTTAAAGAAAATTGAAATTTTTTTTAAAGAATGATTAAATTTTTTAAAACATATTTAAATTATAAAAATATATTTAAATTTAAAAAAAATATTTAAATTATATTTGAATACATTTTCTGATTTAAATTGCTTGTATTTTGCTTTCCAAAGCCCCACAACTACTTATCTTCATCCAACTATCGTAAATATATTTTTTTGCTGTCGTCTCTCTCCCTTGATTTCCATTCACAGTATAAAAAGACTTTCTATTTTTATCACGCATAGTTTTTCACCAGTTTTTTTATATTCTTCTCCTTCTTCTGTAGTAGCGACAGAATAAAACTAGCAGAGTGACATAAGAGAGAAAAAAAGTTTATTTATGTACTTTTCAGTCTATTGGATGTTTTTTGGTGGGGATGGCATGGAGGAGGGGGGTTGTTATGATTTTCATGGAATCAGTTTAGGGTTAGTTGGAATTTCTAGAATCAAACTTAGAAACTTGATGATTTTGGACCATATTTAATGCAACTTGAGGGTATTTAGTGGCATTAAGTACCGAAACTAGCAAGTGAATTCCATTTTTAAGGAGAAATTTTTAAAATTTTTCTGACAATAACAGAAAAGCCTCAAAAGAGCTTTAATAGTGTGCTCCTTTCTACTGACGTCACAGCCAAATAATCCTAATGATTTTATTTTCCGCAAAAATTCACAATCACGCATTCAGAACCATTAAAAATTGTCATAAAATTCTCTTGCTGATTACCAAAAATATCACATAAGTTACACAATACTTTTATGCCCTCAAACTATCATTCATGTTTCTATAATCCATATGGATATAAGTATTGAAATTTATACACATTCATAACCACTTCTTATGAAATATTGCGAGACGTAATTTTTATTATTTTCCTCCTTCCGTGCCCCCCTCACTTTCTTTCATGAATTTCTGTCTGCTTATTGATGCGAGAAACAGAAATGTATCCATAGAGAGACACACAATAAAATAGGCGCCTTGTTGTTTGCTCAAAATAATCATTTCCATCGATTTCAGAAGAGAAAAAAAATTTCTTTTATTTTTTTTTCTTTCCGAGGAAATGTTGCCATGTGTATTACAAGAAGCATGAAAGTAGCAAGAAGCACAACACACATATATAAGAGGCAGATGTTTATTATACAAGAATTGAAAGCATTACAAATAATGTGGATGTTTCTTGTGGATTTTCATCTTCATACTTGACATGCTTCTTTATGAATTTTTTTTGTCAATTTGTCCTCGCGAAAAATAAAATTTACTAGTTGAAAAATTACTTTTAAAGCAGCGTGTATATTGAATTTAGAAAGGAAATGAAATAAAAAAAACTTTTTTTCTTGAAAGCATGCTGAAGACCTTTGAGGAAATTAGAGATTGTCATGGGAATGAAAAAGTTTTTATTGCGTACGATTTTTAAATTTTGCTTGAAATGAGGAATGCTGTGAGTTTTTTGAGAATTTTGGTGTGGAAACAGCATAAAATGTAGGTTATAAGCATTCTTGATGAATTCAAATAGTTGCAGTTTCTAGAAAAATTTAAGACACACGTGCCAGCTTTAAACATTAATTAGGAAACCATCCAGCAGGCTTTGAGGGTACCATGGCATTAGAAAATTCGCCATTAACTAAAATTGGAGGCCCTCCACCCCTAAAATGAGCTCTCTGTCGAAATTCCTCAAAAATCTATCAAATTTCATTCTACTGACCCCCTAAAGCATCCAGTTCTTCAGAAAAAATAGTCTTCACTCCCATTCAAGATTCTCTAACCCACAGAGACATGACAAAATAAGCTTCAATAATGCTTGTCTATTTGCACAAATTGAGAAAGTTTTTCTTTAAAAAATATATATTTTTCTATTTAATGATAACAATTTTTGAAATGTCACATAACGCCTTCATGGTACATGGAAAATGGCTTTATCATCATCATCATATCTTGTGTGAAAGGTCAAAAGTTCTATTATAGAGATAAAATAGCTCAAAAGGATAAGAACTTTTGAGTTAGAGCCACTACAGGCCACCTACGCTGATTCCTTTTTGAGATGCTGTCAAATTTATTTTTCTGAATATTGAAAAAATTTATTCATGAAATAAAAGTTTGAATTATTCTTGAAAGGCGCTTGAAGCATTTCAGTCCCAAAATGCGCCTCTAAAAGAACTTTTCTCAAAAATATTTCAAAGGAAAAAAATATTTAACCAAGGATGTCCTTCCCACACACACACAATAGACCCCAGAAATAATGAAGAAGAAAAAATTTCCATATTTTATTCAGGGCACAAAGAGCACATTTGGTGCAAAGATATTTCACATTCATGTACATCGAAAATATTTTCTGAATGTGAAAGAATTTTATTTCATTTGTCTAACCTTTAACATTTTAGCATCTTTCTTTATGGTCGGTACGGAACAACAATTGTGGATTATTGTGAATAGAAGAAAATAAATTTCAGGGTGTGTAATTTTTTTAAATTTTAAAATCTTTATTAATATTAAAATTTTAGAAATTAGAAATTTTAAAAAATTGAAATTTGAAATTTAAAAAAAATGAAGTTTTAAAATTTAAAAAAATTGATATTTGAAATTTAAAAAAAATAAAATTTTAATTTTAAAAAAATTGAATTTTGAAATTTTAAAAAATTGAAATTTGAAATTTTAAAAAATTGAAATTTGAAATTTTAAAAAATTGAAATTTGAAATTAAAAAAAATTGAAATTTGAAATTAAAAAAAATTGAAATTTTAAATTTTAATAAAAATTTAAATAGTTTTAAAAAGCCTTTATTAAATTTAGAATTTTAAATATTTTTAAAAAATTCAAAAAGTTAAAAGTTTAAAAAGTGGACCATCATATAAGCTAGATCACACTCCCAGCAACACCAACAATGATGAAAGAATTTCCATAAAAAGAGTGCGAGATGAGAACATGCCTGGTGCTCATGGAAATTTTGACATAAAAATACCATTTCAATGTATATTGTAATAAAAAATGAAATTAATGATGAACATAATGGTCATAAAGTCAAGTAAATAAAAAGAAACAAATTTATTTTTGTTTTGTTTCAAGGAATTTGATTAAAAACATTTGTAAGGTTTTATGGCGCACTTTTTAAGGAAAATAAAAAAAAATAGTTTAGATAATTTTTTGGGGTATAAATTTAGAGTTTATTAGTTTAATCCTCAAAAGTTCGCCAGTAAACCAAAACGAAAGCAAACTTCACATAAAAACATGATAAAAAGTTATTTTATATTCTGTTCTGCTCATCGTCAGCATTATTTTTTTTTGTCTTGTTGATTCATTAACCAATTTTTCAAGGACCCAACTCAACTTGTAGATGAAAATTTCCTCCTCCTTTACGGCCGCCTTACCTCCCACCATGAATGAATGAAGTAATTAATATCACTTCTTATTCTTACAATTTTTTTTATTCATTTATTTACAGTTGTCAGACAATCAACTTCCAACATCAAAGATTCGAAAGCGTTTCGTGACAAATGAAGAAGCCCTTGCACAACAGCTTAACGGCTTGAAGCGAACATCTAAGTAAATATTAACTAACTAACATTTAATCGCTTACACTTAATTGATTTTTCGGAGTAATTAATAACATTTAAGACTGACTTTTGATGATGATAAGAGATACAAAAAAAATTAATAATTTATTTTCCATAATGACATTTATGCTGCACACTTGTGTTCATGATGCTGCAATCTTTTGAGTTTCTTATGAAATTTACTGATTTCTTTCGCCTTACGTTTGCTTTAGAGTGCTCTAAAATAATGCAATTTTTAAGTATGTGAACATAAAAATGATAAAAAAATATTTTAGAAGTTTTTTAAATCAGAAAACGAAAACAGTTTTTAATTGAAGATATGATGAGAAATAAAGTCAATTTAAATTTTTGCTGCTTTTAATATTTTATGATTTAGATATGTGCGGATATCTTAAAAAAATAATTATTTTAAATTTTTGAAATTTAAAAAATTTAAATTTTTGAAACTAAAAAAATATATTTAAACTTTGAAATTTTTGAAATTTAAAAATATTAATTTTTCTTAATTTTTTAATAAATTTTCAAATTGAAATAATTTAAATTTTTAAAAAAAATCATTATTTTTTTAAAAAAATTAATTAATTTTCTGAGTTTGAATCCAAATCCGCACATATTCTAATTAAAACTGTTTTAAAAGTACTTAATATTTAACAATATTAAATTAAAAATTTCATTTTGCTATAAAAAATATTAACCAAATCATGAAAGTAATTTAAACTTTTTTTTTATTAAGGTTGAAAAATCAGTTTCAAAATCAAAATTTTTAAAATTCCCAACTTGTAAAATATTTATTAGATAGATTTTCAAAATCAATTGAAAATATCAAAAATATTTTTGAATATATAACAAATTCTTATAAAAACCAATAATTACTATAATTTGTAACTTTTTTAAAAACATCAATAAAAAAGCATAAGTTGAGAACTGAAAGATAATTTCATAAATTTTAAGTTTCGCGTCTAAAAAAATTTGATTTTGAAACCCTCTTGTCAAAAAAATCATCCTTCAACAATTTTACATTATCGAATTTAAAATTAAATTATTTCTTCAAAAAAATTATAATTTTGTAATCACACAAAAAATCCATATGAAAATATTGAACGAAAATCTTCAAATCATATTGAAAATCAAACAATTAGCTAAAATTGAATTAAAAAGTAACATTTAATGATAATAATAAATATTTATAAATATATTATATTTTTTTATATATCAACTAAAGAATGAGGAAGAAAAATCATTGCTTTAAATAATAATTAAACTAAATTTTAAAAAAAAATTAAATGTAAATTTAAAAAAGAAAAAAATTGAAAAATGAAAAACTTAATCAATGCAACTATAAAATGCATAAATGCAAAACCCTTCCACGGCAGCTAGAAAAAATACGTTGAAATCATGATGAATTTCAAAAATCACTGAGGGAGATAAATGCATATGTGATTCCCACATGATGATAATGAGGTGAATGTGCACGTCTCTGCATGATTTATGAATTTATAATGTAAATATTTAAGTGAATTACAAAGAGAAAAATTATTTTAGATATAAATGAAGAAAAAATAACTTAACATAAACAATAATTAATTACCTTAAAAGTCAGTGGGTGGGGTCATAGGGGTGATAGAACTTCTAAAAAGGATTTATTTTTATTAAAAAAATTTCAAAATATTTTGAATTTTTTTAGGAAGTTTAATTAAAAATTATTTTTAATTTTTTTGAGATTTTAAATCTTTTAAAAATTTGATAATCATAAAATTCAAATTTTAAAAAAAAAATCAAAATTTTACTTTTTAAACTTTTAAAAATTTACATTTTTAATTTTTAAAAAGATTTTATATTTTAAAATTTCAAAATTTTACATTTTCTAAATTTAAAAAAATTAAAATTTTAAAATTTTTAATATTTTTTTAAATAGAAATTAAAATTATTAAAAAGTTCTAAATCAACCCAAGATCACCACCCTCTGGCAAAATTAAAAATTATAATCTCCATGTAAATATAATACTAAACAGTTGAAGTCATGCGTCTCAAAACTCTCACAAATTCAAAAGCGAGAAAAAGCTCAAACATTGAGCTTATTTCATGCACATCTTTTCAACTTTTCTCATTTTCGTTTCGTCTTATTAAAATATGAACACAAATATTATTAAAATACACAAAACAGTAACAGGAGAGAGAATAAAAAATAAAAATAATTTTAATTTCTGTGCAAATTCACAACAAGCATCACTTTTCTGAATAACTCAACCTGATGCTTTATGCATAAAATTAAAATGATAGGAAATGATACTTTTTATAAAATAACCAAGAGAATGATGGACTGCATCTAATTAAAGTAATTTTATTTTCCAACATTATTATGAGTTAATTAGAAATTTTCTCTCGAGCTCCGTATTTTTTGCTTCATTTCCAATTCACGTGAGTTTTGTGTGGAATTTTAATTCATTTTATGCTGATTAAGTTTACTTTATTGAATAATCTTTAAAGATTCTTATTAATTTTTCAATATTAAATCAGTTTAAATATATTTTTGTTCATTTAAATGAAGTTTAATAACATTTTGGATTTCAAATTTATAAATAAAAATTAACGGTTTTTTCATATTTAAATTTTTAACGGATTTTTAAAATTTGAAATTTTATTTTTCTAAATTAACGTTTTTTTTTGCAAAATCTCAACAAAACCTTCATTTAAGTCAGCTTGAAATCACTTCCATAAAGTGTCATGATATCCATCCAAATCTCATATAATGGACATTCTACATAGTTTCGCATTTTTCATCCAAAATTTCACATTATCCAAAAAATTTCCAATTTCCATTATCATTTCAAAACCACTTTCGCCATCAAAAAAGCCTCTATTGTGCATACATATCACCCGATTTGCTTGCATAATTAAATTAATTATTTTATGACTCTTTCCTCGATCCCTCATTGATATGATGAGGTATCATCCACATACGGTCATACGAGAATATTCAAAGCCATCACTTGTGTGCGCTTTTTTATCATCATCATAAAATATTGTTAAAGTTCAGATTCTATGACTTTGAATAGATCGCGTGAGCTCACCAAATGAATAATTTTTGTTTGTTCTATTTTTTCTATCAACTAATTGCTTTAAATTTAAAAAAAATATTTTTTTCCTTCTCTTGCTGACGTCAATGGGCTATTTTGAAGTCGCGGTAGACCGAGCTGTGTATGAGAACATTTGAGAACTGCAAAACATTCTTAGACATTTCAACCCCAGTTTTATCGACCGATGAGAAGCTAGTTTCTATTTTAAGACAAAACAAGACACCTAGCCGCTTGTCAAGTGACAAGCATTTCCAATTGAATACAACTCGGACACTAAGAAACTTTTTTTCCTTATTAAAACTTCACAATGGACAGAGAAAATGAATAGAAATAAAAAAGGGACGTGAGATATCTCACGTTTCAAGACTCCCTTGTATACACAGCTCGCCGTACATGAAAATCTATTTTTAAAATCGAATGAAATAAATTGACATCGATATAATGGATAATTGTCGAAAAAGGCACCAATTTAGCCTCATTCATTTGTCAGTAAGCCTGAAAAAAACACTAAATAATTAATAATTCACCCGAACACGGTCATTGCAAGGCACTGAAAGGCAACCAAAACACCTAAAAAAAGTGATATATTCGATGAAATATCCTTTTCTAATTTCCTCAAGCAAAACTACTTTCATATACACAACGTTCATAGTTCAACAGCAAGCAGAACCAGACCATTCATTTCCATGTCATGTTTAATATTTTCTCAGTTCATAGCCATTTATATTTCATAAGCACGATATTGTGACGTCAAACGAAACAGAACAAAAAGAACAAAGGATGGAGGGAAAAAAATTATTTTTTTTTCTGTGTTGTTTTATTTTTGTGGGGAAAGAGAGCATTAAGCACAACATGTATGAGGAAATGAATGAAGCTCGTGTGTGTAGTTTGAGGATAATAGTGAAAGTTGAGGTTCAAAATGTTTTTGACTTTTCTCTTTAACTTTTCTGATGCAAGAGTTGAGTGGATCGTGTGAATTTTGTGGGTGTTTATAGTCGCATGTTGTGCACGACTTTTGGTTAATATTTGACTATGCTCCTAAACTCACTAAAGATAAGCAGAAATTGATCAATTTTTAAAACTCGACCCCCATTCTAGTGACGTCACTAAAAAATATCTCTATTACCTTCCCCATATCCAAAAATGCGAAGCTAATTAGAATTAAAACAAGATTAAATCTCGAATAAAATAAAAAAAGGCTCAGAAAATAAAATATAAATAGCAATGGGGAGCACAAAAGGCTTTACACCATTATTTTTATGCATTCGAGATTTCTAAAAATAACAACATCTGACACGTCAAGCTGCTCATTTCGTTATTTTCATTTTCATACCTTTCTTTATGTGAATTTTAATCCATAAGAATGAAGCGTGAAATGCGCATTATCATAACACACATTATTCATAATCTTTCCTTCTTCATTTTTCTCATTTCCTTTCACTTATTCATCCGCTGATGTTCTTCAATGGTTTTGTAAATATATTTAAAAAAATCTTACCTCCTTTTTTATCGATAAAGTAGGCAGATGAGTTGATACTTTATCGATTTTGATATCTCATCGAACCGGGGAGCATGTGTGGCTATAAATCGTGGAATATTATATTGTAGTCAAAAATGGTAAATAAATTGGCGATCAAGTTGGCTGTGACTTGAGGTCCAATCGACAGTGAATCTATTGTCTAGTGACTATAGGTTAGAGGTGGATTCACTGTCAAAAAAGGGGGTGAAGTTACAATTTAACTGATTTAGTTTATTTGAAATTTTATTAATTTCATATAATTTGAAATGGGATCTTCAAGTTTTAATAAATTTAAAATTTCTAAATTTGTAAAGTTTTAAATTATTAATTTGAAAATTAAAATAAATTTTTAATTTGAAATTTAAATTAAATTTTTAATTTGAAAATGAAAATAAATTTTTAATTTGAAAATTAAAATAAATTTTTAATTTTCAAATTGAAAAAATTGAGCTCATATTTAAATTGAATTATTTTGGAATTAGTTTTCAATTTTCTAAACTAAAAAATAAATTTTAAAATTCTTTCATGATTAAATATATTTTAAATTCTTCTAAAATTAAAATTCATTTTTAACGTAAAATGTAGAATTTTTTTTTCAATCTTTTAAAGTATCTAGATTTTTTAAATAATAGTTTTAAAACAAAAATCTGATCTTTAAAAAAACTAGATCAAAAATTTGAATTATTAGTACTTTTTAAATTTATTTTCAATTTTGGAAAGCTAAATTTCTAAATTTAAATAAAGTTTTCAATAATTTTTGAAATTATTTAAAACAAAAAAAGCACAAAAGCTTTCAACTAATTTTTACTAAATTTCAAGCATGCTTCAAAACCCCATCTGTTTAAAGCACTCCACACCCCATCAGCACAATATTTACCACGCCAATCCACCGTCTAAATTTCACATCAAAACCATATGTTGCTCCTCGAGTCATAACGAATAATTTTTTCCCCTTTTATCTCCATCAAAAAAGAGATAAAATAAACAAAAAAAATAAATTCGAGAAAAAAAGTTTACATAAAAAGATGAAATTTATTCTTAGATAGATAATATATTATAAATATATACAAACAAAAAAAAGAAGTGAAAAATACATAAAGTACATAAAAAATAAATTTAAAAAAATTTACTCGATGAATGGCCTCCAGAATGCATGCCAAGAGATTGCCTTTTTTGGATTTTCACCCAAGCAAAAAAAAGAAGTTTCGTAAGCTTGACTTCATGAGACACACGTTGAATAATGATTGAGAGGAGATATTGAATGAAATTTTCGTCGAGAAATGAGACGATATCTTGGAACCATATCGTTTTATTTCCTTAATCGTCTTGAAAGTTCTCCAATATTTCCATATGGCTGCATTATTATCGTTGTGCAATTCAAGCGACGAAAGAAAATCCAAAAATGGAACTGAATGCAGAAAGCTATTTTTGTACAAAAGTTTGATCTCATTGCTACACTTATTGATTATTGCACACACATTTATCTATTGAGAAATAACAAAAAAAATTATAAATATTATGAAATTTATCAGAGGGAGATGAAAAAAAATTGTAAAAAGTCTTGTTAAGGGTATGCGTTGTAGGAGAGGCTCAGGATATACAAAATATTAAATATAATAAAGGTAGACAGTACGACGATGAGAATAAAAAATGAGTATTGGCTGAGATGGTAAACAGGAAATTAAATTCTAGACATTGAAGCTCACATTGAATGCTGTTGTAAGCACAAATGGATGAGAGAATAATAAAAAATGTTTTACATGATGATGAGGTTATGTGCGGTGTTGTTGAGGAACTTTTTATGACAAACTTTAATGAAAATATTAACTTTTCCTGACGTATAAATCTGTTACTATGGAAGCTAGTGATGAAACTTTTTAATTTCTGTAGTTTTGCACTCGAATGTCAACTTTTTTCAATGTCAACTTTGTATTTTCTTGAATATGGCATTTTTATTGGATTTAACAAACTTTTTGAAACTAATTTCTGCGCAAAAACTTTGTAAATTGTGTTTACTAACAACTAATGGCTAAAAAGGCCTTTTTTAATGGAAACTTTTAATTAAATTTAAAGAAAATTTTTTTTTGGAAAGAATTGAAAAAATAATTTGTCTTAAATGAAGAAAAAAATTTAAAAATTCAAAGTTTCAAAAGTTTTAAATTTTAAAGTTCAATTGATAAAATTTGTTAAAATTTGGAAATTTTAAATATTAACTAATACAAAAATTTGAAAATTTGAATTTCTCCAAATAACGCTTCAATTGATGAAAAAATTTTAAATTGTAGACATTCTTAAAAATTCAAATTTGCCTCAAAATATGCAAAAAAATTGAATTTAAAATGTCGGTTTGACAAATTTTCTGACAAAATTCATTTTTTTTTAAAAAAAACTTAAAATGTTGAATTTTTTTCTTGCCTTTAAAAACTACTAAAAAATTCCCTTCATTCCATTTCCATATTTTTTGTCCTCAGTTATTTCAAAGTTAATCAACTAATGAACAAGTTTGTGTGTTAATTAAGCAAAAGTTTGTCTTTCGCTTGAAATGAGAAAAACAAAATGCTCAGGCATATATTTTGACACACTTAATTGGTTAATTTTCTGTCATTTGTAATTAGAAAATTTTCAATTAACATCTATGAATAAATTTTTCACAATTATCAATTATTTTTCTTATTATTGGAACTTGTTCTCAACTAAGTGACGAAGACTTCAAGTCTGGTTCCTTAAAAACCAACCTCAAGAACATGTATTTTAAATTTTTTTTTTGTACATACTTAACATACAGAAATAAAATATTATTATTTATAAAAAAAAAAAAAAAAAAAAAAAGGAACTTGTTCTCATCTTGGAAAATGATTTATGTTTTATAAATTTTCTTTCAATGAAATTTGTTGAAAAAGATTAATTATGGATTTATTCATGATAATATCAGATTTTATTGGAACATAAAAATGAAAAATTATTTTTTCAATCAATTTTTATTTTAGAAAAGCTTTTTCGTGAAAAAATTTGCAAATAATTCAAGCTTTTTTTCATAATTTAATCAAATTCTTGTCCATAATCCCAAAAGATTTGTCACGATTTCAATAAAAAGTATTTGATCGTCATAGGATTATATTCAAATTTAATAAAATTCCTCCAAAACAAAGCTCGCACATCGCCAAATTCATCATGAAAAATCAAACATAGGACAGCAAGAGTGAATGAATATTAAAAAGTTTTTTTAATGAAAATAACATATATGTGATATATCAACTTAAATTTTAATGATAATATTAAATTTATTATTATGAGGAGCCTTTATTTTGTTCCTCAAATAGTAACATGATCTACTATCAAATAACACAGTAAAAATATTTCAAATCTCGTCCACGATTTTTAAATCATTTGGAAATTGGTTTTGAAATTATTGATTTTTTGATGAAAATTGTAAAAATTTGAAATTAGGAAAAATTACTCTTTTTTATTAAATTGTCAAAAAAAATGAAATTTTGTTTCTTTTTTTCAAATTTTCATAAATTTAAAAAATTGAAATTTAAAAAAAATGAAATTTTAAAAAATTTAAATTTTAAAAAAATGAAATTTTAAAAAATTTAAATTTAAAAAAGTTTTCATCAAAATTTCAATTTTTCAACCAAACAAAAAATTCTCCATTTAAAAGTTTCATTTCATAAATTTTCAAATAGTATTAATTCACAAAGCAAATCACCACTTGATTCACAACACTTAGTGGAACCATTTTGGAAATTCAGCAAATCATTTTTTTGCTAAATTTCCTCTCAGTGAACCAAATGCTGATTGCATAATCACAAAATCATTTCCATTGCTCCAAAACAATATATTGTAAATAAATTTTACTTATTTTTGCATTTTATTTTCATCAAAATAAGAAAAAGATTTGTCCATTGAAAGGAAAATTCAACAATTATTGACAAAAAAGAAGAAATGATATAAAAATACATGGACATACAACTGTACATATCCTAAATTGTCAAACTATTTTTTAAATGAAAAATAAAAATTTTCCTTATATAAAAAATAAATGAAAAAAAAATATTTTGAAGACGAAATGGAATTGAAAATTTATTCAATTTACAGAGATATCTGTTAAAAGCAGGAAGCAAGTCATGACTCAACTAAAAAAATGACATGAAAAGAGTAAAAAAATGATATGAAAAAATATTGGAATCAGAAAAGATGCTATTACAGTAGAAGTTTCCACCAAAATTAAATTTATTTTACATTTGATTGTAAATTAATTTTGATGACTTCATTTATGTCTTATAATTTTGTACTTAATACTTTTTAAATGCAGAGAGAAACAAATATGACAATATTATATTTCAAAAACAAAGATATATATGAACATTGTAGTTGATCAAAAAAAGTAAAAATGATAAATAGATAATTTTTTAAACAGCAGTTCTGTTTTATTTCATTTTTAACTTTCCTCAGATATGATTGTCTATATACAAATATTCTCAATATATTGAATAAAATGTTAGACTTGTCGGGGTTGCTTCACTTGATGGGGGGTGTGCTGATCATATTGGAGTACAAAATATTCAAAATTGAACATAATATATTCAAAAAATTCAAAATTGTATCTCCAATAACCAGTACCCCCTCCCCAAGTGAACCCCCATAACAATAATTATTTTCTACTTGAGTAATAATTGTCCATAACTGTCCATTTCACTCTTACTATTTATAAACAAAACTACAATTATTATAAATTATTTTCTGTCTGTATTATTATGCATTATAATTATTATTAGTCAGATATTCAACAATTGTACTTCAAATAGATTTTTTATCGATCTACAATTTTTTTAAGTCTACAACTTTCTTTCGAGAAACTGACTGATGTTATTTAAATATATATAAATAAAAAAATTGAAAAAAATGCTGAAAATGACAAAAAACAAACAATTATTGAAAAATAAAACTGATGAAAAATTATACCTGTGTGTGAATAAAAAACGCTAAAAGAACAAAAAAAAGTTTTCTTAGTTTTTGGCAGTAAATTTATTTTCAGATTATGTCATCATTAAAAATTCAATTTTCAGAGACTTTTTTTGCAGGAAAATAATAATTTATTTCAGGTATTATGAACAGTTTTGTTAACCCTGGCAATGCAGTGGCTAGACATAAGCGGCTAGGCAAGAAAAAATTGCTTAACCAGACGTTAAATAGCTCAGATCAGGGGTCAGGGAACTCTCGACGAACGTTTTCTTCAATTTGCCAGGATTTTTGAAAGGAAAATCCCAAAGTACCCCCAAAAATTTGCCGTGCATATAAAAAAAATCAAAACACTTCCTCAAAAAATTTATGGCTACAGCCCTCGATCAGATACTAAGACAGAATCTCAAATAAATATAATAAAATTCTTAGACATGTAGATACCATAACTGGTATGTATAGGCATCACCTTTAGGGCTGGTTGAGTCGTATTTTTGTTTCTGGTAATTAGAGGCTCAGATTTTGTCTAACCAGAAAGTATCAAATTCCGAGACGTATCCAGGATGTCTTTTGAAAGGGTTTTTTCCACACTTGACCTTTTTTGGAAAATTCTCTTCTAGTTAACCAATACTAGATTACTCTAGTGTTAATTTGTTTTACAAGAAAGAGGGGTTTTTTGACCCCCAAAATCTGCAGGGGTAAAATCCCCGAAAGATAATAATTCCATGATCCAGCGAGATAAAAACCCCAAAAACTGAGAAAAACTGAGATCAGAGACGTAGCCAGAAATTTCTTGAGGGGTTGTTGAATGGCTACTTCCATGTTCCAGACCCTTTTCTGAAAACTGTAATTAAAAATGAACATAAAGTGAACAACTAGCACTTCAACACAATGAACTTTAAAATTCATTGTAAATTAATTCAATCACTCAAGCATTTAATTTCTTAAATAAATACAAATGGTATTGAAATGCCAAAACACCCTTGCGGCTTCGAAAGTTTATTGAGGTTTTTTCCACGAAGTAGCAGTTGACCTTTTAAAATTTAAATTATTACAAGAACAGGAGCCTCTAGTATGAATATTGTAAATTTAGATTCAATAACAAGAACGTTTAAATTAATAAAGACTTATGTTTTGAATGAAAAATTTCCTTTTTAGAATCACAAAAATTTCATTGTAATAAATTTCTAATAAAATAAGTTTTATTTGCATTTGTCTGTTGGAAATAGAATGGATGTCTTTATTTTTAGCAGCATTTGAAAACTTATACTCAAATTCAATTTAACAGCACTCACTTCTTCCTCATCATCTCAATTTCCAGTTTCACAATTCATTCTAGCAGTGCAGCACAGCAGACGGAAGAGGAAAATCATGTTTATCATTAAACTTGCATTCGTTGAAACTAAAATGAGGTTATTCTCGGCATGAGCCATTTATCAGATATATGCTTTCATTATTTAACAATTTTCATCTCACTCTTAAAATATCATTTCCATAAGCAATAAAGAAGGATGCAGAATAAATAAAAATGAGGATTCATTGTACAAAATTGGCTTTAAAAATGAATCAAGACAATAAAAATGAAAATTTCTGAATAAATTTTTAAATTGTTTTATAAATAAATTGGAGAATAAATTAAATTGAGCAATCCGAGCATCATATGTGAGTTATTTAGGTACAGTTTTATCATCTTGATGGAGAATATTAATGTTATTGACTGACCATTTATCTTGAGTACAAAAAAATCTGAGTCTTGACCAGGGGTATAGCCAGGAGGAGTTACAAGGGTCCTTGAAAAAAAATTTTATTTAGAGCTCTAATTTATAGAACAATCGGCAGCTCTTCCTATTAAAATTAAAGCTGCAATGCACGTAGACCAAAATAATGATATCTGACTACGGTATGATTCTTTGTGATTCAGGGAGGAGTGAAAACCTCAAACAATCCCATGGGGTCAGTTTCTTGTGTATATCCCAGTTATTGTTTATAGTATGGCAATGATATACCCTAGAGTATACCTGAGAAACCAAACCCTTGCTATGCCCCTAAGGATGCTTGACCGCTACATTGCCTATGTAATATGATTTCATCTAATATTTTAGTTAAGAACTTTGAGGGACATCCAAAAATTATTAACCTAGGTCAGGTTTACCAACATTTCCGATTTTATTTAACAATTTAAACATTGAAAACTTGTTTAAATTGTTAAATAAAATTTTTAAATAAAATTAAATAGTTCAAATTAATTTTTAAAATAAATTTGACTATATTTTCACGATGCTCAACACAAATACCCAAAAATCATATTATCAATTAAATCCACGAGCACGTCTCTCACATCAATAAATATTTAACGAAACAAATAAAAATGTAAAATTTGTTCTGCAACTTTTCCGGCACCAGATTTTTTTCTCTCCATCGAAATGGGTTAAGCAAAACATATCGTTCAATGACATTGGCAGGTGCTTATATTATTATAATAATGTAGATTGTTATCATCTAATGGTCTACAGTACAATGGTAAAATGTCGAATGTGCATACAATATTAATTTTTTGGACTTTCCAATTATTCAACATAAATCACATAGTATAAATTTTAATTATGGAAAATATCCAGGTCAACGATTTTCATTTCTAAGTATTAGATTGTGTAACTATGACATTAAGTACCCATTCAGAGAATTTTCTCTTTTTTATTAATGCATCCTGAATTGTTGTTCCTCCCCGTTCATTGCAAGAAAAAAAAGAATCATAAAAAAGCAGAGAAACTTGAAACGGCAATCAATAAACTCAATTCGATAATACATTAAACTTCTTCATAAACTTTAAATCTGCTCATATTTTTCTCTCAGCATTTTAGGTTCTTAAAAGCAGCCAAACGAAAAAGGAAAATTTATCTTCATTTGCAAAGAGTTTTTTTAAAAATATAAAAAATAGTTATTTTAAGATAAAGTAGAAATTATGTTTTGAGAGTTATTTGGGATGCTGGTTTTAAGGCGCAGTGTAGAATGTGAATATTTGAAAGCAATTTGGAGTTAGGAAGACTGTGGCATAAGTTCTAAGTCGAAACGAGTCGACTTAAAGGGATTAAAGTTTTTTGATTCTACTCAAAGTCTATTCCATTTAATTCTAGGGTTGGTTTCTAGGGCTACCCAGGGTACTCTACCCTGGTACTCTACCAGAAGTACCTTGGGTATCCCTAGAAACCAGACCCTGGTTGAGTCGAATTAAAAATGGTCTACTTCGAGACCTAAACTTGAAGTTTTTTATTGTTTACCTAACCCTTGTGGAACAGGATGGATTCAACGATGTAGAACTGATCAAAAGTCAATTGATCAATTCCTATGCTTCTGGTATTAGTTTCTAACCATTTATCTGCGGCTAGGTGTCTGGATATTTTAGACCAGACGCACTGTTTACCTCTATTCCACCCTACCATCTCCTAAGGTCATAGGCATAAAGCCATCAATTTTGATTGTATGATGTCTATAAATGAACATCATCAAGCAAAATCATAACGAATCCAAAATACAGCCAACTTGTAGCACCAAAATCCCATCCAAACTAAACAGCCAAAAAAAATATGCTAAAAGAAACTAAAGGAAGCGATTGAGGATGAAAAAAATATGAGCTGGAAATTTATACGTTTGTTTATTGTCTGGAGATGTCTCAGTTGAGACGGAAGACAGAAAAAAAGGTATTGTGGCATGAGAACACACGAAACTATACCAGACAAATGCTAGTGAAAAAAAATCAATCCACTCAATGGATGAAGAGAAAAATAGCTGCTTTCAATCTAGGTCATGTCTGATTACCTAATAGTTCGTTCACCTATTCTACGTATATACATTCTCCATCCAGGATATCGAAGCAGCTTAAAAAAACAGGAATCAGGATGGAAAACTTTTTTCTCTCTCAATTTTTTTTGTGCTCATGTTTTTAGCTTTTAAATAAAATTTCAACACAGTCGAGTGATTTTTTAGCTCTGAGCGCATTTCCATGGATTTATTATTTGTTGATTGTGCATTTGATTGATGGAATGATGTCACATAATCAAATATTCAGTGGCAATTTGAATCATTGCAGACTATTTTCGTTCACACAAGCGGAAGGATTCAATTTGATGGATGATGAATGGATGTTTTCGCTTGTAGTTTTAATGGAATGATGATACAATTTGTAAAGTGTTTGTGGACTTCTTTTTTGCTGTATTTTATTGGGGGTAAATAGGATTAATGTTTGGTCATAGAGTTTCAATTGAAAATAAAATTTGATTACATGATCTGTGAGTAAATTGGTGGAGTGATTTTACTAGCTTTTAGTTGACTGTTTTCAGCTTTATTTGACTATTTTATAGGTAAATATCTGGTTATTGTATGTAAAATACATTAATGGTCTTAGTCGTAGAGCAACAAACTTGATAAATTTGTACTTCTGTGAAGAAAAAAACGAGTACGCGGCTAAGTCACCCCCTCCCTCAAAGGGATTAAAACTTTACTCATACACAATACTCAATACTCGAGTAACGAAAAATTGATCCTGCCCCCTGACTACATCCCTGTTCAAAACAAGGGTGTGGAACTGATCAAAATGATCAAAAATGATCAAAAAAGATCAAAAATGATCAAAAATGATCAAAAATGATCAAAAAAATGATCAAAAATGATCAAAATTGATCAAAAATGATCAAAAAAGATCAAAAATAATCAAAAATGATCAAAATTGATCAAAATGGATCAAAAGTCAGTTGATTAGTTCTGCACCCTTGGTTCAAAATTAAGATAAAAAATTCATTAAAATTCAAAGAATTTCAGAAAATATTTATAGAATCAGAATATTTACCAAGATTAACAAACCACAATTTCATCATGCTTACCTAAAAATGTTTCCCTTAAAAATTCCCCAAAAAAAAGTCCACCCAAACTTTCAGTCCACCACTCTTCAAATATTTTGAGTGGAAAAATGAAATGAAGAATTTCCAACAAATGCAGCAACAAACAACAAAGCGAACAGAACAAAAAGATGAGAAAAAATGCCAAGAAAAATATGGAATGAATTATGAGAGGACATAATAGTTGTGTCGTCGAGTTATTCACAAAAAAATGGTTGTTGCTATTATTGAAAGCAAAAAATATCATAGCTGAAAATGCAGCGAGAGAGATGGAAAAACCATAAATGGATTTAAAATGAAAAGTTTTTCTTTTCGTAAACTGTTTTTCCAGCAGTCAGTTTTATTTTTAAAGTCTACAAGGGATGGGATGTGAAAACTCAACATCCGGAGTCTATTCAATCCGTAAAATGTAACGACTATATAATCTATGTAGCTGTAATGTGATTGTTGTGATTGTTATTCTCAAGTTTTTTGTTAAGGGGTCGTTTGGATGTTAAGTAACTCTAAAATGTTCACTTGGTCATCGGCTTACCCAGAGGGGGGTCCGTGTTTTTAAACTAAGTATAAATAGAATCCATTTCAAAAACTAATGATTCCTTTATATGAATTACACCTAATTAACTACGAATCAAACAAAATTTTGAATGAAAAAAATTACAATCTTTTTGAAAAAAGAGTTTGAAAACTCCGGACCATTCTCAAGGTACGCCCATGCATGACGGTATCATGACTCTAAGGGGCAGGGGTGTAACTTATTTCTATGGGGTTGATTTTCCATTTTATGGACTTCATATTCCAATGACTACTTATGGACAGTTTGAAAAGTATGTATGAAGCATAGAAAAGTCTGGACGTCAACCCAGTGATGAAGCAAGGGAATTTAGGCGCCTGGAGTTTAATTTCTCCCTTATAAGAATTTTTGTCTATTTATTTAGGATTTGTAACCCTTTGTGCCCCTTTATTTGAGCTATTTACACAACATGGTCAGAGTTGCTGCTCCGGTTGTCATCCCCTTGCTATACCACCCCCCTCACTTCTAGCATTACGTAATATCAAAACAACCTCTTACACAATGTTATTCCTGTTCTTCTTGAAACTGTTTATCAAGTTAATTAGCTAGAAAAGTTGTTTTTTTTAATGAACGACTTTCATGTGAATAGAACTTTCTCGATAATCATTGTGCTTCTGACACGTGTCATTCAGGGAAAAAGTATAAATAAGGATAAAATGCTTATGCTAAAGGCTTATTGATGAAGCCATTCAAAAAATAACTCATAGATGACATAATCGAATCAATGACAAATAAGTGTAAAAGTTCCACACAGCCGATGCTTCTGTTTGCCTGGTTTTTCTTGGAAATGGGCTTTGAGAGGTGTGGAAAGTCAATAAAATATGAAATATAAGCAAAGTTTTAGTCAACTTTTTTTTTGTTGGGTATTTATGAAAGTTTGAGGCCAGTTGGATGATTGATATGCGATGTAATTTGACCGAAAAAGAGTGTTTATGACCTCTAATATAACACTCGATTGATGTTGTGAATATTGTATGTAAATCTTTAGTCATATTAGCAATGGTTGAGTGATCATTTGAGGAAAACCACTAAGCTTCCAACCCACAAGTTTCCATCAATTTCCCACAATTTTCTCCTTTTCAACTTCTTTCTACAATAGCAAAATAACAATCAGACATAAAGTGAATAAAAAGCTACCAAAAAAATTGGAGTGAGTCGCTTCCACAAATTTTTTTAACTCTTATTCCACAGTGCAGCAATTTGCAATATGAGAAAAGTGGGGAAAAAATCTCATCCGCTACATTTTTTTGGCGTGGCTGCAGTCGATGGAAAATTGAGGTTTTTAAAGCTTTTTTTGCACAAAATGTGCAGTTAGTGTTAAATGATACTTGAATTATCAGTTGATAAATGCTCTCAAATGTATCCGGACGATTAAAGAAATATTTATTGATGCAATATGTTGATAGTGGGAGTACAAAAGCAGGACATACTGGATAAATTTATAAATAGCTTATGGCTATGAAAATGGAAAATTTATAAAATGTAATTGGAGATTTTTGAATAATTTGTAGACAGTTTTTGTGGCTGTGATGATGAAAAATTGATGAGTTTTCATCATGCGGTTAAATTAAGTACGAAATAAAATATTTTATGACAATGGACATTAAATATGATGCTTTTATGGACAACGTTCATAATTATTCTACGAATTAATCGTTTTTTTTTGTAAAAAGCTTTAAATGGCATGAAATTTTGTTTAATTCTAATTATAGTTTTATTATTTTTATGCATCCAGTCAAGCAGTGCTGTCGTTATGCCAAAATTGTGGGTCTTTATGACTGAAGCCTTATTTTAGCTATTTATTTGCAGAATCCTTATAAATTGAGAAAAATACATCAGTTTTTGAAAAGGAAAAGACAAAATATTGCCTTACTGTCTGTTCTCTACTTGACATCCAACTCACAGCCATCACCAAATTACATTTAAAAATTTATTGCTCTCAGCAGTTGGGGAGGGATTAGGGGAGGGGGTTGGTTTCCGTTCAAAAACCCTAGCAATTTTTTAAATATTTTTTTAGTCATGTTTTTGCATGGAGGAATGGAAATCCACCCTGGCTACGCCTCTTACTCTTAGTCAATCTATAAATAACTCTCATCTCGTTTCGCAAAAGAACTGCTATGACAACTTAATTGTTCAATAAAAAATCAAACGTCTATAAAATACAACAACAACATACATTTTCGTACCTTTAACTATTGCCTGGATGACGTCAGCGCATCAAAGTTTTTATGAAACTTATGAGCAGAGAAAAGGCGAGCGATAATTTTTATGAGGAATTTTCAGCAACGAAAAAAAGAGGCACTAAAAATACGAAATAGACAGCAATTTTTTATTTGTACGTCATAATATTTATGGGCTTCTTGCCGATAAGGGTTTGGGGAGGAATAAATTGTCTGTTGGAACTAATTTTAGTTATCAAAACATCTCAGTCCTTTTTTTCATGTGGTACTTCATAAGTATCGAATGATTACATTGGCTATTTTTGGTATCGAAAAGGGCAAATTGATTCAATTTCATTTTCAATTTTGGTGTTTTTCTTTCCTTCTTTATCTTTGGACTGTAAACCATGATCAATCAATGAAAATGTTTTGGAAGACTGACTGTTTTGGATTGAAGGAGATTTTTGAATAATTGAAATTTGTGAAATTTCTGCTGGTTCTGATAATTTAGGGTCATAAAGGATCGATTTATTTCATATAAATTTTGTGACGGGGTTTGGAAAAGTAAGCAACAATTGACATTTTTAGTGCTTCCTTCGGATATGGAAGACCTAACAAATTTGATGATTTCAAGGCAAACTAAGATTTTTTTTTTAAAAAAAGACAAAATTTTGTCGCTCTAGCTCAGAATTCGTAAAAATTACAAACAACGTAAAGTTCGAAAATAAATAATAAATTCAGAAATTTCGAAAAGTTTTGTATGTAATCTTATACTTCACAAGTGAAAGTTTCAAGCTTCTTTGAGAAGTAAAATAAATAAATAATTCAGTCATGAGGTTGAAATTAAGAGTAAATTTTTAGTGATTTATAAAACGTAGTTTTGTCTCAAAAATTTGGCGAAAACCAAAAAAAGTGGTAAAAAATTGAGAATACGGTGTAAAGTAAATTTTAGGATTTGAACCCACTTCTTAAGCAAAAGTTTTCATAAATCTGTATCTTATTCTGATAAATAAAAATTGGTTTTTTACTAGTGTTTGAAATCTCACCAAAAATCTCGCGAGAAAATTTTTCTCAGTGAAAACTTGATTTGAAATCTCGCGAGTTTTCAATTCTCGTGAGAATTTTTTTCTCACATTTCGCACGAAAAAATTTCGCGCGAGAAATTTTTTTTCTCTCGTGCGAAATTTGTGACGTTACAAAGGAAATTTTTCCAAAAATTTTGTATGAAACTTTTGAACACAAAGATTTTAAATGATATGAGTGTTTCTTCTGTGACTGATTGTGTTTATTTTCGTAAGCATATCAGTTTTCAGCTCCAAAACCACTAATGGAAGTGCGGAACTGATCATATCCAGTGCCTAAAACTTCAAAAAACTTCATTTCCTCAAATTTTGATCCTGATTCCATTTTTGAAAACTTATAAAAAATGTGCGGAACCGACCACTTCCGCTACCTCCATCGTGTTTTTTAATGTTTCTATCAACTTTAGAAGGGCAATAGAACCCAATAGCCCTATAAAATGTTCAAAAAGTCATCAGTTCCAGTGCATAAACTGTTTATTTTCTTTAAAAGACAAATTTAAGCAACCTTCCTTAAAAATAGATATGAAACTGATGACTTTTTGAACATTTTATAGGGCTATTGGGTTCTATTGCCCTTCTAAAGTTGATAGAAACATTAAAAAACACGATGGAGGTAGCGGAAGTGGTCGGTTCCGCACATTTTTTATAAGTTTTCAAAAATGGAATCAGGATCAAAATTTGAGGAAATGAAGTTTTTTGAAGTTTTAGGCACTGGATATGATCAGTTCCGCACTTCCATTAGTGGTTTTGGAGCTGAAAACTGATATGCTTACGAAAATAAACACAATCAGTCACAGAAGAAACACTCATATCATTTAAAATCTTTGTGTTCAAAAGTTTCATACAAAATTTTTGGAAAAATTTCCTTTGTAACGTCACAAATTTCGCACGAGAGAAAAAAAATTTCTCGCGCGAAATTTTTTCGTGCGAAATGTGAGAAAAAAATTCTCACGAGAATTGAAAACTCGCGAGATTTCAAATCAAGTTTTCACTGAGAAAAATTTTCTCGCGAGATTTTTGGTGAGATTTCAAACACTATTTTTTACATAATTTTTTTTACTTTTTTAAACTTTATTCCGCGGCTTGTAAAGTAAACTTCCAGTGATTTTCAGAAAATAAGACTTTCCCAGAAATATCTACACGTAGTTTGCTCCAAATGGTTTTTAGTTCAGATCGATAGCTTAATCCAGTAAAAAATTATTCATATTTCAAAAACAAAATATTTCCCCCCTAATTCAGAATTAAATTTTGCGTCCTTTAAAAATTGGATGGGATTTTTGTGGCCAAAGCCATGGTCGTCCCCCTTGCTACATCACTGGACAAGTAGACTGACTCTTCAAAAAAAATTAAAAATGCATTTATTACTCAATAAAAATTTCATTCTCCATAAAAAAAGATCTTAATCTGATATGTTTGTAAATACTTTAAACTTTATAAATTTATCAAACCTGATACTTAAAATTTTGAATCAAAAACATTTCAACTTCTAAAAAAATTATCCAAATTTGGCACTCAGTAGACATAACAACTTGTTAACAAAAATATTCTTATTTCTTATCAAGAAGCTAAATCCAAATATTTTTGACATTTATCATTACAAGATGACTCATACCATTCAATGGTGGTGCAATTAAAAACTTTTAATGAGGTTTCTTCATGCGACGATGTCTGCTTTGATTTTTTTATGAGACATGAAAAATTTTTCAGTATCAACATCCATATGTTTGTCTGGTGCTTATACTTTCTACACTCCAATAATCCCACAGTCAATTTCAATTTCTATAACAACAGAAAAAAATTAAATATTTGCTTCAATTTTTATTATTGCTGCCCACAACAAGTGAAATTATGTAATATTATCCAGCAGCAGAAAAAAATGTATATTTTTATTACAATGAAGTTGGCAACATTTCTCATAAATGTTGGACAATACATCTTTGTTACGTCCATTATTGACATTGATATATCAGCTTTATTAAAAATTTAATCATACAGTTGCTACTTGGAAAAATAAAGTCAACCATTAGTCTCATCACGTGAAACAAAAGCTTCTTGTGGCAGAAAGTTTATTAATAAAATTTTGAAGTTTCTATGGAAAAGTAAAGCTTTTGCTTATTCTTAAAAGAATGTGATGCTAGAGCCATTTTTGCACTTGCAGAAGGAAAAGAAGAAGGCGCTATGACGGAATCTGACCCTCTCAAGAGTTACATTTTTAAAAAAACTTTTTAAAGATAAAAAAATTAATTAAATTAAGAACAAATTAAAATTTAGTAAATATTTAAAATTCAAAAAAAGTTAAATTTTGAGAAAAGATTAAAATTTAAGTTTAACGAAAAAATTTAGATATAAATTTAAAATTAAAAAACATAAAATAAAAACAATTTTAAATTTAAATTTAAAGAAAAAATTTAAAATTAAGAAAAATAAAATTTAAAATAATAAACTAAAAAATTAAAATTAAAAAACTAAAATTAAAATTTCAAAAAATATAAAAAAGTTTTTAAAAATATTAAAATTTTGAAAATAATAAAATTTAAAAAAAATCAAAATAATTTTAAATTTCAAAAAAAAATTAAAATTCATAAAATAAAATTTTTTAAATTAATATTTTAAAAAAAGAGATCTAAATTTAAAAAAAAAATTAATTGTTTTGAATTTCCAATTTAAAGAAGAATCATTCTGGTAAAAATACCAAAAACTAAGAAAAGTACAAAATGAAGCTCAAAAAATCCACAACAAATTTCAAGCATTAAAAAATCATTTTTTTCATGACTTTTTCTTCATTATTTCCAATTTAATGTTTTCCTTAATATTTCTTTATTTTCACCTTAATCCTTAACTTTCATCAGATATATGAAACATGATCCGCAAGCCACATCAGCCTTATATCTTCTTACTCTTTTCACACACATAAAAACAATTTTTTTTACTTTCTCTGCCTTTTTTAATAAAACGGCACATACACAGCATTTACTATACTAGCATATCATGACTGAAAATTGGATTAAATTGAATTTCATCATTTGTTATTTGTACGCGCTTTCTATTTTTTCTTCAACTTTCAAAGCAATGTGAGAAAGATGATCTTATTCGTGACATTTGGGGGTGCTTAACGTTAAAAATCTATTTATTGAATTTTTTATTTCATCTTCTTCCTTTTTTGACTTTGTGAAAAATGAGACTAGATGGAAATTATACATGAAAGGATCGAGTAAATTTGAGATGATTTTTATTGTAATGTCAGTGAATTTTCGGAAAATTAAATGTCAAAGAAGCTTTATGACACAACGAAAAAGCTTAAATTACTTTCAGCTTATTTTTGTTTCACTTTTATGGTTTGGGTGTTTTGTGAAAATTTGGATAGGAACCGTTCACTTATTACGAAATGCGTTACAAGGGGAGGGGGTCTGATTGAGTTCCATTATGATGGAGTTCCATTATGATGGAGTTCCATTATGATGCTTCCATTATGATTGGGGAAATTTTTCTCTTGTCCTTTTTCGAATCATATATGTACTGGAAATGAAGATCACAGCCTTCCTTTGTAGGCTACAGACAGAAATGTCATTAAAGGAAGTAGTTCGGATCCCACTATAATCTGTAGGTCTAACTTGAGTGCGGTGACTTGGCGAGCCCTCACTCGTTAAACAATCATTAGCCGCAAATCACCCTAGCGCAGCTATGGATCTTCTAGAAGTATCACACAGCATCAGACCCCCCTAAAAATTGGACGTCATTTATGAACGATCCCATATCATCTAAGGATTTTTGGAGAAATAATCGGAATAAATGTGAGGATCATGAAAATTTTCTTGTCTCATTTTTTCTCATTTTATAAAGCTTAGAAATTGCAATGCTTAATGAACTTGAAAAAAGAATGAATTCAAGTTTGAAAATTTTACTTGAATTGGAATAACTTTATTTAATTTTAACGCAATTTGCTTCATGAACCAGAAGAGTCCAGTGGAAGAGGTCTGATACGGTTCTTACTTCTTACTGATGGATATCTTAGTTACACGTAAATAAACCGTGCATTAACAATGAATGTCATAATATTACCTAACTTCCAAGAAGGAAAATAAGAAGCAGAAAAATCCTTCCCGACATAACCTAAATAACAGAAATTTCAATTCAAAAAATTCTGTAGATTTTTCATAATTTATTTTTTCCTTGCAGATATTTCAGCCTACGCGTAAAAAATCTTAATATTGAGAATACAAATATTTAGATAAAATTATAAAGAGTCAAAAATTTTTCATTTTAAAGAGCTTTTCTTTCGACATTGCATCTGAATTTATCAAAAAGGTAAGAAGAAAATTTTATTGTTGCACTACTTGAAAGCAACAAGCTTCTTTTTAGAGAATGAAAGTCCATCAAAAGTCAGCGCAAAGAAGTTTGAAAATCCATAATAAATTGCCTTGGCTTCTGTCTCGTTGGCATAATTAAATGCTTCCATTATGATTGAGTTCGTGGAAAAAGAGATTCTTATCTGCAGGTATTCAGTAATACAATGTTGCAATATTTGTGCAGACAACTTCTACATTTCTTTTACATTAATTATTTTCAATTTAACTTTAATTTATTTTCAAACAAAATTGAATTTTTGGACTTGGTGGTTCAGTAATAGAGTGTCACACAGCTTTCCTCTCTTAATATTAGAAGCCATAAGTAAACGACCCAAAAAGTGAATGAACTCATAAAAATTATATTGAAACCGTGCTCCAAAAAGTTTCATCAATAAGCCTATTACCATTCAAAGGTACAAATTTTGGATTGAATTTGAATATTGAGTTTGTTATCGTGTTGAATTTAAATGAAATTTTTGAAATTTGATGTAATTTTTGAGAATTGATTGATGTTTGATATATATTTGAATTAAATAGCATTGGGTCAGTGGTGGCGAACCTGTTTTGCAATTTGATCCTGAAAAATATTTCGTGGTAAACCTGAGTATCCTTTACAAGGGGCATAGCCAGGATTTTTGAGGGGGGTTTCCATATTTTTTATTTTTGAAAAAATCAAAAAATTGATTTTTACAGAAAAATATTGAAAATTACTCGCAAAATCACTCTTAATTTCGAAGGAAATATAAACATTTAATAAGAAATTAAGAGTGATTTTGCAAGTAATCTTCAACATTTTTCTATAAAAAATTAATTTTTCAATTTCAAAAATGAAAAAATAATTTAAAAATTTGTATTGAATTTTGACCTTGAAAGGACCACCCCCTGGCTATGCCTCTGACCTTTACATAGCACAGTCCACTGTTCACGACACATCGGATGCTTTTTAGTGCGATTGGATTAATTATTGCTTTAAATTTAACTGTTTGTTTTATAATTTTGAGTTTTTATTATTCCTACGTATCTTGCAGTGGAAAGGTAAAGAAAAACGACCTATGGTCCCTTGCATCTTATGCAATAAGGCACAAAATTCAATATAAAAGTTCGAATATACAGTTTAAAGTGGTACGAATAACCATATAAAGGGGCACCAAATTATTGATTTGATTCGGGTATCACGGCATACATTTCAGCATTAAATGTCCCAATTGTTCTTATTGCTTAAATTCTATATTATTATTCCCTATTTCATTAAAATAATCTCTCTCTTATCAATCAGATAGCCATCAAAATATCAAAAATTAAGTCAATAATAATTAAATGCATTATTCAATATCCTCATCTATTTTATAGCCTGCTAGTTCTAATCAGTCTCTTGCAAAATTCAATTTTTCCCGGGTTTTCCATTATCAAACTTTTTGCCAGTATCTTTTGCTATACAGCTGCGCGTGTAGGTTTATTCGTACATTTCCGTCTATATTTTTGCTGAAAATGTCAAAGTTCACATATTTTAGGCTCTCTGCAGCACCCGAGCAGTAGCTATATTCAAGGATAAATGGGAGGAGATTTTTATTCATGTTCAAATGAAAATGAAAAAAGAAAAGTTGAAAGAAGAATGAAAATGGCAAAATAATATTTTGTTTAGTACTAATATTTACTTTCTATTTTTATTTCTTCCTTCATAATATGCTAATCGTAATAATTTCTATGTAATATACATACTTATGAAATGTTTCTGAATGTTTAGCAAACAATAAGAAATAATCTTTGAATATATGTTATGAATTTTTGCGTGGGAAATCTAGGCCAATTTCTGAAAACTCTGCGAAGTAATTCTTTCGGCTCATGCATCTGTGAATAAGACACATGAATTGGATTTCACATGTAGAATTAAATTCAAGGATCATTATGGTTTTCAACAGTGACATGAACAAAATAAGATAAATATATGTAAGTCGATATATAGAAAGGTTGACCCAAGGGCGTAGCCAGGATTTTTGAAGGGGAGGTGCCCAATTTTTTATTTTTAAAAAAATCGTACTTTAATATAAAGGTAAGTTTTTATACTTTTTTAGACATTAAGATTTATTTTAAGAGTAGTTTTCAACATTTTTTGTAAAAAAATTAATTTTTTGATTTTAAAAATAAAAAAATTTAAAAATTTGTATTGAATTTTGATTTCGACTGGGGCACGGCTACGCCGCTGGGTTGACCAGTAAATTTTCAGAAAAATAGAGAAAATTTCTTAAATTTAACTAAACCAATTTTAGGCAAAAAAACATAATTTTGGTAACTTTTTGGTCAAAACATAAAAGACAGTAGCAAAAATCCGCAAAAAAATCAGAAGACACAAACAATTACAGAAGACAGTCCCCTGAAAAACCAAACAGCTAAGTTTATGACTAAAAAATTGCGTGACGAGCATGACCCCTAAAAGTTGAGGGAATAGTTTTACCCACACAACAAAGGTTCAAATCCTTAAAATAAAATTTCTAAAAATTCAATTACTCAAATTTTGAGTTGCTAAATATGCTTAAGCTCGGTGGTGTCTGACCTCAAGCTTAAACTTACTCTTAAAGTTCTGCAGAAATTAAAGGCTGCATCTTAATTTTCAAGATTTTATTTTAAAGTAAAATTTACTCAATAATTTTAGTTTTTTCATGCTCGGAAAAGTCAACTCGAGTCCAAGCCTGACCAATCCTTAAAACTCCAAATTTCAGAAACTCAATGCACTATGTAATTTCTTGAACATTGTATGAGTTTTGGTCAAAACGATGTGTTTTTGTAATGATTGAGAGATCTGCATCTGGTGGAAATCAAACCCACGTCCTAAAATAATTATGTAATATTTCTGGTTTTTTTCCTAACGATTCGTCCTACAGAGGCCTATTCGCCTACATTTGCATTTATATGATTCAATACACTCTGCTCCTACACCACACCATACATTGTATAAACAACATCCAATTATCATTGATTCGTAAAATTTAAAATAGCCTAAATATCTAATTTTACAGCTGTTCATTAATTTTATTTTCCACTACTCAGTTATGAATAAAACTTCCATTCAATTTTATCAATGCCTAAAGGGAAATTATTTTAGTGAAATTAATCTATTCAAATTTTACATCCAACAAGAAAACTTTCCTTACTTCATTCATTAAATTGAAACATAATTATTATTCAAAAACACGATTTGTTCATCAACTTGTCTTTTCTCCGTCTTTATCATGTCGACAAGACGCCTACACAGGTGAACATCAGCTACAAAAAGGATCTTCTAATGCTGCAAAGCTATGGCAATGAAGCAAAGTAAAGCTCAGTCTACTCCTGTGGTTTATTATCTGTTAGGTCACAATGGCAAAATAGAGAAACACGCGCGGTCTGTGTTGCAGACACAAAGTTAGAAATAACAAAAAAAAAACATTTTCAGCAGTTGTAGGCTTCTCCTTCATATGTGACTGATGTATGTGTTCATGACAAACTTTTATAGAATTTTGATTCCTTTATTTCATCACATAATAATGCTTTTGTGACAGAAATAATGGCCATGATGACGAAGGAAGAGGAAAAATGGTTGCTGAATGGAATTTCTCAATTCCCTTGAAAAATTAAAGCTTCCATTAAATTCAAGCGTCCACGTGTAAGTACCATGGGTATCGAAGACAAATTGTGTTGCTTTTTTTGTGTATACTTTTAGGAAATTAGGAATCATGAAAAAGAGACGTGACGCTTAATTTCATTAGGAACAACAGAAAGCTATTAAATTGTCTTAAAAATTTAATATATTTCCAAGTGCATTAAGTAAACCTGCGACATTTGAATGAAATTTTAATAAATTCTTAAATAAAAGTCTGAGAATTTTTTGATTTCGCATGAAATACCACGAAATATCTCGTTTCTATGGACATAATCTTCTCGAGTAGATGGTAAATACAAGCATATTTTAAAAGAAATCTTATGCTTGCTTCTCAGGATTAACTGATCCTTAATAAAAGAAATTGTGATTCTAATTAACACAAAATAATCCTCAACGTTGGTCATAATTTTCTGAGTATTCCTCGTGCTTCATTAACATGGCAACAAAATGGAGAGGCTTTAAGAGAAAAGCAGGTATTTTGCGTGTGTCACTAATTGGTGTGACTGAAGTACCACGGCATGAAGTGTCCAATTACTCTAAAAATTTGTCAGAATTAATTCAATTTCACCCTATTTCCTATTCTTGGTACTGGCGTAGCCAGGAGGGGGGTTGGTAGATTTGTCCCAAAAATGTTCAAATTGGGGAAATTGAATTAGGAATACCTACACCGCACCGGTGGATACACTTCCTGGATATGGCAAGTGACACTTCATGCCGTGGTACTTCAGTTACACTCTTGTTGAACCTTGACCTTAATCATGTTAAAAATAAATAAATAGCTTTACCTGTAAAAATTTAAACGTCTAGTGGGATCGTTTATAAATGACGTCCAATTTTTTTTGAGAGGATCGGGTCTAAAAGAAAAATTTTTGGATGAAGATTTTGTGAGAGAAGAGGAGGAGGGTCTACAAATCATGTTTTTTGCATGATGTCATTTATGAACAGCCCCAAACTGCAATTTATCATTTCTCCAAACTTTGCGATCAATATCAATAAAGAAGGTTGGTTGGAAGAGGGTCAAACCCTCCCCATTGCATGATATTGTAGCTACCCTTTTAAAAAATTTAAATTCACCATTTCTGAGTCTAACAATTAGAAAAAAATAATTTAACTTCTCTCGAAAATTCTACACAACCAACTAATTAACATTGTTATGAAAATTGTAGCAAAAATAGAAAAATCTCGAAACTAGATCTAGTTTCATTTCACCGTGTCTATTATTCACAATTTCAATGCTATAAGCAGCCTACACAACTATCTCATTCACCAGCATTAAATTGAATATTCTAGTCTGATTTCATTATCATCATAATTAAATTAGAGCTGCATCAAGTTTCTCGGTATCAAGTTTGCGTCATGAAAACTTTATTTTCATCCCCAAATAGACACACGCCAAATAAACCGACCAAAAAGTTGAACATAGCGCGAAACTTCCAGAGCTAGACAACAGAAACAATTAGATAATAGACGAGGACCGTTGGGATTAAAATCCCACACACTTTTCGTACTTTCATACTTTATTCTAATCCCCGAAAATGTCGGAAATGACGCAGTCATTGTCCTTAATGGGACAACAAATCGTTAACAGCTCAAGAATTCTTTTTCCTATTTGATGAATTTTTTTCTTTCACTTTTTAATTTAAGACCTTTTCACATTCACTGAAAGCTGGGATGTGCGGAAGTTGGAGGAAAGGCAAAAAAATTGAGCAAAGTTTTGTATTTATATACAGCAAGATAAGGACGAAGAAAAGGCGTGAGAGATAATTGGGATGATTCGTGGAATTAGAAGGTGTAAGAAATTTTATGAATATTTTAGCAAATTTTTCCCCAAAAGAAAAAGGCTTGAGAAATGTTAAATGTGATCATATTGGCATAGATGTTCAATATTGATATATTAAAAAATGGCACATTCTCATTTAAAAGCCGATATAGAGCCGACTTTGGGCTGGTATAAAGCTTGTATGAACCAGTATGAACGAAGACGTTGCATGAATGCAGGGCTGATAATCAAAGGCACAAAGGCAATTTTTATTTGAGCTCTAGCACTCTTATTTTGGGGTCTATCACCGATTTAGACTTCAAAATAAGAGTGCTAGAGCTCAAATAAAAATTGCCTTTGTGCCTTTAATTATCAGCCCTGCATGAATGTGCATTTTGTGTTGATAATTGTAGTCCAAAATAATATTTTATCTAGAACAGATGCGTAGGTTTTGGGTAGCCGTGGATTCGTGACTTTTCCTTAACATTAACCTTCTCTTCTATCACAATATTTTTCCAGTGCTTGAGTTCCTTTTTGACTCCTACACGACGATACCAAACGATGCAACTTGCCACAATTTGTATCCAATCTCAGAGCCAGGAAATTAGGTGCTGTTTTAGGATTCTTTCCTTAAAAAATTAAAAAATTAAATATAATTTTCATTGAGGAGGGTTCCTCAAAAACATCCTCTACTCAGAGCTCACAACTCTAACCCACCCACTCTAAATATATGTATTGAACTAGATTTTCAGTCTAAGAACTTCACTTTAAAAATGCAATTTAATTATAATTTATTGCATCAATTATATAATAATTGAATAATTATAAATAAACAAGTCTACATCAATTAACATGCTTATATCCTTCAGAAATCTTCCAAAATGTTCACAAACCAGTGAATTTCCCCGTCAGACATGACGGAAAAAATTAATAAAAATATTATTTGTGATGCTAGGGAAGCTAGCAAAAATACCCTCAATCATAGAATATGACGGAAAGTTTCATGAATATGTTTGGAGAGGGGATTGTTAAAATTTTTGAATGGAAAGATTTAAGAATTTTTGGCTTTTTTCTCAAACCTTCTAGTAAATTGAAGAATTTTCCTGTGAAAAAAGGGGGAAATCCCACCCTGGCTACAAATAAAGCAAAACTAGTTCAAATTAAAATCCAAAACTAAGTGATAAAATGTAGCCGACCGACTGACTAGTGACAATCCTTATATTATTAATATTTACACACATCTTCATCCTTCACAAAATTTGTAAATCAATCTTATCACACAAACATGTTTACAGTCACAAAGCAAATTTCTTAACTAACCTCTCAAAAGTCATCAACTAAAAGTCTATCGGCGCTTGTGCAACATTGATTAATTAACTTTTTGCACGATTAAACAATTTATATTCTCTCACCCACAGCACTTCCTAGCATTGACTTAAATGCCAAGCCGCATATTGATTCAACTTCATTTATGTTAGCTAATTTTTGAAGTAAATAACAAGCACATGTGTGCGACTTATGACCTTTCATGAATTTCACATATTATGCAATATTTGAGCATAAACATCCTAAATGTTTGCAATGTTTTTGAAACGTTAAGCCTTGCAAATGTCAAAATAATTTACTGGATGCTGTTTGGTATTATATTTCATGCTGTTTATTCAATATTCTTATAAACAAGTTTTTGTAACATTTTCATATTAAATAAGCATGCATATTGAGTTACGGATTCAACTGATTTTTTTAGATAACATATCTTATTAGTAACCATGTTGTATGAAATTCGGAAAAAAGTTTTTCAATAAAAATAGAAAATCTTCACGTGGGCATATAAATTGTCGAATCAGAACAGAATCGTTTGGTTGCTAAATTTCCAACGTGTTAGTGAAGTCAATTCTGCTTTGATGTGGGCTCTATCAGTGATTCTCATAGAGGGTTTTAAGGGTCAACCCCCCCCCCCCCTTTTGAGAAAATCTTTCAATTTGCTAGGGGTTTTCAAGAAAAAAAAATCAACAGTGAGTTTGCATAATTCGTTTCTCATCTGCATCCCTCAATGTTTGATGTAGGTAGCAAGTCAGAAAAACTTGTTTTCTCAACAAACCACGGTAATATTTCATCCACGAAAACTGTGGATGGAAAGTTTTGTTTCACTGCTTTTTGCCACTTACTTTCACATCACATTTACATAAATATTTTATGGTTGAATGTTAATTTTCATGAAAAGTCCCACACACTTTCACAGTATTTTCCATAATTCGTTAGGAAATTCCCACATGGAATGAACATTGAAAATTATTTCGATTAAATCGCTGTTTAGGAAATTCCCTGTAAAATAATTCAATAAAATATTTATTCAAACGGTAATCATTATTATGAAAAATTAATTATTAATTTTCCAACTTGTTGATAAGTTTTAACATGTAAATATAATGGCGTTCAAAAAGGAGCTTAGGTGGAATAAATAATCTGAATTTTTAGTCGAAATAAATTGATGAAACTCGCTGGTTTTTTCGACTGTAGGATCTTAAATTATATTTTAAATTAAGCTTGAAAATTATTTTGAATATAATGAATTACATTTTAATCTTTTAGTGAATCAAACTGAAATTACATGTTGTCATTGGTTGTCATGGTTAAAAGAGCAAATCTTAGCTTTTGATCTCTTTTGAACTAAATATTTGAAATATTAACAATAGGTACTATTTTAGCTTACTAATCCCCTAATTACATATTTTCAAAAAACTTGAAAAAATTCCAAAGATATTTAATTTAGACAAATTAGCTGAAAATGAGCTAAAATAAGATGAAGTTTAAAATCAAGACACACAAAAGTGATACTTGGACTCAATTTTAGTTAGTAAAGTAGCTCAGGGCTCGGTTTTTTGGTATATCACTACTGCTACACCTAACACCTCTAGGTATGAAAGATAAGTATGGTAGGGATAGGGTATGGTAGGGTAAGGTTTTGGGTACATCGATAAACCAGCTTCAGATGCATCTAAAGACATTCATATTTCCGTAAACAAATAAAATATATTTTTTGTTAAAATTTATCTACAGCACACTACTGTGCTGCAGTGCACGATTGGACAACCACTGTACTATGTTTGACTATAAAACACATGATTTTTACAGACAGACCTAACTTAGACTGATGACACCTTTGTTTTTAACCAAGGCGTTAACAATCGAAAAAAGGTGATTGTCTAAATTTGTAATTTTTAATGAAAAAAACGAAAACCCCTAAACTATTCATGAATAGATTTCGGAATCCATTAGGGGTCGTTCGTATATTACGTCACGCAAAAAAAATGACTTTTTCGACCACCCCCCCCCCTTGTCACAAATTTTCCAATGAAACAAAAATTTTATGTTTTGACTGTCACAAATTCTTATAACCCCCCTCCCCCCTAAAAGCGTGACGTAATTTGCGAACGACCCCTTAGAATTTTTGAGATATGGCTAGTATTGTTTTGGGGTCACTCACTTATGATGTTCGCTTTTGGGGGAGGGGGGGGGGGCGATTAAGATTTTGTAACAGGAAAAGCAAAGGAAAAAATTTCCTTTGAAAATTTGTAACATGTCTAAAATTTCGTTTTTTTGCGTAACGTAATAAGTGAACAATCCTTTTGGGATTTTTCGGAATTTTTAGGATATTTTGTCTTTGTTTTGATATAAATTTTAAATAAGAGTTAGTCACATCAGGTGTGCAGCCAGGAAGAGACGATTTTTCATACTGACACCTTCCTCCTTCCTTCAATGATCTATGCTACCCTCCATAGGAACCTATTCAAGTATCAGCTAGGCTTGTCTTCATAAATGTAGAAAATGTTACTACATATTTTGTAAGCAGTGGGTTTGATAGATATGCTAATTGGCATTAGTTGTCATGTTTGTGTTTTATTAGTTCCAACGAAATCACTATCGCAATTAGAAGGACAAACCCATGTTTATGTTTCACAGAAAAAAATAATTTAAATCAACATTAATGAATTCTGTTGAAATAATTTACTTACAATTCATGACGGGATTTCCGAGAATTCATTTGTATTTCTAAAGCATGGAAATTTTATTGATGCAAAGGAAATTCCCAGGTACAAAAATCCATTTCCGACTTGTTCTTTAAATTAAAATTCCAATCAGATCAAGTTTTGTTCATAAAATAATTCCAAGCTACATATCTGAAATGCATAAATGTCCACCTCCAGTAAAAGTTATGTCGTTTAATATTGCATTCCAATGAACGTGCCATAAATTGGGATTTTTTCCGCCATGCCAGCGAATATTTTTCTTCATTCCGTTATGCCCACGCACAAGGTGAATTTTAGTTGCTGGAAAAGTCCATGAATGAATGAAAAACATCGCACATTCATAACAATACTTTTCATTCATTCACAAAGCGTATATACAGTGTACATGTTATCATTTGGAATTTATCCACAGCAAATAATGCAAAGTCTTCTTTTTATTTTCTAGCGGAATGAATAGAATCTACCTTTGATGCGTGGGTGCTTTCTAAATCGCACAATATATCCATATAATAAATTTGGGGAATTTTCATTTGATACATTTTTATGTGGGAAAATTGATATGAAAAATACTTGAACTGTTTAATAACATTATGCATGGAGAAATCCACGTGATAGATGAAGTGGCAAGTGCTTGGCAATGCTTGAAACCAATATTTGAACATGTAATGAATTATTTTTAGATTTTATTTAAGAAAATGCTTATGAAATTCAGTATCTAATGCCACAAATATCTGATCTTACATAATTTTAGAATTGCTCATTAAATCCTGTTCAATGGTTGAACACAATTTGACCATATTTATAAAAGTTCTCATTCTTCCGCTAAAGCCAGTTGATTTTCAATTCTTAGTGGGTAAACCTAATGTATATCCAACCTTTTTGAACTATACCTGCGAACACATTGGAGACATCTCCCCTGACATCTCTTAAATTATATGCTAAAATGGCTTGATAGTGTAATAATTTAATACTTGGCGCCTAGCTACTGCATATAACGATCATGGCTCGAGGCTGTGAAGGATTTTGAAGGTTTAAGAGAAAAATATATTTAACTAAGTGGTTTTGATCCTTCTATAAACAATAGGTTGCATCTTAAATTTTTTAACCGGTTACTAGGGCTACACGGGGTACCCTACCCCCTCCTACTAGGATGTCCTAGGGTATCCCACCTAGTAGGGATAGGGTAAGCAGTGGTATCCTAAGTCATACCCGAGGTAGGGTAGAGTAACCGACCCCTGATATTACAGCTACATGAGTTCCACCAAAAATACTGAAAAATCTATTAAAATATTCAACATGATAATGATGTAGAAACTAAGAGCTTCGATTGTTTCTACCGAGTTGCCATTAAGAAGCATTTGATGTGGAAATTTTTAACCTCCCTCTAGAATGAAAAAAAAAATATTTTTTCTACAGAATTATGACTTTTAAGATGTCTAAAATCCTTTTTTATTTATAAATATCCATTTTTTGTAGCGAACATACTTTGTTATCAAGCATTTCTCTCAAGGACTTTTACGTCAGCCTCCGCTTCTGTGTATCTCGCACACAACAAGATAGCTCTCTTGTTATGCGAATAAAGAAAAGAATGAAGTTAAGCAAACATTTTTATGAGGTGGATGAGATGGAAAAGTATGAGGCAGGAAAATAAAATTAAACGGAAGAATGAAATGAGCAAATGTCAAAGGTCAATGAAGAGAGGAAAAAAATCTATAAAAAGGTAAGAGATAAAGATAATCATGAGATGTTTTGAACGATAATGGAAAAGTAAATGAGAAGTAAGTAAATGAATTTTAGTTTTAAGCTTTATCGAATCCCATAATAATTTATTGAAAGAAAGCTTTTAAGTGCCACTTCTCAAATATAAATAACAGCCTGTATGGGCGTAGCCAGAATTTTTGTTGAACTCATTGAGTCAGCCATAATATAACTGTCATTAAAAATTCAAATTTTATTTCGTTAAGTTGATTGAAATTTGGAGCTAACTTCAGGTTGGTCGGATCTTGTTAATCCGTATATTGAGGAAAGAAAAACATTTTAATAACATTTTTTAGTGATTCTTAATTAAATTAAGTGCTAAAGACAATCTAAGGAACTAAGTCTAAATCCAAAGAGTCTAATCATTGAGGAAAAGAGTAAATATAAGCTAAAATTAGGGAAGAATGGAAGGAATTTAAGGAAATTATATATTTTTTAAAATTTTTTGAACATCTGTATATGTTTCAGGCTCTATTTCTAATGAAATATAGCTAAGAATTTCAAATAATGATTGGAAACTCGAATAAAATAAGAAGCTAAGATCTAAAGAAACTAAGAAGAAAATTTTATATCAAAATTTAAATTTAAAATGCAAAAAATGTTTCATTAGACAAAATATGAGCACTATCACCTTTTTCTCTGTCAGAAAGTGCCTTAAAAATGCGCCAAATTCTCCAGATTGTTGGCATTACTTTCAATATTTTCATATTTAATCTCCATTCTTGTCCTTATTCATTCTTTGTTCTTTGTTATCTAAGCACAACACCCACATATGTAATGCAGCCCTTGATGGTAGACAACAGTAAAATATTGATGTTTACTGAATGGAAACTGTTTGTTGCTGGCAGATCGAGGCAAATAAAAACAATGGTTGATTTTCATTGGTTGAATGTTGATGTGAAAGAACAGTTCGGGTGAGACTTAGGAGCGTAGGTGAAATTTCCTTGAGCTGGTTTTTTTCTATGTTTAAAGGGAATTAGAGATGAACTTTGCAGCACTTACTGGATGACATTGAAGGGATTATGATGTTTTATAGGGCAATTAAAGAGGAAGTTGAGGATTTATTTGAAATTATTAAACAACCCCGAACGGCACAAAACGGATAATCGAGAGGAAAGTCGTCCCTGAGCTGGCGTGACTCTGGCATACGGCTGGATTTGATTTCAATCCAGCTCTATGCCAGAGTCACGCCAGCCCTGGGACGACTTTCCTCTCGATTATCCGTTTTGTGCCGTTCGGGAACTTGAAACAATTTCAGAATTTCCACCTCTGTATATTTCCTTTTGTCAACAAAAAACCCTCAATCCTTATGTTTATGCACAAAAACCCACAAAAATGTCAAACTTCATTCAAGACAATTTCGTTCAATCAAATTCTTTTTAGAGATTTTGCGCAATAGATATATTTTTTAACATTTTTCAGAATTAATATTTTTATAACCTCCAACTTTTCGGACTTAATTTGACACCTCCTTTTAATTGGCGAGTGAAAGTGATTAACATTTTACCTATAAGACGTGTTTAGGCGTCTATCTTGACATTTAAATTTCTTCAAAGAGGATTAAATATTCAGACGGTCGTAATTACTATAAATTGATTCCTTTTTTCTATAAAACCCACTTTGTAGCTTTACTTGGTAGCTTTAACCCCTCAAACAACCACTTAACCATAATAAATATGGAATCTTTGTTTCAAAAGCCATAAAATAATATCAAAATTTTCTAAATAATAAACAAGTTTAGTAATTCTTCTGACATTTTCAGTTGAAATTCCATTAGGGGTGCTTCGTAAATTACGTCACGATAAAAACTACTTTTTCGACCCATTTGTCACATTTTCCATAGAAAATAATTTCTTGAAATTGAACTGTCATAAATTCTTCGAACCACCCCCTCTAAAGTGTGACGTAATTTACAAACAACTCTTCAGTATTTTTCAGAACTTTACCAAGCTTTTTCTTCTCAGAAAATTATTGAAACAAAATTACTGACCTGAAATATATCCGCAATTGCTTTATGCATTCAAGGATTTATTATGAGCTCTTTATGGATATGTCAGAGATTTTTCCAAAGAAATATCTCAACTAAGGAATCAAATATTGTAGTTTAATGTGTTAACATTTACTCAATTGTGTTTCAAAAACCATGGACAGCAACGTGATTAAAAAAAATTCTTTTCAAAGCACACACAAGGCTTCAAGTCGTAATTTTTGATCACGCAATTGGCTTTTATGTGTTTTATAATTTTGTTACAGCATGATTTTTAATGTGAAATTAAGATTTATTTTTAATCTAATTCTTATGCAGAGGGTCTTCACTTTACATAAGTTCGATAAGAATAAGATTATGATTTGTTCGCAACTAATGGAAATTTGGTCATTCACTTAGTACATTACAGGGGGTTACTTGGAGTTTAGTTACCATTTAGATATGCTAACATGATCTTAATTTGCAAAAATAGATGTTGCTGTATCTGTATTCCAAATTATGAGTCGAAACAGACAATTTTTGTCAATGCATCTTCCAAAACAAGTCATGAAGGTGACATAAGAGTAAACAACCGAATTTTGACTCCCCCTCCCCCCTGCTTTGATACAAATTTTCCATGAAGAAAAATTTCTTTTGTTTGAATTGTCACAAAATCTCAGACCCATTCCCCCTAAAAGCGTTACTTAATAAATTAACTTTTAGGTTAAGTTGACCTAACCTAGTGCATATAGTCGAGTGATCCCCGTTAGAAATGTCAACTAGAAGTTTGTCGTTTCACTTCTAGACGTTAATACAGAAGGATTCTAACATAAAAACAGGGTAGACATGTAGCGGGGTACATAGGAGTGGGGATTTGGGTGATTTCTTCCCTTTCTTGACACAAAATTCTAGGATTTTAAGAAAAAATCCCGAATAAATATTTGGTCCTTCCAAGTTATTCTAGTTCTAAGTGGAATACGATTCTATTTGAGGTTGGTCCTGCAAATTCTGATCAAAGAACATCAAGAATGGTGTCGTGAAGTAAAAGATTGTTAATTCGTCTGCTGTATGCCCCGGGTATACATATTTATCTTTTGAATCTTCCTATAATATAAAAGCTTTATGAAAGTTTCACAATTCCTTATAATCCATCTTAACATTTTAGATATAAAAGCTAATCATAATATCATGTGAGATTCCATATAAATTTGAAAAACAATTTTAAATTAATTTTATGAAAATTATTATCTCCGTTTTGAATGAATTAATGAAGTCTTATTTTATTCCCTGTTTAAGACATGGTTAAGGATTAAACGAAGCTCAACCCTTTCTTTGAAAACTCATTCACAACTTTTATGAACTAATAATTTTAATCCTTGAAAATTTTCTAAATTTAATTCATCAAAAAGTTCTTCAACTGCAGAATGAAGAAATCAACGCCCACATCCACGATCACTTTTATGCTACAGCTCAGTCCCTGAGTGTATAAGTAATATTCAAATAGAATAATTTATTTATCAAGAATTCATTATATTGCAAGGTATAGCAAAGCATCTCATGCTGAATTTTATTCAAACACCTACATCCTTTTTTTCTTGCAAATACCAAGCAAATTCACCTCCTTTGCACTTCCATTTGGTTGTGTTCTTGAGACATGATTTTAAAAAAAGATTTCCTTTAAGAAGTTGGATTTATATTTTATGCATGAAAAATATAAGTAAGTTCAAGAATGCATTGAATGTGATTGAGTAAAAAAATTGACATTTTCATGTTTAAAAAATGATGATTTTCTGGATCGAACTTAGCAATAGGTTATGAACACCAATTGCTACGAAAATGAGACATCTTATGTGTCAGTTCTAGACTTGAATCCAATGGAATCCAATGGACAACAGAAGTATTAACCGTTATTTTTTAGAAATTCAAAACTGTTTCGAAGTATTTCAGTGTTAAAATTTTTAAATCTTCAATAACCGTTAAATTTACTTATGAAAATTTGTAACGGTAATATTTTTTTTGAAAAAAATTACATCATTGAAGTTTTGATTTCGAAGACTAAGGGGTCATTCACTTATGACGTCCATGATTTAGGGGGGAGGGGGGGTCTGAGATTTTGTGACACGTTAAATTAAAGAAATTTTTTTGAATTAAAATTTTGTGACAAGGGGGGAGGGGGTCTCTAAAAATCCCATTTTTTGATGGACGTCATAAGTGAATGACCCCTAAGAACCAATTTCGAAGAATAAGAACTGTTGTCGCCAATTGGTCTTGAATATTTGCTTTAGCTTCACTCTTTTATATTTTTTAGACGGGGGGTTATTAAGACGAGTTTTCTATAAAAAACCGAGTGTACTGGAAATTAAGTTAGTGTTTAGTGATCCCCAGGAAGCCAATAATTTTTTGTGAAAGGTATCTTAGGGGTCGTTCGCAAATTACGTCACGCTTTAGGGGGAGGGGAATAGGAGAATTTGTGACAGTCCAAATACAATAAATAAAATAAATTTTTCTTTCTTTGGAAAATTTGTGCCAAGGGGGAGGGGGTCAAAAAAGTCGTTTTTTTGCGTGACGTAATTTACGAACGACCCCTTAAGGGTCTTTTACAATTTATATCATAGAGTGACGTAATTGTGAACAACACCTTATTAAGGAGGTAGCCAATAGTGTTTAAACACCTCCCTAGATGGGAATAAATATATAACCCCCATAAGCCCCCCTCCGTGTCTACTTCGAGCTCAGGAACGACCCTTAGAGTAACGCATGATGAATACCTTTAGTGTAATCCACAAATGACACCCAACTTTTATAAAAGGAGGGTAGGATAGATTCAAAAATTCTTTCTGCAAGCGATCAGTCTTGACCACACCAATTCTATAAACTTCGATTTCATAAAGCTCAAACTCACATTGGTCAACTTAATGACATGCGTTTTGGTATAGCAATCTCACATCCCAATCATGTTAACTTCCTTCTTACCCCCAAAAGAAAATATTCCAAAATGCAATAAAAAAAATCATCAAGTTTGCCAAAAGCAATCATGTCTGCCGAGATAATATTATGAGAAGTTGAAATAACTTCTAATTTCTTCCTAGAATTCGGTTCCTTATTTCATTTCGGATTTGCTCTACCACTCGCATAATAGTGTATAAGATGCTGTAATTTTGAGGTTTTTACAAGATGTGATATTTTTCTTATCGTTTTTTGGCAACAGCTCTGACCCGGAAGCGGTTTCTAGCTCTTACTGTTGATGTTTATGTCACATTTCTAAGTCGTGATATTGAAATTTATAAGAATCCATTTTACTGTGAATGCTGTTTCCACTTCCAACACTCAATTGCTGGGAATGTCGGAAGGCTATAAATTTAGTCGACAAGCAACAATATATTTAAATTACTGATACTATTTTTACACAAAATGTCTTATTTTTTACTGCTTGCTTGCTATTGAGAGTGATAAATTACCCAAAAGTGGTACACATCGTCTTCTTTTGAATTTAAAATTATACCCCATTACTGAAATTGTTGTGCATTATAAGCTATTTTTGAGTCTCTTGAATTTGTCTACTTTTGGAACTTTTTATAAAAATAAACTTGGTGTTATGATCACTTACCTTTTTGATACGGATGCGGGGTTTATTTTGAGTTGGTCTATAGGGATGCTGATTTTATATTTTTAAGCATATAATTTATATTTGTGGATGGTGCGTAGACCTTCGTTTTGTTGGGTTTTGTTATTTTGAATACAATTTGATTAATGAGAGCATTCAACTGTAAAATTGGATCTGAATTTAAAAAGTTGCCAATTCTGGCTTGAAGAAGTGACAATCACCCCCTCCACACCTCCATCTAATTGCTGAACGTCATAAGTAGGCAACCCCATAGTTCATATTGAGAAATAGAAAAATGAAGACCTGAATGGAAATTCAGGAATGTAATGGAGAAGCGTAGTGTAATCTGTAGCCGGTTCCTCGAGTTTGAACCTTGCCATACTAAACACAATGGCTAAGGAATACCAGAGATTTCGACCACTGGGGTAACGAACTAAATTTAAACGAATCTTAAGTGCTAGTGAAAAGACGTTTGGTTGGACAACAAACCAGCTCAATTTTGAATGTTGTCTACATGGTGTCATTGCAGACAGCTTACTTAGATTGCTAAGGATAATAAGGAAGCTCCGTTTGAATTGACTGCAAACAGCACCATGAACCGTTATTTTTTTAAATTCGAAATATTTTCGAAGATTTTTTTGACTGGTAAATCTTTTGAATTTGAAAATACCGTTAAAAAAGTTCCACTTATTCTTATTTATAGAATGTTTCGGCACTTTAAAAACATGATTCATTGATTTCTTTTGGTTACAGCTAGCAACTTTGCAAGCTTTACCCGTATTTAATTTAATTATGCAAAAAAATTGTTTTGATTTACAACGGTCATTTTCAATTTAAAAAAAACCAAATTTTCGAAATTTTGTCTTCGAAAAATAAGAACCATTTTCGAATAATAAGAACTGTTTGCAGCCAATGGGGTTTTAGGAATACTATCTCATTGGCATGTGGTTAATATTTGAATTGTGCCTATCAGGAGAGGTTTAACCCTCAATTTTGTGAGTTATAAAGGTGGAGGTTGGTCAAAAAACTCTTTTATTAATCAAATTTCTTCATATACTTAAAGATGAAGGCTTACCGGAAATTTTTCTAGACGATTCGAGGATGCTCTTTTGAAAATATCAATTTCGAAAAATCAAAGACGAATGGATATCAAAGGAAAACCTTCAATGAATATTTCGTTCCTAAGAAGCACATCTGCAAAGCAAACCCGTCTTTGAATGAATATTTTTTCATAAAGTAAAATCAAAGGAAAAAAGTCTTTTGACAGAAAGCAAGTCGTTGAGTATCAGAAAGTAAATGAAAAATTCTGAATGGATATTAAGATTTACAGGATTTTCATTCAGACTTTAAATTAATGAAAATTTTACCTAGCTACAGAAATGTCATGCAATTATTTGTTGCTTTCTCTGAAACTGAGAATTGGCACACGGTATAGTCAGCACCAGGTGACATCTATTCAGATTATGCATCATATGGCCAATAAATTTGAAGGCATAATTGTTATTCTCAGTAAAGAAGTAATAGAAAAATAGCCAGCAGCCACAGAACCACGAAATTGCTTCTCAAAATGACCTCGAAATAAAACTCGTGGATGCAGAAGATAAAAATATTAAAACATTTTTTCCTCAACTAAATCGCTTTCGAAAAAAGTACAGGAAGTGCACAACAGATAGGAAGGAAGGAAGAACTTGATATGATTTGTTGGATCTTTTGTTACCAAAAATAAATTATTCAATTTTATTTCATTCTGTATTGTTTTTCGTTCTGACTAGTGACACAAGCTGTATGTATAGTCATAATTCATACAGCAAGTTCATTCAACCAACACAATTGTCATCCTTTTGTTGTTATCGGATTAAAATTTATTGTTTATGTGGGAATTCTATTTTTGGCATTTCCAGAGCTTTTAATAGGATATATAAATTGTGCTGTAAAGATAATGAGTTATGTCTTATAATGTCTGTTGATTGAGGTCAAGTTGTTGTGGATTTGAGATATTTTCATTGGATGTTCAGCACTGAATCTTACAAAATCTTGAAAAATGAGTTTGGATGTGCTTTATAACATTATACCAGCTATGGGTAATTAGTACAAGAGATACATACTGAATATAGTAGCTATAGAAAGACATGAAGCACCTAAAATGCCTTTTTAAGTGCCAAAACTTAAAATTATGAATTTGCCTCACGCAGGGAAAAAACTATGAATTCGCTCTGATTTGAATTCAAATCCAAATGACCGTTAGAAAAAAACCGTTAAAAAAACTGTAACTTAATATTTTACATCGTAAATCCACAAAGATTGTCCTGAATACTTTTCATGAACCATTTATCATATTCTGTTGAGAAATGTTCGCAAATAAACCCACATAACATGATCAAAATTCAGCTCGAAATTAATTACTTAATGCGATTCTTATTATGATTAATTAAAATAAATAAAAATGTGCAGAAAAAGTTTTAATTTTCCACTTGATTCCATCGTTGGTTTTCATTTCTCGTGTAGGTGTTGAAAACGGAATTCTTGTGTGGGCAGTAACAGCACTGCTGAGGAAAACAAATTTTTATATGCTTATCATACGTGAAAATATTCTTTTATTATTCCATTAAATTAAGTAGATTAAGCTTAATAATAACATTTTGGGTAAATTTAATTCTTTCGAAAGCTCTGTAAAATTGGATAGATATTCTCTAGACTTTCTGCAATCTGCTGATTGGATTTTGCACCTGTGAATACAATCTTGCCATTTACGAAAATGAGCAGCACGACTCGAGGACGTACCATCCGATAAATGAGTCCAGGAAATAGCTCAGGCTCGTATGATGAGAATTGACCGTGCATTTGATTGAGATTCTCAAGACGAATTGGGAATCGAAGATCGACAGTTGCTACTAAATTCTGTACCTTAAAATCAATAAATTTAACTTCATGTCCTAACTTCTGGATGATTCGAGCGAACTTTCTAGCTGCTAAATGTGCATCATGTTCATTCCTTGCACCCGTACAAACTAATTTACCAGATCTAAATATTAATGCTGTACATCTAGGCTCTCGAATTCTCATTACAACTCCATGAAATCTTTGTGGATTATATTCGCTATTTCTTGTACGATAATTAATCATCTGAAGGTTCAGTTCACAGCCAAGAGCAACACTTGCGACACAATTCTGTATTTTTATGGTATTTATTGCCTCCTGTGGACCGCTCGGTGCCAATTGATGATGTTGTGGATGTAAAACTGCTGGATTTTGTTGTGGAATCTAGAAATATTTAATTATCACATTATTTAATGGCTAATCTACTAGTTTTTTGATGCAATTTGAATTCCTACCTTTAGAGGACTTCCAAGGATCTGCTTTAATGGTGAATCAATGTCCATTTTATTGAAATAATTTAACTAAACTACAAACTCGTGAAATTTTTTGAATGTAAATAAAGAAAGTCTGTTTTTCGTCGCTTTTGTGTCACTTCTGTTGGCTGAATCTTTTCATAGTTGTTTATAATCAATTTTTCGACCACTTGTTGATGTTTCTAGCTTCGTTTGGCAATTAATTAAAGCTTAAATAATTAAATTAAGGAAGAAAACAACAATATTTTAATTCAATGTCAATAATGAACAAACTTTCACAGGAAAATAAAAATTTTGTAGTTTTTCTTAAATATCTCAGTAATTAAAGCACTAAATAGAGAGCTGAATAGAACAGAAATGATGGCAATTCAATAAACTTTAAGTAAGAAGTATCTAAAAACGTGGAAACTAAAGTTTTTTATTTTGAAGCGTTTGAATTTTTTATGACCGTTACGGAATTCAAATATATTTTGACCGTTATGAAAAATTTACTTAATTACACTAATCTGCAATCCATTTGACATAATAAATAAAACAAAATATATTATTGAATTAAAAAATTGATAATTTTATTAATCGGACATTGATTGCACGAGAAAAGTCTACATAAAGTCTAAATTGATTAAAATAATTTTTTCATGTCAATAGTGGAAATAATGTCTTACTTATAGTTTATGGAAGTCATTAAAATGGTTAAAATAGACGAAAAAAATCTCAAATTGAATATACTTGTCATTCACATTTCCCAATGCTCTTCAATTGTCACTGGACGTATACAATAAAATAAAATTAAAGGAAGTAAAATGAACCAAATTTTGTTGTCTTTTCTATCCGTGTATGGTCACTTCCTGTTGACTCAACTGTCTTAGTATTTGACTAATTTTAAACATGACTTAAATTTAAAATAAAATGGAAAACTGCTTTGGCATCAAAAGATTCACGTGTTAGCACCCAACTTTCTAGCCCTCAAAATTAAAGTCATAATTCTAGAAGACGGAATTAGAGATTAGAAATGGAACCGGCAATAAATATTTAATATTTACCTCAGGTTCTGGAGGAATTTCAGGTGCATCTTTGGAAATATCAACTCCTTCAGTATCCAATAATCTTAATTTTATTTCCACCGACAAGAGAGTCTCAAAGTCTTCTTCCATCTGCTTGCTAATCATCTTTTGCTCCAAAAGACATGAAATCCCTGAAAAATAGTAATAAGTCATGCATGAGTAAAGTTTTAGGTCAGATTTTGATTTCAGGAGAGAAACATGCTTGAGTTAGTAACCTAGTTGCAGCTCTAAGCATTTCAATTACGTAAAATAAAGTCAGATGCAAAATGTTTACATAACAAGAGTTCCTGTCTCCTACAAACTAAACAAACCATAGCAACCTATTGTTACATAAAATTCAACAGATGTAAAATGTTTAGAAATACGTAATAAAGATATTCTTCAAGTTCAACAATGTGATGCATTCATAACACACCACATCATATCTGCAAACACAGACTAGATGATACGATTTTAATAAAAGCCTATCAAAGTGTATTTTTCAACCGTCAAAAAATATTTGAAAAATAACTGTCAAAAAATAGCGGTCAAAAAATATTTGAAAAATAACGGTCAAAAAATATTTGAAAAATAACGATCAAATAATATTTGAAAAATAGCTTTCAAAAAATATTTGAAAAATAACGGTCAAAAAAAATTTGAAAAATAATGATCAAATAATATTTGAAAAATAACGGTCAAAAAATATTTGAAAAATAACAGCCATTTTTAGCACCAACAAACTCACCGTCTATCCAGTAATTGAAGGTAGTGTCGTCAGGTGCCACAAAGTCAAGCGTCTTTTGCTCGCCGCCATCATCAAATGCAATTGAGAATAAAGTTGTTGGTTTACCGCTTCTGTTTGCCTTGATTTCCTTAACATGTGGACATTCTTTATTAACCAGCAATTGCTTCATATCATTTACTCGTACTTCACTCTTAAGTTCATCAAGTGTTGGGACTGCTTTCTCATCACAATCACCATAATGAAGAATCTTATGGTTTGGTGACAATCGGACGTACCAAAACTTATCCTTTGATCGACTTCCACGAACAAATTTATTAAATCTAGTTCCTTCAACGAGAAAGCCAAGCCGTTGTTCTCGAATCAGTGACATTATTTCCGGACGAAGTTTCTCCTTAAGTGACACAATTGCTGATGCAGTTGACTCACATTCTTCACGTGCTGTCCTCTCCTGTTGACGCATTTCAGTAATTTTCGCATAGGACAATTCAGCCATGCGTATCTTAAAGTTCTCAAAATCACGTGGACGCGAGGCAAGTGACCGAACAATTTGCTCACGTACAACATCAAACACTTTTGAGAAATCCTCACTTGTAGCTCGCATATCCTTCCACGTACGATTTAATGCCACAATACAGACACAAAAGAATTCTTCGAATGGATGGTCATGTGTGAAGAACATTGGATGGAACTGATCCTCGCCTGCTGGTGGTTCCTCGCCGATTCTTAAAATGTCACAAAGAACCTTTACAAGTTCAATGCTTGTACGTCCAAATGGACATTCATATTCATCCAATCGACAGCTATTTTCATGGACAACCTTTGTGTAATGTTGTGTCTGGTTCCTTGCAAAATAAATCATACAGTCAAGTGCCAAAAGTGACGATTCAGCAAAATCCTGGGCTGGATTAACATCATACTTAAATCCAAGCTTCTTATAATGTTGTTGAGTCTGACCTTGCCTTCTTGGACCAGTTGATGTTGCATCATGTTCAATTCCTTCACTTTCGAATGCAATTCTTCTCAATTCCTTAATTTTCTCCTGAGCATCAGCATCAACGTTTCGGTCATTCATACGTGGTTCCAACATTCCAAGTGTTAATGACTGTAGGACGCTTAACTGATGAGCCATTTCCGTTCGATTTTGAGCATTTAAAACACAACTGTCAAGAATTACGCTGCGATATTGCTTTGTGCTGAATGTGCTTGCAATTACACGACGTTTTGCATCATTCATTTGCATAAACAGAGCATTAACGAGTGCAATTGTATTTTGTTGAATGATTGGTGATGATTCTCGTAAGAGCTTCAATAATGTCTCAAAAGTGACTGAATGCTCGACGAGTGAACGTCGTGGACTATTTTGAACAATATTCTCGAGTATTGATAACGATGATTCAATGACATGATGTGAGAGAAATGTTGGCGATGGATTAATGAAGGCAATATTACGATTTATGAATACATCACTGAGTATACCCCATGAGACAGTTCCATGATCCATTAGTTCAACAAATGATTTTAATGCAAATTCAAGTCTCTCGCCTGAACACTTTTCATCCTCAATCATTTTGATGAGTAAATCGAGACCTGATTTATTGATGAACTCAATTGCAAATGTTAAATCAGATGAGAGAATTGAGAGACTTTGTAGGCATTTTGTCTGTTCGATTAATGATCCAGCACGAAATATCTCCAAATAATCGTTTACAGTTTTTGTTGCACTAAAACTAATTTTTAATACAGATCCATTCTTGACATCCGTTCGATTCTTTTCAGTCACGAATCCTGCATTTGTTTGTTCCGTGAATTTTAAGGAGTAGTTCTCATAATCCGGTAAGTTCCAGTTATTGCATAAATCACTAATAATACTAGCAAGTGGTTGTTTTTGATCGAATTCTATTAATTGCGGTTGATAGTCTGGTGATAGCGGTTCTACTGCTATCTTTACTATCGACGCATCCTTCACGGCTATTGCTCTTGGCGGAAGCATGAATCACGATTTATGCTGGATGTTTTTTTTGTTGTTTTTTTTTCTTTGGGTTTGGCTTTTTATGATAAAATTTTGTTTTTGTCAATTTTGTGCTATTTGAGCAGTGCTGACTGGATGATTTCACTTGGTGAAAACTACTTAGTTAAGTTAAAAATAAGAATAAACTAGTTTAGTAGGAATTTGACACTAAAATCACACAGAAATTGATAAAAATTAATACTGAAAAGAACTATTTGTTATGATTCTTTGGGAGACCTATGACGTTACCCAAATTGCTTGCTAGACGGTGCCTTACTATATCATCCGTTCCTTTGTTTTTCTATGTAAGTTAACCGATTATTACAAAACCAACTCAGCTTAGCTGATTATTACAAATCAAAAAAATTCGCCGAATCACCGTTCGTGAAATAAAGTTTATTAAATTTAACTAGTTTAAACGCTCTGGAGAAGATCAAAAGTTATTAAATCAATAATATAAATAAGTGCTGTATCGTAATTAATTGAAATTTCATCAAGATCACTGTTAAAAGTAGGAAAAATCTGTGAAAAATGGATCGTTTGTTGAGTTTAGGACGTAAGTTATATATTTGTGCAATTTTCATTGTCTCTATGCCTTACTATGTTGCTTGATGTGGATTCTTCAATGATATCTAGTTAAATAGTTATGAATCTCACGATTAGTCCTTAAAAAGTGCATAAAAAGAACCAGTAATGAGGTTAATGGAACAATGATTTGCATAAAAATGAATCCAGTGTCTAACAACAAATTTGTTCCTTTATAGGCTTACCTGGATTATCTCAGCCACCTCCACCGACTGATGCTCCTGTTGTTGACACAGCAGAACAAGTTTATATCTCATCATTAGCTTTATTGAAAATGTTAAAGCACGGACGAGCTGGAGTTCCAATGGAAGTTATGGGACTTATGTTAGGAGAGTTTGTCGATGACTATACAGTACAAGTTATTGACGTATTTGCGATGCCTCAAACAGGAACGGGCGTATCCGTCGAAGCTGTTGATCCAGTTTTCCAAGCAAAAATGTTGGACATGCTTAAACAGACTGGTAGACCTGAAATGGTCGTTGGATGGTATCATTCACATCCTGGTTTTGGATGCTGGTTGTCAGGTGTCGATATTAATACTCAGCAATCATTTGAGGCATTAAGTGAACGTGCTGTAGCTGTTGTTGTCGATCCAATTCAATCAGTTAAAGGAAAAGTTGTGATTGATGCCTTCCGTTTGATTAATCCAAACATGTTAGTGCTTGGACAAGAGCCACGACAAACGACATCAAATTTGGGACATTTACAGAAGCCATCTGTACAAGCTCTTATTCACGGTCTCAATCGTCATTATTACTCAATAAGCATCAATTATAGAAAGAATGAATTGGAACAAAAGATGCTCCTTAATTTGCACAAGAAGTCATGGATGGATGGACTTACACTCGCTAATTATGAGGATCATTGTAGCATTAATGAAGGTACGGTTAGTGAGATGCTGGACCTAGCAAAGAATTACAATAAGGCACTAGAAGAGGAAGAGAAAATGACACCTGAACAATTGGCGATTAAGAATGTAGGCAAACAGGATCCAAAGAGGCACTTAGAGGAGAAAGTCGATACACTCATGTCCAACAATATTGTTCAGTGTTTAGGCGCTATGCTCGACACTGTCGTATTTAAGTAATTTCTATCTCCCTGATCTTTTCTTTCTGTGAACGTCTAATTCATTCGGAATAAAAATATATATCCATTAATTAATCCATTACTGATTAAAAACACAACATGTCTCATGCAATTTATGATTTTGTGAATAAAAAATTCTAAATTAGACGAAAATATTCTTTATTAAGGATATCATTTCAGGACATAAGCTGGTGATCTGCTGCTTACGTAAAGCTAGTACGTAATGAAGGAACTAAGCCTTAATTCAAATCATATTTAAATACTTTATCAAAGACCCTCATTTCCACATTCAGTGACCTCAGATCCTTTCTATCCCTTTGACAGATGAACTTTCCAGTCACAACATCACCAACTTTCACATCAACAGGCTCGTCCAAATAAAAGACACATTGCTGCCAATGTGTTGGAGTTGATGCCGGTGATGTTGAGAATGAAACCTTTTCTTGTGGCAGGTCGAAGAATGTATCGAAATATCCAACAATTGATGTCATTTTGGACTCTTTTGTTACTTCCAGTGAGAAATCATAGGAAAAGTTTGAGTAGCTTAAATCGCATGTGTTGATGTCTAGTTCACAAATTATGTTGGGTTTGGTCAGCACGAATTCATCATGACATTTCTCAACGTGAGCTTCTCGTAGGATGTCTTTAAGGATGCACTTCATGTTGTAGCCATAAACATTATCGAAGAATTTAATGAAATTGTTGTATCGTTCCTCACATCCATAGCCGACGATGCTGGAAATAAGAAAATTATTTGTCATCAAGTTTGTAAGCTTTATTGACTGGATTCTTACCTTATGTTGCATCTATTCGGCAAAATCAGTCCACCTTCCTTTAGATAATTGTTTCGTCCATAAATGATGCTGTCAAGCATACCTTCAAAGAACAAAAAGTAGCCCATCCACTCAGAAATTATAATGTCAACCTTCTCGAATGGCATTTCTATATCTTCAAGCCTTCCTTTTAAGAACTTTACATTATTAAAGTTGTTGATTTGTGCAATTTCCATTGCATGATAAATAATATCTGACTGATCTACAGCATAAACATTCTTAGCTCCTGACTGACTAGCAAAAAGTGAGAGAATGCTCGTCCCACAGCCAATATCAAGTACATCCTTATCTTTAAATGCATCAGAATTCTTTAAAATTGCATCACGATAACTTTCAGTTCTGACTGTGTCACTGAGCATTGAGTGATGGATGGAAAAGTGGGAATAAGATTCAAAATAGGAACTGTCGGCATCAAGACTCACACTTGCGACTCCACTTCCTTGATTCTTCCTCTTTTGTACTCCTGACGACGATTCCTCTTTTCCTATTAATCTTTTGTAGCTTTCTTTCATCGTTGTCATGTCATCCATTGCTTGGTGCAGCATTTGATCCTTAATTTTCAGCTCATTCCTTAAATCCTCAATTACTTTATCGATTGGTGAATTTGTTTCGCCCGTTTGCTCACTTATTTCAAGCTCATCAAAATCGTAGGATAGCCATGACTCAAAATCTGCAGCTGGTTTCATGTACTTATCATCCAGCCATAACGGAGAATTGTCTATAGACACTAAATCCTTGGGATTTGTAATTTTGTTGGATCTGATGAAGTTCACTAGCTAAAATAAAAAGTTTATAAGTACATCCAATAAGGCTGAATGTCAAAAACCCGTACCTTAATGTAACTGTAAAAATCCATTGAATATTTTGCCTTTAAACTTCTCAAATCGAATTGATGGACTTGTTCCAAATGAGGAACTGCTTTTTCTATTGATGGAAATTGTGAGTTACAGAATAGACAGACTGTTACTTCCTCATTCTCAACTATTTCCTCCCATTTTTCCTCATCTGACGAATTATCTGAATCAGCCTCATTTATCAATTCAGGAAGATCTGTAAATTTAATTAATTAATGGATGTTGTTTATTAAGCAGTTCTATACTTACCATCATCATCAGATGCCATTGTAACTCTTTAATTAATTAAATATTCGAAGAAGGAATAATTTTGAGTTGAATTTTGTTTACCCACGTGTTTGGCTAGAAAGAGAAGAAAAATATTTGAAATTTAAAAATACGTTAGAAGAATTTTTGATCAAAATATTAAAGTATTGAAGTTTAAATGAATTTTACTGGATTTAGATGATTGATTCATATAAATAAAATGTGGAAATATTAGAGGAATTAAAATACTGTACTGAAAGTTGTTAAAAAGCCTATTTATGGTCAAATAAAATGCAGAAAATTCACAAAATACTATTATGCTATTAGTGGATACCATTAGAGGGGGGGGGTCTCAAATCATCTGTCACCTAATTTTTTTTTGAAAACTTTGTGATTTACAGAAGGGATCAGGCTAAATAATTCAATATTCATAGATTTATATTTTTAAGTTAAAAAGTTAATTTAAATAAATTTAAAAAAAGTTCACATTTTAATTTTAATTTGTCAATACCTATGGATGGCTATCAATAAACACTAATTTTCATACCTAATAAAAAAATTTGAAAAATGAGGCAAAATAAAATAGAAACTTCTCAATTCCCACCACGACATCGAGCACCTTTTCACTCTCAATTTTTCAAGTTCAAATTACTATATTCGAAGCTTAACAAGAATTTCTAAGAATTAAATGCGTATTGTTCTGTAAATACTATCCATTGTGAATTAAAATCCACAGGAATTCTCCATCAAAAGAGTTCATTAGCCTTTTGTCTACCAAACAAGAAGCTAATGAATAAACTGTGTTGATAAAATAAAGCAGGAGAAGAGAATCCAAAAACCTATAATTTTCCATTGCAAGTTAATTAGAGTCTTTTTTGAGGGGGATTTCTTTGAAATAGATTTTAATAACAATTCTATAACGATGAAATGGCCAAAAGCAAAATTACTTTTATTCTTATTCAAAATTAGCGTGTTGATGAAATTTTGTGGGTTTTTTTGAAACCGAGGAACACATGACATGGCTCTGTTGATCTGATATTGAGTTTTGACCTTTGACAGAAAAAAATCTGATAGGATGACCATTTAAGGTATATAGGGTATTATCCCATGTTTATGGTGATCAAAGAGACCACCATGCTTGGTATCGATCGATGAGGAAGTAATTAATGACTTTTTGAGGTAGAGGTTTAGTAATTTGTCCTTTTCAACTTCGAATCTCGAGAAGGTGGGGGCTTGTAGCCCCTTGGACCCCTGAGATTGATTTATCGGTACACCTATACCTCTACACCCATCCCTACCCAAGGGTGTACTCTGCTAGGGTAGAGTTATATCGAGAAACCGTCAACTAGCTACGACCCCATCTAGAACACTTCTCCTGCTTTCCTAAATTTAATAAGTAAACAACTTCCTACCCCTTTAAAAAATTATAGACACAATTTCTTGTGTAGCACTAAACCTGAGAATAAATACTAGATCTGTAAGGTGCTGTTCACTTATTACGTAATGGAAAAAAACAACTTTTCAGACCCCCTCCCCCCTTTGTTTCAAAGAAGAAAAATTCCCTTATTGTTTGAATTGTCACAAAATCTCCACCCTAAAAGCGTTACGTAATAGGTGAACCTTTTCATCAATCAAAGTCATAAAAATTATCCAGTTCGGGTTCAATTTTACCAACGAGTTAATTTTTCAGTCTTAAAAAATTTTAAAAATAGATAAAAATGGAAAAATGATGAAATGTAATTTCCAACAATGAACCGCAATAATAATGATGTGTTAGAATGGTTGCGTGCCGTCCACAATTAGATGAAGAAGCCACGGTCACAAGAAAAAAGTAAAAAATTCTTAAAACAAACTCACCTGCCATGACCGTAGAAGAATTCTTGAACTTTTTCTTCAGTCCAAAAACAAATCCCTAACCCACAAAGAGCTAGATCTGATCTTGATAATTTGAGCTTGATCAGCCAAATTGATCGCGCTCACCTTGACGCGACCACGGTACGCATTTGAGCAAGATCAGAAAGAATGTTAACTGAGCATGATCTTGATCGAGATCAGAAGAACTTGATCAATGTTACTTGATGACATAATATTGCATGCAAGTTGCATGATGTATCAAGTCACCTGATCGAGATCAAGATCGAGTTCACCTAACATTCTTATTAATCTTGCTCGACATCGAGATCATAAGAGTTTGTTATATTTTAAATTGATCATTCCCAACTGATCGAGATCAAGATCGAGTTCACTTGACATTCTTACTGATCTTGCTCAAGATCAAGATCATATGAGACTGTTATATTTTAAATTTATCATTCTCAACTGATCGTGACCAAGATCAAGTTCACCTAACATTCTTATTAATCTTGCTCAAGATCAAGATCATATGAGTTTGTTATATTTTAAATTTATCATTCTCAACTGATCGAGATCAAGATCAAGTTCACCTAACATTCTTATTAATCTTGCTCAAGATCAAGATCATAATCGTCTCTAATTGATCAAGATAACAAACTCATGAGAGCTTGATTTTGAACTTGATTCATTTTGGAATTTTTAAAAAAATAATTATGAAGCTCTTATGAGCTAGATTTTAAGAATGTTCCAAGAGCTAGAAAATTATTTACTTTTTTTGATTTTACCGAGATTCGAACCTGGGATCGCTGAGTTGTAGAAAAGCCGGTGCACTGTTCCTCTGATCTATTGCTGTCTGAAATTATATATTTTTCAGATGGCAAAATCTTATATTAATACTTAGGCAATAAATTCTATTGGAACTTTGTTTTCTGGTCCTGGACGTGACTTGGATCCTACTGGATCTGTTTATTGTGGTCCTGGACGTGACTTGAATCTACTGGATCTTCAAACTCTCTTGAGCATGATACTGATCTAGATCATGATCGTACTCTGAGCTAGAAAAATTGACTCACTCTTGTGAGACACTTTCTGAGCTTGCTCAAGATCTAGATCAGAGTAACTCTATATTATTTGTTACTTAAACACTTTCAAACTCTAATGAGCATGATATTGATCTCGATCATGATCGTACTCTGAGCTAGAAAAATTGACTCACTCTTGTGAGACACTTTCTGAGCTTGCTCAAGATCTAGATCAGAGTAACTCTATATTATTTGTTACTTAAACACTTTCAAACTCTAATGAGCATGATATTGATCTCGATCATGATCGTACTCTGAGCTAGATAAATTGACTCACTCTTATGAGACACTTTCTGAGCTTGCTCAAGATCTAGATCAGAGTAACTCTATATTATTTATTACTTAAACACTTTCAAACTCTAATGAGCATGATATTGATCTCGATCATGATCGTACTCTGAGCTAGAAAAATTGACTCACTCTTGTGAGACACTTTCTGAGCTTGCTCAAGATCTAGATCAGAGTAACTCTATATTATTTGTGACTTAAACACTTTCAAACTCTAATGAGCATGATACTGATCTCAATCTTGATAATACTCTGAGCTAGATAAATTGACTCACTCTTGTGAGATACTTTGTGATATTATTCAAGATCTAGATCAGAGTAACTCTATATTATTTGTTACTTAAACACTTTCAAACACTAATGACCATGATAATGATCTCGATCTTGATCGTACTCTGATCTAGATAAACTAACTAACTCTTGTGAGATACATTCTGAGCATGCTCAAGATCTAAATCTAAGGGATTCATGATCGAGATCATTATCATGGTCATTAGAGTTTGAAAGTGTTTAAGTAATAAATAATATAGAGTTACTCTGATCTAGATCTTGAATAAGATCACAAAGAATCTTACAAGAGTGAGTCAATTTATCTAACTCAGAGCACAATCATGATTGAGATCAGTATAATGCTCTCTAGAGTTTGAAAGTGTTTAAGTCACAAAAAATGTAGAGTTTCTTGGATCTAGATCTTGAGCATGCTCAGAATGTATCTCACAAGAGTTAGTTACTCTGATTTAGATCTTGAATAAGATCACAAAGAATCTTACAAGAGTGAGTCAATTTATCTAACTCAGAGCACAATCATGATTGAGATCAGTATCATGCTCTTTAGAGTTTGAAAGTGTTTAAGTAACAAATAATATAGAGTTACTCTGATCTAGATCTTGAGCATGCTCACAAAGTATCTCATAAGAGTGAGTCAATTTATCTAGTTCAGAGTACGATCAAGATCGAGATCAGTATAATGCTCTCTAGAGTTTGAAAGTGTTTAAGTCACAAAAAATGTAGAGTTTCTTGGATCTAGATCTTGAGCATGCTCAGAATGTATCTCACAAGAGTGAGTCATTTATCTAGCTCAGAGTACGATCAAGATCGAGATCAATATCATGCTCATTAGAGTTTGAAAGTGTTTACGTCAAGTAAAATTTAAAGTCTCTTAGATCTAGATCTTGAGCATGCTCACAAAGTGTCTCACAAGAGTGAGTCAATTTATCTAGCTCAGAGTGTGATCATGATCGAGATCAGTATCATGCTCTTTAGAGTTTGAAAGTGTTTAAGTAACAAATAATATAGAGTTTCTCTGATCTAGATCTTGAGCATGCTCACAAAGTATCTTACAAGAGTGAGTCATTTATCTAGCTCAGAGTACGATCAAGATCGAGATCAATATCATGCTCATTAGAGTTTGAAAGTGTTTATGTCAAGTAAAATTTAGAGTCTCTCAGATTTAGATCTTGAGCATGCTCAGAAAGTGTCTCACAAGAGTGAGTCAATTTTCTAGCTCTGAGCATGATCATGATCGAGATCAGTATCTTTCTTATGAGAATGCACTAAAAAATCTGTCTCTGATCAAGCTCATTTTTGCTGACTTTCTTTTTTGTTGTTAGGGAATCATTGTCATCAATGCATAAAATTGCTTTTTATTCTTGACCAAAGAATTCAGCGCCACCCACAAGTGAAAATAAAACATCGATTAAGGCAAAAAAAGATTTTTTTTGGAACCAATGAAAATTTAATCAGTCAGCATGAAAATCCATTAATCTACTCAAATTCAATTTGATCACCCACCTGTGGGGTAATGAATTTTTGAGATTCTGTAGATTTGTGGATGCTCCTTGTGAGAATTTTGAGAGAATTTCTAAAAATTTGAAAAACTGTTTAAAATTAGTTTTAATAAAATCAAAAATTAAAAAAAATTTAAAGATCCAACATCGCACGGATAACAAATAATTTTTCAATTTATTTATTGCTATGAGGATTCGAACCTCTGACCTCATAATTAGGTACAACACCACCTATTATACTCCAAACAACTTATAAATCTTCTTTTAAATTTAATGACAAAATACAATTTTTAATCACCCAAAAAATCTTCACAAGGAACCACATCCATTACAAGGTACCATTTCATTCACATTACTGATTGATTCCAGTTCTCCACTTCAATTCTATAACCTTTATTTGATTGTGTTTGCACCATGTTGATCTCAAAATTCATTTGTTATGCTTCCAAAAAGATCATTTCTCTTGAAGTCATTAGTAATATGCATATAATTTACATCTGGAAGCTGTATTTGTATTGTGTGAAGGAGTCGATGAAAAATAGAAGCTATCAATTTACTAATTTTGGTCCATTGAGGTATGATAAATGAGATTTTTGAAGTTCATAAATTGCGATGGGAGAAACGATCGATTTCAATGCGTGAAATGAAAACGAAACTGAGAGGTCATGGTCGTTGGTGTTGGAGATTATTTTGGGAATTTTAATAGATTTTTTTACTAGGGTTAGGGGGGGGGGGTGTTAATAGGTGAATAATCACCACATTTCTCTGGAAAAATATGACCATAACCGATTTTTTAAATTGCTAGGGTATATTGACCTAAAAATGTACACCCCTTCCCCTCCAAAAGTTCTGACTGCGCTGCTACTAGAGGTCAGGTAATCTTAATGATGGAGTAAGTTTTACTTCATACACTTTGAAGGGTCCTTAAAAATTCAAGTTTTTAATTAAAATGCTCTTGATAGGAGGCGATACACCCTTTGAATCTTTTGGGGGTCAAAATACCCCCTCAAACAATTTCTGGTCACGCATCTGTATGGCTTTCTTTTACGGAACGTAATTTCCAATCGAACCCCAAAAAATCATCCATGAAGAAGCCACACACATTCCGTAACTAATAAAATCCACAAAATCTTTGTCAAACTATTTCATCAGTTCATTCATCCACAATCAAATAAACTCAACATTTTTATGCTCAAAATGATCAAGCAAAAATGCTTCCTCAAAGCCAAAAAAAAAATCCATTCATTCGAGCTAATGTTGTGGAACAAATTTATGTTGACTCAAAAAAAAACAAAAGCATAAAATCATCATCATCAGGTAATTCTTATGTTGATATCATGATTAAGACATTTTCATTTTATTGTAAAGAAAGAATAAAACAAGATGCCGAAGGGCAATGATTTGACATAAAAGTATATGGTTCGTACTCTATAATTTACTTGTTACATCAATTGACATGTCATGACTCTATTCTCTCTGCATTCTTCTATGTAATGTAATGTGATGTGATAGAATACATATAAGTTAGTGACATCTTCATTAGAAAGGTGAAATTTTGGATGTTTGGTGATCAGCAGTGTGTGCTAAGCGGAAATGAAATTTTAGAAAAGCTAGAAATCAATTATTTGCACGCAAGGTTAGTTCTTTTGGTGACTGACGCAGAAAGTAGTGAAATATTCACATGTTGACACTTTCCTGCTCTAAAATTTGCTATAAAAATAATTTTAAAATTAACGGACTTTTGAGTTTCAAATTTTGTTCGTTAAATTTGTGACCATAGTAGTTTAACTCCCTTTTGTTTACATTTATTCCCAAAAATTGAAATATGCTTCAAAGCATGTATTTAATTAAATTTACTGATTTTTGTGAACTAAAAATGAGTTAATTGCTTAGAACTTTCAATAATGAATAAATTGATGTTGGTATAAATAAACTGCACGATTGTAATGTAATTAAAAGTGACTTAATGTTTAATAAGAGACGATGTTGTCTCATACGAGTTATAAAGAAGACTAAATTTTACATAGAGAGGGAAAACAACTTTAAAAGGGGAAGTCAACTAATTGTAGTTACTTTTACAATTCAAATATAAAATGACCGTTGATATATTCTCAACAAATGAACTTAAAATTAGAGAAACTATATCTGTTTTTATCAGTACTCCAAAAATACTCTCCTTAATATTCAAATAAAAGTTTTATGCTGGGAAAAAGACATTTTAAACCACTATTTTGTGGTCATTTACAAAGAATTTTCATAATTTGTGGATGACACCATCATTTATGGTCAGAACTGTGATCAAGTCTAACCACAAACATGAACTTTCAATGCACAGTTCAAAAACTCAATTTATCACTTCAGAAAAATAACAAATTTTTCCAAATTAAAATTCTTTATGGTCTTAAAATTTAATTCTTATCAAGATTCCACAACCAACCATGACTTTTATCCGCCCATACGATAAACACTTTCCGCTTCTATTCAACTCCCTTAATTTTTTTTTGTATTTTAATCTTCAAAGCATAATCAACCGAAAACTGAAATGTTCTTACCCAAAATGTTCTGATGGAACCTGAAATATTAATATAGAAATGTTCTGATCCATTTTTCCGATGACATTTATAATTAAAATACTGTCCAAAATTGATTGATATGACATAAACCAACAAGAATTTCTTCTTTATAAAAGTTTTTAATATTTTTTATGAGAATAAAAAAATGCATTTCGGGCGTGCGTATCATGTATTTTTTAAAAGCCTTATGCTATTCTCTTCATATCTATGTATCTCATGTTAAGAAATAAAAACGAAATGTTCTCAATGCGTGTGATAAATTAACAGAATAAAATAAGAGAGAAATAAAAGAAACCACTTGGCTAGCTTGATAAAATTTTTTTTTGTTTTTATTCTTTCACTCTTTGTAGCGGAAATTGAAGAGTGAATGAGGCTGCATTTTGTCTTGTGATACTTTTCCTTTCATTTTAGTATTGTGTCTTATAATGAAGGCTTTTGACTCTTTTTCTAGATTACTCTAGACTAGTTGTAATCTAAAGAAGCATGAACGTAGCCAAAAGAGGGTCAAGATTTTGAAACTCAGTATAAATAGAACCCATTTGAAAAACTAATGATTGCTTTAAATTGACCACACCTAATTAATTATGAATCAAGTAAAACTTTTAAAAAAGTTGGTGCAATGTTCTTGAAAAAGATACCCTCTGGGTACCCCCAAGAAAAGAAGCTAATATCTAGGGCAGATACAACTAGGTATTTGAAATAAAAGCTTCTTTTAAGGATATCATAAGGTATTTTTATTTATACCCTAGGTAAAGTACCCTACCTTAGATATATTAGATTCATAGGTGTGCCATGGGGGTAGGCAGAGAGGGGTCCAAAGGGACCCAGGAATTTTTTTAAACATGGACCATCCATAGATTTTTCTAAGCTCTAATTTAGAGCTTAATCATTCACGTAGCATTAGAATTAATTGCATTTTTGGACCCACCCTAAAAAATTTTTTTTCTATCTACGCCACTGGGGTGTGCTTATAATATTTTGTCGGGTTACCCTTTAGAATTTCTCTTATAACACAAACAAATTGAACGAACGGTCTCAGAGTTGCTTAGTTTTTAGGCAAGCCAAACTAAATATTTCAAAATTTCTGTAAAATAAAATTTAAAACAACAAAAAAAGTCCATAAATTAACTTTTTAACCTCTAAAAAAATGCGCTCTATTCACTCTCTAAACCCAACTTACTTGTCGATCTCTTCTTATTTTTTTTTCTCTATGAAGAAAGCAGGGAAATGTTTAAAGGGATATCTCTTAATGCACCATAAGAACAATGAGTATAAAATGTGGTGGGGAGAGATGTCTTTTCGACTATAAAAGAAATTGTTCTAACTAATTTCAGTTACATAATTTTTCTAGATTTTACAAGTGTGAATTCAAAATAAATAAAATATTTATTTAAAGTGAAGAAGAAAGTTAAGCAGTCAGCATCACAGAGACTTATTCATTGGATTATTTAGTGCATAAAAAGAATTTTTAATTAGCCAAAAAAATATACAAAAATGTCTGGATTAAAATTTGTGGTGTGTGAATATTTAATTTAGTTAAATTAAAAAAACTTATGTTTAATTCATGCAAAATAAGAAAGAAAGCAAAAAAAGAGGAAAAGGCAATAAAAAAAGTTTTTTTCGTGTCGGAATCATAAGCGTTATTTTTAATTCAAACGAACAATTTTGTTTAATGAGAAGCGTTTTGGTTAATTAAATAAACAGCAAACATGATAGCATATGTGAGCTACAGTGACTGTTGATTGCATAATTGATAGTTCGTCTGAGAAATACGTGTGATTAAGAAAGTTCAACTTCCTTCGATTAAGTTACACGGAGCGTAAATCCTGTCATTTAGAAGAATTATTAAAACGCTTATTTGCGAAAAAAATGAGAATGAAATTAAAATTGGCATGAAAAACTAAAAAAAATATGTTTTTTGTTTCAAAACTAAATGATTTACCCCAATCTGCCAGAAAAACTGAGAAAATAAATAAATTTAAAGCTTTTATTTTTTAATAAATCAAAGAATTTTTAAAAAATTAACTTTTTTAAGAAATTGAACAAGTTAAAAATTTGAAATTTAACTTTTTAAAAATTTAAAAATATTTAAATTTTTTTAAACATATTTTTTTTATAAAATCAGTGTTTTAATAATTTGTAAAATAAAGAAAATTTAAAATCATTTAAAAAGTTACAAATATTTAAATTTTTAAAAATTTAAAAATATTTAAATTTTTAAAAAGTTAAAAATATTTAAATTTTTAAAAAGTTAAAAATATTTAAATTTTATAAAAAGTTAAAAATATTTAAATTTTTAAAAAGTTAAAATTATTTAAATTTTTAAAAAGTTAAAAATATATAAAACAATTGAAAAAAGAAATTAATAATAACATTTTTAAAACAAATTTGAGAACAATTAACAAGTTAACATCCAAAATACTTTGAATTTAAAAAATAATTTTTTTAGCTTTTCTTTAAAAAAATAAATAAAATTTAAAAATTAATAAAAATACAAAGCTCTTAGTAAATTTAATTAAAAAATAAATTTTAAAAATTCAAAGTCTTCAGTAAATTATTCAATAGACTTTTTAAAATTTCAATGATTTTTTTTAAAACTTTGAAATTAAATGTCTTAGAGAATATTTATTTTGATATTTAATACTTAGGAAATAGACTCAAACTCAAATAGGAATATGTGAAAAAATCACAATAAAATAAATATTAAAGCTAATCGAAGTTATAATGCCGTGCTAAAAAATTAATTATTATTGAATTTTTATCATTTCTCATCCATATTCAAAAGTTTAACACAATTTTCAATAAAAATAATCATGTCTACATTAAACTTTGCATTTGAATGCATTTCAATCATGCCAAAAATTCTTCACACGAAAATAATTTTTTTATCGCTTCAACAAAAAGGCTTTCAAGAAATCAAATGAAAAAATATTTTGTCGAATTATTTTACGCGCTATGAATTAAAAGTTTATCAATAATTCATGTGAATCATAATTTCTTTTAATTAAATTCAGCAAATTTATATGAATTTTGAATGTTAAAAAAACATGCATAAAATTATTTCTCTTTATAGTTTCTCATCGGATTTTTAAGCATATGCGATGCTTTTTGGTGGGGTCGAGAAAATAGGTGAGCATAAAAAGTTATTAAATTTATAGCAAATGTCTAAATTTCAAAACATTTTTCATTAATTTCAGAGAGCCAATTCAAATTCCCCTAAATCCATCCACACCACTTCCACCAAACCTCCGGCAATATCCAGTCTCATACATTCGAGCATTTGCCTACCATCCAGTTGCATTCCCTCAACCATTAGCTCCAATCACAACGTATCAAGTCAGAAATCAACAATCACAAAGAAGTTCATATCCATTTTCATCATCTGTCCAATCATTATCACAGTATCAAGCACCAAATACTCAAATTCCACAAGAAATTGAAACAACTCAGATTCCAACAACCCCGTCAACAACTTCTACAACGACGACAACTACAACAACGCCACAGCCAACAACGACTACAACACAGTTGCCACAATTCACTGGTTCACAGCCAGTTCCACAATCATTCGGTAGAGTTGATTATGGTGCATTTTCATCTCGTAGTGATTATGGACAGTCAATCCAAAGGCAATTGCCACAACAAAACACAAATTATGGTGGATTTCCGTACTATAATAATCAGCAATATCAATACAGATATGACGATGGATCTTCAAATCAATTCTCAGGACGTTTAATCAACAATGAACATCAATTCCAACAATATTCAGCTGATCCAGTGACTTATCAGTTCATTCCAACTTCCATTACACCAATTGCACCACAAAATAGTGTAAAATTCGTTCCATGTATGTGTCCGGTTGCTGTTCAAGTCTCACCAAATTTAGCTGAAAAGAGAGCCGATGAGAATATACCAGTTGCATCACAAACAACTGAGAGTAGCACGACTACGACTACGCAGGTACCGCCGTTGGTGTTTGATGATATTGAGGAAGAAGCAAAGTAATAGAATTATCAAATTTAGTTTTTTTATAGGTTAGAATGGAGATTTTTTGGGATTTTTTGTCTGAATTTTTAGAAAGTTTTAGTGTATTTTTGAAGGAAATTCCAAAAAAAATGGCTATAGTTCCTGTAAAATTATAAAAATTCTTAAAACTTTTTGAAAATTTAAAAATTCCTAAATTGAATTTTTTTTAAAAAAAATCTTAGATTTAAAAATTCTTAAATTAAAAAATTCTTAAATTTAAAAATTCTTAAATTAAAAAATTCTTAAATTTAAAAATTCTTAAATTTAAAAATTATTAAATTTAAAAATTATTAAATTTAAAAATTCTTAAATTTAAAAATTCTTAAACTGAAATTCAAAAAATTTAAAACTCTCAAATTTAAAAATTTTTAAATTGAGATTTAAAAAATTTAAAAAAATTTATTTCTTTTGTTTTTAAAATTCTCAAAAATATCCAAAAACTCTCCATTAAAAAACAACAAACCCCAGAATTTAATGACTGAAAACAATTCTCAATTTTTAGATGTAAAATTTAATAAACTTAATCCGTACTATAAATAAGAGACCTTTCTTTCTTATCTCAGAAGCTATTTTTATATTTTGTAAAACGATGAATAAAACAACTTTTTTAAATGAAGAATGAAAAATGAAAAATATTTTCTTGATTAGTCACTTTTGTTTTCAGAGAAATGTATCATGACCACACTCAAGACATTTTTATCTTGTATGGTAATTTTTTAGGGTTTGTCACATCGCGTGTAGAACATTTTTTGATGTTCATGAAGAATAGAAAAGTGTGGATGACTTCTTTTGAATTTGTGTCTTTTGAAGATAAGCGATATAGTTTGTGAGAATGGGAATGTTCAGTTGCTTTTTGAATAAATTTGTTTATGGTGATTTGTGCCTAAATTCTAGTGACCTATTCTCTTGACTCAATTGTAAGGAAAATGTAGCAAGTCTTGTAACTTTGATGGCATTGTCGAATCTTTATCACATTGGAAACACTTGAGAAATCAGTTTCTGATGGGAATTGAACTCACGTCTTCATAAAAGAGAGGATTACATACATGTATATGACTTGATACTCCAGATATCACTCTGCACCATCAGCTATGAATTGTTGTACTACAGATTGGTTTAGATCGAGCAATGATTCTGTCAACAGAATGCACAAGCATCCCTACTTGCCTCTATAATACAAACTTCAATCAAAAAGTACTGATCGTATTCTTCCCATCTCCTTGATCATTTTATAATTCATGTCCATTTTTCTTCCCAAAAACAATACTACAGTAGTCGGTCCATAGATTATTTTCTAGAGGGTTTCAAATAACAATTAATCATTTTTGAAGTGAGTAATTTATCAAATATAAAATAGAATTTTGACTAGTTTTTTAAAAACACACGAGAACATCAGTTGCAAGTGATGATAGATAACTTACCACCACTTCCGCTATTCTTACTTCAAATTAATTAATTAATTTTTAATATCCATGAAAATATTATATCAGTTACATAATTGTAGACTTGTAAATTTAATAATATAGTTTTTAAGTTCACGGTTCCTCATTGAAATTATTTTGAAGTTGAATGTCATGACATTTGGTCATTAAAATGTGCAGCATAAAAATGAAAAATTATGAATTTATTAAAATAAAAAAAACACTTTCAATGCCTTTCTTTTAAACTTTTTCTGCATGAATTATCTGTTTGACTTACTTCATGGAAACAACAAACAAAAAAATAGTTTGTGAAGAAGAAAATTACTTACCAACATTTATTCCATATTTGCATGAATCTAGAGCAGTAAAACGCAAATTAAGCACGCTAACAAAACGACTGACTGTTCATATTCGATTTTTAACAGCAAATTAATAACTGATGTTAACATTTTGTTGCTTATGAAATGCCAAATTGTGAGGTTTGTGAGTTCATTGTGGTGATTTTGTATGGAATTTTGAGTTTTTTGATGAAATTTAGAAATTTATAAAAGAAGTCATTCACAAATGACGTCTCAAAAATTTTATGTTTTAGACCCCCTCTTATAAGGCTGATTGCTGATGTGCCATTTTTTTGAGAAACGATTTTCAATTTTTTTAGGGGGAATTTCTGATCTTTTTCCCTAGCAAATTGAAGAATTTTCTGGTGGGGGTCAAATTCCCAATACCAGCAGGGCTATGCATCAGAGCCTGGAATAGGCTGCCATCATGCAATAGAATATACGTTATTATAGCGAACAACCAACAACCCCTGTCCCTTATTTCGACACCATAAATGGTACACTACAAAATTCATCTAAAACACCAAATTTCATATCCAACCTCATCGATATTATTACGGAAAATACTTCAACCCCACAATTAAAAAAGTTTTTTACATCAAAAGTTTTATTGTTTTTTTGCAACAAAAATAAATGCAACTTTAATGCGTATGCTACTGCGATTATGATGATCATGATGCATTCATGATTCGATAACAAATTTATGTATTTTTTCTGTTCCAATTTCTCAGTGTGTTTGTTATAAATTTGCAATTTTTGAGATGTAACTTTACTATTGTGCAATTGTTTGTATTTTACATGTCATTTTTCTGCATTCACGCATTTCTTGAAATGAGAAGAATATAATGCGGTGAATGCGTGCTAATGAGACTCTTATTAGCTGGTTAATTTTTATGACAATATGAAAATTATGGGAAAAATTTTAAAGTTTGGTTTTTTATGAGAGATTTTGAAGATAAATAGGATTATGGATGTAAACTTAAAATTTTGGTCCGAGGGTGTAGACTAGATGTTTTCACTAGGGACAAAAACCTCAGCGCTTAAATCCAGACTTAAATTTTTGAATTAACTTTTTTGAACCACTGATATTTCCTTAATGATGATGGCATTACTGACGCCGGTTTCTGGAGCATACACTCGAGGTTGTGAGGTGTTCATTAGACTAAATATAAGATTTATTCTTCCGAGTCTCAAGCCCAAAATTGCTCACATCGCGTTGTCGGTTTTGTAGCATTCAGGTACCAAAGAACTAGAAATATTCAGCCATTTCAACTAACTGCTTTAAATTTAATATTTATCTTTAGTCATTGGACCTAGAAATCATGCTCACAGCCTCTCTTTGAAAGCTATAGACGAACTTGTTAAACTATTGAGCCAAAAAATACCCTATCCTACCCCAGGGGTACACTACCCTACACTACTGGGTGGCCCTAGAAACTGGCCCCAGATTCGTACCTTAAAGAATATAATCTTTCAAAATTTACTAGTGATCACTTCTCAGACTGTTAAAATCTTCTCACAATCTCTCTGTTTATTTTTGCCAAAACAAAACAAAAAACTTTTCAGTCACAGAAAAAAATACACAAATAGATTGCGCGCGAAAAAAATTTCCTCAAAAAAAAATCAGCACACATTTTGTGTTTGTATTCTTGCTCACGCTATTTGTTAATTATGAGTGCACTCTACTCACTCATCAAGAGGGGATGAAAACTCACACATACTGTATGAATAGTTATTGAAGATGAGCGCGAATGCACTTTTTTGTGAATTTCTCATAAAAGGCTGTGCATTTTCGTAAAGTGCAATTATACATTATTCATCTTTCAGCGCATTAACGTGGATAAGTTTTTGAGTTTCAGTGTTTATAATTTTTTTAAATTAAAATCAAATCAGAAATTCACAAAGGAAATATGAAGTTGAAATTAACGGTAAGGTTTAAATTGCAGTGTGATATGTGTATTAAATAATGATGTTGTGGAAATAAAAATATATTGAACTGTGGTTTTGAATATTACTGTGGATAGATTGTGAATTTTAAAATTTAAATTTTAAAAAATTTCAAATTAATTTTTAAAAAAATTTCAAATTTAGTTCTAAAAAAATTTAAAATTGAATTTCAAAAGAATTTAAAATTGAATTTTAAAAAAAAATTAAAAAAATTCAAATTGAATTTTAAAAAATTTTCAAATTGAATTTTAAAAAATTTCAAATTAAATTTTAAAATATTTTCAAATTTTTTTTTTAAAAAATTCAAATTTAATTTCAAAAATTTTCAAATTAAATTTTAAAATATTTTTAAAACGTTTTTTTAAAAAATTTCAAATTGTTTTTTTAAAAAAAATTTCAAAATGCTTTTTAAAATAATTATTGGTTAACTTTATTGGAAATTTAAAGGAAATTAGTGCTTAAAATATTTAAAAAAAATATAAAATGATTAAATAATAAAAATTGGGGTCGTTAATAAATGACGTTCATCAATATCCTCAATTTTTAGACCCCCCACATCCATTCGTACACAAAAAATGCAATAAAAGTTCCAATTCAATCTATAAATCACTCAAACTTTCAATAAGGTTCACAGAAGCCTGCACAAACCACAATAATTCTCCACATTTCACAGAAAAAAAGATTGTGATATAAATTATAAAACGATACAATATCTGCAAAATAATGATTAATTTTGTTCCAGTTGATCTCACTGTTCGTTATATTATCTGTTATAATATCCGAGACAGAAGCGTGAGTTTAAAATTACACATTAAAATCAATTTGCAATTTAATAATTGACATTTTGCCTCTGTTATTTTTCTATTCCATCATCGTACTACAGTGGCCGTCATAGGAAAATCATAATTCATGTACCAGTGAAATTGAAGAAGGAAAAGCACACCCATACATTAATTAAGCCACTTCATGTGCATCATAAGCAAACAATCATCAAAGAGGAAGTGAAGCCGATCATTAAAGAAATCCATAAGCCAATCGAGATCCATAAAGAATATCATCATAAGCCCGTTGAGATTCATAAGGAATATCATCATAAGCCCGTTGAGATCCATAAAGAATATCATCATAAGCATGTTGAGGAAATCCATCACAAGCCTGAAATTAAGATCGAGAAACCAAAACCAATCTACAAGGAGGAAATTTCACACGAACATCTTCATCATCACTATAAACACGTCCATCCTGATATCTCGTCAGACTCATCAATTGATTTTGGAAGTGATTCACATGGAAGCAGTTACTCCTTCCAGAATTCACATCCATAAGAAATAACAGACAATATTTAAGGGCATAATAAGCAGTTGAAATTGCATAATTTTATGAGGAAGTGGTCATTAATTACTGCTTATTACTGCCTGAAAATGTTTGCGTTATGCAGGTATCTAGATGATAAGTTTATAGTGAATTCTGATTGAAGATAAGTAATTGATAGTTGCTGAAAGTATTGTTATTTTTTTTGTATACATTTAAATTAATCTTAATGACGACCCTTGGGGAAATTTTGTTAGATTTTTTGAAATGATCTTAATTTAGTTTGGATTAAAGGATTTTGTAGGACACATTAAAAATTACTGGAAGTTGTAGAGAAAATTTGGGGGTCATTTACTTATTATGTAATGCAAAAAGAGAGTTTTCAATCCCTTTTCCCATTTGTCATTCATATTAAGACCTCTCAGGGGGTGTACTAAGGTTTTATGGCGACCAAGGTAAAATAAAATATTTGGTGCTTTTTATATGAAATTTTGGGTCCTTTTATTTGGAATTTAACGGCTTTGTACACAAAACGCTAGAGTTTTGGTTGCCTTACTCATTTTTACCTTTTATCCCCTTTTTCCTGCTCTCTAAAAAGTAAAAGGCTACTTAGGATTGAGCTACTTTAAATTAGTATTTGGAATATGACTGAAAATTGAATCACATTTCGAAACTGTTATCATCTGGTTGTCTAAGCTAAGATACACTAGCATCATTTTGAGTCAGTCATAGTTAGCATCAGGAGCGTATCCAGGGGAGTAATTTGGGTATCAATACATCACCCTTGACGGATTTTTTTAATTTGCTAGGGCTTTTAAGAAAAAATCCTAAAATACCCCCTAAAATTTGCGGTCCATACAAAAAATTTTTTTCAAAACACCCCCCTCGGAAAATTTGTAGATACGCCTCTGGTTGGTATCGATATTGTATAAATAAAAGGTCGTCAGAAAAAGATGACATTCATAATTTATTAGAGGGGTTCTGAAATTTGTGGGTCAAAAAATAAACTCTACTAGCGTCAAAATAATCAATTTTTTAAGTATGCAAACAAGATTGACTTCAAAATTCATGATTTTGAAATATTTAATAGCTAACCCCCAAATAAAATCAAGTCCAAACATAAAAACCTCCCAAAGTTTATCCAAGGGTCAGTAGTTCCTTATGATTTAGCAATAACATGAAACTAGATGTTAATAACAATAATAAAAGAACTGATTTTTTTGCGTTTCATGAATCAATGAGTTTTTTCCGCCTTCAATTCATCAATGCACTCAAGCTACACACACGGGTGAAAATGAAAGTTTTTCACATAGGCATCGAAAATTTTCATGCTATCTGCCTTTTTTGATTTTAGGAATTTTTGTATATTGGAATTGATGATTTACGTTCGACATGAAACTGCTTGTTGTTTTCCATTCTTTTTGTGAAAGTTTCTTTCGTGCCCAAAATAAATAAATTATTAATCCTTGTGAAATTAAACAAAAGATTAGCTGTTAATGGTTATTGAACTGTTAATGGTTGAGATACTATTAAATTTCTTATCATGTGTTGAAATGTGCTCTCAGGCATCACAATTATGTTACGACTAAGTATATCATAATATTTTTCATATTACACAATTGTGAATCATGCTACCATTTACATGATATTAATTTTGCGGAACTACAGAGATAATAGAATAAAATTTGATACCACAAAATGTCTTGCTGCAACTTTCTTGCTGCTCTGTTGTCGTTTTGGACTATGGTTGCATGTTTTTGTTCATGTTACTAAACTTGTAAATTTTATTGTAATTTTTTAACAATTATTATTTAATTGATAGATGACTAACCTCTAAGCCTGATCAACCACTGGGATCAGGGGTCAAAACCTATCGATTGAAAAACCAATACTAGTTTAAAACAAAAAGGTCATGATTCGAAGAGATATCCCAAAGAAAAGAACATTATTTGAAAAAACCCTTGCAAAAACACATTCTGGATGTACCCCTGGCTGGGACAGTCGTTATGTTACTTCAATGATCTTCATTGATACTAATTTCTTATGAAAAAGTAAGCGACAAACTAAAAACCAGATAAATTGGACCATCCAGTTACATGGCAGACCAGAGGATGGATAAAATCAGTGACAGATCAACATCATGACGACAAATTGTCAATTTAGACGTCATTTTCACTCGGGGTACCCTTTAGAACAGTTGTTCTCAAAATGTGTGACGTGGTACACTAGATTGCCGTTAGAGTTTCTAGTTTTTTACCCTAAAATCAACATAGATTTTGTAGCACCAAAATTCCACTAGACATACTTTACCAACTAAAGTTGAGTGCAATTTTAATTTTTTGAGTCTCAAGTGTGATCATCAATAATAAAAATATAGAGATATTTCGGAGAGGTTGAACGTGAAGTTTGTGTCTAAGTTTTTAGCGTTAATTTATACATTTTTGAGTCGAAAAGAGCGATTATTATTATCTTATGTAATGTAACTTTAGTGCTTTTACGCAAAGAATATCAAATTAAGTGAAAATATCACGTGAATTGCTAATTAAAGTCATAATTTTGTTAAACAATAATCCTAACCAAGTAAAAGTTTTCTAAATTGAATTTAATAGTCCAAAATCAATTGTTGTGAGTGTAAAATCCTAAGTAAATAATAAGTGGATAAGTGATTATTAATCCGAGAAATACAGTACATCACACGAAAGCATATTGGAGTCGAAAACTTAGTTATAATATTTACAAAGAAAGAGTAAAAGAATAAGGAGTTACTCTCTCTCTCTGTCACACGTTTTGTGGTGAATTCGACATCTGTGGTGAAAATACAAATTCAAAAATTCAAATTTAACGACGCATTCGATTCAAAGCTTAATTGCAACATTGCTCCAGCTGTAGACTCCCACCTTGCCTTAATTGACTGCTTGACATATTAATTTTTAATCCAGGCAGTCGTGTGCACTAAATGCACATAGTGGGAGTCTATTTACTGTTTTGAGTATGCCGCTTAAACATTCGCCAAAAAATGAGAAAGCTAATAAAACTCCAACATCCAGTCACGAATCTGCCAAGAAAGGAAAGCCTGAATCTCAAAGACACAACAAAAGATTGGCATTGGAAATGGATATTGACAGTGATAAGGTTAGCAGTGATGAAGAAACCCTGACGCTAAGTGACATTATGAATGAATTACGAAAGAATGAAGTTGCGCGGAAATTGGAGTCTAACGGTATTAGGGATGATATTGCTGTCCTACGTGAAGAAGTTACACAACAAATAAGTGGAATAAACAGTTGTATTGAGTCGATGAAGTCTAAAGTGAACGATTTATCAACAAAAGTGGATGAATTTGACACAAGAATGGATGATGTGACGAAAATGGCAAAAGAAAATCAAGAGTTGATTAGATTAAACCGCAGGATGGTTAATGCATGCAAGCAAGATAGGCTGGAGAGATTCCTGGAAATTGATGGCATCAGAAATGACATTATCAGCAATGCAAAAGATTACACAAAGCTTGCCATTGAGACCATTGAGTCCTTTGGTATCAATATCAGCCCCGATGAAATCGAATATGCATTTAAGAAGGATATAAACTTGAAGAAAACAGACAACGGCAAAGACAAAAAAGCTATCCTCACTGTGATTTTCTCAAATGTCAACTCAAAAATTAGAGTTCTAAAGGCTAAACTTGCTATGAAAACTAAATCATCAATTTACTTCAATTCATCGCTCACTACTGACAACAGAAACCTGATTTACAAAGCGAAAACAGCAGTGGAAGGGAAACTAAAAGTCTACTTTTCTCGAGGATGCGTTCGAGTACAGAAAAAAGACAAAAGTGAAATACTGGTGGATGATGAATCAAAAATAAGTCAAGTCCAACTGTATTATGAACAGATAAAGAATCAGCAATAGCAACCAAAGAAACCACTTCCACCTATACCCCTCACTAACTTAAACTTGTACTTTGACTCAGCAAAACAATTTAAAGATGCGGCAATCAAAATCAACAACTTATCAATTTTACAATTAAACATTCAAGGACTTAACAAACCAAGTAAATTTGACAAATTCAAAAACCTACTGTCTCTAATGAACTGCAACGTTGACATTATTATTCTTGGTGAAGTTAAGCTCAAAAAAACATTTGCACACGGAATATACAATTTACTTGGATACAACAAATACATCTGCTGTCGTAATTCATCTAAAAGTGGAGGTGGCTTATTAGTCTTTATCAAGAAAAGTCTGTTAGTTCTCAAAGTTGATAAGCATTCGTCTGGATTTGAAAGGCTCTCGATAATTTTTAAAGCAATCAACACAAGCTACAAACTTATTGCTTACTATCGACCACCACAAACGGAAAATATGAAGTCATTTCTAGCCGACATGGAGAATGAAATTAATGATACAAATCATAGAATAATTATTACAGGCGACATAAATATCAATGTTAAAGATAGCTGTAGAACAACCAATAACTATGTGAATACTTTAGATTCATTTAATCTGAAAGTAATGAATGACGTTAAAACAAGGAATATAAGTGGGAGAGTAATCGATCATTTTGCATGCAACTTTTATGACGATACAACAATTCAAAATTATACAATTCATAACAGCCTATCTGACCACAATTTAATCATTTCATGTATCGAAGACTCAATTACACATCAATCATCGGAATTTAAATGCATAAAACGCACTAACTACATTAAAGCAGCAAAACAGCTAAGTCACTCCATTAATATCCTTAATATTTTAAAGTTCGATGATCCCGATTTGATTGCAGATACTCTGGTGGAAGTCACGCAAAAAGCAATAGTGGACAATACCGTAACAACTAAACTGAAAGTAAAACCGAACAAAATTCACTGTCCATGGTACAATTGGAGGGTCATAAATGCAATAAAAAAGAAGCAAAATATATCTAGACGGTTGAAAAGGATGAGGAGAAGGAAATCTGACATCCAGCGCATGTTAAAGTATGAGTCATTGAAAGTAAAGAGAATAATTGATGGGGAGAAGCGTAACTATTTTAATCTGCAGCTTCAAAACAATAATCCACGGTCACTCTGGAATAAACTCAATGCAATTATGGGCAGAAAGTCAAGATCCAAATTAGAGTTCATCAATATGAATGGAACAATTATAACGGATGAATTAATGATAGCACAGAAAGTCAACGAATTCTTCATTAAGAGTGTCACAGATACAGCAAACGACCGTAGTAAGATATCAAAAGAGTTAAAATTTTCATCTGTACCACACTCTCTAGTGCTAGAAGTAGCTGACGAGGAAGAAATTTCTTTAATAATTAAAAATACGAGGAATTCATCTGCAGGATATGACAAAATAACAGCATGGGACGTCAAAAACCTAAGTAAAGAACTCTGTCCAGCCTTATGCCACTTGACTAATGCGATTATCAATAAAGGAATTTACCCAAAAGCGTTTAAATTTGCAACCGTCACACCAATAAGTAAAACGGGAAATTCCAATGATATGAATGATCTGCGTCCTATCTCAATCCTGTCTACTTTCAACAAAATCATCGAAAAGCTTTTCTATAATCGAATAATTCAATATATCCTCAAATACAAGCTTATCTCAAATAATCAATTTGGCTTTCGACCGAAAAGTAGTACGGAAACGGCAGCACTAGAACTTGTCAGTAGCTTAAGAAAGTCATTGGATAAGAAGAAAATTGCATCAGTAGAATTTATGGACATTAAGAAAGCCTTTGACCTAGTCGACAGAAAAATCCTATTAAAAATGCTTAATCTTATTGGAATCAGAGGAAAGGCTGAAGAAATCCTCTCAAGTTACTTATCACAGAGGTATCAAGTGGTCAAAATTGGAAATATAACCAGTAGTCCAATGGAAGTGAGCTACGGCGTCGTTCAAGGAAGTGTTTTAGGCAGCCTGCTATTCAACATCTTTTTCAACGAAATAACGAAGCTGGAAGGATTATCAGGACGAATAATTCTGTACGCAGATGATTTAGCACTTATTAATGAGCATGAGGCAAAAGAGGATATAACTGACGTTATTAAGAATGACATGCAAATAATTCTTGATTTTCTCGACCAACAAAGAATGATAATTAACATTAAGAAAACGAGCTACATGGTTTTTCACTCGCCATTTATCAAATGCAACCAGCCACAATCAATAAAATTAAATGCTGAGTATACGATCACCAAAATCACGGAAATGAAATATTTAGGACTTTATCTCGATCCTCAATTGAAATGGGATGTGCACGGTAGTCATGTAGAGAAGAAATTATCGTCAGCATCATGTATAATGTGGAAATTAAAACATTTCCTGCCACTGTCAGCCAAACTAAAAATATACCACTCACTTTTTGCAACTCACATTAATTACATGCTTACTATCTGGGGAAATGCTTGTGACACAGTCATCAAACCGATACAAATAATACAAAATAGAATGATCCGAAATATGTATGGATATGATCGACTAGACAACAGAATCGAAATGTACAAGAAAGTTTCAAATGATAATATAATACCAGTCCGTGCAATGAATTTCTGCAATACAGCCTGCTTCCTGTTTTTATGTAAAAGGAAATCCATTCATAGCAACATGACATTTGAGAGCAATAAAGGAGCTCGTACCAAAATGATGCTTCGATCAACAGCTGCAAAGAACAATTACGGTAAAAAAGATATTCACCACTTTGGCGTCAATGTGTTTAATAACTTACCACTGCAAATAAGGAAGGCTGCTCACATCCACGCATTCAAACACAATGTAAGGCAGTTTGTTTCAAATGATGAGTTCCTGTCCAAATGCTTCGACAACAGCTATTTAAAGGCTTTTGGATGACTTTTTCTACCTAAAATTACTTGAAAAATTAATTAGTTAAATGGCAAAATTTATAAGTTTTATAATTGGATTTCCCTTACCTGAATAGCCGCTCCGGATGAATATCCTAATGATATAAGGCTTTTTAATAAGTAGATGGCATCGGATGGCTGTTTTTACACTCAAATTAGGAATATTTAATACGTTTACTTCCTTTTTTTTGTCCGTTTGATTTGTTTACACTTTTAATTTTTGAAAATTCTCTAGCAAAGACACAAACCAATTTTCTTGTTCTAAACTAATTTTAAATTGTTTTTTACCGTTAATGGCTTAATGAATGTCCTCTTAGTTTTAAGATCTTAAACGATATTTATATATCACTGAATCTTAAATTTTTGTTCAAACATATAGAGAAAGAATTCTTTAAGGTTTTTATGCAGTTTTAATCAGTTTAATCACTGATTAAGACTGCTTTTCCTTAAAAGATAAGTAAATAAATAATAAATAATAATAATAATAAAAAAAAAAAAAAAAAAAAAAAAAAAAATGTTGAGATTGAGAAATACTGCTTTATACCAACAGTTTTCAAGATCCGCAAATTGTATCCTATAATGCATCTGGTAACAGTTTGTGTTCTCAAAATTCCGTAAGGAAGTCACTCAAATTCCAATATATCGATGTATACCTAGCAATGATAGGGATACACTCTGTACCAAAGACTTCAATACTACAGCAAGATACGAACCTAGTTTCTTGACTAGACAGGTTGAACAATGAGCTTCCAAATTACCAGTGGTCCAAGCCAAGACCGTTGACATGTGAGACAAACGAGTCTACCACTAAGGTCAATGATTCCATTTCTAGACGGAAGCTTCAATAACGGAAATTTATAAACTATACATCTACAGACGATTTCATAATGCATGCATAAAATATAGTTCTTGTAATTTTATTTCTTCTTCCATCAATAAACATCGATCTGGTCTAATAGCTGCTTAATGAATGCAAATTTTCTTCATGCATAGGGTCTTCCTGTAAAAAATAAGTCATAATACAGTATCAGTTTCGATTTCGTACCTTTTCATGCTTGTGGTCTGTCTTCATTCCGTCTTTTCTTTCTTCTCACTCTCTTCTCCGTTGCTACATTTTCTACTGCCGCATTCAAAGACTACACACAGAAGAAAAAAAATTGTTTTGTATCTTTTCTTCACATTTTCTACATTGGCATCGCCTTCGTTGTAGCATTTCTTTTGATTTGATATAAAACTGAAAATCTTAAACTCACTCAAAACATTTGGTTACAGCAAGTTGAAGCGTATAAGTCGCTGATGTGAGATAAAAAGAGTCTGAAAGCAGGTTTTTGGCCTTCTGAGTTGATAAATTGAAAGTGAATTCTGAAAAAGATTAAAATTCCATTTCTAAGTGAAAGAAAAAACATTAAAAAGGAACACGAAAAAAATTCTTTTGTTTTCGGGATAAGAATAAGAAGAGAAATATACATAAAAAATATTATATAGACAAGAACATCATGAGATTAAATGAATTATTTCAAGTTGTTGTCGGAATATTCTTGTTTACACCTATGGAATGTGGACGAACTGATCAGTGAGTGAATATTTTGTTTATGTCAAATTGATATAATTTATAATAAGCTACATGAGGCATGGAGATGAAATTACAAACAAATATAAGGAGTTTAAGATGGATTGATGATGGTGTCCGTGGATGTTTTAGTTCTGGAAATTAAGAGGTTCATTATTTTGTGTGATGTGGATTTGTCAGAATATCAAAAAAATTTGGACATTTTTTAACTCAATGTGGTTTTATTAAAAGGAACTTTATATAAATGGATTCTAATTAAAATTCAAAAGTTTAATAATTAGTGAGAAATTTTGGCGTACGTTTAATTCTAGATTTGCCATTAAGTTCTAACTTGATTTTGATACTAAAAGAACCTATTTAGCAGAAAAAGTAAATTTGGCAATAATTTTTTCAGAGCAGGAATCAAACCCATGCTCTTACGATTATCAGTCGTATGCTTTAACCACTAAGTTACCCTGGTTGCTTAAAATTTTAGCAAAATACAAACTTGAACTATTAAGAGGTCAGACCCCAACACCCTTCGAATTTTTTTTGGACTAAGTCTCTACTTTTGATTTTTGGTCATTTTCCAACCTTGAAATTGAATTCTTAAAACACATCACTGAGACAACTGTTCAGTCCAGCACATAAAATTTAAAACACAATTCACATAGCTTTAATATAATACATAAAGTGCATTAATCATTATTATCAAGTGTCAAATCTGATTCATTTAATGTTCAGTTTAATTTAATTTTTTAAGAAGATTTGAGAGACTTAAACCATGAAAATGGAAGCTGACTAGAAGAAACAATGAATTTACCTAATTAAAATTAATATTTCTTAAATTTCCGTTAGATTTATGCTGGATATTGATTTTTTGTGGCCGATTTAGTAGATCATGATTAAAGAATTTATAGAAGAAATTTTTATGAAAATTAAATGAGGAAGTTTGCGATTAATTTGAGATTTGTGATGAAAGTGTTTTGTGAAATTTAAGTTTTGAAATTTAAATCATAATCGATGATATTGAAATTGAATAATTTGAAAACAATTTAAATAAAATCGTGTTTATTGAATAAAAACAAACAAATTAACTAGTTATGTTGTTTGTAAACAAATTTAAGAGTGCTTTATTTCTTTAATGTAAATCATGATGATATCTCATCAGACACTCAATCTAAAATTCAACTAAATTTTTTTCTGATCAACAAGTAGCGTGGGGGGGGGTGTGGTGTGAATTTCAGACCCCTTCCAACATTTCTGACTACGCCGCTACGATCAACTAGATTGCAAGATTCTATAAAAATAAATTAAACAATAAAAAAAACTAATACACACATCGTAAAAGTTCTGGCTACACCCTGGATCATCAAAGAATTTTTTTTAAATGAACCCAGAATTTTATAGTATATTGAATATCGAGATAAGCGGTAATAAGAAGGTAGCTTTGACCTCAATTAAAGAAACAAAAAAGTCAGAAGTCAAATAAAGTTGGTCTCTAATTGAATTAAAATCACTAGTCACATATGCTTATTGCCGCTTGTTAAAAATTTATCCACGCTTCAATAGTTCCAGAAGTCATACCAAAACAGAAGCAAAATTTCCTACAAGTTACCAGACTAATTATTTTGACAGTTCCGGATAGCAATTTCTGTTTTGTTTTCAAACAAATTGAACAACAAAAGGTTGATACTCGAAAGTAGAAATAGTTTTCTCGAAAAATTCAAAACAAATGAAACTGAGATTAATATCCAAAAATATTATTGACTGCCTTTTGCCTCAACATAATAGCTATATCCATAAAACCACCTAATTTGACAGCTGATCAATGAAGAGATTAAAATAATTCACTCTTAAACAAATGATGAGATTTTAGTGAATAGATTAGCTTACAATGTCTTCTATCAGACAATAAAAAGTCAATGGATATGCCATAATAATCGAAAATTTCTCTGAAAAACATTAAAATAAAATTACACCTCCGTGATAATAAAACTATAAAAATAAAGTAAAAAATTTTTGCTTGAATTACCCAAAACAAGACACAAAATCATGGTCAACAGTAAGCAAGTGAAATCCGGAGATAATTTGAGAGTCAAATTATTTGACTGAAAATAAGGTCATCGAAAATAGATGGAGAGATGATTACAGAATAATAAAGTGAAGAAAAACATCCATTCAATAGAAAAACAGTCAAAAAAGATTAGTTAAAGTTAGGGTTACCAGGAGCCAGTTTCTAGGACTACCCATCGTAGGCAGGGTATACTACCTAAAGTACCCTGGAGGTGGAGGGTGGGGGTATTCTAGTATACACCCTACCTACTCGGGTATTTTATCTTCCAAGGCAGGTGGTTTCTGTCTTAAGTCCATCTTATTTACTGTAAAGCACATAATTTTACGAAATAGAAGAAAAACCATGCAGACGGTCAGCCTACTAATTTAAACTTGAAAATATTATTAATAATAACAATAGTAATTTTATTGTTTGCGCATCGTAGATGTAATGAACGATTGCTCATTCCGATCGGTGAAAATATTTTCTTCTTGTGACTTTTCAGTTCAATGAAATTTCTAGCGTAATAATAAAATTCTCTCAACTTGAATTTTTTACGTTAAATCTCACGTGCGCTTCATTGGATATTAGTGGGTCAATTATCGTAATGAATTTTGAAGTTCGGGTCTACAAAATTAATGTCTAGGCTAACAATTAAATGATTTAACAGTCGATTATACAGCACTTGTTGCTATTTGAAACAAGACAGCTATTTGTTGCCGGTTAAATAGAGTCAACATTTGTAAGTGGATAAATAACACAATCAACTTCATTCAGTCAGACTTATTCAGAATTACTTGGAAGGAGGTCAAAGAGGGTTCAGATTTATTTCTCGTACCTTTTCAATTTTTTTTGAAGAATTCAAATAACTTTACCATATGAATTTATTGAAGGGTGTCTAAACCCTTCCTTGACTACACTTTTGGTTTAGTCTTTTGAGTAACCAAAGCTATTACCTTATCATCCTAAGTTATACTCTTTACCACTAGATTATAACCTATGGGTAGGGGTAGTACATACCCTACGGCTATATCGATCAACTAGCTAAAGAGTTTTTTATATTAAGACCATCAAATATGCGCCATCCATTCATCCATCTCCAACTCAATTAATCCAATCCAGTTTCACCTACATTTAGCTAATTTAATTTTTATAATTTTTATTATTCTCAATCTCTTTTTAGCGTTCATCTAAAAATACATGTGCCGGATATAATTCATAAACATAAACATGTAAAGACCAAATATGTTCACGTATTTCATCCAAAGGTCGTTCACACCGAGATTCCCGAACATTCAATTTCATATTTGCATGCACGTAATGACCCAAATGTTGGATTGATTAACGGCGGATATCCACAGCCTCTTCTAAATTCTCCCAAAAATCGTCAGAGTGAGTTTAGAATCAATGAAGAGGATTTCCAGAAGTGGCGTCAAGAACAGCAGAGAAAAGCTATTGAAAAACGAAGACGATTACAGCAACAATATCAGCCAGATGATGACGATGATAATGTAAATAATCACGAGTATGATGAGAATATTGAAGATGAAGAACAAGACATAAATTATGAGGAAGAAGATTTGTATAAGAAGCATAAAGCAAACAAAGCAAATTCAGCAGCACTAAGCAGTAAAAAGGAAAAGAAGAAGCATAGAAATCACAATTATAATCAAGACTTTGATTCCTCAAATTCTGACAAGATTTACGCAAATTTTCCCACACGTAAATCGAGCAAACGACCAATTAGGCCATCACAACGGAATCCGCATGATGACTCGAAAAATTTTCAGGTTTATGGAACATCGAATGTTGATGCTGAATCGACGAATGTTCATCAACAATTTTTGAATGTTGATCCAACGTCTGTTAATCCAGCTTATTACAGTACATTGCCGAAACATGCAGAGCTGAACAAGCAAGACGACATCTATTCCGGACTCATGTCGAAGAAGTTTAATAAAAATATTGCTGACAAGTCGAAACTTTTAGCTGATATTAATTATAGTAGAAAGCAGCAAACCAAAAATTTATTACAAAAAAGAAAAGGACAATAAAAATTTAATTTTAATACACTTTGCGTACAATTGAGTTGGATGGTTGACTTTTTCGTATTATGGTTATTTTAATTAGGTTGAAATTTAAAATCGTTTTTTACAGTGTTGGGGATGTGATTCCACTTGTAAGGTTAAGAGTTTAAAAAATCTAGTCAAATTCGGTTATCAAATATATCCAATTTTGATGCTTGGTCTTGTTTTTTATACCCCAGGGTACCCCTGCATACCCTACCCTTGCCATCCACCTATGGTACCCTAGAATACCCCTAGAGTAACCATAGGATATCCTAGGTACCCTAGGGTAGCCCTAGAAATTTATCCCATGCCGCAAGAATCTCCAAAAAATCCCAACTCTGCAATGAATCATTCCAGTCATCCATAAGCATGAGCATCAACGAAACTAAAGAAAATTCACGGTCAATTAAGATTCATGCCCTTTACATTATTAGATACTACAAGTTACTTGTTGACTATGCTTAATTTAATTGTAATATATGTGTCGTAGAAAGTGAAACTGGTGAGAAATTCATTTAAAATTTTGATGAATTTGTTCTGTAACCAGCAACAACTACAAAGCATCAAAAAATTCAAAGAAGAAGCAGCTTAAAATCGTTAATGAGATCATTTAGACATTTAAAAAGGTGATAAGTATCATAAATTATAAAAAAGCCGAAAAGTGAGCCTGTTTGATGCTACCGATCCATTTAAATTTCAAATTATTGGACGAACGTGACTAATGGAAATGATTATGATAATAAACAACTTTTATTTTCTAAACACTTGTTTGAGCATCTGTTTATAGGCGTTTGAAAACTAATGTTATCTTTATTATCTGATAATTGGTTAAGGCAATGTGTTATGGGGCTGGTTATTGGCTATTTGGGTAAATAGTTGTTTGTATTATTTTCGGTCTATTTTTGAGGCTGTGTCGAATGTTTGATGAATTGAATTGTGACGTGAATTTGATTACAATTTAAATTAATAAATTAGTGAAAATTCTTTCAGGTTTGCATTAAAAAAACGAAACAAATTTTTATAAATTTTTTGAACACAGTTCTATCATGGGCGTACCCAAGGGGGTCTAATGGGGTCAGGCCACCCCTCGAAAAAGAGATTTTGGAAATTTATGTATTTTCGGTGTAATGTGACATCAACATCATCATCAAATCCTCTTACCGTAGCTAAAAAGTCTGTCTACAGAGCTACATTAATTGTTTTTCTCCTCAGTGTTACTTTAAAAGATAAAATTACATTAATTACAGAGATCATAAGCATTAATGGACATTAATATTAATTTTTGTTACAATATTATGCAAGTTTAACATGTGATGGAATCACTAGCCCAAAAAGTTCATCTTTTATTTAAGTAACATGTAACAGAGGATTTTTGAGAGTGAACTCATTTTTTTTTTGAGAAACCCCTCTCCCTTTAATATTTAATTTCTAACCAAATCTTTGGCTACGTCCTTATACCATAGGTTTTAGTTTTGATTTCAGATCAGATTTAGTTGGGAGCTCATTTCACTAATAAGATACAGAACTGCTAAAACCTGAACTAGTCATACCTGAACTAGCCGATCACAATAATTTTCTTCTTTATAAAACATGATCAAATTTTCCTCTTCCTTTGTTTCCCACATCAATTAGTCAAACCTGCAAAAAACTCAACTGCCAATAATTTAAAAATTCAATGAACTTCACACAATTTCTTCAAACACGTGACTTACGCTACTAAGAAAATAACAACAACAACAAGATTTTTAATTTCATAATTTCTTTTATTATAATAATAAGTATTTACAAGAGCAGTACGTGATAATCAAAGTAACAAGAGTTGTCATTATTGAATTATTGAAATTTTTAACGCTAATCTCTTCCTGCAATCGAGTCTAATTGCTTGTGGTATCTTTGCGAATAAAATAATAATAAATAACTAATAACAAATTTATAACAAAGAAAAATAATTTTTTCCACTTTCATTTTTGCATTAAAATATTGTACTGTTTTTAAAATAATAATAAAACATATTTTCCCCCTCAAACTAAATTAAATTAAAATAATTAACATTGACTTATAAAAAAATTACTTTCGCTTTCTTCGTTCATCTTCATCGTCATCATATGGAGCATACCTATCGTCGTAGTCATCGAATTCTGGCTGTGGATGATTCTTTAAATTCGATAAATATTCTTGAGCAAATTTGTAACTGTTGTGCTTTCCATTCCATCCTGCATGCTTATTATTAAGTAACTTCTGCTTTGTTTTTGAGATTTTCTTCAAATATTTTTCAAAATTCTTATACTCGTAGTCCCTCTCGTCCTCAACACTGTGCTGATAAGAATGTTGTGGTTGGTTCCAATTGCTCAACAATGACTCCAACATCCGTCCATTTCCAAAATGATATTCATCTCCTGGACCATCCCAATCCTCACTATGGTCTATAACCGGAAGTGTATGATGAACTGGCTTGTAGATTGTGTGGGTGTGAGTAAGATGCTTGACCTTCATTGGTACATGGATGACAACTCGCTTATGAGACTTTCCACATCCTGCAGTTCCAAGGAAAATTACTAAAACCTACAAAAGAAAATAATTTAATAATTAGAATTAAGGTAAAAATTGTAAAATTAATGAAATGATTATTATAGTGATGTGCAGAATTGAGGCATTTATCTTAATGACCAGCGAACAGTTATCTAAGCAAGGTCAAGATAAACACTTTTGTTTGCCCAAATTCCTATCTAAATTGAATTATTCCAATGAAGCTTCACACATATGAATTGTAGGATTATTTATGTAGATTCCAACAGGATAATAGGTTCTACAACAAACAGGATCAAATAGTATTTAGTTCATTGCATTGCCTTAGTATCAAAAACCGTTAAAAAGTTAGTTAAAAACTAGCTGCGACTAACTAGCTGGAACTTTTTTTTGCCAAGAATTCAATTAATACTTGAATTTCTTAAAATTCACAAAACTCTTGCACAAATCACAGATAGAGATAATTCATAGATTAATGATAAATTTTCAATTTTTTTGGGTTATCTTGTTCAGTTTTGACACAAATTTTTTAAATTTATCCATTGTTTTATATTCCACATTAATGTCTGTTCAATTTTTTAAGAATTTTCTCTTATATAACTTTTTTGATCACTTGCTTACCACAAAAAACTCAAAATATTTCATATTTTATGCTGTTTATCTCTTCTAAAATTCACAATATAAATTTATTAATCATTTGTAAAACAATTTACATCAAAAAATGCCACACAAATCGACAATAACTTATAATAATGATGATGTTGGTACGAAGTATAAAGATAATTTAATTTATATTTCCTTCAAGCCACAGACTTTTATAATAATCAAAATACAGAGATTGTGAGAAATGAAAATTTCAGAGACATTGTCAGAGATTTGTTTACGGTGAGTGCTCGTTTTACTCGCGGAGAAAAGGAAAATTGAGACAGCTGACTTGACAGTACGAACAATGCTCTCGTAGCTCACGAAATATGAACATTATGGTGCTTTAAAGTCACTTGAGCGTGAAGAGCTTCAAAGGAGTCATTAAGAGAATTAGATTTGGTTGTTGTTAGTGCAGTTGCTGCTGTTTCTCTCGGTTAGTGTTTCTCTTGGTTTTCTTTTTCATCTTTTGTTGATGACTGTGAAGTTTTTCATATTTTGGGATAGATTTTTATAGACTTAGATGAATATTTGATTAATTCTAGTTATTATGAAGCAATAATCAGCTTCTAGCTTCTAAAAGGGTCGTTCAGAAACGACGTCCACAAAGAGATGATTTTGAAGTGTCACACAGCCCCAACCCCCCACGAGAGACATACTGCTTCCTTCTAATTAAATGCTAGACGTAAAAATCAAATGACCCAAAAATTACATCATTCAATAGTCAGGAAGCAACCCCAAGTGTTATGCTTAATTCCATGAAATATTACATTTTAACAAAAACAACAGCATCAACAACTCAATCAAGCTTCAATCTTCTATTGCGCAATTTTTGATCTTCCGCTTGCAAAAATCGCATTTCTGCTGTACATTTTTAAATTATCCTAATTAACGGCAATCAGAAACCACAATCTGCATTCGCTGTAAGACTAAATACGTCAGATTTATAATTTCTTAGAAATGTAATCTTAATCTTCGGAAAACAACCATTTATTACTTTCCTTACAGCAGCATATCTCATATCGCATATTGCAAAGTGCATTTCCCTTTCAAAATCATGCACTTTTTTTGCGTAATATCTGTGCATGTGCATACGTAATGTGATATAATTTTCTAATATGATTCTATAGACATGTAGATTATGTTATGCATAAAAGCATCAATGCACACAGTATCGGCTTCTCATTTCTTTCTTGTCTGAATTGAAGCATTTAAAATGCGTTGCAACCACTAATTCTCTCAAAAACTAAAAACATTTACAAAATAACTAAAAGCTACACAAAAGCATTCACTTAAAAAAATTTAAAAACACTTTTTAAAAAGTTAGAAGTCACTTTAAAAAATATTTTTAAATTTTAAAAATATTTTTTAAAGTAACTTCTAACTTTTTATGAACTGTAAACTTTAAAGTTTAAAATTTGGTTTTTAAAATTTAAAAAGCTGATTTTTAAATTTTTTCAATATATATTGACAAATTGTCATACACATTTACATGCTTCGGTGGCTTAGTGGTTAGAATACTGGGCTACCAACCAAGAGGTCACTGGTTCGATCCTCACTCTGAGCATTTTTCTTCAAAATATTACTTTTTTAACAGCTCAAAATAATTTGAAAATTTAAAAAAAATATTTTTGAAAATTTAAAGAAGTTATTAAGAGTCTAGTTTAAAAAATGTTTTTAAATCTTTTCTATGAGTGTTAAAATAAAATTAATAACAAGAGAAAAGCTTTCTCTCAAAGCTAGTTTTAGTGAGTTTGTAATTTAAAATGTAGCATATTATGAGCACAAAATAATAACAATGAGCATAATTGATATGATTTTTAAAATAAAAACATTAATTAAATGTCATCGAATTTCAATCACACAATTGATCATAAATGCAGTAAACAAATTAAAATTAAATGTAATATTTTGTAGACATTGCATGTTCAATTCAATATTGATCATTAAACTGTTATGATTTTTATGGTTATTCGAATGTTTCCATTGTCTTTTGATAATAATAGTCATAATATGAACATTAAATAACTTAATAATAAATAAAAACAGAGGAAAAATAAAGAAAATCGCTTGATTGCACAATTCTATCATTTTTCTCGTTTTGTTTATTTTTATGCTACGCGATGAGGAACAAAAACAGAGCAATCAGCAAAATATTAATGGTGTAAAATTAAAGATTTATAGTAATTTTCTTTCACTACCATTTCAGCCTCCCATCTTGCATAATATTAAAAATCGGATATCTGCAATGAATCTGTAATTGGCGTAATAAAATGTTTCTCGATCGATCGGAAATAAAAATTGCTTACCTACTTTTTTTTTATTTATTTTGCTGCAAATAATAAATTATTAACTGGGATTGACACGTTTGTATGATGACTTTTAATGTAATTGCTTAATATTATGGTGTGGTGATGGGAAAAAATCAATTTAATGATTGCCTGGAGACATTCTATGGGAAAATTGTGAGATGTTGTTGCAAATGTTATACAACTGAGGTGATGTTGAGGATTTTGATTAAATTTAATGATTTTCAGACTCACCTTTGTTTTTAAAAATTATTTTGATGAACTCAGGATTTAATAACTTAATATATTGACATTTTTAAATGATCTTAAATACACATAATTAAAATGGTCTTCATTTATAGATGGCATTATTTTTCAAGCTGTAATAAAATATTAATTAATTAAACATTGTAAAAATTGTAAATTCGTTTTGTTGTGGCAATTTTGTTTCAAATTTAAATTAATAAGTTGAAATCTTAACACAAGTGAATGAATTTTTCAAAAAACATGGTTTTTTGGGTTTCTGAAATTTTTTTGCGGCACACATGTCATTGATTTAAACCATCAAATTTTACAATTCCTCAGTCAATTTCGTTTTCAAACAACTCCAGCCTATCGCGTTCTCAAAACAAGTAAATGTTAAATAATAACAAAATGTTTTTTGATTAACACAAATTTTAACTTGGTAAAAGCATTCAACTTCATTCGTTTGCATAATTTTCATTACCAACGACCTTCACTTCGTTTCTTGAGGTAAGAAAGAAAAATTATTTCTTTTAAAAGAAGAAAAAATCAGTCATGAATGAAGCAAAAAAATTCATTTTCAATTTTTTTTTCTCCGTATAATGGTTTTATTTTGTTGTTGCTTCTTTTGCTCTTGATGGTGTGGAAAAAGTAAAAACTAATAGTAATGTGAATTTGAGGGAAAAGTGATAATGAACTTAGTGAATTTATGAGCTCGATTTATCATGTGTAATTAGGTAATTTGTAAGGTTAGTTTGGAGTAACTTTTATGAACAATTGAAGAAAAAAACTTCTGTTTTCTTCGAATTCAATTTTCTTAGAATCAATTTTATAATTTAATTATTATCAATTTTAATTTTTTTTTATTTTTTAAAATCAAATTATCTAAAAAATTTAATTTTTTTTTAGATTTTAAATTTTATAAAGATTCAAATTTTCTTAAAATTTAATTAATTAATTAATTATTGTTGAAAATTTAAATTGTTAAAAATTTATTTAAAATTTAAATTTTAAACAATGAAATTTATTTAAAAAATTAAATTTTAAATTTTAAAGCTTCAATTTTTTAAACATTTTGATTAATTTTTTAAAAGCTCATTTTAAAATTTTTGGCGAAAATCACGCTAATCACGCTTAGAGATGAAGATATTTTCCAAAATAGTAAAAATACAGAAGATATTACATCTCACACAATTCATAAATCATAAATTGATAAGCGTGCTTAACCAACACAATCTCATCAAAATATTTCTGACATGCTCATGTATAATGCAATAAACTCAACTCTAAGCCGTTGTTTACATTATCAGGAGAAAATTTTCTTTTCGTTTACGCTATCTGTTATCCACTGATATGCGAAAATTTAATTGTACTAGAGTTTTTTTCACTAATTTTAGTTTCGGGTATGAGAAGATATTATAAAAGTGCATTAAATGCATTTTTCTATTCACATTAAGTAATTAAATGTTGAAGACTAAACATCTAATAGATAAGAAAATAATTAGTTAATTAATTTGAATGAAAATTTAAAACAAAAGTTTAGTGATTTATATATAAATAAAAATGATTAAATTTGTAAGTTCTTTTGTGATTATAAATAAATGAAAGTGATTAATAAATAAAATTTTCTTACAGAGTCAAATTTCTCTGCTGCTTGTGATTCTTCTGAGAAATTCATTGTGCATAGAAAATAAGTGAGTGATTAAAATTGAAAATTTATTTTTTTGAATTGATTTTTATAAATATTTTAATATTTTTAAACTTAAAATTAATTAAAAATTTAAAATGTATTTAAAAATTTAAAATTAGAAAAAATTTTGGTGCTTATGTAAAAATTGATTTTTTTGAAAATTTAAAATTTAAAAAATTTAAAATAATATTTTTTTTCTTCAAATTTTTAAAACAAATTTGAATTTAAATAATTTTTGGATGAGGGGTAGACCCCTTTGAAACCCCCTGATTCACAAGTCATCTCCCTTAAATCACCAATTAATTCTCAAAACTCCTCATTTTTAGAAATGGAACCTCAGCAACAGGAACAACAACAACATTACACTATCTCCAAAACGAGATAGTACCTACGACAAAAATGCCATCAATAGAGAAGAGCGACCTCATAGATCTATCCAACAAAAACCATCACCACAAAAAGAATTCTAGTCTTAAAGTAGCTGAATCTCGTCTCTTTCCTGTCGGTCATCCAGGCCTCATCCCACAGCCAGGCAGTCTTGTATCACCGTTTGATGTAGCCACATTCAGTAACTCTTTACTGCCACTAATTAGTGCTGGAATTAGAGAACAAGTTAAAGGCATTGCAACAGCATTTAATGACGGTGTTGATTATGTTGAAGATTCAATTCGTGATGGATGGCGTGAAAGTCCATTGAACCCGTTCAATTACGAAAAGTTCCTTAACAATCCACCAAATTTATTCGAAAATCTACCACATCATGGAAATCACATTGCCCCTCACTATCCGCATCCCGCACATCACAAGCACCCAAAAGCTTCACACAAGTCAAAAGAGAAAGCTCCGCATCATCCAATTGAATCATACAGTTCCGATGAAATGATGCATGAGTTTGGAATAAATGGATATAAGCATTTTGAGGAATCAATTTTGCGTGAAATTGAAAAGCAAGAGGAGTTAAAAGTCGAAGCAACAATCCACACATTATTCGGTAAAGATGAAAAGGTAGAAATTGTTCGTGGAAAGCCATATGATTCAAAACTAGCTGGATGGAAGCCAGTTGCAGCACCAACAAAAATTTATGATGATTCCAATGAAATCACATCTCAAATTATTAGTCCACTACATTCATCATTTATCTATGCATCAGATGCCGTAACTGGTGATGTGGACGGTAAATCATCTCCGTTCGGCTTTCGTGACTTTGACAATTTCCACGACGACTTTATACATTCGACTTATAACGTTGAGGAAGGTGGTGAATCGAAAGTGAAACCGGTTAAAGCAAGAGTTGTGCCAGTAAGAAGAATTACTCCAGTGCCTCCGATTTATTCGACTGTAGCCACAACGACGCCAGCAACTAAACGATACAGTAGCAGCACCTCGCTGAGATCTCGCTCAATTACAACAGCACCAAATAATAATAATAATAATAGAAAGAGACAAAGCGTAAGCACCGCAAAGCCGATTGTTGATGAAAAATCAAATAAAGTTACAGACACAAGCACGAGTGCTAGCAACTCAGTGCCAGTTATTGTTAGTGCAAATATCAAGCGGCTTCCATCGAGAATTCACATTCAAAGTTTAACAACATCAAAGCCTAAAAATCATTCAAATATTGTGAAAAGTCCAGCATCAGATTCATTAGCTGAAAATTCATCAAAAGAGCTTAGTTTTGAGTCCACATCAAGATCCCGAATACCGTCATCGACAAGAACCTCAAGAACTACAACAACAAGCACGACTAAGAGGCCATCAAAAAATGTCCCACGTGAAGCTTCAACATTCGTCGATAGAGCACGCGCATCAGGATATAGAGGAGCAGTAAAGTATAACCAAAGCTCAACGAAAAAGGCAGATACATCATCAAAGAAATAAGTGAAATCATTCCATTAACTATTTATTATTAAATTATAATTTATTAAATTTATTTATTAAGAAACTAAACTAATTTAACGAAAAATATGATGAACGTAGATAAATCAATCAAGAAATGAAGTAGAAATATAGTTAATTAAATTTTTGAATTTTTGCAAAAATATAAAATATTAGCTACATATGGATTAATGCACAAAATACCCCCTTGTGATGGTTTTTAGTAGATTTTTTGGTAAGAAATTTTTTTTAATTTTCAGAACAACTTGTTACCTTGGGTATGAGAATTTTTAAAATACCAAAATAATTGTTTGACATTGAAACCCCCTTCCCCTGGATACGCCCCTGCATGGGATTTTGTTCTTAAAAACTCCTAGCAAATTGAAAAAAATATCTCAAATAGGGGGGGGTGGGGGGTGGACCCCCTAAAGTAGTCTCGATATCGAATTTTGGAATTTAAATTTTTTTAAAAGAAATTGTGGAAATTATGTGAAAAATGTAGGAAAATTTCCAATTTATAAGAATTTCGTGACACACCTGTAAACCTTTCATTGCACACTAATGTGCCGCAGCACTAAGTAAAAAAACTAATAATGTAAAACTTTAAAAAAATCCAGATAAAATCTTCACAATATCATCCACATTTATTTTCACCATAATGTATTTGTTTATTAAAAATCCGATTTTGCAAATTTTTGAACAAAAGAAAGAAGAAAAAAATCCCCGATGACGTAAGAAGAAAACTCATTTTTGCACGACTGTGAGAATGGGTTGGAAATAATCATCAAATTTCGAGAAAAAAAAATCGGATCTAATTTGTAATGGTATTTAATTGCTTCATTATGGGGGATTTTAAATGTATACGTTTGCCATAATGTGGATTTTTCACATAACTATCATGTCGGTTGATGGCAAAAAAAAGTTGTCAAAATTGTTAAATATTTTTACAGTTTTTTGATAAAAAATAGTTTAATTTTTGACATAATTTAAATTTTTTTATAAACATTTCAAGCTTTAATATCCAAAATATGACTTTTTGTCGAATTTCACTAAAAATCTTAATGAATAACCACAAAAATAGTAATAAATCATTGTTCAACTACACAAGCTCAATTATCCATATAATTTAATTAGCTTTTCTATTTTTTTGCTCCCCAAAAGGCGTATCGACTTACATGCAAAAAATTGATACTAATGAATGAAAATTATACCAAAACTAATCGAATAAATTAAAATAATTTGACCACAAAAAATTAGATTCTTCTCCAAAGATTTGCTTATTATGCTCTTAATAAAGGACGACATAATGTGCATATCACTCAACACCAAAAAACACCTCATGCAGGCTGTAACTCTAAAAATTTAAAAATTGTTTCACACACGATAAACACCTCGAAAAACCTGCAAAATCATTCCAAACAAATTCATTTCAGTACTTTCCCAAAACGAGTCGTAAGTGAGTGTGCATATGATGTCCGTTACAATATTTAGACCAATCACTCAACCTGTAAATCGATATTAAGGTATTATGCAATTGAACAATTACGTGCGTTCCAAAAAAGACCTTTCTGTATTTCCTCCACCTTGTGTGACTTCATTTCTTCGAGAAAAATTAAATTTTTGAGAAACAATTTTTCATGTGCAGTGAGTATTGTGAAGAAGATGGGGTTGAGTGAATGGTTTGGTGACTGGATGGTTTCTGAAGAGTCTCTATTGATTTTGTAGATTTTTTGATGATTTTAAGAGTCTGTGACGACCTTAAATTGCTTCTATTGTGCATAAAGAGTCTATATCAACCATGTAGATTCTCCATCGACCCTAAAAAGTCTCTAATGATTCATAAGGATCTCTATCGACTTTAAAGAGTGTCATTCGACCCTAAAGAGTCTCATTCGCCCCTAAAGAGTGTCATTCGACCCTAAAGAGTCTCATTTGACCCTAAAGAGTCTCATTCGACCCTAAAGAGTGTCATTCGACCCTAAAGAGTCTCATTCGACCCTAAAGAGTCTCATTTGACTTTAAAGAATCACATTCGATCCTTAAAAGTACCTTAAAATAGAATAAGAGACCCATAAGTGTCTCTATCGACACCTAGTAGTCTCAATTGATTATAAATAGTCCCTATCGAACATAAAAATACCCAATAAACCAAACATCCTTTAAATCAAATACGCTTCATCCTCTACAACTCCAAATTGACATTTTCTTACTTAATATTTTATTGCCTCTTGCGAATTAGCGCAAAATGTTCAGTGCAATTACTTTCACTGAATCGTCTCCATATATTTATATATTAATGACATAAAGAAAAGAAGGCCTCGGGTTTCATCATTTGAATTGCAATTGTTACTTCATAGTAATTTTTAATGTAATATTTATCCATCTCCTCAACACCGTGATACGTTATGCACTTATATGACTTGTAGATGTATTGCTCATTTTGTGCCGTGAGACATAAAGAGATTGCTTGTGACATTTTCATATTGAAGATGATCTTCCGCATATTTTTGGACTTTTCAGGATTGCCATGAAATTCTCATAATTTTCATTGATTTGATCTTTAAACCGGCGGAATTAAAAAACCTTAAACAAGTTCAATGTTCTGTGAATGTATTTTTTTATTATTTTTCTTCTTATGCTTCTTGTTAGTCCGATGTCGTGCAGGTATAAAAACTACAAATGTAAGACAATTTCTGCGGTTCATTTAAATTTCTTTACGTAATATTTTCCTTCCTTCTTTTTAACTGCGAATTGTCTCAGTTGTAAAAAGTTAAGTTTGTGTTTTATATTTGTGGGATTAATTGTTTTGACTGCGAAACTTTTGATAGACTGGACATTGTTTGAATTTTTTTTGATTTAAGATTTTAGATAGACAGCCTAATCTGTACACTTTTTGGAGGGGTGGGTAGTCTTGCTTTTTAAGCAAATGTTCTGCATACAGGGCGTGTTTCTAGGGATACCCAGGGAATCCTACTCTACCTTACCTTACCCTACCCACCCCCACCTACCCTAGGGTACCCTAGGTAGCTCTATAAACCAGCTCCATCTTTAGATTTAAATTGTTCCGATTATTCAACTGTCCTGCTATACATACACTGTTAGTGATGCTCTAGCGACTATGTTGTGTCCCTTCAGGTCTCTAATCAAATGGATGCTCTAAAATTCCTTACAACCATCTGCTGAAATTAAATACCTCATTATCTGTGTCAAATTTCACCCAAAATTCCATGCCAAATGAAATTATATCAAACAAACTTGACCACTAATCCACGTGAACGTACTGAAAGATCATGAAATTATTTAATCGAGTGTAACGAACTTGGCAGTAGGACAAAAAAAGAAGGAAAAGAAGCAAAAAAGAAAGAAATAAACTGCATGTTAGTCAAACTTAGATAACTAAAACTTGTTAAATGTCTTTATATTCTCCGTGTACGCATTTTTAGGATAGGATTTCCAAGATTTACATTCATTTGAGCAATTAAACGTTACACCTGAATGGATAGACAGAGAGAATTATGCAATAATATTTTTTATAGGTACAATTTTTCTCTCATTTTGACAGCAGCCAAAGGTCCATAGACTTACTACAAATTACTTCCGAGTCTTTCCACGCCTTGAACATTCTCTTACCGTCTTGCTCACCATTTCATCTTTTTGATCATCAAGTAGCATCATAAATTAATCTGCACCAATGCTTATTATGTATGCGGTCATGCTCATGTCTCAGTGAAAAAACATTTCAATCAACAAAAGCTTTCTTTGTTCTTGACATAATAACAGCGGCGAGTATGAAATGAACATTATTAATATTTATCATTTTTATGTTCGTATGGATGTTGTTGAGCTTGTTTTACTTGCAGCTGGACTACTTTTTGGTACAGGTTTATGGTGCAGAGATGAAGAGTTGTATGAATAAATGCATAAGAGAATGTGATGAGTTGGTAAACTCATAGGTTTGGGATGGTGTCTGAAACAAGGGTGCAGACAGAAAATTTTCGAAGGGGGGTCCAACCTGTCGAGAAGAGAGTCCAGAGTTTTTTAAGGAGGAATCTAGATTTTTTTAATACAAATTACAATACTGAAGGGGAGAGGGACCCTCTTGGAGACAGGGACCCCCTGGGTACGCTCCTGGTCTGAAAGAAAATTTGGGCTTAATTTTTGTTACAAATTTCCGTATTCTTCACCTACAAAAATGTATTGCAAATGCGCCTTAGCCACATCAACTCAAAAACTTACTCCTCACTTCAGACGAGTTATACTTCCAGTTCAATGATATTTAAAAATAATTTTCATCTTTAATGGTAATTATAATTTCATCTTCAAATTATCATGTTGCGATTCACTTTTTCTACTGCTGAACTGAAAATAATGAAAAAAAAAATTAATTAAACTTTCGAAAATAATGCAGATCTGCTTTATTTTTAATTTAACTTAAGCAGCAATAACCATATTAATAAATATGATGATGATTATTGTTATAAGATCGTTTACATAATTTACAATTAATATTATTGCGCTTAACACATTTTTTTTTGCAAAATGCACCTATTGTAAGTACTTATTACATTAAACTCTCTCACTGTGATCGTTCCACAACGATTTTCAGTTTGATTTGTATAAGAAGATTGTCTCTGTCCTGGAAATGGGTAATTAAGTAATAAACTTGCTTAAAGGCTGTTCATGGATAAATGTTTCCTGCACCGAAAAATGGTTTTCAACGTGCTGTCAGAAAGTGTTGTTGCTGATTGCTGTAAATTATTGTGGGAATTACGATTTTTGACCTATTGAAGGCTTATGTAATGAATGTTTTTTTTTTGATATAATTGGAATTTATCGAGTTTAATTTTTTTGGATATTTGTGATAATTTAAGAGCAATTGGAAGGATTAGAATATAACGATTTGGAAATTAGCTCTAATATGGCTAATGTGATATATTATTTTTAAGGGTGGATATCTGGGCAGGGGTGCACGTTGGGCGAAAAAGTGAAAAGTTTGGCAAAAATTCAGCTTATGGGCTTATGTTGTAGACACTAGGCCATAGTCTATGGGAAAAATAAAATTTTACCCCAAAAGTGCACAGTGCGCGAGGTGGGGGAAAAAGTGTTTTTCACGTAGTTGACATTTTCAAAAAAATCTTGTGCTTCACCAGCTCAACCGATTTTTCTCAAATCTTTTTTATTTGATAGATAATAGTAAGAACTTTTATAAAAATATACACATGATATACTTTTGCTGCACTATGGTTATCAAAAATGAGAAAAAGTTCGAAAAAACTTGAAAATAGCAATTTTTCTGAAAATTTAGGAAAATGTCACCTACTCATTTGCTGCAATAAATGACGAAAAAGAACCTTTATGACTTTTATCTTTTAGTTCTAGCATAGATCTATGGAAAATACTTCAAAAAATAGAAATTGGATGTTTCTTGCTGCTTATAGGGGCAGTCAAAAAATGACATTTTGGACTTGGCCTAACTGAGCACTAAGGAACTCTCGAACTCAAACTTTTATATTAATAAGTTGGTACTACTCTAATATTTTTAACAAGACTAAATTTGTTACATATACTTGAGATTTGCAATAGTTATGAACAAATTTGTGAAGTATTGATCGTCAGAATCTCAAAATTTTGAAAACTTTTTTGGTTTTTTCGCTCCATTTGAGAGATATTTTACCCAAGTATAGCTTATTATATATCATTAGAAAGGTTTTTTAATAGACTATGCATTAATTAATTCAAAATGATGATTTAAGCTAGTTACAGTATGTCTAGTAAGCAATCAACCTTTCCATAACACCAAAATTTCAATTTTTTCAAATTTTCGACAATGTTGCACTGTGCATCGAATTTTATTAATGTAAATGTAAAGTACAATAGGATGTAAATATTCTCTGAAAATTTCATCTTTTTTCATTAAGATTGTAAAGCGCGACAAATTTTTGAATTTTGAGGTACCCCTACTAGACCCCCTTCAGGACCATTTTTCGATATTTTCTTGGCGGATTTTTTTCTTTCTTTTTTGCATTAATCGATAGCTCATACCAAAGTATACAAACGAAGGATACTTTGAAAATTGTCCGTCTTTCCATAGTGGGTCGAATTCATCAATTAAGGGAAAAAACTCGCTAAAAATTGAAAATTTTCGACTTCCAAGTCACTTTTCATCATCAGAACTACATAATATTAGTACATAATGTATATGATATTTGTAGGTATAAACAAGACCTATAATACGCAGTAGTTGAAAAAAATTCATAGTGCATTATATGGACATGAGGATGAAATAATGTCCAAAAACCTACTTTTTTCGAACTTTTTCTCATTTTTGATAACCATAGTGTCGCAAAAGTATATAATATGTATATTTATATGAAAGTTCTTACTATTATCTATCAAATAAAAAAGATTTGAGAAAAATCGGTTGAGCTGGTGAAGCACAAGATTATTTTGAAAATGTCAACTACGAAAAAAACACTTTCCCCCCCACCTCGCGCACTGTGCACTTTTAGGGCAAAATTTTATTTTTCCCATAGACTATGGCCTAGTGTCTACAACATAAGCCCATAAGCTGAATTTTTGCCAAACTTTTCACTTTTTCGCCCAACGTGGGGTGTAGAAGGAAACTGTGTTGATAAAAAAATACAAAGATTTTAAAAAATTATTATTTTTTGTTAACTTGAAAAAAATATTATTTTTTGTTAATTAAAAAAAAAATTATTTTTTGTTTATTTTAAAAAAAATTATTTTTTGTTTATTTAAAAAAAATATTATTTTTTGTTAATTTTTTTTAAAATAAGATTTGAATAAATTTAAAAAATATATATATTTTTTTTTCTAAAAAAGTGATAGTAAGTCAGGGGTGCAGTCAAGAAGAAAATAATGCCCAACATAGTCAAGATATAGTAAAAATTAATTTTATAAAATGAAAAAAATTGTAGAAAAGTTCATCTGACACACTAAATGTTCAGTACATGATCACCCTTAGGTACAACATAAATTCATATTTTTCCCCTCAATTTAATCAGAAATAATCAATGCTAAATTGTATAATTTCTCTCGAAAAACATAATCACTTTATTTTCCTACATTACAGCCAATTTACACTTATAAAATTTTAAATTTGCAATTTCACACCACATCATGTTCCTCAGTATGCTTTACTTCCAATTTAAAACAAAATAATCAAGATTGTGTAATAAATACTAACTTGCCATATCTGCTTGCATGATTGATGATAAGTCATTTGATCTTGCATTATTACATTATGTATGAAAATATGGCTTAAAATAGAAGAAAATTTGCACGATAATGAAAAGTAGCAGTGCAGTAAATTGGATGGTGACTAGATGTTGAACTTTGATGGGATTGATTTGTACCAATGACCTGGGAGGTGGGTATTTGGAATAAGACAACATCCTTAGTGGATTCGATCTAAAAAATTTATTTACTCCAAAATTTTTTCCTAACCAACAACTCCCCCCTCCCCCTTACAGTAATTGCCACTTCGAATGAAAAGATTTCGATGCCCGACTGATGACCAACTCATTTCACGTGACCAAACAGGAATAATAATAAATTTTCATTGAATAACCATGCAATTCAGGAAATATTTTTTACCTCATTATTCTTCATAAATTTCTTTCACTTACATTAAATAAATTCTACTTCAATAAAAATGCTTTCATAATCGACATTTAAATAAACATTTACAGCAAAATAATCCATTCAAATGAGGTGTTAAATTGTTTTGTTAAATACGATCAAAATCTCATTATAATGATTGTTTACAGCAATAATATTCGTATACATTAATTATCTTAAATAACAGCATGAAAAGATATGAATTATTCATTATCGATCGAGATGAAAGTGGTGCCCAATGTTTTAATTGGTTGGAATTGAAAGTGAAGGGCTTCTTGTCTTTAAATAAAAATAATTGGAGCTGAATATTCGTCACTCAAAAGTGAGGCTCATTATTGATTACTCAATAGTTTATAAAGTCATTTATGTTGAAAATGATTTCGAAGATTAAGAGAGGTGGCGGTGTAGGGGGTTAGAATAAAGATGCATTTTATTTACCACCCCAACCTCTTAGGTTCGAATCCGATCATATGAACTTGTAAATGAAATCCTTTCAGTTAAAGGTTGTTTGAAATTTTTTTTATAAAAAAATTAACGAGCATTTTATGACAAATAGGTTCTAAAATCGAATTTTTTGATGGACGCTATTTGAAAAACCTCCAATAATTTTTTATTAATATTTTATTAAATAATGATTAACATTTAACTTAATATTCCACATTTATTTACATCTCGTCATCAAGGTCACTCAAAATAATATGAAAAATATTAATATTTTTTTTTCCTCAAAATCTACACCTAATAAACAAGATCCTCCAGTATCAATCAAAACCTGCCATTAGTAAAATGCATTTGTTATTCAATCAAATCGACTTGAATCAATCAACTATTGAAAAAAAAATTTGGATTTAAAAAGCTGCATCAACTGGTCATTACAAACTTTAATAATAACGTGCATAAAAACGGCAGAAATGCCCATCAAATGAATTCAATGATTCAACAAGAAAAAAGAGCCTTAAAATTCATGTCATGCGTGATGTAGTTTAAGTATTATTATTGCGATTTTTACGTATTATTTCTTAAGACATTTTGTACACGATTATTGACTCATTTTTAAGTCAAAAATATTACAAGCATAATGATAATCTATTACCATACATATGTGCATGCTCATTAACACTGGACAGTGAGATTTGACATAACAAAGTACTATCAAACATACTTAAGATGCTCATTTCTTTTGGTGGTAATTAACTTAAGAAGAAGCTGAGAGATGCGTGGCTAATGGAATTAGTTTGTATGAAAATTTATGCAAATTGTAGGAAGATTTTTTTTGCATAATTTTGATTATTGAAATTATTATTATTTTACGCTTACCTAAGTCGACGCTATAATTTTTCAGTTTTGATAAGTTGTCACTTTTTGAAACTAAATAAGTCATCGCTTTACTCTTACCATAAATTATCTAAGACGTCGCTTCATGTTTCAAAATTTGTAAGTTGACGCTTCATTTTCTCAAAATTTAAGTGAATTGTTGCTTTATTTTTCCAACTTAAATGAGTCATCGCTTTATTTTCCCCAAACATTTGTAAGTCGATGCTTTATTTATCCAAAAAAATTATAAGTCATCGCCTTATTTTCTCCAAACTTAAGTGAATCGTTGCTTTATTTTTGCTAACTTAAACGAGTCGTCGCTTTATTTTTCCTACACATTTGTAAGTCGTTGCTTTATTTTAACACAATTTCAGTAAGTCGACGCTTTATTTTAACACAATTTCAGTAAGTCGTCGCTTTATTTTTCATTAAACTTTACTGAGTCATCACTTTAATTTCTCAAACGTTACAAGTCATCATTTCACACACAAATTAAAAATTTGTTACCAAAAAATTCCATCATTTCAAATCATTTCCCGTAAATTCTTCTTCCAAAAAACATAAAAAAGTTTTCGAATAATTTCACTGCCACCACATCGCATGTGGAAGAAGCAAATACGGAAACTTTTATTTTCTTCTCTTAATTCGCATAAAATTAGCCCGCTCATCATCACTTACTCATGCAGTTTTATTTTATGTCTTACACATTTTATATGCGGGAAGAAAGCATGCTCATTGATGTTTCATTATTGTACTAACAACATCTGATATAAATCTCATAACCTCACCAGGAAATCTTCAATAAATTTATAATTTTTATTTTTCCTTAAAAATTTTTTTCACGAAATTGCGAGAGTCTGGTTAGAGAAAGTTGAGAATGATCTCTGGATATGATTGGATGTTAGATAATCAAGCTTTTTGTTGTACTTAAAAGTAGCCCTCAAGTCTGCCTCCATTATTAAGCTAAGTTATAATCAAGACACATTTTGTATTGCGATTTTGTATTTTTGATATCCATTGAGGTGATTTTGTCAGGATTTTATGGGGAAATTGCATGATTTTTACAGATTTTTGTTGATATTGAGTCACTTTTTTGCATGAACTTAATATTTCTTAAATAAATTTATTTTCTCTGATTTAAAATTTGTTATAATGAGTACAGTGTTTATAATAGCAAGGGGGTAGTGACCAGTCATATCGGCTTCTAATGTAAAATCCAGAAGTAACACCCTCCTGGTGTAATTTAAAATCTGAGTCACATGCAAGTCATTTTTGATTCTGTCATAGAAAAAGCAACATTAGTAGTAAGTTTGTCTAAACTGTTAAGTCATGAATACCTAATATTAGGAGTGTAGCCATGGAGAGGTATTTAAGAACCCTGGTCTGCCTTTGGATATTAAGAATTGAAAAATTTCTCAGATTTAATTCACAAAGTTGCGTCGCTCATAAATGACGTTACGTTAAAAACTAGATTTTTCGACCCTCTCCTACTCTCATTGTTCTTATGTGTCAGATCCCCTCCCTCCTAAAAATTGAGTGTCAATGACCCCATAGACATATTTAAATGAGAAATTTCGAATTGCTCTTCTTACTATCAATGCATCAGTCTTGGGTTTGAGCAATAAAAAAGCTAAAATGGAGAAAATTTGCATTAACTTCCAAATGTGCAAAATAAAATCTGACCGAAATCCCCACAACAGACCTTTCTTTGTCACGCACTCTAAAATTTTTTCTATTTATTTATATTGTTGCCGTAATCTAATAACTTCATGAAAGAAATCCACAATTTTTATTGTGTTCATTTTTTGTGTGTTGAGTTCATTTCATTTCAATTTTGCATACTCAAATACTTTAAACTTATTATTTTTCAACTTCATTATCATTCACTTCTCGCATTACATTTTATATTGTATTGCGATTGTTTAATTCAATTACGACAAGATTAAGTGCCTGATTGAGTTGAGATTATTGTCTGCTGCCATGAACAGTCATAGGTTGCATTAATGCACAATTTCCGCATAGATGAACTTGAATATTATGAAATATGTGTCTCATCGATGCGAATATTTGCATGAGTGAAAGGCTTACTTCCACCACTTTTATCCATAGACACACATAGACATGCATCTTTTTGATAGAACTACAATAATTTTTTTATGACACTTTCGGTAAGTGCAAAATGTTTTCTGCAGCATTTCTCCCACCGCACTTTTCATATTTGTGTTATTTTGTTGTTGGTATTAACTTCCAGTTTCATCTTTTGTTGTTCACTTTCCGTGCAATTTTTAAATTGTGTTTTTGATTTTTCTTTCTTCTCTCGTTTTTAATCGTGCAGATTTATTGAAGAGAAAAAAATGCATGCTTTACTCACTTTGACCATTTATTTTATTTTTGGAGAGAAAAATAAAAATAATAACTTTTGATTTTTTATTGACATAATTAAATATATTCAAGGTCCAAATATTTTCCTTTCTCATTCTTATGTTTGTATTCTTATTATTAATTTTAACGTTAAGTAAATAATTAGTTGTAAATTAGAGTCCAGATCCCATCGAACCCCCCTTGAGTACGCCCATGACACACCCTAATAGACCTCATAAACCAAATAGATGATTGCTCGGTATATCCCAGTGTATACTTCTCCCATAGGTTTACTCAAAGGTATCGCCTGGAGTATGACTTAAGGAACCTCCAGAGGTATGGCAGGGGTAACCTCTGGAATAGTGACACTATTTTTACCAGAAACTAGTTTATTTATATTGAAAATCTACTTTATTTTCTAAAAAATGCGCTTCAGTCACTCACCTTTATGTCCACATCATAGCATACATTGATATTTTTTATGTGAACCAACTCAAACAACAACAACAACAAAAACTATTTTGACCCGGCATTAATGTGAGAGAGAGAGAAAAAAGAAAGAAAAACAGCAACAAGCTGCAAACAGCCCAACAAAGCTAAGGCAATTCAATACACATTTTTCATTTCGGTTTATGAGCGGAAAAGAAGAAGGAAAAACTATCTCAATTTGAATGTGGCTTTAGCGCCGCGAGTCAAGTATAAATAAATGCAATCGTGAATTTTAAGACATTACCAATTCGTACATCGACAAATACAGTCGTATTAAACTTCTTTAACTTTTTTCATTACAAGGACTCAAAAATAAATCAAGAGATGTTGACAAAAGTCGTAAGTTGAAGATTTATTTTTAAAAAAGTAAAAATATTCTCATGATTGCATCAATTTGGAAATTTGTGAAATTAAAAAAAGTGAAATTAAATGAAGAGGATTTCAAAGTGAAAATTAAATAAAAAGACTGACAGTTAATTATGGAATAAAAGTATTGTGGATATTAAATCAAGTAACTTGATTGCTTCATCAAAAAGAAATTTCTGTATATGATTAAATGATGGCTACTTAGGAAAGCTAAAAGTATATTTAAGTGCAATAAAAGACTGAATAATGAGGAAATAAATTTAAAGGAAATTGAAGACATGTAGAAATTATGAAGTTGTGGTGGAATTGAAACGACTTCCTTTGGATATTGATAATGATAAGTGGAATGAATTTAAATGCAGACATGACATGACTAAATCATGTAAATTGAGAACTGGATGTGTGTTAATAATATAAAGCAAGATTACATAATTTTAAAATTCTATGGAGCGTCTGCAAAAAATAGGGTAGCTAAAGATAGGATTGATGCTGATGAGTTTGAATCTGAAATTAAGTTTAAAGTGAGATTTTATTGCCAAAATGATCTTGTGAGCTTTAAATGGTTTTAGATTAAATTATCAGTACTTTAATGTATTTAGTTCTACCCAAGGGTATAGCCTCTTAGGAGTCAAACCTCACTAAATTTTTTGGTCCTTCAGTTCAAATTTGGATCTTAAATTGCAAAAAAATAAATTAATATCCTTCATTAAATTTTAGAGAATTGCCTTTATTTTTGAAAATTATTTTAAGGCAAAAGGCTGAAAGTCTACTTAAAGTACATTTTAATCACAATCCAAACATCCACCATATCTCATCAAATTTTCATTTTCATTTCCATTGCGTCAACTGAAACATCAAATCCAAAAGGTTCATCAAACCCTCATTACAGTAGTCATGTTGTAAACAATCCGCAGATCTTGAGGAAGCAATCAAATTATTTGTTTCATATTCACTTCTGTTATACAAATTGTATTAAAGGGTGTAAACATAATTATTAAATTTTATGAATTCGTCAAGCTTTTATTTTAATTATTACTTTTACTTTTTTGTTACAAATATTTTTATTAAAATGGTTATCCATAGTTAAATTTGGTTAGATGACAAAATGAATTTTTATTATGTTGAATGTAAATATGCTGGATATAAAAATATTTGTTTGGAATTTTTATTAAATTTGATAATTTTAGTAACACGAAGACATTTTTTATATATTTTAAAATTTTATTTTAAAAATTTTACTATAAAAACTTTTAAAAATTTTAAAAATATAAAATTTTAATACTTTTAGTTAATTGAAAATTTAAAATTAAATGTAGAAACTTCAATTTTTTAAAAATAATTTTGAAAAAGCTAAATTTTTAAAAATGAATTTTAAAAGTTAAAGTTTTAAAAATAAATTTTAAAAAGCTAAAATTTTAAAAATAGGTTTTAAAATAGTTAAAATTTTGGTTTTCAAAATTATCAATTTACTGATGAAATACAAAAGCTTTTAAAAATTCTGAAACTAAAAAGAATACTTTTCAAATTTAATTTTTTTTGAAAAGAGAATTGTAATAATTCAAGAAAAACTGCTTAAAAATTAAATTACATAAAAGTATCCAAGAAAAAAGTTCCAAAAACTTTTCACGACATAACAAAAATATTTTACTAGTCTGATTGCTATCACAAATTGTGCAACTGATCCACCTTCCATCACACCGCATTTATCGTCGTATAAAATCAGCTACAATTTCCATTCAATTGTTAAAAATCTCTTAGCTTAGCCTCTAAATTCACTTCTTTTCCTTGCATTGAAGCTTTAATTTAATTAGCTTCGTCATTTAGAGAAATTTTTGAATGCAAGAAAAAAATGTTATGCTGAACTAGTTAATGAGACGAAGCAAAATGTATCGCTGAGAAAATTTAATTATTTTCTATTAAGGAAGTAAATTTAATAGTCATCATAGCTGCTTCAGCTTATCTTCTTGGTCAGCATTAATTTTTTTTAACATGTTAAACATGAAATAAGATTTTGTGAAAAATAATGAAGTTGATCCAACAGATAAACTCTGGTTGTGGTTCTTTTATCGAGTTAATTATCTTGAGGAGATGTGTAATGAAAGTTGGTAGGTCATTGATGTATTTCTACTGAAATTAGGGGCATATCTGATTGAAAAATTGAGTAACTGAATTTTCCTGGAAGATTTTTAATAAAAGATGGGAGCAATACACCATATCAGGGAGGCTGAAATACCCTACCTAAATTTTTGGACGTCATTTTTGAATGACCCTAGTCAGTAATATCAATGAATTGAAAATAATCGACTAAAACTAACTCATTACTACCTCAAACTCATCTAAATTAATTTAAATTCAATAAAAGCTGATCGATTACTGCCGAAAAACCACAAAATTTTCAATTACCAAGCCCCAAACCCTCATTTACATTTAACCATAATGAGACCATTATTCACATTCCTCTTCAAACATTTAGCTAATTTACAAATTTCAAAGCTGCCGACTCATTGCCCTTATTACATCATTTAAATGCTCTCGAATTAAAAATCATGAGAGTTTACATTTGCTTCTGTTGCTTTTCCCACTGATATTGCATAACACAATAAATTATCAATAAGCTCACTTCATACAGTCAAGATTATCCATACAAAAAAAATGGATTATGCTGGTCTCCAGCTTATTATAAAATGTAAAACAGCAAGGTCACGATGAAATTGGAAAACTTACATGATTTAAAAGTGAATGTTGATCCATTACGCACAATTTTCATGATTACTTATTATTCGCACATTAAAGCGTTGCATCCAACAGCCGAAATCATAAGAGATGAGCATATGTCGTTAATGAGCCTTGAGTTACAAAAATTACAGTCCATTTGTTGATGGTTATAACATTAAAGATCAAAATGCAAACAAAACAATTGAAAAGGTTGATGCCTTTCACTCTCGATTGCCATTTCTTGTCGTCTTATGCTTTTATCTTTATGGTCATGGCTTGTGGCATTGATTGAATCGCTATTGTAAGAATTTCATCAGAAAAAACTTAAAAAAAACAATTTTTAAAACTTTTTCATCAGAAAATTCCGTCCAAAAGTCACCTAAATCCAGCTTCAGGTTATCATTTCACTAAATAATCGATTCCAATGCACAACATTACATATTATGCAATCGCAAACCCACTTCCTTATGTCATATTTTTCTTTCATTCTCTTTAGCATTTAATTCTCTTTACTTTCTCATTTTTTTTCAGAGTCCATTAATCCTTGTAGCGCTCTTTATCACAGTTGGATATGCAGCGCCAGCTCCAACATTTGGAAAGGAACAGTAAGAGATAACAAGTCGCAAGTTGTTTTAATCCAATTACATTACAACTTTCCATTTCTTTTCCAACTTTAGTGTTCACATTAAAATTCATTTGATTCAGCCACACATTGAAGATTCGCATGTTTATCATCATGAGTCACATGGTCATGGTTCTGGATTCGGAGATATTGGAGGTGGAGGTCACAGTCATGGGGGTTCAAGCTTCGGAGGTGCTTCAAGTCATGGGGGTTCAAGCTTCGGAGGTTCTTCAAGTCACGGAAGTTCAAGTAGCTTCGGAGGCTCGTCAGGTCATGGAATCTCAAGTAGTTTTGGAGGCTCGTCAGGTCATGGAATCTCAAGCGGTCTTGGAGGCTCATCAGGTCATGGAATTTCTGGTGGATATGGAGGCTCGTCAGGTCATGGAATCTCAAGCGGTTTTGGAGGCTCATCAGGTCATGGAATTTCTGGTGGATATGGAGGCTCATCAGGTCATGGAAATGCCATAAGCACAGAATCTCATGTCTATCATTCAAGCGGCAGTGCTGGTGGTCATGGATCAGCTGAACATCATCATGATGCAGGACTTCAAAGCCTTGAAGGATTAGGACATAGTTCAGGTGGCTATGACTCCAATGCTCAACAAATTGGAGGCGGTTCTGCTCATGGTGCTTCATTCGGTGGATCAGGACATGATTTTGGCGGTCATGGACAAGATTTCGGTGGACACAGCTCAGCAGGACATGATTTTGGTGGACACAGCTCAGCTGGTGCCTCAGGACATGATTTTGGAGCTCATAGCTCAACTGGTGCCTCAGGACATGATTTTGGAGGTCATAGCTCAGCTGGTGCCTCAGCACATGCTGGATCTTTCGGAGGACAAGACTTTGGTGGTCACGTACAAGATTTTGGTGCACAAGTAGGACATGATTTCGGTGGACATGGACAGGATTTTGGAGGACACGGACAAGATTTCGGTGCCCAAGCAGGACATGATTTTGGGGGTCATGCACAAGTCGGTGGTCATGATTTTGGTGGTCAATCAGGACATGGCGGATATGATGCAAATGCTCAACAAATCGGTGGAGGTCATGGATCATTCGGTGCCTCAGGTGCTGGAAATAGTGGATGGCAAGTGTCGTCAGGTCATGGAGTAGCAGATTCATATCAAGGAGTTGACAGTTATTCAGCAGGACAACCATCAGGTGGCGGACACGAACATGGAAGCTACCCTTATTAGTTCCTTAGATTCTAAAATTTTCACAAATAGATATAGTCTACTAGTTGTTACGTAACATGTGAACGTGATGCATTTTTTTAGGGTAAAGCAGAACGGAAGAAGAAGAAGAATCTTTACAAAATTTTTGAGAGACGTTGCTGTTCGTGCAAGACGGTAGATGCGTTCATCCAAATCATATTATTAAACTTCCTCAGCTCTTATTTATTAATTCATAGTAGTTCCAGTACTGAATGACTGATCTTAATAAGATAATATTTTGTTACACTTTTGTTGTCATGACATCATGACGCACTGTAAAAGAAGAAAAAATGACAACGACCTACTCGAAAGTATTGTTTTAAATAGATAATTATTGCATGCTCATAGTCATTATTATGTTAGTGACGTTCATTTGACGAATGACGAACGAAAGAAAGTTGAAATTTGTTGCATTGTTTCATAACTTTTAATTTTTTTGACTCTCTTTTCAACTTACTTTTTTACTATTTTGTACTTCTCATTTGTTTTTTAATTGTTGACTAATTTTTAATTTTATGCGCTATTCTGTAAAAAAAATTACAAAAATAAAAAAATCTTTTAAAAAATATAAAACAATTTTTTTTAAATATTTAAGCAACGTGTTATGCAGCAGGTGAAATATTTATGCTGATTTCTTTCAGAAGATACCAAAATGTTGGAATGTAAATTATGTTTTTGCTTACTATAAACAGTTTGTTATGAGATTTATGTAATTTTGACAAGACATTCATGATTTCGCTTGTCAAAATTCATCAAAACTGTTAAAGAGTTGTTTACGAATGACGTGTAACATGTAAGGGGGAAAGAGGTCTAGAGTTTATTGACAACTCCAAAAAAAACATTTTTTTGTTTTGAAAATTTTGTAATAAAAACCAAATTTTTATAGGCGTCATTTGTGAAAAACATCAATAAGGTCCAGTATTTTTATTATCTGATCAGTTAGGTTGACTAAATCTCAGTTAGACCTATCTGTGACTAAAACACATACAAAATAATGATGTCAAGACCCAGGCATCATCTCATTCAGACGGCATGGATGAATATGTATTTAGGGACACAACACCCAACTCGACAGAACCTACTCTTAATTTTTCGGGAAATTTTTAATAAATTTAACAATCTCCAGAAAAATTCTAAAAGTCCAGTTGCCAGGAGCGTAACTAGGTCGTCTCAACTGTCGAATTTTGTACAGGGCACACGAATTTGGCACCGTAAAAAAGTGGGAAAAGTGAAAAAATTTTCCAGGGTGCCGCGGTTTTGGTGGCGCAAGATTCAAATAATCTTAACCAAAATAGATATTTTAATTCATTTCTTGCTGACTTCCTGTATTTTTTGGTACCTAATTCAGGAGACAAATAGCAAGATCTATTTTTAACGTTGAACAGAACAATTTTGAAATTTTTTTTTCAAATTTTCCAAAATTTTCCAATTTCTCAACCTAGAAAAACAATTAAAATTCTTAATAAACAAGAAAATTATCCAACTTTCAAATTAACTCGCATTTCCAACTTCTGCAATTACAAAAACACACGATGCCATTCGAACCTCAAGACCAACAAAATAAAAAAAAATCATAAACGTCATACTTCTTACGTGCTACTATAAACAACAGATGATGTGTACGGCTATTATCTTATTAAGCTGTACGTGTACGCCCCAAGTGAAAGAGCAAGTTTTTTTTGATATAATTTACTGGATTACAATGTACGTTTGTAATACTTTCTCGAGTATGTCTCTCACTCACTCACTTGCAGACCAAGAAGAAGAAAATGTGTTACAAGCTTATTATGCAACTGGCAATAAAAATATTATGTAGGTCTTTCTTTCTTTTCTTCTTTGCGGCTCGACTCTTCATGATTGAGGATAATTCTTCATTAAAAATTATTCAAATGTGAAATAATTTTTTGGTGTAGGTAAATAATGGTTTATGGATTTTTTTGGATATGTAATGTGTGCATTAAAAGTTGAATATTAATTGGGTAAATTATAGAAAAAGATTTTGCAATTTTTGAGTGATTATTCAGCAGTTTTTGGATTTCTTCGGTTACCAGTAAGCCTGTTTGGATAAATTCTGGATGAGTGTTTTAATTGATGCTTAATAGAGCATGGAAAATCATCAATTGGTACCCAATTGCATTCTGGTTCAACCTGAGTTTATAGAATTTTTCCTTAAAACTCTCTCTCTTTAAATTTGGATGAAGAGATTTAAAAACTATTTTTTAAACTGAGCTCTTAAAAACTTTTTTAAATTTTTAAAAATATTTTTTAAATTTTCAAATTATTTTGAGCCGTTAAAGAAATATAATATTTTGAAAAAAATTGCTCAGAGTGAGGATCGAACCAGTGACCTCTTGGTTGGTACCCCAGTACTCTAACTACTAAGCCACCGAGGCATGTAAATGTATATGACAATTTGTCAATATAAATTGAAAAAATTTAAAAATCAGCTTTTTAAATTTTAAAAACCAAATTTTAAACTTTAAAAATATTTTTTAAATTTTAAAAATATTTTTTAAAATGACTTCTAAAAACTTTTTAAAAATGGGTTTTTAAATTTTTTTTATAAGTGTCTAATTGAGGGATTTGTCCTTAATTCACCACCTGGGTATGTATCTGTGATGCCAAAATTCTCTGTTTTTACATCAAGTTGTTGGAGTTGCAGTGCCCTCAGCTGGATGCATCTCGCCGCTGATACCCTTCTTCATTATTATTATTGTTATTACATCGAACTGACATTCTATATCTCCTTAAAGTGGAGCATCAAGCTTCAAGAAATCTAAACTTTTGTATGATTCATTCAAGAATGGCATGCTTATTTTGTGTTAAACAGTTGAAAAAAATCAAAATGGTGAAATTTCTCAAAATAAATTTTAATCATGGCAACCTTTGACTTTTTTTATTTGCATTCAAATTCTTTTCGGTCATAAAATTTAACATCAATAAAAAGATTAGATTCCTTTATTTCGGCAATAAACAGCAACACCTTATCAAAATTTTTAGTGTACTTTCGTCAAGCTTAAGAAGAATCAACTTTAGTTAAGAACAATGTCATCAGCAGTGGAAAATCGTAAGTTTAATGACTAAAATTGTAATTTTTTGGTATCATCGGAACTGTGTGTCTGTCCAGCACTCAGTGTCTAATCTGATCAAGTTAATTTTGTAGTTCAATTACATATTTTATGAAAAAATTAAATTTTCTTTACAATTTTCATTTCAGCTGATGTTAAAATCCAAACACCAGAAACAATTACCAAAGATGACGATGAGTCAAAAATTAGTCAAACAAAATCAAGTGAAACTCATGATCCAGAAGATACTGGACAATCAAAGTCAATATTCGAAGGGAATGGCTTTACCATCATTAAGAAAATTGGAACTGGAAGCTACTCAAAAGTTAAGGTAAGGATATGACATAGATTTGATTCGAAATTGTTTCATTTTCTGGGGATATTTTGCTTGCAATCATGTCACTTCTGCTGCTTGTCACATGTCCCAGTGACCTAGAATCTAACTTTTGAGCAATTGTGCAACTAAATTAAACTGAAACTTTTCCATCATAGCTTGCATACTCAAGGAACCATAAATCAATGGTCGCCATCAAAATCGTATCAAAATTTCAAGTTCCAGAAGAGTTTCACAGAAAGTTTCTATACAATGAGATCAAAGTTGTGAGATTTTTAAAGCACGAGAATATCATCAAGTACTATCAGAGCATAGAGACATCGCACAGGTAAGGAAATCCATAAAATTCATAACAACAACCAAAATAATTCATTTTACTCACAGACTGTACATAATAATGCAAAATGCTGAGAAGGGCTCGATCCTTGACTTGATTCATAAACAAAAGAGAATCCCTGAAGGACGCGCATGCAGCATATTCCGTCAAATCATAGCTGGAGTTGAGTATTGTCACTCGCAAGGCGTTGTACATCGAGACATCAAATGTGAGAATATCCTGTTTGACTCCAACTACACAGTGAAGCTTATTGACTTCGGTTTCGCAAAATGCATCAATCCAATTCCAAAAACGACTGGTGAAGTGAAGTTGGAAGCGCTGATTGCTCAAAGATCAAGTCAACCAGCCAAACCTCCAAAAGAGAATTCAAACCTGTCGGACACTTATTGTGGATCTTACGCATATGCCAGTCCTGAAATTCTTAAAGGAATTCCTTACAATCCATTCGCAAGTGACGTATGGGCAATGGGATGTGTGCTCTATACAATGGTTCATGGTCGATTACCATTTGATGATCGTAATCTTGGAAAATTGATAAGGGTAAGTCTACATGCTTAATTTTTGTCATCATTCTCATATATTTATGTCCTCTCTCCTAACATAGCAAGTACATTCACCGATAACATTCCCATCAGCCGTCATCACCTCCGCAGAATTTAAAACATGTTGTAGGATAATCTTTGCTCCAGCAAGATCTCGAGTATCCATTGAAGACTTGAAAAAAGACGCCTGGGTTTCGACAAAATATCTTGAGTACGACCGAGTCGCTATTCATAGACAGAGTACCAATCAGAATTTGAATGCTTAAAATAAATAAAGGAACGTAAAAAGTCAGGTTTTGTTGTTTTTTATTAAGCATTCCTTAATGTTGGACGTCATTTGTGAATGATCCCAAAGATAAATTTTTAATTAAAAGCTCATGCTGAAAGCATGAAACATTCCAGAAAACATTGAACATTTCATGCTGAATGTTTCTATTTTGTTTTTCCACTTCAATATTATTGTTGAATGTTTACAGCATGTAACTCGTGAACCTGCGCGTTGGTAAATTTTATTTCGAGACATAAAATTCGTAAAGGCAAATGCAGTAGCTTAGTTGATTTTAAAAATTATTAGTTTTAAGTGATATTTAAGCTAATTAAAATGATTTTAAGAGAATTTCTTCGATTATCGTCAAAGCACCGGACAATTTACTTCTATTTATTGCTATGGATTCTCCTCATTTTCCTCGGAATGTACAAATATGTCTCGTCCGACTCAACAAACAGTGCATTTTTGCCAAAATCATTTTATAGTAATAAAGGCATATTAGGAAACAAACGGAAGGACACTGAGAAAATTGAAAAGTATCGTCAGCGTTACTGTAACAATATAAATTCACTCAATTTGACATCGGAAGATGAGGGTGGCTTCATTGAAGGATGGACACTTCAAGGTGAAAATTTTTCTTCTTTTTTGTGTGGTCGATGAGAATTTTTTTATAGAAGTGATGTTGTGTAATGAGGGATTAGAGCGCTGTTTTTATTAGTGGTAATTTATGTTTATTGAGGATATAAAAATAATTTATTAACAGTTTGAAAAACACAAGTTATGTGACCCATGCTACATGTAAAAATGAAGCTAAGTAACAAAGCTTTGGTATTTTAAGCTGAACTTTATATAGAAAATATTCCAATAGACACAATAGTTAGCTTAGGTGGCTTGATAGCATAGTAGTTTAATGGTTTGGTACTTGAAAAGTGCAATGTTAACCCAGCAGTCATGGGTTCGAAACCCACTAGATTAACTTATTGTTTTTTGTATCATTGGTACTGGAATTAAAGCTCATAGTCTCCAGATTCACCTAAAAATAGTAATACCGCAGATTGAGTGGATTTAAACTTTACCTAGATCAGCTCTACTCAAATTATGTTCCACGATACTCTAGTGTGCTGCAAGAACCTTAAGTTTATCACAAAAAATATAGCGACACACTATGTTAGATGCTAAAGTGTGTTGTGCTAGAAAAAGTTTGAGAAACACCACCCTAGACCCTCTTTCTGTTCCTTAGGTTAAGGGTCATTCACTTGCCACCTCCATCAAAAAATGGGATTTTAGACCCCCTTGTCACAAAATTTTTATACCAAAAAATTCTTTTTGTATGAAGGTGTCACAAAAATCTCATAACCACCCTAAATGTTGGACATCATAAGTGAACCAACCCTTAACAAATATTAACAAAAATACTTCCTTCTATTACTGATATAATCAAGTCCTATATTTACTGCTCAAAGCTCTTTTTAGAGCAATAAGAGGAGATCTAATTTCATAGACAAAATAAGAACAGCTCCTCAGTCATTCAAACTGTCAATCATAAAAAAGAATCAAATTTTCACTCAACAACCACACCGCAAAGGGATTGTTTGCAAATTACATCACTCTTTAATGGGAAGCTGGACTGAATAATTTATGACAAGTAATTTTTTCTATCGAAAATTTTTGACAAAGAGGAAGGGAGGTTTTGAAAAAGTATTTTTGCGTGACGTAATTTATCATCGACCCCAAACCACTCATATTATATTTACCTAATTATTTGATATTATTCTCACATAATTTTTTTAGGAGTCATATTGCTAATAAGACACGGCGACCGTGCATCGTTAGTTCATGTTCGTGACATCCACTCAATTGACTGTAGCTATGAGCATGACCAGAACATAATTAAATATAGAAATTATTTACTAAATTCATCATTAATGAATCCAAATAATGGAAATAATAATGGACATGTGAGTTGGAATCGTCAAGGACCATTTCATGGCTTTCCATTACTTCCAGCTGATTTACGAGCATGTTTACTCGGTCAGTTAACATATAAGGGCATATCACAATTATTACATATCGGTGAACTTATGAGACATGCTTACGCAAATGCTTTAGATTTACTTAGAAAACCTGTGCCAATTCCACCGCCACGAACTAGCAATAATACTGAAAATCATCCACAATTTATGGGAGCTGATGAGATTGTTGTGTACTCGACTCGATATCGTAGAACTTTCCAATCAGCCATGGCTCTACTCTTTAATCTCCTTCCAAATGATCGATGGCATAATTTACAGATCCAAGAGAGTCACAGCCTTGCATTCTGCTTCAACGACTGTGCATGTGCGAATGCTGAGCACCTCAAGAAAATGATGTCAAGAGAAAGTTCTAGAGATTATACAAATATTCCAGCTGTTGCATCTCTTGTGAATCTTATTGGATCATCACTGCTTCAAATCCAAGATGCTCCCGTCTTTAATCCCCTCGACGTTCGTGATGCTCTCCTTATGTACGTTTGTCACAATCAGGAGCTTCCATGTCAACGTAATTCACATCAAGCAACGACTCAGTCACAGCACGAGATCGAAAGTAATGACATAATTGATTTGGACGATAGTCAACATTCACCAGACTCGACAACAAATGACGGGGATGATGATGATATGGAGGAAGCAATAAATGATCGACCGACAGAAAATTGTGTCGAAGATGGTCACATTGAGGCATTATTGTCGTACACAAACTCATATGAAGTCAGGGAGAGCAACAATCGGAATAAAATTATCGAGCGTGCATTAAGAGCGTATGGATTAATAAGAAATATCGTTGGTTTAATGCTCAAGATGATAAGTGGAGATAAGACGAAGTTTGTGCTATATTCATGCCACGATCAGACACTACAATTTGTATTAGCTGCGTTAGGCTTAATTGAGCAATCGTCATACATTCCATATGCCACAAGATTTGCATTTGAAGTCTATCGAAGCGATAAAGATAATCAATTCTATTATCGTGCTGTTTACAATGGAAAGGATGTGACACGACTCATAAGCTTTTGTATTGATGGAAAGAGTTTACGTGTGAAACGTGGACGTGCACAATCGGCATTTTTATGTCCGATTGAGAATATTATAAGATTTATACACGACGATTATTTTTCAATGATGAATGCGACCAACTTTAAGGATGCGTGTTTGCCTCAAACTGACAGGAATTCGTACTTTTAATGGTGGAATATTTGTGAGAAGCAACAAATTCCATCAAAATATTTATGAGACACATCGAAACTTTTGGACGCAATAAACTTGATTATAAACTTAGAAAAATAAATTTTTTTTGGCTAGCATAGACGAAGATATACTCAAGTGACAAAAACAAAACATATCAACAAAAAAATTCTATAGGTCTATTTTTTTCTCCCTTTTTGCAACTAGTTTGGATTTTAGTTTTTAATTTGTGATATTAAAAATGAAGAAAAAAAACTTGTAATTTTAATCGCGAGAATGTTATCGCCATATTATATCGATAAGTACATAATCAGTAAATGAAAAGTATTATGAACACAAGAAATATTTTTGATGGTGTTTTTATTATTGCAAATAAGAGGTAAAGGAAGTGCTTTGGTTCTTCTTCAGAGACTTACTTGTGGTAGGTTAGTATCTTTCACTTTGAATGATTTTATCTGCAATTTTCTCTTTATTTTACTTAAATCAAGGCGGGGATACACAGGATTAATCTCGAAAAATCCCAAAAATCCTAAAAAAATCCCTGAGAAGCAAGATATTTAAGAAATCCCTACAAACCTTTGGGATTAAACCTTAGGTTCTCCACCTTGACTTAAATAATCTTGGTTTTGTTGTTTAAAAATCATATAGATAAGTATATGAATTTCTAAACCACTTTTTCCTCAAAAAATTCAATTTAATAATTTTTGTGGCTTTTTGGTTGATAACTGCAATAGATTCCTTTCTCCCATCCAGGGTTGCAAACTGTGACAGTCCGATGGTAACTGTCGTTGCAACCCTGCTCCCATCACACCAAAAGACTTCTTAATATCCAGGAGGGTAGTAATATATTTTTTGATGGAGGCGTTTTGTATTTTTTTATATGATAGTAAATATTTAGAGGGTGTTTTGGGTTTTTTTTATTGAAAACGATGAAAAAAAATTGAAGAAAATTTCCTTTAAGAAAACAAAATACCCACCTGGTTATATATGTAACGTAATGTTTATTACCAATACTGGTTGTAGATAAAGCACTAACAGATTTAAATTAACTAACATTTGGAATTTGAAATTTAAAACAAACAATTTTAAACATAAATCTGTACAAATGTAAACATAGGATCTGTTTAAGGTGGCTTTTCCTTTGGAAAAAAAATCATAATAATAAAAATAGCAATAATAATAATAAATATTTGTGAATTTAAATTTAAAGTTATATGAATATAAACCTTTAATTTGGTTCAATGCCCTTTAGTATCAATCCTGTGGATACAGAAATGTCAATAATTGAAAAACCTTCAACGTAGCTTGAATGTTTTCATGACCACTGGGTCAGTATTACTTGAAAGTATCATTTCCACAAATGTCCATGCTTTGAATTTCCACAATTATCTATATCTAGCTCAAATATCGTGATTAACAGCACTGCTTTTCATATAGACTCGAAAAATACGGCTTCATACCAACACAACTTGAATTACTCTCCTGCTTTAGTACATATTTTTACTGAGTGTTTATATTTTCTACCTTCAATGAAATTTTTGCTACTCAGCATAATAAAATCAGCAAAACACACTAATAAATTAATTCATTTTCTGCCAAATCAGCACAATTATTTCTACTCATGCTGAGCATTTAAAAAACTTTTTTTTGCTGATCACTTATTGAGCAAAAAAACAAATCATTAATAAAAAAAATCTCCATGTCAATAATAATTTCATAGATCAGAGGCTAACAAGTAGTTATCGCATACCTCTTTCACTACCTTCTCTCAAGTCTCGACAAGTTCCATCGCGTACAACAGACAAAAAATTTACTTTACAGTTTATTTTTTTCTCATTTTTTAAAATAAGAAAAAAAAAGTGAGAAGAAAACGAAGCAAAGTACTTGCCCCGAAGTGCAATTGAAGCGTAATTGAACATGGCGTATGTTCTCTTGGTACCCATTTTTACTTTCATACAATGATTTTTACAGAGAGAAGGGAAAAAACTCAACTTGATAATGTCTGCAAGTTGTTCCGCAATTATTTGTGTATTATTTGGGTTCAAGTGATTTTTTTTGCAACTGTAGATTGCGAAATGTGCGGATTTGGAAGAATAGTGATTCTTTTCTAGCAATTTTATGGCTGAAGAATTATTCTCAGTTACTTCTAAAAATGTCTCATCGATTAAAAAATTCCATCCACAAGAACGTTAATTTCATTCATTTCATTTCATTTAGTGGGTAAACCTTCACTCGACCATTTTCATTCGTTCAAGTTCGACATGTGTCTCGAGCGTTTCCGAAGAATTTGAACACTTTGTTCAGCTGTGAAGCAGGCATGCATGAAAAAAAGAGTCAATTTCTGAGTCAGCGGAAAATACAAAACTCACCAACTCCTCATGGACTATCCATAGAAATTGTATGAAGTCATTCACAGCACTTGGTGATGTTTAATTTGCTCAAAACACAAAATCTCTCCTCTTGCCTCGTACAACGAGACAACTTGAAATAATCATTAAAGTCCACTAGAAAGGAACACACTGCAAACACATAAACTTCGAAATACGAAGTTCAGTTGTTTCAGTTTTATTTCTGCTGTTCATATTCCATACATAGCATTCACAGCCATAATGATTATTATTTATTATTATTATTACGAATTTATTTCATACATAAATAATAATTTAAAAAAATAAAATGGAATTCAATTTTAGCTCTATTTTGAATAAATAAATGTGTATAATTTTTCACTTAGCTTATTATTATTTTTATGACTCTTTTTTTAATGTACCAAGAAAACATACATTATGTCGAACGACATAAACACACCGAAATTCTCTCTCTTTTTCGTTATTATTTTCTTTCCTCTTGTTTGCTTGCTTTCTCGTTCTGTTGATTGGAGCTCGCTTTGCTGTTGTTGTTGTGGAGCCCATGTCGATGCATACCGACTGTATCGGAATTATTATTGCTGTTGCTCACGTGCGCGCCGTTTCATGTTATTTTATATTTCTGCAGAATAGTCGTTTTTTTCGTTTATGTTGTTGATGGTTGAGAGAGGAACATGGGAATTTGCAATTCAGTTTTATTGGGATTCAATGAAACTTTTCCGAGGGGTTGAATATTTTTTTCTTTCGGAATTTTTTTTAATCATAAAATTATGGATTGAGTAGAAAATGGTGAATGCTTTCTTTATGATTGAGTTCTCAAAATTAATTCATTCTGTTCTTTATGTTTTCTACCAAATGTAGTGTCATATCAGATACTTAAAATACAGAAATTAAGATTTAAAATACGTGTCATAACAGAGTGGAATTTGGAGTATCTGGAAACTGGATAGAGTGTCCAATTACTAAATTTGTCGGTGCAAGACAAGGACTTGATTAATCGAGGAATTAAACAATAGACCAGTGTCAGGTTTGTCGGATATAACCTAGGGTTTACCCCAGCTATTGTACTTAGTATGACATGGGTATAATCTAGAATATATCTGAGTAACTAGCCCCAGCAATTTGAAACCTTCTATTTAAGTAAAGACGTGGGTTCAATTCCTATCCGAAATCAAATTTAAATAAAAGCTTGTAAACAGGTGGGGAAATTTTCATTTTTAGCGTAGAAAAATATCCGAATGTCTCTTAATTTGGTCAAAGTAGTTGCATTGCCTAAGGGGGTGAATGATGGAAAATTCACCTTCCTTCTTTGGAAAATATTGCCCAAACTGAAAAATTATTTAAAATTGCTATGTTTTTTCAACTCCCTATCCAAAGATTATGGCTACGACGCTGGGTAAAGAGACATAAACTGGGGGTTAAGGGGGGTGGGGTAAAAGATTTAAAAAATTTTTGGACATGTCCCTGATTTGTATTATCATTAAAATTTTGAGAAAGCTGATGTAAAGTTTGAGGAACGAAATAAAATGTTTAAAGTCAAAATTAATTTTTTTCGTATTAAATGCACGATTACTCTAACCCAAAAGTTGTGATACATTGTGATGAATAGCAGCGTAACCAGAAATTTTTTGAGGGTGGATTTTCAAACTTTTATTTACAAAAGGGGGGATTTTCAGTTTTTTCTCATAAAACCCATCAAATTGAAGAATTTTCGGGTGAGACAGGGAGACAATTCCTCCAATCCCTTCCTGGCTACACCCCTGGCGATGAAACAATAATATTGAACATTACATGACAGAAGTCTTCAAGAATCTGTAAGAATACCCATAAACATTGTGTCATATAAGCAGCATGCCTCACAATTTCCCAAAATACAAAGTTCCTCACATCATAATTACAAAATAAGAATAAAATCTTTTGTTTAAAAAAATACCTCAAAAAATATATTTTGCTGAATTATCGAAAAATACTTTCAGCTGTCTTCCAAGAATGTTTCGTTCCCTCCATTTCTTTAACATTAAAACAGCTTTATCAGAAAAATCATTCCAGTTACTTTAACTTGATTCAAAAAAAATTATTCAAGAAAAAAAAATTCACTTCCCCGTCGACGATGAAAAAAAAATTCATTCCTTCCACTTCCAATTAATGTAAATTACAGCATTATTCCAATCATCAATTAGTCGTCATCCCAGAGCCAATCTCAGGCATGACACATGAGAGAGGAAGAGAGATTTTCATTTAGCAGAACACAACGGCGAATACGACTATATACTCACAACGAGTAGGCCTTAAATATGGAGACCATGCTCCTCAATTGTAAAAATGAGGAACTAGAAAAATTACCAGGGCAGCATGAGCGTGTGGAAGTATAAAATCTGATACTTTCAATGGAAATTGCTGTTTCAAGGTAATTTTCTTTCGACATTAAGCACAAAATAGTAAAATATCATAAAAGATCATGAAATGCAACAGCATAAACATTTTTATATACTTTTTTAACACAACCATCATGTCCAACTTTGTCTATGAAGTGATTGCAGAAGTATTGCATTCGCATGTGAATTAACGTATTGCTATATCCATGCCTTTTTGTGACTAGGAATAGTCTTTTGTCTAGGATGGAATATGTCACGATAGAAAGTGGAATTTCCATTAGTTGAGTCAAATTAACTTTCCACCCAAATCATTTCCTTTTTCAATTTCTAACCTTTTTTACCTCATGTCTCATACATGCTCCGCAATGCAATGGAACGAATGTGAATTTAAAATTTGGAACTTCAAATGCTGTTTTTTTATACATTTCATATTGCTATCGCTTTTGTTTGCAAAAGATGGTCCTGGAAATTTTTTTCGATTCGAAACAAAAATTCAGTCTTTTAACAAGCAAGCAGAACTGCTGAGGTGTTGTACAAAGGACCATATTTTGCATTGTTTTCACTCAATGTTTCAACGTTTTTCTCAATGTTTTGCAACACTATTATTTAAATTTGATTAAAACATTACAGTTTTACTTTATTTCTGTACTGTAAATTCCAGCTATTGTGAAAATGTAAATGTCTACTCAAGCTTAAATGCAAATGTGGAATGATTTTTATTCTACGACTTAGTTTTGAGTGGCGATAATAAAACAAAATTAAAATTATTCAATAACAAAATAAAATATGGAATGACGCTCGTTGAGAATTTTTTTTGTTGAGCGTGTTTTTTGTGGGAATGGGATGGAAGTGATGAGTTGATGTACATGCTTGAATGCTATATTTAAATTTGCATTATTAATCTAGAAATTCTTATTATTTGTCACGTTTTGACATCACGCAGGACAAAAACCACCGTCATGACACCGTCATGACACCTTCAAGGTACATCCTTGTCATTTTGACATTTTGCCGTTATATTGTCGACGTAGCGGTGCCCTAACGACTACATTGTGCCACTTGGGAAGGTCTCTTGCTAAATTTTACTGACCTTCTAAAAGACAGGAAAACAACAATTAGCAGATCTTCTTTTAACCCAGTTTATTGGCTTTCCAAAAATCACATTGAAGATTTTTGTTTATCTTGTTGATTAGCGAAATAATTATTAGGCATTTTGCATTTATGAAATTTTAAGAGAGTTTTCGGAAAAGTCCTGAGGTGGCAATTAATGAACTAATTAGTATCAATTTTATTCTTTCGTTCCATTTCTCAAATTACCAAGAATTCTTCAAGCTTCAGGGAAAATCTATTTATATGCACGACTGATGAGTAAGTTGCTCCTACAAAAGCTGAGTAGGTGGCATAGCTATGGAGATTAGGGGGTCAGGGGTGTATACAGAAAATTTTCGAGAGGGGTTTTTCCAATCTTTTGTATGAAAAAATTTAGATTAGATTTTTTTTGAATTTTTTTCCTCCAAACATCTAAAAAATCGAAGAATTTTTTGTCGAGGGTGAAATTTGGCTAAAAAATCCTCCTAGCTACGCATCTGCTTAGTGATATTAATTTCAGAAAAGTAGATGTCATTGAACTCTGCAGCATTAATTTTAGCAAACCTATAGCAATATTTCAAATCTCCCCACAAAAATAAACTGCAAATTGCTACAATGTAGCATCTAGAAATCTCCATTCGATTTTAATCTTCATTATAAAATTTAATTAATTCCTCAGAAAACCCGCTAAATATCAAAATTAGCAATTCATATTCATCTATAAAGTATCGCACAGAATACATTAAGACTGAATCCTAATACGTATTTAAAAAATAATAATAAAAATATCAACAACAACCGTGAAAATCGTGTGATGTGTATTTGGGAGGCTCGACTTGTTTACAACGAAGCTATGAGCTGAGTAAAGCTTAACTTAATTTTTTTGTTGTTCATTTGACTGCATTTTGCTTTTTATAGCTCAACCTTCAATGACTAATAGCTTGTTTTTTAAGTAGACTGTTTTTATAAAGCTCCGATTGACGACATTTTAGTGTCGACCGCAGAAAATTGTGCATTTTGAAGTGTTATTAATAATTGCAATTACAATTCGCATAAATGAAATGATTATAGCCGATGCTGAGTGGTTTTTCAATAACAATAATGCTAAGGCAATTTGCTGCTGCTGCTGTGTAAAAAATTGATTTTTTTGATGACACAATTTTGCTTGTAACATGATGATTTACGTTATCCCTAAACGTCCTTCGGAAATGAGAGAAAATTATTGCGTTTTAGCTTTTCTTTTTGGCAGGCTTTCACTTTATGAGAGAAAGAGTCATTGAGTCAAGAGGTTTGTGTGGCTGATTTTATTGAGAGATTGATTGATGATGTTGATTTTGAGCTTTTATACGTAAGCTTTAGGATATAAATAGTACTTTATACAATGGCAATAGCAGGAGGTGACCGGTGCTGCGACCTTATTTCCCTTATGAATAAGCCACAAAATTTCAATTTTTTGATTTGGACTTGATCGAAGACCAGCTTGGCCTTAACCTAGATTTTACCCTTAATTACACGATATTGACAGGATTTTGAACATTTTCTTCTGACGCCCAAAATCGTCCGATCAAACGAAATTGTAAGGATTTTTGATATATGACTATTGCAGACAGTTAACTTATACTTGGATGCTCTTGACCAGCAGTGACAGTTTTGTAATAAATGCTAATTATCTATAATTTTCTTTGTAGACTTTCAAAAATTGTAAATTCAAGTTCTTATTTTGCATAATAAGGGTCAGCTAATTATCATAATTAATCATTAATGAACATTGATCTCAATAGAATAAGAAAACTCCCACTGAGTGCTGGTATGTCTCTATAAAAGCAAAAAGGTTAGGTGTGCCTATAATTATTTTGCCAAAAAAGGATGCTTGTACCTTGAAGTGAGGCCGTTTTCTTAGGTATATCCTAGGGTAGGCACGGAGTTAGGGGGGATTGGGGGACAAATCCCCCCTTGCCAAAAAAATATTCAATTGCTGTGGTTTTTGAGCGAAAAAAACTCAACAAAATTTCTGGTCTAAATTTTTTGATACAAAAAATTTGAAAATATTAGTGTCTTTAGTATAGCAAGGATATACCAAGAAACCGGCCCCACGAAGCAGCCATTTTAAATTTGTCATAGGTGCTTCATTATCAGATTCCTTTCAAAACGGCCTATCGTTCGTGGTTTTGAGACTAAGTAGAGCAACTTTAAGAATTATAAAAATTGGAAGCACAGATAAAATCCTTTCTTTTTTATTTTAGATGGCTATAGAAAGCACCGTTGTCAATTGGTTATCCATATCGCACCAGAAGATCCGGTGAGTATTTGGTTGTGAACTATCAAAAGCCATTAAACAGAGTAGAGAAGATTTCCTTTGTATTTACAGGATTTTGACCTGAAGATAAGGTTGTAGACTCTATAATATAGAAAATATCTCGATAAAGCAGGTTTGAGCATAGAACTCGCGGTTAAATTGATTTTATGTGTGAAACTAGGCATCAATTATCTATTTTTAACAGAAATCTACGAAACTAAAACTAGCTTCATATTCAGCTCAAAAGCATCTCCCATTGACATTATTCCAAGCTCAATCAGATTTACTTTTAACTCAAGTATGCGCCTTGACCAAAACAAATTCGCCACACCTATCCCAACTCTCTATCTCTCTACATGAAAGATCATCATACCACAACGTACAAAAAAAACAAAGAAAAGAATGAAAATAAAAATTGTTATTCAATTCGCAAAGTCAACTACTTACACTTTCAATGTAATGATAAAACTCATTCGTGTTTGGCAGACGAAAAGTTTTATTTTATTTTCCACATACATCCACAAACATTTTGTAATTGTATACATAGAAAATAAAGAAGAGTAATAATCATCAACAACAATCATCATCGTCGACAGATGATTTTTTTTCTGTACGTGTACGGATAGACACATGCAAAGAAGTCTGTTTTTGGTAAATGACTGTGGTTGTTTTGACGAAGAAGAAGTACAAGAACTTGAAAATAATATTTTGTTGACCAAGTTCTTGTCCGTGACGCTGATCGAAAAACAAGATCGAACCACGTCAATCCTCCAGACCAAACCAGTCACAAAATCCGCTATTTATCAATTAATTTAATTAATCTGATTTTTTAATTAGCGCCGCAGTCATTTATTTTATTTTTCTCAAGTCACATGACAGTGACCAGTCTCAATTCACGAGATTGCGAAGAAATTTTCTTTATTTTTTCCTTTATTTTAAATAAATGTTGTAAATGCTCATAATAGCTGCGCGAATGAAAGCACGTAGCACACATAGAATTTTTCATAAACAGGAAGTAATGTGTTTTATTTTCAAGGCAATCAATAACACTTTTATGAATGTGCAGGCTGCACAATGAGGTGTTTCTCTTTACATTGAATGCAATTGATATATGCTTTTATTAATTTGATAATTTATTGTTGTTGACTGGTTGTGGAATGATCGATTAATTTGCATATGTTTGGGGGATTATTGGGGTTTAATTTTTTTGCTCTTCATGTCATTTTGTGCTGTTTATGTCTTTCGTTGCTAGTGACAGGTTAAATAATGTGTATTTGTCTATCTTCAGCATTCAACTTTAGTCAGACAGCTTAAAGTAGGATTAAATCACTTCTTAGATGATGTTACTACTATAATTCTACAAATTGAGGCTGCCAGCTGCATTTCCAGGATATATGATTCAAAATATGACCAGATCCTCTCGAAGCTATGATTGTCGTGTCTATGTGCAGTATTCAGGTACCAATGTACTATTTTACTGTTCCACGCAGCCTCTTTTGCTTATTTAATAGTGAACTGATGTCTGGATGTTGTGTACACGATACCTATTGAGCAGCTCAGACAAAAATTGTCTCAAAACCCAAACAATGTTGCGTTATTCAGGTCAATTATGATTTATAAATTTCATTGGATGTTCTCGAGACGAAAATTGCCCTTAAGGGATTCAACAAGCATTCCAGACACTACAAAATCACGAAACATCCCATAAAATAGCCAATGATCATAAACATATATCCTACACGTAATCAACGATCCACTTGAAAGGCTAAGTGCAATGTTGAGCACTGTTATGTTTATATATGGGAATAATGCTAAGATTTTTATTTCCGTGAGGTGACACTCGATGATATTTACGCTCGCCTCCGTCATCATCATCATTGTTGCTTGTTTACAGCTTCACAATCTGAACTTTATTGTACAATAAATTCACCGCCTCTCCTTGATCTTATTAAGAGAACTTTTTTTATTTTTGTAGAAGGTCAAGATATTTTAAATTGGAAATTTAAATTTAAATTGCTATGTGGACGATGATTCGTTGAGTATTTTTGGTTATGCTATTTTTGGATGTTTTATGGGACGAAATTCTCAAAGTTGGTTTTTCGACTGACTGTTGGATTCTAGCAAGGAATTATTCCTTTTTTGATAGGTTTTTCTGATTATGTCCCTAGATTCCCCTAGGATGCATCTCATGGCATATTTAGCAGAATCAATTTTGTAGCAAGTTTTCTCGAAAAACTTCATTTAACCGGCGCTATTCCAATCACAAAACCCCAATCAACAACACATTATTCCACTCAAACAACCGCTAGTGACTACACTGTGATTGCAACACGGCAAATGAAGTTGTAAACAACATTACTATCGGAGAAGTTGCATGATTGATTGCGGTCATAAAAGCAGTAAGTTCATATATCAATTCATAGCAATAACAACATGTTAGAGGAAGAAGAAAGAGTTTTATATTTCGAAATTGACTTCGTTGGAAACAAAGGAGAAATTGTAAATATTTTTTAGTTGTTGTACGCAATTGGAAGTAAAACATTTTATTGGGAATATAAATGAGTGAGGAACAGAATTGTTAGAGGAAATGACAAATTAGTAATTTTATTGTTGACTTGTTTTTTTTCTATTTATTAAAAATTCTAAAAAGCTTTTTGTGTGGCTAGACGATTTTTTTTTGCTTATCTTCTTCATTTTTAAGTTTCTTGCTGAACAAGTCTCTAGTCGAAAAGTTATAGAGCTATGAAATGCACAAGCGAGCAGATCCTGTTGATAATTTAATGATGACTGGTTTAGTTGAGGTTATCAAGATTTATTCTTGGAATTAATGAAAATGCAGACTAGCTATTGACGTCACAGACAGTAAATGACATTTTAAAGGATTGTTTAAAAAATTGATGTTCTGCAGCCAATGGCAAAAAAGCTATTTGACATTGCATATCCCGTGTCAAGAGGAACAAGTGTCCACAAATTCAATTTCACAAGAAAATGTTCCAATTTCGTGTATTTCAGAACAAAATTGCCACTTTAAAATTTATTCCAAGAAAATTCTTATCATACCTTTGCTACTGAAGTATAATTTCACCTTAACTTTCACCCGAAATCGCTTTGTTGTCCACAAGAACCCTCTGCTACCGCTATCAAAGTGCATTTTCTCATTTTCGGCAGTAGTCGTTTAAAAATACATTTTGCAATAATTATCATGTTCTCGATAAAATTAGCTCCAAAGGAAGCAAACATCGAGCAAAGCAAAAACCGCAGAAGCATGCAAATACGGCATTTTCAGCAAAGCCTCAATTTTAAACGAGTTGAGGAGCAAAATAAAAGTTGTTTTGTTAAATAATAAAGCATTTTTGCATGCATACATAATCACAATTGATTAAATAATCTATAATTCGTTTAATGAACTTTGTCAAAGATTTACTACGTGAATCGCATGCTCAATGTGACCTCAATTAGGCTGAGTTATTGTTCAATATGTGAATATTGAATTAATTTATATTGGATTGAAAATGAATGATGATATAAAATTGAAACTGTTTATATTAAACATTTTATTTATTCATCATCTGCTATTATTTCATATTTTTATTCACACTGCGGAAGAATTAATCTTTAGACATAAAGACTGAAATTAGTTTGAATTAAATTTGAAAAAAAAACGTTGATTTAAAATTGAAGAACTAAAGCGTCGACTTAAGATTAAAGAACTAAAGCGTTGGCTCAATGTTAAAGAACTAAAGCGTTGACTCAAGGTTGAAGAACTAAAGCGTCGACTCAAGATTGAGGAACTAAATTTAAAATAAAAAAAAGCGTTGACTTAAAATTGAATAACTAAAGCGTCGATTTAAAATTGAAGAACTTAAGCGTCGACTTAAGATTGAAGTACTATAGCGTCGACTTAAAATTGAAGAACTAAAGTGTTGACTTAAAATTGAGTAACTAAAGTGTCGATTTAAAATTGAAGAACTAAACCGTTGACTCAAGATTGAAGAACTAAAGCGTTGACTTAAAATTGAGTAACTAAAGTGTCGATTTAAAATTGAAAAACTAAACCGTTGACTCAAGATTGAAGAACTAAAGCGTTGACTTAAAATTGAGTAACTAAAGTGTCGATTTAGAATTGAAAAACTAAACCGTTGACTCAAGATTGAAGAACTAAAGCAACGACTTAAGGTTAGAGAATACAAAAGATGATTCAGAAACTAGCATCAGACAACGACTTAAAGCCACATCGTAAAACTCACTATGTCAACAAAGTGTGAATATTCAAACAACAATCCATCGACTCATTCCCTTAGTATTTTAAAATAGAGCATGTGACTTAAAGAATTTCATCTGTTTCAATTGAGCAATAACGAACCATATTTTTTTTCATTATTAATACGCTTCAAATTCTCGATGAATGAAATTATCAGCCAATGTTTATGGTTCAATGTTTCCATTCAATGCTACGTCTTATCAATGCTACCATAAAAACTTAAAAATTCTTACCTATCGGCAAACATTGATGATTCTAAAACGACGTAATATTCGACAGCGCAAACTCAACATAGGAATCATACGATATGCTGTCTGTTGAGTGTATTGTACTGTTTATGTAAATAAATACAACAAAGATAAATAAATAGAAAAAAAAATTCAAAACAAATCATTTCGAATTCCTTTTGCTTATTAAATTACAATGCATAGCTGCTTTATTCCACGTCCTATTCGAGTTACTTCATCTAGTCATGAAAGGATGGTTTGAAGGGATTCTCGAACTTCATTAAATTTCTAAGTCGATAAAAATTCCTTCAATTTATTATTTTTTTGAGACAGCTGAGCAAATGCGTAGTTGAATGCTTAAGTCACAAACAAGTTTGTCGTCGATTTGAAAATAATTTTGAAGTACTACGAAATTTTCTTGGAAATTTATCTCGTAATAGTTGCTGGAAATGAGACATATTTGGTGTAGATTTTAATAAATATCACTCAAGTGGAACAGAAATGAGATGCAATTTTTTTTCTTTATTTTTTCGGGAACTCATAGATGTCAGGTCTTTTAATAACAATATAGATATGGTTATAGCCCTCAAATGACTGCCATTATACTGCTTCACTTATTCTCAAGGCAGTTTAAAGCAGTACGACCACCCTTTACCTGCGATAAAGCTGATTGCTCCTCGTGTAACCACAATTTCTGTCAAAAATTCAAATTATCAATTAGAACTCAAAAACTGATTAACCCACAAATCAGCACAGTCATCTCCATCTGTTGATTATACTTTTTTCAAAATTTTATTCATGTCCGTATGACCTTTAAATTATCAAATTCAAGTGAGGCTTTTCTGAATGGCTCATTGACTGTTCTATTTGATGTTATAAATTCTGGATTTTTCCGCATAGTTTCTTTTATAAAACTGATTATGAGTTCATAATTATGTGTCGATAGACTCGTCTATAATTCCTGACCTATTTTAATGCTCAATTGTCTGGAATTTATTTTTAAAAAAATTAAAAATTATTTTTTTAAATTAAAAACTAAAATTAAAAATTATTTTTTAAAATTAAAATCTGAAACTAAAAATAATTTTTTAAAATTGAAATTTAGATTTTAAATTTTTTTAAATTGAAAACTAAAATTTTAAAAGATTTTTAAAATTGAAAACTAAAATTTAAAAATATTTGTAAAATTGTAAACTAAAGTATAAAAATAATTTTTTAAAATTGAAAGTTAAAATTTAAGATTATATTTTAATAGTCTTAGTCTTCAACTAAGTGCTACCGGCATACCAAATTTATCTTAATTCTGCTTATTTCAAAAACAAAACATTTAACTAGAAACCATTTAAAATTGCGTATAAATAAATCCATCCTTACATAAAGCTATAGATATCAAAATATTTACAAAAATAAGATAAGCTTCAAAAAATTCCTCATTTGTGATCATCGCACATTTTTTTACTTCATGAAATGGTAAAAGCGAAAACGCAAAATTGAAATAATTTTGCTTAAATAACAACAAATATGAAAAAAAAAATCTTAAATGTATTAGTTGAAAATTATTACGTAAATAACTCTTCTTCATGATCATTCAAAAAAATATATATAATTTTTCAAAAATATATTCCGGCCGGCATTTTAAGTACGAAAGTGTAAGTTACATATATAATCCGTATAAATGTGTGTTAACTATAAATAAAAAATATATGTGAACAGCATACAAAGAAAATAACAAGCTCAGTTTTATGTATGAGATTCGAAAAAAATTATTTCAGATACGGTTCAAATAGTCGTCCAAAGAAGAAATGAACAAAATATAGGAAAGAACCTTGGAAATCGAAATGCGCAATTTTTTTATAGTCCCACGATAATATTTTTTTGGTTAGTTTCTTTTCATATTTTTTCGCCGTTTCCGCAGTTTTGGATTAGAACTTTTTTGGGAATATAAAATTTAAAAATTTCAATATTTTTTAAAATATATATATTTTCTCAAATTGAGTCTTTCGACCCCAATTTCCATCAACAACAACTCACTCATTTTTTTTTTCAAAAAAGCACATTTTTTCGTAGCTATACCGGCATATACTTAACTATGTTTACAAATATTTGATAATTTTTCACTGATAAAAAACTAATATGTCCATAAATTATATAATTTAAACGCTATCAATTATATTTATATTGTAATCGTACTATGACATTACTCATCTAGAACGTACAGCTGTGGCACAATTTTTTACACAATCAACATTTTTTTTGCTATTTTGTTGCTTCATTTGGGAGGTTTGGAAGGGACATTTACTTATGATGTCCAATATTTTTTTCAAATAATATATAATTTACAATTAAACTCTTATTTTCTATTTTAAATTTAAAATATTAATTTCAATATTTAAAAAAATTTAAAAAATTGAAACTTTCTAAACCATTTTTTAGTTTTTAAAAAAATGTGAAAATATTGAAAATTTCAAAAATATTTTCAAATATTCAAAATTACTAATGTTAGAAATTAAAAAGTAATCAAATTTTTAGAACTTGAATAATTTTGCTCCTTGAAACTAAAAAATTTATTAAATTTTAAAATCATTTAAAATTCAAAATTTTTTAAAAAATTTGAAATCATTTAAAATTCAGAATTATTTAAAAAATTTGAAATCATTTAAAATTCAGAATTATTTAAAAAAATTGAAATCATTTAAATTTTTTTTAAATTTTGAAAACATTTTAAATTCAGAAACTTTTTAAATTTTTAAATCGTTTAAAATTCAGAAATCATCACATCACTCATCAACAAGTTTGAGGAAGGTCTAGATAGTGCAAAAATTAGGACAAATATTCCGAATCACTAGCAATCAGTAATTTATTGTTTTCATTTTCATCAGCAATATAAAATGAAAATTATGAAATTAAAAAAAAATATGTCTGACGAGTTATCACGGAGCAAGAAGAGGCAATGCACGTCAAACAAATTTATTTACTACAATTTTAAATCGCAATGTTTACGAATAAGTCCAGCTTAATTAACGTAAATAAATGTCGTAATTACGACCATAAATCACGTCATTTGAACAGAGATATCACAGAAGGAATTGCATGAATAAACAAGTATGACAAAAATTTTTACGTGAAAATTGTCACGAATGTGAAAAATTCTCTTCAAGTGGGAATGAAAAACAATGAAAATTAGAATTAAAACGAAATAGTCTTATAAGCACGAGATAATGAATATCTTCGTACGAAGGAATGTAAAGGCTGTGTAATTTGTCACGTTTATCATATTTTTGCTTTCATTCGATCAAAATATATTTTTATAGTGTTCTTGTTTTACTTATTTTTGATTTTTTTAAAAATACGTTAAAATTCAACTTTCAAAAATTTGTTAAAATTTGAATTTTTCAAAGCTATTGAAATTCAAATGTGAAAAAGCCATTAAAATTTGAATTTTTCAAAGCCGTTGAAATTTGAATTTTTCAAAGCCGTTGAAATTCAAATGTGAAAAAGCCGTTAAAATTTGAATTTTTCAAAGCCGTTTAAATTTGAATTTTCTAAAGCCGTTTAAATTCAATTTTAGTTATTTTCTGAACTCGCACTATATTTTGTAGAACTTATCTTCTATAAATTCACAATCTAGTCTGAAAATAAAATGAATAAACAAACTCAAGTGGATATAATAAAAATTTCTCAACCTAAAAAAACATTTTTGCAACAAAAATAATAAAATTTTATTCCTCTCAAACAAGCTATGCCAAACTGGGTCTTTGAACTTTTGTATAAATTTGATTTTTCTTCAAACAGAAACTTTTGAGACTCAACACGTGACTGACTCGAGACTTTGCATTTCGATAAACTTTTCAATCAAAAAACCTTATCAACGACCATGATACTCTCTAGATCCTTGAAATGAGTTAAGTAACTTGTTATCGCTTCTTTTTGTTATCATTTCAAATTAAAATTGAAAGCTTTTGTTATCAGAATATTTGTAAAGATTGATTGAAAAACAAGGTTTTGATAAGTCTTTCAAATGCTTTGTTATTTCACTCTTGGAAAGGGCCTTAAATGGATTATTGAGAAGAGGTTGATATGAATTAAAGGCAAAGGACAAGCGGAATAGGTTTAAGTGGAATACAAAGGGATGTGTGCCTTCTTTAGTATGATAATTGTCATTTAATGATATGTATTCCAGGGGCGTATTCAAAGGAGAGCTTTTGGATTTTTTTTTTCAAATTTTTGGGTCCCGTTCATACGAAAAAATTCAAATCCTCCCTCAATAAATTTCTGGATACGCTCCTGAGGCATTCTAAGCATCTGGACTGGTTTCTGACATTAGTTCCAAAATTACAATTTTTTTATGAATTTCTCTCAAAATTTGAATTTTTTAAAACATTTTATTTAAGTCTGTAAAATAAATTCATCTATATTTGTACATTTTAAACTCTCTTATTCAAAAAGGTATTGAGTCCTCAACATAATATGGTATTCAAGATTTTTAAGTCACCTAACTGTAAAATCCTAAACAGGTAGAAATGTATTAGGCATATTCGACCGAACGGAAAACGAATCCTAATTTTTTAGAGCACAAAAATTTCTTAGAAATCAACGAACAATGAAGGTATAAAAAATAGGATTATGTGAGTGTTTTTTTTTCAAAAATAGAAACGATGCATCTCAATTTCAATCATTTAGAAAAAAAATATTAACGTGCAATTTTTTCTTTGAATAAAAAAAATCATAAAAATTCTTAGAATAATTTGCAGGTTATTTAGAGCACAAGTGCATGTGTTTCGTCGAAATAAATGTGAATTAATTTTTTTTAACATAGTGGCTTAGTAATAGCACCTGATTTTGTGGTCTGTGGCTAAATTTAAAATTTGCATACTTTATAATATTTTTAATCCTCTATTTTGAGCCTCCTAAACTGTGTTGCTTAGGATCATGGCCTTAGTTGACTTTCCATAACATTGACATGATGTCTGGCTGTTTTGACATGATACTTGGTCAGGCGCGTAGCCAAAGGGGGTATTGGGGGACAAATTTCCCTCTCGACGAAAAAATTTCTTCAATTTGTTAAGGAAATCCCGAAAACCCCTTCCCTTAATTTTTCTCATACAAAAATTTTGAAAATTTCTGGCTACGCCGCTGTGCTTGCCAAATTAGCTATCATAAAAAAATTACTAAACATCCAAAAAACTGACCTAAATGTTAGAAAAACACCCACAAAATTAAATATTCATATTTTATGTTATTTCCTCATATTCAGTCGCTGATCATCCGATATATTGTATATAAAAATTATTCAAGGTAATTCGCATCTACACAGACATCTTTAGTGCCTAGAAAAAAAAAATCTTGTGACATAAAAACAATCTACGCATAACTAATCAAGGACACTTTTTTGTCAAAAGTCAACACCCGGTTCCAATGTCAAAAAACATCTATTTTTTCATACGTCAAAGAGTTCTTCGAACAAAATATAAAAGGTAGATTGAGCAACTTATTTTTAATTTTGTGCTGATTAATTTCTGATAATTGGAAATGATTTTTCAATTTTCACGATTGCAGATATCAGTGAAAAAAATAAGTTTTGATGTCAACAAGAAATGAGTCACATTTATTTTTTTATTTTTTCAATTTGTCTTGCTTAGGTGCCAATTTGGAAGGAACTTTGATATTCCAATCAGAAAGATTTCATCAGACTTTTAAAGTTGAAAATATTTTTCATTTCAGGAAATTTCTGGACGTGTTTTTGAATCAACAAGAGAAGCACGTGGCTCAAACTTCACCTCAGTGGCACACATGTCGCGTCAAGGCTCAAATTTGTTTTTGAAAGTGACGAAAATATAGTGGCTACATTGTTGCATACTGCATCAATTTTGCAAGGATTTTATCTCGATATCGTCAAGGATTGATCCATAAAACTTAATTTACGTGACTTGACCTAATTTTTATGTTCACGGACATAAAAATAATATTTTTCAACTTCCTTAACATCACATAAATAACATGATGATCAGGGAAGCGGTTGAAATGTTTTGTGGCAGAAAATATAGGTAAACATTGCACGATTGAATGTCTAAAAATAAAAGTATTTGGTGTGTTTATGAAATGAAAGTAAAAATGTGCTTTTCTAAAAATATTTTATTTGAATGTTTTTTTAAATTTTATTTCGTAAAAATTTTCCTTTCATTCTCGTCTCGAATGATGTGTGTAACAGAAAATAAGAGGATGGTGGTGAAGGTAGAGTAGATAGGGATATTCACACTAATATGTTGGGATTCGTGGCTGTAATTGAAATTTTTGATTTAATTTGGAATATATTCTTCAATGCGAAATTTTTTTGAAGTTGGTTATTTGATTCTGGTTCAATTTGGAATAGATTATTCAATTTTGGATCAACTTGGACTAGATTATTCTATTCTGTATTATTTTCGACTGGATTATTCAATTATGGATCATTTTAGACTAGATTATTACATTTTGAATTAATTTGGTCTAGGTTTTTCAATTTGAAACTATTTTGGACTAGATTATTAGATTCTGGATCTATTTGGAATAGACTATTCGATTCTGGATCAACTTGTACTAGATTATTTGATTTTAAATCAATTTGAACTAGATTATTCAATTCTGGATCATTTTGATACTAGATTATTAAATTCTAGGTCATTTTGGACTAGATTATTCTATTCTGAATTAATTTGGCATAGATTTTTCAAATTGAAACTATTTTGGACTAGATTATTCGGTTCTGGATTATCTTGAACTAGATTATTTGATTCTGGATCAATTTGGACTAGATTATTCTATTATGTACCAATTTGGACTAGCTTTTTCAAACTATAGTTCAATTTGAATTAGATTTTTTCAATTTTCCTCTTATAACACCTCCGTTTTCTATCACACTTACTCCACAAACCAAAAGAACAGTGCGAACAAAAGTTCGTCACATATTTTAAACTGTCTAATACTTTAAAAACATTTTATAATCTTCACAACCGACTGATTGAGATGAAAATGATGCAAGTTTTCATCGTTACTTCGTCAGACGCGCGATAATAATATTTCGGTGATAATAACCTCACATTAAATTGTGTTAAATTGAAGAAAATAAAAATATTATTATGCGGAGTTTACAGACTGGATGGAACTGGATTCGTGAAATTATATTTTTCTGTGAACAACTGAGAGGTTCAGTGTGTGTTACTGATACGGTTTCAAATACGCCATACGGTAATCAGAGAGGTTAATTACACTTTAAAGTTGAGGTGTCTGGGGCAGGGGTTTATTGGGATTTATTATATTATTTTTGAAATTTTTGAATTTTGATTTGAATTTTTAAAAATTAAAACTGAGTCAAAAAATAAAATTAATTTTTGTTGAAATTTTTTCTCATCAACCCTGACCGTAAATAGAACCAAACCGCGTTACTTTTCTAAACGATGAGATAAGTAAGACTGTTTATCTTATCTTTCAATTATATTTACCACTGACTTTCAAGGATCTCAGTTCCTCTTCTTCTCTCGCTCTGCTGTTTACCAATGTTCAATTTTGATATTTACCTGTGAGCTCCTCAAAACAGTAAGATTACTTTGTACTTTGATACTAAACACAGCACTTATGTAAAGTCACTACATTCTGTAGTGTGTACACAAAGTTATCTATTATGCTGTAATAAATGTTAAATATGTTTATGCCTTTTTTGTACCGGTTTAAAGTACTATGCCGAAAAAAATATAAATATCTAATGCTAGATGTCAACAATCACGATTGCTTACATGTTGAGCGAAAAAAAAACAACTGCTGCGTATGTATGTGTGATTTATTCAATTATTTAACACATTCGAAAAAAAACTTTTATTTCAGATTCCATCAAAGCAACAAAAAAAAATCAGCAAGTTAAGCAATTTTTGTATTTGCACAGTAATTGAGCATTTTAGGAGAAATTGCTACTTTTTTGTGTAATGAGACATTATGAAAAATATCCAACGTAAACAAAAATAATTATTTTGTGCTGACAGAAGAGATGATGTTGTGACTAGACAGTACATTAAGTTTTAGTTGAACACACGCAGCGATCACGCTCATATTTGATGACTTAATGAGGAAGTTTGGGTGAAAATTGAGATGTTTGTGGGAAATTTGAGCCTAGAGGAGTTGAATTGAGACTTTTTGAGTCGAATGGAACTGAATTGAATGTTTTGAAGTCAGGTGGAACGGAGTTGAGCTTTGTAGGGTTTAATGAAACTGATACTTTACTTTTAAAGCCGATTGAAGCAGGATGAATATTTTTTTACTCAAAATGGACAAAATTTGAGCACATGGAACTAGATTGACGTACTTTCAGTGAATTTAGGTCCTCATAAAATTTTTTGAATCCAAAAAAGTTCAAATTGATCAACAACTGATCTCAATTCCCCAAAACCTAAGCTCAAAAACACACATTGATACCACAAATAATTATTTATGAAAAATTCTCTGACTTCTTCTTCTCTCACGCAGAGCTCGAAAAAAAATATTTTTAATAATTTCAGTAGCATCGCTCAACAAAATAGCCTTCAGTGTTGATAACTCACTTATTAAACTTGTTGTCGACTTCACAATTTTTTTAATTCAATTTAAACGCAAATTGAGTTGAGCATATTAAAGGCAAGGGTTTGAGACACTAAAAAGTTCAATGTTTATAATTTTAAAAAATAATATTTAATAATTTAAAAATTCTATTTTAAAAACTAAAAAATTTAAAAAGTTCTATTTTTTAACCAAAAAATTTAGAAAATCAATTTTTTAACAAACAAAATTTAAAAATTTATATTTCTTTAACTAAAGAATTGAAAAAAATTTTTTTTTTGAATTTAAAAATTTAAAAAATCTATTTTTTCGAAATCAAAAATTTGTATAAAATTCAGAACTACTTTAATGTGTCTGTCCCTCGACAAAAAAATTATCGCGTAAATTATTTTTCACACTCTGTCTCGTGCTGATAAACTAGTACAGAACAGCAATATAATTTCATTTTAATGCGAAGGAGGTCAGATGCTTTAATTTCATTTCATACCGATAAAAATGATGTCGACTCTAAAGTTTTATTTTTTGTCGGTTTATGAGTAAGAATAAAAATATGTTTTTGAGAGATTTGTTTTGGTTGAGCTTGATGATTAAACTTAATTTGAGTCACTAAGCACGAGACTGATTAGAATATTCAATTTGATATAACAAATTCTGAAGAAAAATTTCGTCAGACTTAAATGGGGCCGTTCACTTATTACGTAACGCTTTCAAGGGGGAGGGGGGTCTGAGATTTTGTGACAATTCAAATAAAGGAAATTTTTTTCATGAAAATTTTGTGACAAAGAGGACGGGGTTCTGAAAAGTGGTTTTTTTGCGTTACGTAATAAGTGAACGACCCCGATTGAGATTGTGAGAATGAGAAGGAATCTTTGGCAGCATCTTGTCCATTCGTCCGTTCTTTAGTCCATGTATAAGAATCAAGAGCCGAAAATATTAGATGGGGTTTCTAACTCTATTTCCATCAAAAATAACAACTTGACATCCCCAGAAAAAAAATCATGACAAATAAAAACACTCAAATTATCAACAACTTATTTAATCTAAAGTTATCAAATTCCACACATCAAAACAGCTCATCCCAAAATGGATAATTTGTCACAATATCATTAAATTTTTAATACCACAATTAGTTCCCAAAATACCTCCTTTTTCATGCCCTTACAAACGACTTTAATATTGAGATAGCCACACAAAAAAGAGACTCTGCCGAATCAAGCATGTTTTACTATTGCGTATTTGAAAAAAAGGAAAAGAGAAGTACAACAACAAAGTAAAAATTCCGTAAGAAGACATCGTGATTTACAAATTTTATGCCGGCTTCGAGTGGAAAATTTTATATTTTTTTGCGCTACTAACAGCAACTCCAAGCACACAATCAAGATTTCTTGTTCGACACACAATTCTTGCAATTCTTTTTCTCATATTGGACATGGACATTATTATCAGTAAATGTGTAGAGAGTTGTGCTAATATCAAAATTAATTTAGTAAACAAGTGAAAAAAAATTATTTAATATTAAAAAAAAAATTTTTTCTCTTGTATATAAGATTCAAGGTCAACAAACACATCGCAGAAAAACTGTCCAGAAAACAATCTTCAAAAAAAAAGAAAAAAAACAGGCAAACGTTGTTGTTTTCGGATAAGTCATTGTGTATATATGAGAGTCGTGCATGTGGTGAATATAATCTTACAACACACCAATACATGCACACGTGTAAAAATGATTCTAACATTGGCTTCGTGTTCGTATTTATAGCGTTTCAAAGGCTAAAAACTGTTCAGTTTCTATTCTGTTTGTAAAGAGATAAGTTCTCTTTGGAAGATCTACGACGATTTATTATTATTATTGTGTGTATATGTCAAAGACGACAGATGAGAATTAATTAATCTTCATCCAGCCATCCCTTAAAAAATACACAAAGAATATTTTGGAATAATATATAAAAAAATCGTGTTCAAAATAAGAAAGAAAAAAATTGTTAAAGAAGAAGACACAACAAAAAAAAAACTATTTAAGTCTCATTGACAGCAATCCGGAAAACTTAACAAAATTAAATTATTTTGATAGCACATCCAACTGCGTAGGCGGAAAAGAGTTAATTTGTATGTGAAAAAGTGTCTACGTGACAAAAAGGAAGAAAGAAAATTAAGTTCAGTTGAATATTTACATCAGAAGCGCATGAGATACAAGAAAGTCGATAAATAGTCAAGCTACTCAAGTTAAATAAAATCAGTTCTAGTCATTCTGTGTGAAGTGTGTGCCTGAGGCAAAATCAAGCAAAAAATATATATTACCCTAGGATAACTAAAATTCTGTGAAAATAAATAAATAAATATTAAATTAAATAAAGATGTCAGCATCCCCAGTTGCACGTCAGGCGCATTCTCATGCCCAACTTATTCCGGCCATGAGAAAAGTTCTCATTAGTGATGCGTCTCAAATGCCTGATGTTTACTCATCGACACCTAATGGAACAATTTATAGCACCACGCCAGGAGGTAAGGATCTAGTGAGAAGTTTTTGTGATGCAAGTCTGGACTTGACTTTATGTGTGGAACCAAAAATAATTAAGTGACATTTTTACTTAGTGCCGGAAAAAATATTTTTTTCACGTTTTTTTCTCCAAAATTTGTTATTTTAACCTGCAAAAATATTTTTTCTTTTAAGTCCTCAAACTTTTGCTCATTTATGAAATATTCACCAAATCCCCAGACAAATAATTTTCCATGGTGGATTTACGAAAGAACAAAGTAATGAAAAACCTCCACGTTGGAAGTTGTTTTGTCTCGTACGAAAGTAGAAAGAAGAAAAAAAATTATTAACTCCTCGGTAGAAACATTCGAACAAGAGGAAGAAAAAAATATGTGAGTGAGACGTTGGAAAGTCATTGTTTTTGTGGAATTTGTGGGGAATGTCAGGAGCGCTTTTTCAGTTTTGTTGTTGTCTTTTTATTTAAGAAAAAGGGGCAATGACTTGTTGAGCAAGTGAATGTATTTTGGAAGGGGGTTCAGATATTTTAATATTTTTTGTGTTTTAAAATTTCTAGTTTAACTTAAAAATTTAAAACAAATTTAACTTTTTTTTTAAAATTTCATTTTTAACTTTTTTCAAATTTATATATTTTTAAATATATCTTAAATATAAATATATCTTATCCATTTTTTCTTAAGTTTTTACAATTTTAAATTTTTAAAATTTCAAAAAAATTAAATTCTTAAAATAAACTTTCTTCATAAATTTTAAATTTTTACAATTTTAAATTCTTAAAATTTTACATTCTTACTTTTCGTGATTTTTTTATTCTGATTTTGTTTAAAAATTTTGCATTATTTTTAATTTTTTTATAAAGATTTATAAATTTTCTGAAGTTTCGTTAAAATCATTCAAATGTTTTTAATGTTTTTTAAAAAATTTAAAAAACTTTCAATCATTTTTCAAAATTGATAGTTTTTCAATACTGAAATTTTTATAAAAATTCAATTTTTTCATAAAATTTCATACAAAAAATCTTTAAAACTTCGTCAATTTAATCATTTTTACTAAATTTCTAGTCACATTTTACATTTCTCCTTCATTGTATTTTTAATCTACGGAAGGAAAGCAAATAAAAATGAACATGTGCTTAACGTGTTATTGAAAAAATCAATCACGTTCATTGAAATTTACAACCTTGACATAGAACTATATTTTCTATTTAATTTAGAGACTATGAGTCTCGATACTGTTTATATTTTGATTTTGTCCCTAGGATTATTCATTTTTGTACGTTATTTTTTATACTAAGTGAGGAGAATTAAGACAAAGTTCAGTGAATTCGAATGAATCAATTTTAGAATACCTTTTGTATACCCGAAACATGCTTTTTAAGTTCAAAATTAGTCCTGAATTATGATTTAAAATTGAATTTGAATTTTTTTTAATCAAAATTTGTGATTTTTTTGTGAAATTGTGTAGATTTATCAAGTTTTTGGACTTTTTTGTCCAGAAAATAAATTTTATGTGTCAGTGCCCTGTATTAAGTACCTCATGACAATATCGTCAATTAAATAAGCTATTGAACTACATAATTAGAAAATGGGGTCGATAAAAATTTTAATTCAATATAAAATGACAAAATGTAAATTAAACACTAAGAAAAAGTCGGTCTTATTGAAATTCCCATAGTGACATCGACCTAGATCCCCATTCAGAAACATCTGTTCCATCATTACTCATTCAATTTGAATTTTACTTATTTTTAGCTCTTTATATCCATAATAAATTTTTATCATGGTCTAAGTGATGAATTTAAGTACACAATATTCAATAATTTAAGCTTCTTAAAGCAACCAAAACCAGTAGAATCTGATTAATTATAATTATATTCTTCTAATAATGAAGATAAAACAATTCAATACGTAACAAGGTGTGAAAATTCCTCATTAATTCTATAAAAAATTAGCTTTACGCATTCATTACTTTTGCTATTCAATTAACAGCATTGTTGCTATCCAGACACAAAGAACAATTTTTTTCAATACCACGATAAGATTTTCATCATGCAATATGGCATTTATTTATGAATTTTAAATGATTTCATTGTGTCGAGACCCCACGCATCAATTTGTTTAAAATTAGTTCGATGTCATAAAATGCTGGTGACTACATTTGTTTATTTAGTAATCTAGATCTGTTGATGAAGTTGTTTATTTTAATTTTGTATGATTTAGTGATCGGATGAGTGTTCTGATTGAGGTGAATAGAGGGGGTTGTTGAGGGGTTTGATGAGATATTGTAGTAAAAAGTGCTGTAAAGTTGATTTTTTGGGAGATTATTGTAAAATTTGAAAATTTAACTAAAAATAATTTTAAAAAATTCAAACTTTTCTATTAAAATTTATTCGGAGGTCTGACGGCCTTTGATCAAAGACAGCTAAAAACCCCAAAAACTGAATAATTTCAACCTAACCCCCAAAATCTCCTCACCCTCAAAAATACACCCAACCTGAAAATATGAAAGCACATTTTTCCTATCAAAATCCGTTCAACACTAAATAAATAACAAAAAAAGTGTGTAAAAATTGAGTTCAGCGATAAAGAAAAAAATAAATAAAATCGAAAATTTCGAGTTTGACTGTGTGTTACTTTCCTCTGATTGTCTCGGTGTGCGTATTGTAAAAAAATATATAACATAAATTTTATTTTTATTATCGCAATTTTGAACGAAGAATTCAAACTGAATGGTTTTTTTGTGTCTTGTTGCGATGGGTGAATTTTAGTGATGAGAACAAAGGAGTTTAGGGGTTGTGATAGGTGAGAAACTAGTGAGACGAGGGTTGTCCTTGGAAGGGCTTTTGATTTTTTTCTTCTAAATATATTCTCAAAGCTAATTTTGACCCAGTTATAAAGAGAGGTTAAAAAATTCATAAAATGTCCACCAAAAACTCAAAATAATCAATCATCAAACCGAAAAAAAGGCAGAATAAGAAAATTTGTTTTCTGCCATTTCACGACCTTCCTCGGAAAAATTCTCGCGTGAGTTCATCGACCCAAATTGTTTATTGTACATAATGAAAAATAATTTCTTCCTCACTCTCCCATGCACTACGCTCAGAAAGTTCATTTGCACATTAATTGAGTCGATACGTTCTCTTCTTATTATTATTGGTTCTTACACAAACAGACGTTGTACTGCATTTATTTCTTTATTTTTTTATGACACAATGTGGTCATTCACATTACTTAATTGCGTCTACTTTATGTTATTTCAGGTACAAAGATTGTGTACGAGCGCACGTTCCTCATGAACTTAAGAAACTCACCATTGAGTCAAACACCACCAAAAAATCTTCCCTGCCATCTTAGTAAGGATGATCATAGTGCGTTCCATCATCACAATCATCAAAATCAAATGAATGGAACTTACCATCCACCACAACATAACAAGACCCAACATCCACATCCTCATCCACCTCATGCAAGCAATATTCATCATCCACATCATAATAACACCAAGGACAAAAGCAATGGATGGAGTAAAGTCCGTAAATCATCAACCGAAATCGATGACCATCAATTTGACATGGACATTTAAAGTTGTCCATCGATATGTCTTCAAAAAAATTAATAATATTTTATTAGTATCTATGCGATTACACATTATTAATGAAAACAAAAAAAATGAAAAAAATTCAGTGAAAAAAATGATTGAAAAAATGGTATATTAATAAGATTTAATTAATTTTTAATAATTGATGTGGGAATTTGGGGTTGATGAGGTTGACTGAGGGGGACTGATGGATATTGAGACAAGAATTATGAAAATTTTGATAGAAATTTGAGTCATTTTGCAGTTAAAGATGACTATTTTGGTATTTTTGAAATTAAAAAAGATTCAAAACTAAATTTTAAAAGTTCAAAAGTTTTCAAAATCTTAAAAAAATCTTTCAACACCCCTCTCATCACCTAATCACTCCCATTTCTGCTTTTTGTCGCATTAAGAAAAAGAAGAAATTTTCTTCAATTTAAAAAAAACTTTTCTCCTTTTTGTTGGATGACGATGCTTTAGGATGATAATGAATTTTAAATATTAATGAATTTTTACGTTTAATAAATTAAAAAAACAAAACTGAATGTAGAAATACAACAAAAAATCGTGTTTTGAAGATATTCTAAATTAGAATACTTTTTATTAAAAAAATATAATTTTCCCTTGGAAGAAAAAATTTTTTGTTTTGAGTTTTGATTTTGTTTTATAAAAGTTTTTCAGGTTTTGTTGAGGATTTTAAGTTTTTTCATTTCAGAATTTTTACAAATTTTTTTTCTTCATTTTTTAAATTTTATGATTAACAAACAGCTTAAGAAAATTAAAGAACTTTATTTTTTTATTCCTAGATTATGAAAAAAATTGAACTTTTTTGAAATTTAAAAAAAATTTAATTTTTAAAATGATTAAATTTTGCTTTTGTTAAATTAAAAATGAGTATGGAGTCACTAACTTCAAAATTTTAATAGTTTGGAGTTTTAATAATTCTAAAACTGTTTGGTAGGGTTCGGAAGAGCTTAATAGGAAGTCTATACATTTCATTCATTGATAGACGTCCCCAATGAACAGCCCCTTATTGCTTAGTCACCAGAACACGTGATAAAAATTGACCTACCATTAACGAACATGAAAGCAATTTAGATAAAAAAATTAAAATAAATTCTCTCCAAGGGACTCGTCGTGCTTAAGTTTTTTATGAACACAATGAATCACTATTTTCACTTTTAATGACTTCATTCTTATTGTTTCACTTGTTCTTTGATATTTTTTTTTCTTTGTTTTTAAATGTTTTCATTTTTAAAAAGAAAAATACGAAGAAAACATCTTAATGACACCCATCCAAATAAGAGATAAATTACGAACTATGTAAAAATAAAATAAAACAAATAATAAATTTTGTTATCTCGCAAAATAAATAAATCGTGAAATGTTATTATAAGGAAAAAAATTTCCAACTATTTTTGTGGAAATTGTTTAAATTTGGATCTTTAGCTGCTATGAAAAAACAATAGCAATTTAATTAATTTGTCCTGGAATTTGAATGCTTTGACTGTCTGCTAAGTGGTTTTATGAAAATGACGGGCATTTACTCTAATAAACTGAATATACCACAAGTACAGATGCAGTCAGTGCTTTAATATTCAAGCTTCAATAATTCTCACATTATCATTACCATTCACTGAATAAAGCATACCTACCCATACTCAAATATCTGAGTCATTTATCGATTTTTTTTGTTCAAAAGAATGAAGACATCGCTCCATTATTCCAAAAGACATTGATCTAATGGGGGCAAGGCTGATCCTGACTGACTGCAAGGGTTAGTAAAACTCTATGTGGTATTAATTTCAATGAAGGACGTGTCCTTCTAGATTCATTACAAGTTATCTAAAATAGTCACAAAGAAAATTTTTCCCTTCAACAAAAGTTGTAAAATGAAACGTTTTTCTAATCCATGAATATCTTTTGTGATATAAGAAGCTTTTTAATTTCAATAATAATCATTAATGTTATCGAAAAACGAAGATAATTAAAATATGTACGATTTAATCCTTATGATATGAATAATGTAAATTTTAAGAAATATTAAAATTTATGGAAAAAAACTCTGCCATTAGCTTTAACATCTTTGCTAGATGAATGTTATAATTGGATAATAGACTTGTTTTGTTATTGATAATTACTAATTTGAAAAAGTAAGGAATTATTTTTGATGACAAGAGGGTGGAATCTTTTGAGAGTTGTGATTTGGAACTGTTTTGAAGAATTTAAATGAATTTTTAAAAATGTATTTAAAAAAACAAAAATTTTTAAAAATGAATTCTAAATTTAAAAAATAATTTTACATCAAATAAAATTCTAAAATATTTAAAGTATTTGATCTTTATAAATTTGTACACTTAAAAATTAAAAACTTTCTAAAAAATTCAAAATTTTCTTTAAAAAAATTCAAATTTTTTAAAGAAGTTATTCAAAGATTTTTAAAAATTTAAAATTTTCTAAAAAAATTCATTTTCTTAAAAATCAATTCTTTTAGAAATTCAGAATTTTCTAAAATATTCAATATTGTTTTTTAAAAAATGAAAATTATTTTAAAAAATTCAAAATTATTTTTAAAAATTCAAAGTTATTTTAAAAAATTCAAAATTTCCTAAAAAAAACTAAAAAAAAACTCTCAAAATTTCCAACCTCTAAAGTTAAATTAAAATCAATATTTGCCATTTTTTTATAAATCAATCCATGCGACAATTTTCAAATTAAATCTTTTGTACGAACTCTGAATGATTATGTGTAAACTATAGAAATAAGGAAAATAAACTCAAAATTGATGAAATATGTTTTATTTTTATTATTTTCCTGACTATCGTTTCTTCCAGGTATAACAGCTTTTTTTCACACAGGTGTCTTAACTGTATGACTCAGTGTATTTTTAATTGCCGTATCGAGTGACTCAAGGAGAGTGAAATAAATCGAGGAAAAGAAATTAAGGGAAATGTCACGGGAGTCAAACTGCTTCTAGAAAACGAGTTGTGGACTTTTCTTTATTTTCTTTAGCAGTTCCACCCATAGAAATAAAACTCCAATTTTTTCTAATTTTTTCCAGAAAAAAATCTTTTTTATTTGCCCATTTCCAATAAATCTTTTGTGCATTATCAAAAAAAATTCATAAATATTAAAAATAATTCACAACCATCACCAAATTGAAGCTAATAACAGTTTAATCTTAATTCTCTAGATTCCGAACGATATGAATCAACTAATATCCCTAAATACCTGAAATTTTCAATTTAAGCTCCTAAATTCAACCCCACTGCCATCAACAATATCCGTTGTCATGATCTGATAATTATTAGATGTCAGTTCTTCGCACAATTTCCTATAATTCTCCAGTGACTCATAGTTTGGTGGAAGTAGAACAAAGCAACACCCACCGCCTCCAGCTCCTGTTAATTTGGCCTTAAAGTTGTATGAGTCAGCAATATGAAAAACTTTTTCAAGTCGTGGATGTGACACGCCAATAGAACGTAATAAGTTGTTATTTACGGACACGAGTAGGCTCAGTTCCTGATATTTTTCATCACTTTCTTTCGTACTTTCGAATAACGTGACCACATCATTGACTAAATGTCCCATAGCATCAAAAATTGAATTAGCAACGTTCGAATATTTGTTTCTGAAATTTGCGACCTTTCCAACAATGTGACTTGTACTGCGCGATACTTTCGTGTCAACCAGAAGAATGTCAATTTTACCGTTCATTTTAATTGGTTGAGGTGCTTGACCGCGAATGAATTTGATTAGTTGACCGTACGTACAGATTGTGTTATCGATTCCAGACGGCTTTTCATGCATTATGACTTCGGAATCGAATGCCCACTGAGAGATTTGCTCGAGTATTGTGTGATTTCCATCGAAACTGAATTCTGAGAATTTTTTGTCATCAAGTTTACCATTGAGTATTTGTGAGAGGATGAAGAATCCAGCAGAGATGCAGACACCATAGCTTGCGGAGCTGCCAACACCAGCCCCAATACTCATGTCTGAATCGACTTTTATGTTGAAGGAATTTTTGAAGGTTTTGACTTTTTCATGACGAAGAATTCGATTGAGGATATATAGAGTTGATCCAATTGCCATTTCCTCCTTACTGTCTAAATTTTTATCCCCAAACTCCACGAATTTAAGTATAAAATCTTTACATCCTCTAAATTTCTGTAGGAAATCCATCGGCTGAACAGAATCACAACAATCAATTTCAGATAGCATTAAATTAGCATTTGTAAGGCTCATGCGACAGTGTAGATCTAAACGCACATAATTAAGTTCGATAAATTCCTTGGATGTCTCTTCGAAGTTAAAGTATGTCCTTAATCCAATTGGTCCAGCGATGGCAGGCTTGTTGTAGACAACGGAATGTTCTCCATGAAGAATTATCTTTCCTGGAGCTGAGACTTGGAATTTTTTTGACATTTTTGAAGTATAAATTTACTGGATTAGGTGTGAATTAATTGAAACTTGATGACATTCGTGATGATTCTGCTGTAAGATTCTTGGTTTTGAGTTATTTTAGGATTTGATCAATTACTTCACTTTATATGACAATGCTCTTGACCAAACAAAAAAGATTTTCTTCCTTCCTCTTTTTGACAATTAAAAAAATAATAATTTTTATTGGCTTTGTTGCTCCGCTGCCCACTGTTCTGGTGTGAAAGTCTTTTGTGAAAATGCGTGAATTGTCTTGAGTTCCTCTTGAAGTGCTGCGTTAACTAAACGATGTCGCTGAAGTAATGCCTTTCCAGCAAATTGTTCAGACACTATCACAGCTGAAAACTTTCCTCCGCAGCCGTCACTCTGGTCTGTTACTTCCTAAAAGTAAAGAGAGAAAAAGATTTTTTTAGAAAAAGTTTGTGAAAAGATTAAGAAATTTAATTTAACAATGAAGAATTTCCAGCACCACGATAGTTAGTATAGGTTTAAGAATGAGTCATAGGTAGTGTCTTCAGAAGGTAAACATTGTGGCTGATATCAAACTTGTCGAACTTAAAGATGGACACTAGACATGAAATTTTTGGGTAGTTCACCTGACCGTGAAGGGTCTTCGTCGCCAAATCAGAAATTTACCAAAGCCCTGGTTGACCTCCCTTGATACGCCACTACCCTGACCCCTAGTCAAATTCGATAGACCAATATTCAGTAACATAGCAAGGTTAACAATTCACAGGACTATTTTAATATTTCTGGAACCCCCTGCTACATTTCTGCTTGTCTTTAAGCTTATCCTTAAATCCTTAATTATTTAAAAAGTTAAATCAACTTATTGCAAATCCAACCCCAAAATTGCATCACCAAAATCCCAGCTGCTTGAAACTATTCCATTCTTGTGCCATAAAAAAGTCATAAATATTTAAATAAAAATTTACTAAATTGTTTACTTGTTATGCAGTCAACACCACAATATGATAAAAATGTGCGGCAGGAAAAAATAGAACAAAGAGATAAATAATAAAAACTGAAACTTAGTCATTCACAGTTTAATGGCTAGCGCAACAAAGTAATTTGTTATCACATAGGAAAAGGAAATTTTTATTGGGACTGGATGTGGGGGGCATGTGACATTGGATGTTATTGGAAAATTGCAATTAGAATTTAATTAGTTAATTTGTAGAGCTTGAAATTGAATTTTTGATCAATATTCCAGAAAAATCGTACACAAAACTCGTAAGAAATCAAACAAAAACCTCAAGGAACATATTTTCGCTTTTATCTCCTTAGATACAAAAGATCGCGACCTATGAGATTTAAATATTTATTTCTCCAGCTCAATTTACGTCAGAAAATCGAAAAAAAAAATTTTTCTCTGAATTATTTTTATAAAAATATTTCACGATCATCATCAATCTAGCTGGCTTAAATTTATACATGAGCCACCAAAATCACGACTTAATTTGATAGCCTATTTATCGATGTAGATTGCTATGATGAATCATTCAAGCTGTGAATTTAATTATTGCTTTTTAATTACTGTCATAAATTTTAAGGAACTTGAGCTTGAATATTGCGACTAAAAATTAATATTTCTTGTGACAGATATTAGTAGATTTGGAAATTGACGATTAATTTTATTAATGTTATAAACAGCTACTTGAGATATAAATCTTGATCAATAATACTGATTTTCATGAGCTTTATTAATGTTATTGGTTTAGTTGTCAGTTAATATGGATAAATTATTTTGTAGAATCAGAAAAACAAGTTAGGCTTAATTCTCAAAACATAAATAACACTTGGTTTCTTGTAATGACTAACTTCTAAAATTCCTGTTAGAGTAAAAATAAAAATCCTGAATTTGGGGAGTTTAGCTTAAAAATTCTGTAGCTCAAAGCAGTAGCGTAACCACTATTTATTTCAAGAAAAGGGGGCCCAGGTCCCTAATGTCCTCCTCCTGGCTCAGAGAAAGGAGAATGCGGCTAATAATGCTTGGATATGCGTTCGATTTACATTTGAATAAATTTTTCTTTATGCTGATGAATCAATCCATAATCCAATATGTGGAAACTTTAGAGGACTAAAAAATTTTTCTACCAAAATGCTCGCTTTTTGAGTCAATTTTTTGTGTCAGCGTGTTTTTTTTTTGGTTCTGACAAATTAAACTTTTCAGAGGATAGAGGACAAATTCAAAAAATAGTTGACAGTCCTTTGAAAAACCAAGCAGGTGCTCAGCCTATCTAGGATTCCACATAAAGCCATAATCCATTTTAAATAAATTACAATTTTTTCCGTTTTACAAAAAAGAAGATATTTTGTCATTCACGTTATTTTTTGGAGCTTAAGATCTTCTTTGCCAAAACAAACTTGTTCAGAGGTAATTTTTAAGATTCTTGATGATCTAATCTTAAATGACGTAAGCCCTTCAACGTTTTTGACAAAGAAAGAACCAAAGATTCATGTGACAAGAATCAAGCTGGTTTTGAAAATTTCATTAAGTTTATAAAATCTTTTAAATTGAAATTAATGTTGCAATGCAATTTGTTAAGCTTAATGCAAGGAGACACGAACTTTAGAAATTTCAACCACGAAAACTTTACAGGTAGTCCAGAATTCCAAAACAATCCGGATTTTAAACTTGTCACATAATCATTTAATCGATTATGAATGAAAAATATGAAACCACTTTAAGATGAACTGTAAAATGAGTCAATACTCTTCAAACTGTATGCAATTAGTATGTCAGATGCTTAAATTTCACTATGAGTCAATGAACATTCCCGAATGTTTACAAAGTGTTCAAGAATTTTCACCTCAAAAATTATTCTACCGGAACATTCAATCTTCTCCCAATAATCAATCACTCTAAGTCCAAATTCAATTAAGTCCAACAGCCAATCAACATAACTTAGATAAAACTTATCAAATTTCGTTTTTACGAAAGCGGAATTCCTCAACAATAAAAATTTCTTCTTTTTTGGCACCAATAATTTTTTTGTAATAATTTTCAACTTACGACATGTGTGCAGTTAAGCTTTTCAATTAATTTGTTCTTCAAATATTCTTCTGTGTATTGTGACATTTTAAGTGAATTAAAAAATTAGTAGGAAACTGTTTAGATAGGAAAGATTATAAAAAGTTTATAAAAAATCAAAATTTCACCTTTCTTTGGTTTGTTGGAGAGAAAAAGTTATGTGGAATACCCCTCAAAATAGAGTGAGAAACTTTTTTGGGAATTTTTACAAGGGCAATGTTTTGATAAAATGAACTGCTAGGGGAAGTTGATGGGAAACTTTATTGAGCTTCATGTGAAAAATTTCAAAAATAACGGAATTATGACAAAATTTTAGAAATAATCTATCCTGAATTTAAACATTTCTGAGAAGATTGAATTTAAAATTTCTGAGAGGATTGAATTTTTAAAGGAAATTTTTAAATGAATTGAATTTCTGAGAGGATTGAATTAAATTTTTTTTAGAAGATTGAATTTGAAAATTCTGAGATGATTGAATTTAAAATCTTCAGGGAATATTGAATTCAAAAACTGTTCTAAATTTAAGAACTTGAAATTTCTGAGGAGGTTTTTTTCAAGGAATTGGATTTGTGAGATTTAAAATTCTGAGATATTGAGTTTAAAATTTTCTGAAAAGATGGATTTTAGAAATTTCGAAAGAATGGAATTTTAAAATTATTACAGAAGATCAAAATTGAAATTTCGTGGAAGACTGAATTTAAATAACAAATTAAAAATTTATAAAATCTCAATGTTAAGGAATTTTTGTAAAAACTGAACAGAAATTTTATTTGAACTTCAGCTCCAAACGGCGCCCTAGGGGAAAAATAAGTTAAAAACTCACTTAGTGACAATTGTTGCTAAAACTAAAGTGCATTTTTAGAATTATCAACAAAATTCTCTTTTAAATTTGCAAAATTGTTGAAAAATTTAAATTTTTTAGTCAAAAAGTTCAATTAATAATGTGAAATATATTCAATAAAAGAAAATCTATAGCAATTTTGCAATGATAAATAAGTGAATCTACAAAAACAACACAAAGCCAGACAATCTGCCCAAAACATGCCCCATCATCTACAGTAATATACAAAAATTTATTTTCAAGTCTAACAAATCACAAAAAAATTAAAAGACACGGAAAATCAACGATTGTAAAAGTGAAAAGTGAAGAAAAATGCAAAAAGTCCATCAACTGAATGAAGATTGTTAAAAAATTATCAAAATTCTCACCAAATAATCTGCAACTTAAAAAGTGAAAAGAAAAAATTCTTCTCGAAGGAAAAAAAGAAGTTGAAATAAAATAGGTTTTAAAATTGTGAATATTTTTAAATTGAAGGTGAATTAAAGTAATTAGATTGCAGTTTTGCATTCATAAAAGTGCATGTAATTCCTTCCGTTATTAAAATTGGTGAGTGCACAAAATTACGCATTTATTTAAATTTTTTCTTCTCATTCGAAATGGAAATGAAAATTTATTTCACTGTACTTGAGACATAAAAGCATAAATTATAGTGTGTGGATTATTTTAAGACCTTTTTTATGTTATGCAATTTTTGTGCATATTTTCTGCATTTATAGTTTCCAAAGCAACAACAACAGATAAGATTATTGATTTTTTTGTTCATAAAAATACTGCAGAAAATTGGATGCAGAAGTTACAAAAATCTTTGTCGTTGTGTTTGTTATTGATGCAAGTTCTTAATTTTTGTTTATTGGACTGCTCAAGTTTTAAAGTTCATGTAGCAATCGTGTGTGTAAATACAGACATAAAACAGGAACAAAAGAGAGAGAGAAAAATCATCTGAAGCTATGAACGTGCAAAACAAACGAAAGTGATAGCAAAAAAATTTGAAAATAAATTTTTACGTGTGTATTAGCGCATATTTGTGGAATATTTTTGGATTATTCGCAAGAAAAATTAATCGTGCGAAATATTTTTCTTTCTTATTTTTTTGTTGAAAAGTTGTGAAAATGAGAATTATTCTGTGATAATTTTAGTTCAAGATTCTCAAGGTCAGCTTTGTTCATTTCCTCGATTTCTTTCCTGATTTCTATTGTGATGGATAAATTCGATATTCGTCTGGTTTTTTTTCATCTAAAGTTACATCCGGAAACATGATTATGAAATAATTATTTTTTTATATCTCATTTATTGAATCAAATTAACATAAAATTGAATCAAATTTGCAAATTTGTTGGCTATTCAGCAATTTTCGCAAATATTGTCCAATTTAGAGTAAAGTTTGAAAATTTTAAGTTTTAAGCAAAAGACAAACATCTGAATAAAAAAATTGACACGTTGCAATAATTTTTGTAGTCATAAAGTAGATAACTGCATTGAAGTTGTTCAGCTCTTAGTTATTGGACCTAATAATTGTGATTCAGACACAAAGAACATGGGTTCAAGACTCTGCATGAGAAATTTTCTGTTTGATGCTTTTCCTAGTAATATATATTCTTAAAATGAAACTGACGACCTCTTTTTCGACGCTATAGACAGTAAAGTTATCGAAAAAGTGATACAGATCAAACAACTACCAACTAGATTTATAATTGAATGGTAAAGTTTGGAGAACCTGCCCTCGTTAAACTACCACAAACTATGAAACGAATACAAAACTAACTAGGGATCGTATCCTAGTGGTGTAGCTAGGGTTCCAAGTGCCCTGCATGAAATGTAAAAATGTCACAGGGGTGCAAATCACAGGGGCATATTCAGAGAGGGGGTTTAGAGGGTCAAAACCTCCTCCTTTTTGGGAATTTTTTTTCAATTTGCTAGAGTTTTTTAGGAAAAAATCCCAAATCGCTAGGGTTTTGAGTATCAAAAAAACCCTCATCAAATATTTTCTTTAATAAATATGAATTTTCAAAAAAAAATCCCAAAACACCACTTAAAGTTTTTACTTCAATAAAAGTTTCAAAACACCCACCTCGAAAAATTTCCGTAGGTAGACATAGAGTTATCCAATATTAATAATTAAATAAATACCTTAAGGGGTCGTTCGTAAATTACGTCACGCTAAAAAACGACTTTTTAGACCCCCCCCCCCCCTTGTCACAAATTTTAAAAAAAGAAAAAATCTTTTGTATGGACTGTCACAAATTCTTTGACCACCCCTCCCCCCTAAAAGCGTGACGTAATTTGCGAACGACCCCTAAGTCTATACATCCCTAAGCAGATGTTTCACATACAAAAAACCTCATCCACATGACAAACAGCCAAACTACGTGCATAATCACACATCGATCATAAAAATCAGTCAAAAAAATGTTCACGTAATATTGATCCCATATGTATATTTACGATTTATCTGCCACATCGCTCTCTTTCTCGGATCAGTAAAAATGAAATAAATACACAAAAATATTATTGCTGGTGTTATAAAATATGGTCAAAATAAATTCAATTATAGTGGATGTGCTAGTTTTGCTTACGGTAGTGCATTACGTGGGTTAAAAGATTCGACCAAAAATAAAACGAAGATGCGAAGAAAAAGTTTATATTTTGCAGTTATCCAGTTGGGCTTCTCTCATATTTGTGGCGAAGATTTTATGACGTCGTGTCGATTATTGAGCATCTTCATTTTTGTAAATGTCATGAGCGACAAACCGGCTGTGGGAGTTTCGAGAATGTGCTTACATTTGAAAGAGAAGCGGAGGATTAAAGCTTAAATGCTATTTCGAGAATTTGATATTATTTCAATCTTAGAAGCATCTCAAGGCTCTGATACAGATACAAATGTAGCAATGAAAAAGTTTGTTCTTCTTGAACATAAATTGAAATGTTGGATTTTGATTATGATTTATTATGTTGCCAGCGGTGTCTAATTTCCTTGATACATTTTATGTGAGTATGTGCATTGGAGTAATTGGAAAATAAAGCTTTCGTTACAATATGCGTGGCATGAATTATGACTAATTTAGCTTTTAATAAATAAAATGCAAAGGTTTAACAGACGAAGAGCATGCTCAGTGGTGCTGCATTGTAATCAGTGAGCATATTACGGTACCATACAGCAGTATTCTGTCTATTAGGCAAAAACCAGAATTGACAGGTCTCCGAGAGTCCGAAAACCAGTGGATTCCAAAAAAAGGTTGGTCCTACATATAAATCGACACAAATTGGTGTCTGACACCACATTTTTTTTGGAGGCGCCTCCAAAGTGGTGTCCTGCCAACTCTGCTTAAAACTAAGTCAGCTCCAGCTAAATGTTTTTCACTCGTTTCCAACTACATTGCTGATATGGTGTCGTCGTGACAGCATTTCAAAGTATGCCGATTGGGCAGTTAATTAAAACTTTTACCAAAATTGCACGATTTTATATAAAAAGAGCATCATGCTACCTATGCACACTGGTCTAAAATCGAAAAAAAAGTGCAATGGACCCCTTTTTGGAAAAGGTTCACCAAAATTCTTTGAATATGTCTCATTTGAAAGCTGGTACAAGTAGGAACAAATTCCCAAAGTTTCAGACATTTTGGTTCATCTGGTTCCGTATGGCAGTTCCTTAAAGTTGAAGTAGGTGATTTTCTTAGAATTTTTTTGAACTCATTTGAGCTCAATTTTCTCAAAAACTGCTCAATCAATTGAAAAACGGTTTTCTGTTCCTAAAAGGACATATAAATATCTTTAATTTAAGGTATTGATATGTTAAATTCATTGTGTCTATGTAGAATTTTGGTGGAATATGTATGAAAATTTGGCGAAAAATGGGTCTAAAAATCTTTGTGTGTACAACAGAGCATCTCAAACTGAAAAGATACTAACCATTTTAGTTTTTTCTAATAGTAGAAGGTCCCAGCTTTACAAAATGGGGTAACATTTTACAAAAAAATTGCGAACGAAGGTATACTAGTCGATCAAATTTTGGTAAAAATTCGAAAAAATTAAATATTTAATTGCAAAATTTTACACAAAATTTTCACTTTTTACGCAAAGTATGTCCAAATGTAATATTTTAAGTTATATCGGCAATAGAAATCCATTTTTGACAGAATTTTGAAGAAATTTTTTGAAAAAGGCTGATTTTCAGCACCCTATGCTGGTTGTCGAGCAGTCCCTTTTTTGACTCTCTTAAAGTGTCATAACTTTTTTCGTGATAAATATTTTTCAATTCTATTTTCTATATTTGATAGTCTATTGCAAAACCTTTAAAATGATGTATAATACTTGATGGTTGTGTATGGTCTTGGTCATGTAATCGGCCTTGGTTTGTGAAAGACCCCATTTTAAAAAATTCTTAAAAAGACAATTTCTAGATATGACATTTAAAAACCAAACTATTTATTGTTTCTGTGTTTTTTATGTTTAGTTATGATGATTATTAGTATTACAGTTTAGATTTTGTAATTTGAAAATTTTCTGATGATCACAGGTAGCTAGTAAACAATGACTAGGGGCTAATTCCAAAAAATCTACCTGTAGGCGTCAAAAAGTTTCAAAATTACAAAATCTAAACTGTAATACTAATAATCATCATAACTAAACATAAAAAACACAGAAACAATAAATAGTTTGGTTTTTAAATGTCATATCAAGAAATTGTCTTTTTAAGAATTTTTTAAAATGGGGTCTTTCACAAACCAAGGCCGATTACATGACCAAGACCATACACAACCATCAAGTATTATACATCATTTTAAAGGTTTTGCAATAGACTATCAAATATAGAAAATAGAATTGAAAAATATTTATCACGAAAAAAGTTATGACACTTTAAGAGAGTCAAAAAAGGGACTGCTCGACAACCAGCATAGGGTGCTGAAAATCAGCCTTTTTCAAAAAATTTCTTCAAAATTCTGTCAAAAATGGATTTCTATTGCCGATATAACTTAAAATATTACATTTGGACATACTTTGCGTAAAAAGTGAAAATTTTGTGTAAAATTTTGCAATTAAATATTTAATTTTTTCGAATTTTTACCAAAATTTGATCGACTAGTATACCTTCGTTCGCAATTTTTTTGTAAAATGTTACCCCATTTTGTAAAGCTGGGACCTTCTACTATTAGAAAAAACTAAAATGGTTAGTATCTTTTCAGTTTGAGATGCTCTGTTGTACACACAAAGATTTTTAGACCCATTTTTCGCCAAATTTTCATACATATTCCACCAAAATTCTACATAGACACAATGAATTTAACATATCAATACCTTAAATTAAAGATATTTATATGTCCTTTTAGGAACAGAAAACCGTTTTTCAATTGATTGAGCAGTTTTTGAGAAAATTGAGCTCAAATGAGTTCAAAAAAATTCTAAGAAAATCACCTACTTCAACTTTAAGGAACTGCCATACGGAACCAGATGAACCAAAATGTCTGAAACTTTGGGAATTTGTTCCTACTTGTACCAGCTTTCAAATGAGACATATTCAAAGAATTTTGGTGAACCTTTTCCAAAAAGGGGTCCATTGCACTTTTTTTTCGATTTTAGACCAGTGTGCTATGTAGGATCGAAGCAAGAAGATTTTCGAAGGGGAGTATTTTTTAAAAATTTTGAATGAAACCAAAAATGTAGGGGCTGTTTTGGGATTTTTTCTCGAAAAACCTTAGCAAATTGAAGAAAATTTTAATCGAAGGTGGTGTTTTATATCAAAAACGCACCCCTAGATACGTCCCTGTACCTATACATGTGCAGGATCTTTACTAAAACTCTACGTCAAATCTTATTTAAACAAAACTAAAAATTCATGAATAAGCAATTTTTCTTAAAATTTCATATCAAAAAATCAGCATAAAGTTTAACATAATCAGCACATTTACATATTACGTATTTCGAAAGCCTTCAGCATGTAAGAGTCATTGTCTTTTAATAGCGGATTTGTAAAATGAATGAAGTATACAACAGTTCTGTCAATTTTTTTACATTGTCGAGAAGAGAGCATACAGGCTACATTTATACATGATTCTGTCATAACGAAGCATTTTGTAGATTTTTAATTACATTATTTTGCTCCAATTCGTTAGAAATATCTGTGGTAAAACAAGTTTTAATCTTTTATCACTGGAAAAACTTCTTAACTAGGTCATGAGAAGTTTTAAAATAGGTCAATAGAACTGTGTTTGTGTAAAATTGATTTTCGACTATTTTCTGCAACAGGATTTTGTGCTGCAAAGTAATTTCATGATATTACGTAAAAGATACTAAAAATATGTATGAATATCGATCCCTAAACCCAATGCATGTCTCATCTCAATTAACACAAACATATCAAAACAAAATTTCACACAATCCAATTAAATTTTCAAAGAATTTCCTACGCAATAACAGCTTACAAATTATCTATAAAGCAGCTGTGAAATCCAGCAATCGAAAAATTAAAAAAAAAGCTCGCGTCAAGCGTATCAAAAAACCACAGCAACTTCATAATTGTAGGAATTGTAACATGCTGCTTACGCTTTTTTAATGTGTCTATATAATCATCACATCTCATAATAATCGTTTGTACAAATGTGTGGTGTTAACCATAACTTTCATATATTTTTTGAGGCATTTTGCTTACCGCAGACAGCAAAAATATTATAGATGTGGTCACACGTGGCTGGCTGAAGCGCATATTTCCCAAAACTAAAAATATTTGAACACATTTGACGTCTCCATTCTGCTTCCATGGCTTCCATGTATCAGCCACCACCATCAAGGCTTCTTAGCATGACAGGTTACAGAAATTACGAGACCGCTTCCTCAATCATCAATTTAGTATTGCTGCTTAGAATTAAGTTCATTTTGGGTGGATTTTTGGCTAGTTCCATCAAAAAAAGTGACCAACCAAAAATACATTTGGATTCCTTTTGGGGCCGGTTGCTCGATATACACTAGGTCACCCTAGAGGATACACTAGGTTGTACCTATCACCTGCCTCTCGTCTATAACCTTACCATAGATTAGAATGAGACCAGGTGCTGATTTTTTGGGTATATCTCTGGAATATAACCAAGAAACCAACACCAGGGGTAATTTAAAGGGTGCGGAATTAATAAATTGACTTTTGATAATTTTAATAATTTTTTCCTACAAATATGACTCAAGGGCCTTGAGTGTCGGTCTTAGAAAAAGAAGTAAACCAGTAGACAGTCAGGCAAAATATGGAAAAAACAGTATTTTCCCTCTGAAAAGATACACAATAAAAAATTGTTTCCTATTCGTCTATCTTATCTTGTCTCTCCCTCATCCACGAGTTCAAACGTTCATTTTTTCTCAGCTTGATATTAATGAATAAAGATGAACATTGTCAATTAATTTTAATCGTTGACTGTTTGTATTAATAGAAGGAATTAGTGAGCTCTGTAACTAAATGAAAATTGTAGCACGCAAGAATGAAATTGTGTACATAAGTAATTAGATGCTTTTTTAATAGAAAAGTGCTGTAAATGTCAAAAGACGATGAACAAATGTATCAAATTATCATGTGCTGTATTTATAGCTCGACAATTTTTTCTTCAAGAATTCTTTTTCTTGTTATTGTGTGACGCTTTTTTGTTGATGATGATAATGCGGTTATTGTGTGTGTTTTCTAAAAGCTTCTTCAACTTTTTTTTTCAATTGTGAGAGCTTTGTGAATTTAATTGAAATTTCGCAAGTGGAAAGCTAATTATAAATTGTGTAATTGAGATGCCAGCTAAGCTTGTTTGCTGTGAGATTTTTGGGATGGTTTCCAATTTATTTTGAGCTTTATAAGATAGATAAGTTGATGTGATGCAGGGATGTAGCTAGAGAGAGAAAAATCTAAGTCCTCTATTTTCCTGAGAAGTCAAATGTCCCCATTGAATTTTTTTAGCTACTGAATTATAGGAACCAATTTTTTTTTCAATTTTCTGGAGTTTTAGGAACATTATGATTCAATTTAGAATTTTTTCAAAAAGTTGATGCCACTGTGCATCAAAAAGTGAAAAGGTTGAAAAAATCGTCAGGCCTGCATCTTAGATGCCACTGTGCATCATACAAAAACCACCCTTTGAAAAATTTATAGCTATGCCGCTGCAGATTGATAAAAGTTCTATGTCGACCTTCATATTTCTAGAACAATTTATCAAAAATAAAACAAAACCAGTTTTGTTTTCACAACTTTTATCATTAGCTGACTAAACAGCTGTCTGTTTATTCAGAAATATTCCTTTGTAATCCAATACAATCATTCAAACTGAAAGCTTTCTGCCTTGATAACAGAAATTGCGCCTCATATCAAAAGCAGACCGAAATTGCACTGCAAACCTCGCAATTAGCTTCAGTCATTAAAATTCATATTTTTTTACGTAACTCGAAAAATAATTTAATTTATTTTGCACATTTTTGGGGTGCACAAGAAATGTAGGCTCAGCGGTTTCAACATGTATGATAAATCACTTTTCTCTTCATGCCTGCACACATGTGAATGAAAATAAGCAACAGAGATTTTTTTGGCTTGATTTATTGTCTAATTTAAAATCGTCGAAGGAATCACATGTTTATTAGAATATGTAGTAAGTAAACCTATTTGTGCAAAGAACTATAAATAATTTATCGCATTTTCATGTCCCTGCCTTTCTACCATATTGATTTGTTTTATGAGGTAAAAGTTGACTGTGTCAGCATTTTGATGTTGACATGTTGTTAGATGGCTGACTGAATATGTGGTTTTGTTGATAAATAGATTGTTATGTTGACAGAACAGGACGATTATGTAATTAATCAATAATAAAATTATTCTATCGATTTTTCCTTTGATTTAATGCTCAGTGTGTCTTTGTTGTAAATAGTTAATGCAGTTTTTAGTGAAAACTGCGCAAATGTAAACTTTTTTACACATCAAACAGATTTTGTAAATAGAAACTTTTAGAAGGAATTTAGTTGATGTAAACATCTAATTTTCAGTGTGAGGCAGGTTACATTCTAAAAGTCGTCTAAGCAGAAGTGAATCCAGAAAGTTTAGGAGGCTTGCAATATTTATTTTTGGCAGTTATTATTGCTCAAAATATTTGAAGATTTTAAATTTAACCTTGATTTTTATTAATTTTGCAAAAGGAAAAAAAAAACTCGCGATCTTGACCTGCTTTCTTTTGTTTGAATTTAAACGTCAGCTCACGGAAATTTCTGAAGTAAATAAATCCGAAAATGTACTTTTCATATGAAGGGTCGTTCAAAAATAATGTTAAATTTGGGGTTCGAGGCTGTGTTTAGGGGCGTATCCAGGATGTTTTTTTTTTGGGGGGGGGGGGGGGGGGGTTTGTTCAAATCATGACATTTTTAAGCTAGTATTGATTTTCAAAAAATAGAGTATTTGATATGGAAAATTCCCCCTGGATACGCCCCTGGCTGTGTGACACTATGATGTCCCCTTTTGTCACAAAATTTTTTCATGCAATTTTTTTCTCTTTTGTATGGAAGTTTCATATAGCATCAGAGCCTCACCCAAAAGTCGAAAATCATTTATGAATGACTCCTCTAAGAATCTCATTTTCTAATAGATGTCATTTATGAACTACCAAAAGATACCAAACATTGAGGTGCCAGCAATCAAGAATCGTAATTTTAATAAATATTAATCCATTAAGAACAACGAATAGCCAACAAATTTAATTAGTAATTAATAATTAATTAAAATGCATTCATTTAATAATTGGCATCGTATGAACTTTTCCAGTTTTGCAAAAATTTATCTTTATTTTCATTTAAATTCTCTTAATTAATTTATCACACTCAGTTAATTAAGTGACTTTTGAATGATGAAATGGGAATATCACTATGGGAAAAAATCGAAAAAAAAATCAAACATTCATGTTTCATGTTTAAAATTGATTTATTCCTGTAGAGGACAATTTACAGTCAAACTCGAGCGTCGAGTAGTCAACACCCGAGGATGGGGAAGAGGATTATCCCCTAGTCTAGTCGTAAATCATGATTTGCATTACCAGGGTGTGTCAAGAGTAGCATTTTGCTAAATATGTCAGTTTCTCATTGCAATTGGATGTAGAAGTACAAATGAAACTTTATTAGACAACTTTTAATCACTACTTCCGAGTCACACGAACCTTTACATGTTTTGAAGTCCTCAAATTACATGTTCTAACTAGATGCCTCCCAACCATCCTACACAAACTTATTTCATTAACTTCTCATATTCAATGGCATGAAATTACAGTCAAAAAACAAAAAAATCTAAAAGTAATTTATTCAGTATGACATTGCCATTGCAGCTGAAGCCTTTGAGATTAATTGATAATAAAAAATTCTTTTTCCACGGATGATAAGTGGCCAATTAGCTAAATTTCATATGTCACGAACATTAAGCTTATTTTAGTGTAATGAAGACCGTGACCTCTAAAAAACTGCGCATGTTCTGGATGAGCACAAAAAAATAGTTGTAAACAGTAAAGAAGAATTTTTTTTATTTTATTTCTGGATCACTTGTGGATGAAGTGTGAAGTTCAACACAGAAGTAAGAATTAGTTTGTGATGTAATTGTGGTTGTTACAATTTTTTTTCATTATTATCAATTAGCTACAGCTTATCGAATAAGCTGTGAATTTCTTCAAGTGCTCTACCTTTCATACCTAATTAAATTTGTTGTTTGTTCGTGTGTAAATATTTGTGATGTTTTTATAAATATTTAATTTTCATTTCAAATACTATTTGGAAATCTATAAACAGTCATTTCATAACGGTATATGCATATTAAGGCTCATATTATATTCATAATATCGGAAATGGTAGCAGCACACACAAAACTAAAATTATCATTATTACTGCTGTGTGACCTTCACTCGCTTAAAGTTTTCTTCCTTCCATGAGCTTCCAAATGTTCTTTAATGAAAAAGAAAAATCTACTGCAATGTTGCATAACGCATTCATGAAATAATTTTTTTAATGGATATTAAAGCTTTGTGAGTCATGCAGAAATGATGGCAAAAAAGACATTCTTATCTTTAGACTTACCTTACCTTTGAGGTTCAGAACCCAAAAACAACGTCAAAGCCAGAAATTTTTCAAGGAGGGGGAATTTTCTGAGTTTTCTTACAAAAACCCTAGCAAATTGAAGAAATTTTTCCGGTGAGGAGGGAGTTGTCCCCAACCTGGCTACGCGCCTGACTAACAATAATTAAAAAATTCTCAAAATTTACATCTGTAGGTAACAAAAGAAACCTCAAGGAGAGACCTCCTTAAATGGACTTCATAATTCAATGCTTCCTAAACCAAAAGCTCAACCAACAAGAGCGTAGCCAGGGAGGGGTCCAAAGGGGGTCCGGACTCTCTCCTCTCTGAAAAAATAATTTTTCTCTTAAATTTTTTCCGAAGCTCTAACTTGTAGTTTTAATATTCGCGTACCGTTAGAATTAACAACGAATTCAAAAACTTGAGAAAAAGAAGAGCCAAAAAGTACAAACCAATACAAGTTATCATGACAAGTTAGGGGGCCAAAAAAAATTTTTGGCTACGCTACTGTCAACCAATGAAGAGGTCTATTGAGGTTAAGACCCTTCCCTCTCTAAGAAACTTTTTTGAACCTAATAAATTGAAAAAAAAAATCTTCAAAAAGGGGGAACCCCCCCTCTGAATACGCCCCTCCCCCTCTTTAGATTCAGTCTCTCATTTAATAACTTCACGATTCAGTAGTCTCATGAAGCTGTTTGAATACTAACAACGTGTTAAAGATTTCTTTGTATTCCATAACAAGTAGACGACCCCCTTGCAGTGCTTTAAAAATTAATGGATGAACCACAGTATGTTCGTGTTTTAAAAGTTTTCTTTTGTAAAAATTCTTTGATGTTGTTTAAACGAAATGCAAGTCATTTGCACTTTTATGAAGCTATTGTGTTTTCGGAAGCTAGACGATTAAACAGTATTCCGCATTAGATTATTTTTCATGAATGTGAGATTTTTCGCTGCGAAATTGCAAGATTGTTGTGTAATTATCTAATTAAATGATCAGATGGTTGTAATAATTATGTTTACACGTGTAAAAAGTTCTTAGAAATTTACTATTGGCTGTGCCTATATCTGGTGTTATATAAATTCCATCGATAAAGTAATTAATGAAATGAATAAAGCTAATTAGAGTGGTTTATAGATTAGTAGAGTATTGATTTCATACACTGTAATAGAGAAGATATGAAATTTTGCATTTGGTTTAGGAACGTATTAATATCTAGACAGTAATATTGTTTTAATATTCCTAATAAGGTCAATTTGTATATATTGTTGTTTGTACTCACTGAGATTAAATTAATAGCTTATCAATATAAATTACTTATTTAGAGTTTAGTGATTATCTGCTATATTTAGGATTTCTGCTAATAACAAGAAAGTCATGGTCGTACTCACATAGCTTAAAGGAATCTGAGCTTCTTACTTCAAAAATAAAAAAAAATGAAAAATTATAATTTAGAAAAAATTATATTTTATTTTAAAAACTTGAAACTACAATTTTTGGTTGGTTTTAAACAACTTTTCGAAAGAAAACAAATAAGCACAAAATTGCATAATAAAAAAATAATTTCATACATAATTCAAATAAAGAGAAATTCAAATAATTTTCTAAAAGTAATCTTAGCCTCAATATAGAGGTGCAGCCATTAAACTTTCGATTAAATTTTTATACTTAACAAGACATTAAGATTGATTCTGCGAGTAGCCATAGTAAATAATTAATTTATTGGTTTAAAAGCAAAATTTTGATCTCAAAGGGGCGTACACGAGCACCTAAGGACCACTCCGTGGCTATGCCTCTGGCATCATAAAAAATAAAAGTTTTTGAAAAAATCAATGAAATTGTAGTTTTAAAGCTTTTTTCAATGTCAGAAAAATATTAAATTGAAATTGCTAATAATCATACCTTACTTCATGTAGATTTTCTGTTTAAAGTAGTTTAGCTATGACATGGCAAGTCTAGAAATGTGCAATTTTTTCGAATATTTTCAAAATAAATCGCAATTTTCTAAACTCTAAGAAATTATGAAAATGTTCATACCTTGCTGAATTTGTTTAAAATACTGATTTTTCATCTAGCTTTGCAATAAAATTAAAAACTGCATGTTTGCAAAAAAAAATATTTTAAAAGGGAAAACACGATTCAAGCTCGTGCTAAAACATAAGTGAATTCTGATGTAACACGATGCAGCATTTCTCGAACATTCTGTATGTGAGAAGCATAAATTTAGTTTAAAGTTGTACCAACACTTGATAATAATCTCTGTGTGTAGAAAAAAATCTATAATTTTTCAAGAAATTGCGTATTTTAGAGTCGAAGCTCAAGACGAGAAGGGTTTCCAATTTTTTTTGGTTGATAAAATTCATAAATTTAAATTCATCAAAAAAGTCTAAAAAAATTTATGAAAATGTCCATCGAATCGGTAGAAGGACTCAGATCCCTTTCTAGTTGATGAGGGTCGATGAAACACATAAAAAATATATTGACAGTCTCCAAAATAAATTTTCATTTCATTTTTCTCAGTCAACCTTAACAAATCAAATTTTATAGTCACATAATTAATTTTTTTGTTATTTTTATCTCATTCACAGATTTCGAGTCCATTAAAAAAATCGCGATCGCTGAACAATCAAAAATTGATTTCATCTAAAATTGTGCAATGAAACAATGGAACTTAGTTGGAATTCTTCGTCGTCGTAATTCATCGGTAAGTGATTTTGTGCTTTTACAACATTTCTCTCGTACAGAAAGGCAAATAAAAACTGACAAATTATGCAATCTATTTTAAGCATTTTAGTTCATTCATAATTTATTTTTCCAATGAATCTTATAAATATTTTCTGCATGCTATGGAAATTTTTTTCTTCATTCGAATGACTGACATTCATGAATTTCTCTTTCAAACTCATTCTACAAAATTTTATTAAGTTAAATGCTACACGAATGTGCTTTTACTTTTCCATATCGACTGAAGTCATCAATGATTGCAAAGGAAATTGTTTTTGTTAAGATAATTGAATTGAAATGTTGCAATGATATGAGTTTTTGGAGCACTTGAGAATTGAAAATGTCAAAATAAAAAAAAAATTATAAATAAATTCATATAGTTTTGATAATTTTTCAAGTTTTTTAATCAGGGCAATGCGGGATTAAAGTCAAAATTAGGATTTTTAGAGTCTAATTTTGATGACAAAAATCAGTATTTTAAGAAATTTTTTATTGGGGGGTCAAAATTATTTTTTTTAATACTCTGCAAAGAAGCCTTACCCTAAAATAAGTACGTTTTAGCTTACAGAATCATAGCCAGATTTTTTAGGAATCTATCATTTTAATACAATTGAAAATTCAAATTTGGAAAAAAGATTTACCCCTAAAAGCTTTTCTGATCACACTCTAGTCCAGTGGTACTCAAACTATGCTCCATAACACACTATTGTTTCGTGCCTTAATTTGAGGTGTGTCACGAAAACTTTGGTGATATACTAAATTACATTAGGATCTGGTTAAGTGTGTCACGCTCTAAAAAGATTGAGAAGCACTGTTCTAGTCAGGGGTTTTGGGGGTCTCTTTTTGGGAAATTTTTTTAATTTGCTACAGTTTTTAAAGAAAAAAATCCCAAAACCACCCAAAATATTTACGTCCATAAAAAAAATTCAAAACCCCTCTTTTGAAAACTTTCTGGATACGCCCCTGGCTCTAGTCAATGCAGGGCATAGCCAGGGTGTCCTAGTGAGTCCAGATCAACATCTCCCTCGAAATATTTTTTACATGGAAATTTTTTCTAGAACCTTCTCCAATTTATAGTTTAATTCTTCACGTACTATCAGAATTTACAACAAATACAAAAATATGAGTTTAAAAACGAAAACAATTTTGGACCCCATAATATTTTTCTGGTTATGCCTTTGAGACTTAAAGACGAACTTAACCTTTGATCAGCTTCAGATCCTATCTCCAAAATCTCTAATTTGTACAAACTTAGTTGGAATCTCAGAAACAGAATCAAAAGGAATACCTTTAGTTATAACCTAAGTTCCACATGCTATCCAGTGCAAACAGCAACTATGAAAGCAAAATTAAATGCAAATCACAAATCTATGACACATATGTAAAGTAAACTTGCGAAAGAAAATCTAATCAAATTTGTTATTTAGATAGAAATTCAATGCCAATTGAAAACTACTTCAATGAAAGTAAACAAAGTTTCAGTGCCAGTGTAAAAAAATCTCTCACAGTAAGAGCTTACGTCAAGATATTTTTTTGGAACATTCGAGTAGAAAAGTGATTTATCATGTGCAACTTTTTTAGTAGAAAAATACATCAGCATGAATTTGGCACATCCTCCAGTTACAAAATTTATCTCATTTTATCAATCTTAAAGTGGAGCCAAAACTACCTCAAAGAAAATAAATTCATGCCTGACCTGCCATATCTAGAAAACATTTCGAGACAAATGTCTGTGCAGTTAAATTATCAGCAATTATCTGGTAAAAGCAACGAAAACAAAATCATTTTTTCTGCTGAAAGAAATTGAAACTTATGCATATCGGAAGGGCCGCAGTAAATGTTTTGTCTCAAGCTTAACAAGGCATAACATATGCATTTACATACACTTATGTTTATGACACAAAATTGCTATTATTTAAGTACAATTCCCTCAAAATGGATTTGGCAGAATGAACACAATGAGGCTTTGTAATCAGGTAGTTGCCTCTCTTCCTCGTTATGCCATCTAATTCTATAAATATATGTTGATTTTACCTGCGTCTTGTCAGTCACATTTTGTGTTTCGAAATTTGTGGATTGTTTAAATAAAAATTATTTTGTTGCTTCTTGCTAAAAAGAATTATGGATTTTAAAGGACTTCTGTTTTCAATCATAATATTGTGCGCATTTATAAGTGTGGGCGTTTACTGTCAAAATCAGGAATTTTACGAAAGAATGCCTGTAATGCCGCCCGCGCGTCGACCATTGCCTCCGGATCTCAGCTATAATAATCACCATAATAACAGTTGGAATAGCGGATTTATGCAAACAGCAAAAAGCTTCGTTGCCAGTCCACTCGGGCAATTTACAATGTCAATGGCTAAAGAAATGGTCGCACGATCGGCTGGTGGAAATGAAGTATTAAGTTTGAATATTACGAGTTTATTAATTTTAGTGCTGTTGAAGGCATTAATTTTTACATCTGGATTACTCGGCGCTGGTCATTGGAGTCAATATGGTCGAGCAAGAATGACGGATGGAAGTAAATGAATATTTTTATTTTTTTGGTGATTCTTTGGAGTGATTTTGTGCTTTGGGGATAATGAAGTGGTGGATAAAAGTGGATGTCAATTAAGTTGGAATTTAAAGGCAGAGGTTGACAGCTTTTGTTTCAATTAACCAAGTTTTTGTCTTAGTTTCCTCCAAAAATTGATTTTTATGATAGTTTGTGGATCAGGACTTAAAAATTAACGATTTTTTAATTATTGTGAAAATTTGTTGAATTCTGGTGAAATGACTTCATTGACTAACAATCACAGATCATCTTACAGTCTCCAATATCACCAAAATCATTCCAAAGACAACCCCAATAACAAATCTCATTAACCCTTAAACATCTCCCAAAGGTCCCATAGTCGACAATGCAGAAATGCAATTATTCATCGGATTTCTAGCAGCTGAAGGGTCTGGAGGTACTGGATGCCTCTATCGTGCCGTATGCATCGAACCTGAACATGGTGCTGAATATTTGAAAGCTGGTCGAGCGCTTCTAACTGGATTTGGAGTCTTTGACCCGTAATAATAATTTATTGCAAAATTCTTTAACTTCAAAAAAAGTTCTCACATGAGAAATTTCTTAATTTTCAGTTCCGTAACAAGTAATCCACGATATAATGAATATCTACAGAATATTCAACAAGCTGTATACGAAGGAATGCAAAGTGCTCCGTGTGATATGATTTATAGCTGCAATGTCTAAATTATGTACTCGTGTTTAGTGAATGAATTCAATGGATGTGAATTTGTATGATAAGTAGGAGGAATAATAACTTTGCGACTCTCGTAATTGAACTTGCTGTTTTGCTACACGAAATTGGATTCTTCCTTTTAGCTTAAATGCTCTTTGTCGAACATCATTAACTGAATTAATATTTTTATTTACCAATTAAAAATTGTCACTTTTTACTCTAGTGGAAAAATTTTTAATGGAATTTTTTATGAGATTTTAGAAAAATGTTTTGGAATTTTTATGCATTTTCTAGAAATTTTTCTGTAATACAACAAAAAGAAGCTCAATATTAGATTTTATGGATGGAATTTTGCTCAAGTTTGTGAATAAAATGCTTAAAGTCTCGCTGAGATTTTGTCAAAAGGGTAAATAAAGCAATAAAGCTGAATAAAGTGAATGATAATGTAGAAAACTATAAAATTTAATTTATTTGAATAAAATTTTTCCACCCCTTAAAACCCAACATTTTATTTCTATAAAGTTAAGCAATTTTTTGTAGTTTTTGAAAAATCAGATTTTAATTTTTAATTTGAAGGAGTTTTTGAAAACCAAAATTTTATTCTTTTTTTAATATTTCGAATTTAATTTTTAAGAGTTTAAAGTTTTATTTTTAAGATTTTAACAATTTATGTTAAAATCTTGAATATAAAATTTTAAACATTTAAAAATGAAATTTAAAAAAATAAAATTTTGGTTTTTAAAAAAGCTATATTTAAAAAAACAATAAAATTTTGATTTTTTTTTAAAAAATTTTGATTTTTGTAAACAAAATTTAGATTTTTTAAACAAAATTTTGACATTTTTTAAACAAAATTTTTATTTTTTTTAAAAAAAAACAATTTTTATTTTAAAAAACAAAATTTTATTTAGAAAAACAAAAAAAAATTTTTAAAATTTTTTTTAAATAAACATTTTATTTTGATTTTCTTCAAAATTTAATTTTTTTATTTTATTTTATTTTTTTAATTAAGTTTTTTGAAGTAATTGTCTAAATTTTTGTTTAGTTTCCTAAAGCTTTTATCAGAAATTTCTATTTTCTAAATCCAACAATTTCTCACTCCCAGAAGCAAATGCATATTTTATGTGACAATAAATTTTTATGCTCAATAAAAACAAAGAAAAAAATCACGAATCTTCTCAACAAGACATTCTCAATGCTAATTAATCGCATAATCAACTTCATTACATTCAATTTATTAGCAATGCATCATTTCCAATTCAGATTGTTAGTGTCAACGAGGAGCACAAAGACATAAACATCAATTTATTGCTTAGATTCCTAAATGGATGAATAAATTTAATCAATTTAATTGAGATTACATAACTTTTTAGAAAATATTTTCTTTAATTTGAATCGATTTTAAATTAGGTTAACTTGCAAGGCAAGCTGCTGACTTTGAAAAATTATTCAGAACAAAAAAGAAGAAGGAGAAGAAGCAAAAATCAATGCAAAGGTTAAAACTTGAAAATGAAAAAATAAAATTTCAATCGCTTAGTCATTCAAGTGCTTTTATTTGTTATCAATAATTTTACAGGTGGCTTAACTCAGACATACGATAAGCAGAATCGCATAATGAAAAATTGCTGAATGATTTTAATTGAAATAAAATTTTTGAATTTAAACGAAGTTAAAGACACTGATTATTTTTATACAAGGTTCATTAAATGAAGCAACGTTGCTACCCCAATAATTTTTTTATGTCTACCTTCTTGTGTGTGGGCCAATCTAGTTTCAGATAGTATTTCTTGGAAAATATATTTTTGTGTCTTGACAAAAATTGATAATTTTATTTTGAAGTCAAAAAGTCTAGAACAAACTAGTTTAATTATCTTTCAAATGCTAAGGTTGCCAATAAATAACAAGCCTTGATTCGTATGCGGAAGGTAGGATCGAAGCCTTTGGCACAGAATATATTTGCTATGCTAGGTAAACAAGCAAATATGAAAAACATCTTTACACCATCCTTGCATCAAACTGCAGTGCCAAACATGTGTATTTTTTAAACAACAGCATCATATTTTCGTTTAAACTCTGGGTACAAAAATCACATCAACCACCACTAAGCATCAAAATTTCAAACTTAGAAAACAACACTGCACCTTGTTATTGTCAATTTTGATATCACTTTATGAACCTTTTCTGTGCAATAATAATTTTCATTAGCTGACAATTTATGAATCATCTGTAGAATTGTTTTAAAACACTTAACACGCATGACGTGTCAAAAGTAATTGAGGCTTTGTTTGTCAAATGAGTCAGTCATGATGAAAAAAGTAAAACATTTTGAGGTTAGAGGTAGTTGGTCCTCTAAACAGGGTCGTAGACAGAACTTTTTTCGAGGGGGTGTTATGATTTTTTGTATTGACAGCAAAATTTAGGTATTTTTTCACAAAAAATTAGAAAATTCAAATAAGTTTCCATTTTGATCCCAAAAATACCCCCTTGGATACGCTCCCTCCTCTATATATCAGAGGACACCTTACTCACCATTCCCCAGGTAAAAGGGTATACCCTGGGTTATCTACCCTATCACTTTCCTCCACCTAAGGTACCCTATGGTAAGAATAGGTAGAGTATCCTAGGGTAGGGTACCCAGGTATACCGAGAAACCACCTCCAGTTCTACGATTTTAACCATTTTAACATCAATTTGGATAGCATTAACTGTTGGTTGTTGGATTGTGCTAATTTTAATGATCTCTTGCTTTCTTCCCCCAGCTGATTCTAGCTTTGCATAAATTATTGTTTTGATCTGAAGCAATTATCCAAAGTAAGAACTTCCAATATTCTTTATTTGCCTTTCTGTATACCATTATCAAAAAATTCTCAAATATTCATTAATTAAAACTAACTTTTCTCTCTAAATTTTTTTTAATTTTAGAGTTTTAACTAAACATGCATTATAGCATAAATGAGAAGTCTAACAATAATTTGGTGACATTATCACGTTATAAACTGTCGAATAGGACAAAAGATAAAACTAAATTTAAGAAGAAATCCAAGGAGTGTGTGACAAAAAAGCTACATTCAAAATGGACCGATCATATGGAAGTTCTAGAAATCGATCAACTTTGTGGATCCTGATGTTAAATTTATTCCTGTTACTATCATTTGTACATAATAGCATTGAAAAAGAAGAGAGATCTACGTTCAGTGGATGTACCGTAACTCCACATATTCATTCAAATCGTTTTGATGATTTTCCCGTTGGAAGTAACAATTATTATGATAATAAAATAATAACTTGCACGAATGTAGACGTATCGGACATCAATCAGAATTATTTTACCGCCACTGATAAATCCAAGACAGCATACAAGCAAATTATTATGAAAAATGTTCGTACATCAAATGAAAATTACCTCAACGTAACTAATGAGCAACAGACTGAATTACTATCGTATACCGATAGTGAATTGACGGATGGGCAGCTTAAGTCGATCTTCCATAAGAAGAATTACAGTCGACTAAAGTATGTTGATATCAGTGGCAATCAAATACAGTCATTTGACTTCTCAACTGTTTATCGTCTTCGTGAGTTGAATCTAGCAAGAAATTCCATCCGTCATCTCAATGGAAATGCGTTTCAGGGCTTACAGGATTTGAGAAAATTAGATCTGAGTAGTAATAAAATTACTGACTTTAGTAAATCATCAGATATATTTAATAATCTATTGCAATTGACTGTATTGGATTTATCGAATAACACGATTAATGATATACCGAGACACATGTTTTATGCACTAGGAAATTTAATTCAATTAAATATGGCAAATAATAAATTATTTGTATTGCCTTATCAAGCATTCGAGAGTATGATGTCAGTTGAGATAATTGATTTATCAAATAATCTACTCGTGTCGTTCCTGGACAACTTCTTTATTCACAATTTCAATCTTAAAGTATTGCACCTACAAAATAATCGATTGCACGGAATCAATAAGAATTCATTGTATGGCCTCAAGGAGCTTCATACACTCGACTTATCTGATAATAAGATTATTCACATCGATAGAAATGCATTTGATACACTTGATGGTCTTAAATTTTTGAACTTATCTAATAATGGAATCGAGGAATTATCTCATATTGTATTCCTGCAACTAAAGCAATTGAGGACAATTGACTTGAGCTTGAATCATCTCTACAATCTTCCGTTAGGGATATTTGCTAATCAACATCAGCTTATTGAAATCTTTATGGATAATACCAAGATCCAAAAGCTCAGCAATTGGATAAGTCGGACAAATACCAACGTTACAGTTAGCAAGGAAGTCCTTAAGAACTTAAAATATTTATCTTTACGCAACAGCACAAACCTACAACGTGTCGAGTCCTGCTTCTTCTACAATCTACCAAGTGTCGAGAAACTTTACATCACAAACAGTCAACTGACATTCCTACCAAAGGGAGTTGGTGAAATGAACCAACTTGTTGAACTTGATGTGTCAAATAATCGTTTAGAATTCATACCGAATGGGATTCAGCATTTAGTCAACCTGAAAATTTTAAACTTGCTAAACAATGACTTATTGTGTGATTGTCATATGGTGTGGATGCTTTCATGGATTAATGAACTTGAAGCTAAGAATAAAACACTTCCATATGACTTGTTACGACTATCGGAGCTTAAATGCCGAAATGGATATCCTGGTGAGTAATAATTACTTGTATTTTGAGTTTTTAATACTGTTTCAAATGAAGATCATTCAAGCTTGTAGACCTTTATACTCTTGACTGTGTCAACTAAGCAAAATACTTAAGCTATAGTTACCTTTTATAATTTCTTTAAAATAATTCTTATATTTCAAGTATCTAACAATTTTTTATCTCCAAATCACAGTTGGCATTACAATTGCTCGTTAGTTGTCCATAATTGAAGATCCAGTAAATATAAAACCAGAGTTTAGTGATTCACACTGTAAAAAAAAGAATACCTACCGAATTCCTTATTTGTTTCTCATCTAAATCCTTCTTTGATCCAAACTTCTTTAGTATTGACAAAATAATGTCAGAAAATTCTGATTTTGAAACAGATATCAAGTAGAATTGCCTTCAAATCATAAAAATAAGCACACTTGTCCATTGCATTCAATCACAAGCTAGTTGTATATTTAGATTGTCTATTTTTCACTCTTAAAATCATTCTTCTTTCATCAAAATCTCTTAAAAATTCACTTGTTGATTTTCATAACAAAACTTCCTTAAATGTATATGTTCACTTTGATTTATGAGTTTATTCTTACTCCTTTCACTTTACAATCATCATTTTCTTACACTGTCAATTGTTTAATGTAGTAAATTAATCGTTTTTCACAAATTTTTTGTTTACATTTTATCAAAAGATGCAGCCAACTTCACTTTAAACTTTCAAAATAATTCAAAGTTCAAAAAAACCGTTAAAAAATATTTATTATTCATATTGAGTTGAAATTAAGACTAAAACTTTTTCCTTTCCTTAGGTGATATTCTTCGCATCTTAAAACACATTAATTGTGTAGCACCATTCTTAATATCAGCAACACCAGATCAAGAATACCAAGTATTCACCGATGCAATTCTCGAGTGTAGTTTTGCTGGCACACCTGCACCTGAGATAGTCTGGAGAACTCCAAAGGGAATAATTCTAAGACACAATGATAACTATGAAGTTGATCCATCAGCAAAATTCCAATTGGATCAACATCATCGCTCTGTACTTAAAGAGACAATAGAGAATGCGAGAAATCAGCAAATTTTAAATTCAGAAAATGAACATGAGAGCATAAATACAAGAATTTGGCAAGGTCCAGGCATTACTTTACTTGAAAATGGCTTCTTGAAAGTCCATAACATTTCGAGACTCGATTCAGGCTTGTATACGTGCTTTGCCGTCAATATCATGGGAAATGCAACGAAGGATGTTAGGTGAGTTACTCGTGTGATGTCCTTGTAATCCGATTAATGTGTAAAAATAGCTGAGTTGTTGGTAGAAAGTAAAGGAATAGCAAATTTCATTATAAAAATGCATTCAATGATGATAAAATGCCAACTGTGCTGATTGCAATCGATACAATAGAAATGCAGAAAATCAATGACAAAGTTGTGAACAGAACTGAACGATTTTGTTTTGTTCCCACTCATCCATGACAGCAGCAAAATAGTTTCAACACTCATGTTTTATCATTTGTATGTGAGATTGCGTCACATTCAATAATTAAAGCTGAAAAAGTCTGTTAAATGACGTCGATACAATGTGATTATTGACAATGTTTGTCATTGTTGTTGATTATGGTAATATAGCTTTAAAGTCTTTAATGACTTGTTCAACGTTTGTGTTGCCAACAAATATTTCTGAGTAGCACGTTGTGGCAAATATCATTTTCTTGTCAGGGGCCGTTCATAAATGACGTTATGTAAGAAATAAAATTTTTAGACACCCTCCCCCTTGGGTCATAAAATTTTTAAACAAAACTAATTTTATTGTAGAATCAAACCCCCTACCTCCCTGTTTGGACGACATTTATGAACTACACCATCAAAAAGTTTGAAAACAGCTTTCGTGGTGCTGCTAGGACACTTTACGTCTTTCTGATGTTTTGAATAACATCGTGATGTATCGGTGTCGTGGCAAAGATGTTGTTCCGTTTGGGATACAGTCGTTGTGGACCAAAACGGCTTTGAATTATTTCACACTTAATAAAATTAATTTACAGAACAGACCCAATCATCACACACTATTCCTTCATTTTTCATCAATGTACATGAAAATCAAAATCACCAAAAACACAATTCTCACTCATTTATTCGAAACTTCTTATCATTATAGACTCCTAATCGACCCAATCATCTTTTATCACGTTAAAATTGGCGGTATAGTGACAGGATTAATTTGTGCACTTGGTTTCCTAATACTCACGTTATTATTCCAACTGATAAGGAAAATCTTTATTCGCTTCCGAATAATTGATCTAATTTGCATGAATTGTTGCTCGTATTGTTATAAAAATGATAAAACAAAGACGAAAGCACGACAAATTTATGCAATGCTGGATTCAATTGAGCATTACAAGAGTCAACAGTTGGAAAGATTGCGTGAGAATTATGCTCAACAGGTAAGAAAGACTTATTTTGATAAGAAAGAAAAGGAAATTAAAAAAAATTCTTCTTGCTAAGCTTTTTCTTATTTTACCAAAAAGAGGGGGGAGGTTTTTGATGAGGTTGGGAAATTTTGAGAAATTTTCAAATTATTTACAAAAACTAAATAGAAACAAAATTTAAAATTCAAATTTGAATGTTTTCAAATTTTTTTAAAAATATAAAATATGTTTAAAAATATATAAAATAATTTTAAAAAATATAAAAGAATTTTAAAAAATATAAAAGAATTTTAAAAAAATTAAAAATTCAAATTTTAAAGAAATTTAAAAAATTAAAAAGCTTAATTAGAATTTAAAAAAGTTTAAATACTTTTTAAAAATTTAAATTTTTTAAAAAGCAAACACCTTAAAAAAATTATTACTTTTTTTTAACTTTTTTTTTTAAAAAATATATATTAATAAAATTTTTCTAATAAAATATAAGTTATGAAACAAAACTAAAACAAGATTTAAAAAAACTAATTTTCTCAAAATTTTTCCATCAAATCAAAAATATTCCCCCTCTAACCCCCCTCTTTCCCCTCCTTAAACCAAAAAAGCAACAACAAAACAAAAATCTCACATCACATGAACCCATAATCATAACTATAAACCTTCTTTCTTCTCAAATTTCTTTATTTACTACACAAAAACAAAATTAAGGTTCATCGTATTAAAGAAAATTGCACGCAGCAATGTGACTGGATTCAGAATAGCTATTCCTCACAAACAAAGAATTTACGTGATATTCGCGATATTGGAAGTCATCATATATCGGCAATGCGTGAACAATACAGTGATCAGGTATGATTTTATTTTTATTAAGATTGCGATGATTTTCTCATGAAGCGAGTGCTTTCTATGACTGTGTGAGAGGATGTTTATGAATATAAAATTTAATGATATGGAAATCGAGTGCAAATATATTATGAACATGACAATTTTACGAATGTTATCTAAAATTCGCATGTGGATTAGATTATTTAGCCTATAAATGAAATAGGCTGTGAAATTGTCGACAATGATTTGTTATCTTTGATCAAGGACTAGTTTCTAAGGCTACCCGAGGTACCCTACTCTACCTTGGGCAGGCAGGATACATTCTCGTGCTTTTGTACCTAATCTACCTTTTTATTTCACCTAGGGTGCCCTAGGTAGAGTAGGTGAGATATCCTAGAGTATGGAAGGTAGGAAAAGGGTGGGTATCCCGGGTAGGCCTAGAAACTGGACCCAGATTACCTTGTCATGATTAATTTAAACTTAAAAATAATTTTGAAGCTTAAGTCAACAAATTTTGATTAATTTTATCAATAAGGCTAAACAGATGTGTAGATTAAATACATTTAATCTTTTGAAATACATCATTCGTGATCAAATGAAAACTTAAAACCACAATCAAGTTAAAAATAACAGTATTTCGTTCACAATGACACTTGATTATTGTGGTTCGATTGCTCTGGAATTTATATCAACTAGATAATAAAATGGCACAGTACTTCAATTAAAATGCACTCTAAACCGCAAGCCAAACCACAAGCCAGTATCTGATAAAATTGTGTCTTGGATTGTGTTTAAAACCACAGTTGTGGTGAATGTCAGAGAAGCCACAAAATTTTTTGAGTGACATTACCGAGTGAAAAAGCTTGGAAATCATGCACAGGAGCTGGGTATGGTTAGGAACATTTTTGATGTTTTGTAACAGAATTGGAGCTGAATTATATTATAAGTATAGAGGTTTGCGGTGCATCTGAACGTTTAAGCACCTACACACATGCATGAATTTTCCATACAAAATTCGAGTCGACTTCAAGGTCTACCAAATTTGCATCCATTCATAGATAAATCTACAAAATTCATGTGAATTTAAAAGAATTTTTCTAACATATCTCCCTATTTTTAGGTCAAGCGAGTGCGTGAATATTCAACAGGTCAGCTGAACTGGGTACGAGAAAATTATGTTTTTCAACGTAACAAAATTCGCAAGTTCAGTGCTCATCAAGTTTTGAAACTTCGAGAAGGCTACAAGTACCAGCAGCAGACACTCAACAAAGTCCTCGAAAATCTTCCAAGTTTTTACTTTGAAAATTGTCGTGGACGTGCTGAGGATGAGGAAAATGTGACGGATGAAGGTATTTTATAATCCAAGCTCTTCTGTTTTCTATTTTTTTGGTTTTTCATAATCTTATTATTATTAACATTAGGTCAAGTGGATGGCATCCAAAGCAGTAGATTGTAGATTTATTTATATATAATTCAAATTCTTATGGACATCCATAATAAATTATTGGCATTTGATTTAAAAAGTAATTTTTATTTTTGAGTTTTAACAATTTTTTTGTAAGTTAAAGGAGTCTGTCGACTTATGGGATCATTTCATAGTTTTTAACGTAACACAGTGGACAAAAATTTGGAAAATTTTACTAAAACAATTTTTGCACGGAAAAACACTTCATTTTCATCTGATTTGTGTAAAAAACTTAAAAAGTATAAGTCAAATTCTTTTTTGGTGCTTGTTCCTCAGTATTATGTTGGTGTAGTTTATTGTTTGTATTCTTTCTTCAGTGATCAGATTTAATTTTATGTATGACTTTTTAATAATTAAGTGACTTAAAATCAATTATTTATTTGGATTATGGAATTTTATTTGATGGTAAAAGAATAAAGTCTCTTGTCAATCGACCTTTTGGCTTGCATTTAGAATATAACAATGGTTCTGATCTCTGCAGAGGTTGGATTGTGTCTCCTGAGTTAGCATGACTCCAGGGTAGTCTAGTCGGATTGAGATGTTTTTTCACAGTTCTAATTACACTCAAATTGTGACTAAGTTCATTGTGTTGATATACCCAAGGGTATGGAACTGATTAGCTGTCTTTTGATCATTTTTGATTATTTTAATTAATTCCTCACCTTTGGATACACCCCGGGTCATGCAAATAAAATTCAACTAAATTCAAAATTTATCTAAAAAATCATCTAATCCTGCAGTACACTGCTTTAAATTTAGAAAGCAATCTTGAAAATATTTCCAAATTCCATGGTTACAGGATATTCAAATAAATCTCACAATTGGTTAATGGACACATCACAAGTTTACAAACAAAGTAAAAATACAATTTAAAACCTTGAACTTACACATGCCCCATTATCAAAGGATAAAATAATTCACAAAAACATTTTACATTAAGCATAATTAATTGAATATTTTAAATTTCATGAGATCCATTAATCATAATTTGCATATTCATGTCAAACTCAATTCTCATCAGGTCTAATTTATTCAAATTTTGAGTCACTTAAGTGTTTATATGCCCAAATAAATTTTTGACTAATTTAATCTCAATTTTCTTCTCCTTTTTCAAGCCTTTGAAGTCTACCTTAAGTCAAAAATAGAAAAGCTCTCGAAGCTTGAGACACAAAATCTCGATTGCAAATCCCCCGACTTTCACGAGCACTTCAGTGCAAAATCAATCGACGAAAGCAAGGCATCAGTTTATTTCACACCAAATGATGGACATTTGTCACCGCAGCCACCTGAATTGTCTCCAATTCATGTGAATTATATTAATGACCACATGCTGAATGAGGCAGCTGGTGGATTTGATGATCGTGCTCCTTGGCGTGCAGTATCACTTAGAAATTCTTCAAGATCACATCACAATCAAGGACAAAGGAAAAGCTTCCAGTTACCTGGTGATTTTCTAGATGAGAATGATGAACCAATGGGAAATTTCATTGTTCCTGATCCTGTGTATACAGATGAGCCGAAATTCCAGGATGTTATAGAAGAATCTGTTGAACATGGCTCGATTCCATCACTTAACTCTTTTTCAACTGGACGTCATAGTTCTAGGAGGAGAAAGAAGAAGTATGATAGAGATAGAGATAGAGAAAAAAGCTTCTCAATGGTTTCCATTGAGAATGAGGCTTTCCTAATGCAGGACATGACTGACTACTCGAAGGGAGCGAGACCAAAAACATGTGATCCACAGAAGTATAGAAAAGACTCAAAAGGTAAGTTTGGCGGAGCATTTTTTCTTATTTCTAAATTCTGAAGTCAATTATTAGATTTTACAAATAAATTTAATTCATATTCAATTTTAGACATTGTAGTCGACACTCACACCATAAAAAAGGTCAATTCTCAAGTGAATCTTGACGAAAAAACAGGAAAGGTTGTCTCAACACCGACCAGTGACGATTGTGATTTAGCATCTAATATAAATGGCAGCGATAAATTTATCTCACCAAAATTATTAAAATTTCAAGCAAGTAGCAGTTTACCTGACCTACCCGGGGCAGATCAGCATGCAACTAATGCGTCATCAACAACAACGCTCTCATCAAATATTAATAATCAAAGTCAAATATCGAGCAATGGACATGGAAAATTAGTTGTACTCGCATTAGAACAAGAGAATATTAATCAAATTGATGGTGCTGAAATTGATAATCAAATGGCAAAAAAGAAAATTAAACTCAACATTGACCCAACATCTTCATCATCTGCTTCTTCTGTAAATCTTGATTTTAATGGTGATTTAATTGTCACAGATATCAGTTCTTTATAATTAGCAAATAAGTATAAAGTAGATGGAAATTAATGAGTGGAGAAACTTCCAATTATTCTGGGTTGTGGAAGAATTTAAAATAAAATTTATTTCAATATACAGTAACTTTATAAAAAAAAATATGGTGTACAGCATGAATATTTTAACAAATATATAGTTTCAACGGTCATTCTTGAGTGATGGCGATTGGTGGTCGTTCACAAATGACATTCACCCAAATATTTGATTTTTAGACCGCCTCTAATCTTTTGTCTCTAAATCTTCATAGTATCACATAACCTAAAAATACCTTATAAATGTTATACTTCATAAGTGAACAACCCCGACACAGATCTTGAATGAATTTTCATCCCATTACTCGTAACTAAAAATTTTATCCTGATTACACATAAAATAAAAAAAGTTTTATTACAAAAAAGATTTAATTTAATAAAAAAGTATAAAGTTACTCTATATTTACAATTAACTCAAATAGAATTTTATCAAAAAATAAATATTTTGACAAAATAAGGGAATAAAATTGAAATTATTTTAAAATTCTTATGAATTCAATCTTATTGGAACTATATGTGGATAAAGATAGATTATTTTATTTTTCTATCAGTAAGTTTTATCAAATGAATAAAATTGTATTTCAAAATTGACCATTTTTCGTTTAGAATTTTGATTATAGAATTTTAAAGATGATCGATATGTAAATATAATGTAAAATGCTTGGGGTTGGTTGAACTGTTGAGGATGGATATGTGATTTGGTATTTTTGATTTTTTAAAATTTAGAATTATTAAAAATTGAATATTAAAAACATTTGATTCGTTTTTTAAATTTTAAAAATTTACGTGTTTCAAATTTAAAAATTTACGTTTTTCAAATTTAAAAATTTACGCTTTTCGAATTTAAAAATTTATGTTATTCAAATTTAAAAATTTACGCTTTTAAAAAGCTTTAAAAAGTTTTATCTTTTTAAAAAGTAATATTTCTAAAATTTGAAATAATTTTTTCAAATTTTTAGTTTCCCGAATTTTTTAAAATTCAATTTTAAAATGTATAATTTTTTTTCACATTTTCAATTTTTTTTAAATATTTCATTTTCAAATTTTATAAAATCATCCAATTCCATTCTCAACAGTTTTCAACCCTAAAGGGGATTTTGTCAGTAGTAAATCTAACTTAGGACACCGTTTTATGAAGAAAACTTAACAATTTCAATAAATGTAATAAAATTTTAATAAATAGATAAATAAAACACAAAATATTTTAAATGTTGCTGTAGTTTGCTTCATAGAAACAGTCCTAAGGCTGGAAACTCCATTGATTAATCTTCACTATATTTAGCAATAATTTTATGTCACTTTTAAGTCGTTAAACGATTTTTCTTGTGTGATTTAAATGAGAAAGAAATTTTAGTGATAGAAAGTTCAATTCAGCAAAATTGAAATATTAAGTTTCAAAAAATGAGATTGTAATAAATTACAGGGTATTGCTGCTCTGTCAAATGTCTAAGAAATCGGGTGGAAAATTGTAAAATTTTGAATAGAAAATTCCTTAAAAATTTTCTTTAAAGTTTTGAATTTTTTAATAGTTTTAGAAAATTTTCCGTAGCATTATAAAGTTTAAAATTTGAAAAATCAAGTCCAAAATTCTTAAATAAAATATTAAAATAAATTTCACTATTATCAACAATTATAAAATTAAAAACATTTATTATTTTATTAGCAAGTAATTTTTTTAAAAAATAATTTAAGTTATTAAATTTTGATTTTTTTCCACACTTATCGGTCATAGCTAATAATGCTAAAGTCATTTAATTGATGGCAATTTTATGTCAGTATCTCAATGGTGATCCTAATTAACATATTTTCCTAAAACAAAAGACGAAACCTGCCCTAATATACATGGCACATCACATAACTCTAATTCCTTTTGTTTGCAACAGATTTATTTTAATTAAAATACACTTTTGCTCATTATTATCATTGTAGTATATGAATATATGAATAAATGTTGAATTGAAAACTTAATAATGAAATGGAACTTAGAGTGAAAAGTCATCAAGATTTTTTCTGTATTTTAAAGCATGAGAAAAAAAACACGATGTATAGATCACACCACAAACTTCCACGTGGCGAGCTACGCTCGCCAACGGCAATAACCTATCCAAAGGCGAGCTACGCTCGCCGGTTGATATCGATCCAAAGGCGAGCTACGTTCGCCGGTTGATATCGATCCAAAGGCGAGCTACGCTCGCCAGTTGATACCGATCCAAAGGCGAGCTACGCTCGCCAGTTGATATAGATCCCAAGGCGAGCCGTAGTTTATGACACAAAGTATTCTATAAATTTTTTATCACTTCACCGTAAATTATTCCCGTACTGTACATACGGCTTGGGAAAATTTTCACGCCTTCACTTCGCTTCGCTACGTTCAGGACGTAAAAATTTGTGAGCTTCGCTCAACCTAGTCCGAACTGCGTTCGAACTATTTATATTCGAGCTTCGCTCGAATTTTTGTGATTAAACTCTAAAGTTTTTTTGTATATTCGAAGTCTCGTTCGAACTCTGCTAGTATGATTGTTTATAGATCACAGGGGTTGTCGGATCTCGCTTCGCTCGTCCGACTGTTTATAGATTACAGTATAAAAAAAATAAAATTTTCTCACATATCCTTAGTCTTCTAAGGGCTTGGGAAAAATTTTTTTTTCGGACTTCGTCCGAACTATTACATTCGAGCTCCGTTCGAATTTTTTATTCGTCCGACTGTTTATAGATCACAGGGGTTGTCGAATCTCGCTCCGCTCGTTCTACTGTTTATAGATCACAGGGGTTGTCGAATCTCGCTCCGCTCGTTCGACTGTTTATAGATCACAGGGGTTGTCGAATCTCGCTCCGCTCGTTCGACTGTTTATAGATCACAGGGGTTGTCGAATCTCGCTCCGCTCGTTCGACTGTTTATAGATCACAGGGGTTGTCGAATCTCGCTCCGCTCGTTCGACTGTTTATAGATCACAGGGGTTGTCGAATCTCGCTCCGCTCGTTCTACTGTTTATAGATCACAGGGGTTGTCGAATCTCGCTCCGCTCGTTCGACTGTTTATAGATCACAGGGGTTGTCGAATCTCGCTCCGCTCGTTCGACTGTTTATAGATCACAGGGGTTGTCGAATCTCGCTCCGCTCGTTCGACTGTTTATAGATCACAGGGGTTGTCGAATCTCGCTCCGCTCGTTCGACTGTTTATAGATCACAGGGGTTGTCGAATCTCGCTCCGCTCGTTCGACTGTTTATAGATCACAGGGGTTGTCGAATCTCGCTCCGCTCGTTCGACTGTTTATAGATCATAGGGGTTGTCGAATCTCGCTCCGCTCGTTCGACTGTTTATATATCACAGGGGTTGTCGAATATCGCTCCGCTCGTTCGACTGTTTATAGATCACAGGGGTTGTCGAATCTCGCTCCGCTCGTTCGACTGTTTATAGATCACAGGGGTTGTCGAATCTCGCATAATTTTCATATACCAGGGGGGGGGGGGATTTTCCAATTTTTTGAATTTTTTTCAGTCGAAATTTTCAAAAATCATAGCAACCTTTGAATTTCACATTTTGTATGGAAAAGAAGGTTTTTTGCTTTTTCAGAAGCAACGGCTATTCCTACCATGCCCAAAATCTAATCAGTTCTTCTGTAGGGCGGCACGGATCGATTGCAAAAAAACTAGAAGTTTCAACGATGTCTCGTTTTGGCTATTTCTTGCTGATTAACTTGTTTGCTTGTTTGCTTGCTTACAGAAAGTGTATTTTGCGATTTTCTCGACAATGCCTCAACTAATTTCAATTCCGTTTTTTGAACATGATGTAGAATTTCAGGCACAAACTTTTCTGCATAGAACATTTTTGGCTGTTTTACCTCTCTTTCTCACAAAATACGAAAAACTGATTTCTTAATCTGAGCAAAATTATTAATTATTAATTTACGTGGGAGCTTAAAATAAAGATCTTATTATGATAGATTTTATGTCAAAAACTTAATTTAACTTGATTAAATCCTTATATGGAAATTTAATTTTGAAATTAGCTCAAAAATGACATTTTTTTCGAATTTTCAACTTTGGGACCCCCATAGACCCCCTTCAAGTCAACTAAAAAATTCCAGCCAATTCCAGATTTTCCAAATCTCAAAGTGTAATGTCGCATTTTTTCTCATTTTAAATCATAGTAGCATACAGTGTATACGGCTTGGGAAAATTTTCACGCCTTCACTCCGCTTCGCTACGTTCAGGACGTAAAAATTTGTGAGCTTCGCTCAACCTAGTTCGGACTACGTCCGAACTATTTCTTACTTACATGGATCACAGTAGAGTCGAGCTTGAGCTACGCTCGCTCGACTTGTTTAGAATTACAGTTTTTAAATAGATCACAGTAGAGTCGAGCTTGAGCTACGCTCGCTCGACTTGTTTAGAATTACAGTTTTCACATGGATCAGAGTAGAGTCGAGCTTGAGCTACGCTCGCTCGACTTGATAAGAATTACAGTTTTTACATGGATCACAGTAGAGTCGAGCTTGAGCTACGCTCGCTCGACTTGTTAAGAATTACAGTTTTTACATGGATCACAGTAGAGTCGAGCTTGAGCTACGCTCGCTCGACTTCTTAAGAATTACAGTTTTTACATGGATCACAGTAGAGTCGAGCTTGAGCTACGCTCGCTCGACTTGTTAAGAATTACAGTTCTTACATGGATCACAGTAGAGTCGAGCTTGAGCTACGCTCGCTCGACTTGTTTAGAATTACAGTTTTTACATGGATCACAGTAGAGTCGAGCTTGAGCTACGCTCGCTCGACTTGTTAAGAATTACAGTTTTTACACGGATCACAGTAGAGTCGAGCTTGAGCTACGCTCGCTCGACTTGTTTAGAATCACAGTTTTACATGGATCACAGTAGAGTCGAGCTTGAGCTACGCTCGCTCGACTTGTTAAGATTTACAGTTTTTACATGGATCACAGTAGAGTCGAGCTTGAGCTACGCTCGCTCGACTTATTTAGAATTACAGTTTTCACATGGATCAGAGTAGAGTCGAGCTTGAGCTACGCTCGCTCGACTTGCTAAGAATTACAGTTTTTACATGGATCACAGTAGAGTCGAGCTTGAGCTACGCTCGCTCGACTTGTTAAGAATTACAGTTTTTACACGGATCACAGTAGAGTCGAGCTTGAGCTACGCTCGCTCGACTTGTTTAGAATCACAGTTTTACATGGATCACAGTAGAGTCGAGCTTGAGCTACGCTCGCTCGACTTGTTAAGAATTACAGTTTTTACACGGATCACAGTAGAGTCGAGCTTGAGCTACGCTCGCTCGACTTGTTAAGGATTACAGTTTTTATACGGATCACAGTAGAGTCGAGCTTGAGCTACGCTCGCTCGACTTGTTTAGAATCACAGTTTTACATGGTTCACAGTAGAGTCGAGCTTGAGCTACGCTCGCTCGACTTGTTTAGAATCACAGTTTTACATGGATCACAGTAGAGTCGAGCTTGAGCTACGCTCGCTCGACTTGTTAAGGATTACAGTTTTTATACGGATCACAGTAGAGTCGAGCTTGAGCTACGCTCGCTCGACTTGTTTAGAATCACAGTTTTACATGGATCACAGTAGAGTCGAGCTTGAGCTACGCTCGCTCGACTTGTTAAGGATTACAGTTTTTATACGGATCACAGTAGAGTCGAGCTTGAGCTACGCTCGCTCGACTTGTTAAGAATTACAGTTTTTACACGGATCACAGTAGAGTCGAGCTTGAGCTACGCTCGCTCGACTTGTTAAGGATTACAGTTTTTATACGGATCACAGTAGAGTCGAGCTTGAGCTACGCTCGCTCGACTTGTTTAGAATCACAGTTTTACATGGATCACAGTAGAGTCGAGCTTGAGCTACGCTCGCTCGACTTGTTTAGAATCACAGTTTTACATGGATCACAGTAGAGTCGAGCTTGAGCTACGCTCGCTCGACTTGTTAAGATTTACAGTTTTTACATGGATCAGAGTAGAGTCGAGCTTGAGCTACGCTCGCTCGACTTGTTAAGGATTACAGTTTTTATACGGATCACAGTAGAGTCGAGCTTGAGCTACGCTCGCTCGACTTGTTTAGAATTACAGTTTTTAAATAGATCACAGTAGAGTCGAGCTTGAGCTACGCTCGCTCGACTTGTTTAGAATTACAGTTTTCACATGGATCAGAGTAGAGTCGAGCTTGAGCTACGCTCGCTCGACTTGATAAGAATTACAGTTTTTACATGGATCACAGTAGAGTCGAGCTTGAGCTACGCTCGCTCGACTTGTTAAGAATTACAGTTTTTACATGGATCACAGTAGAGTCGAGCTTGAGCTACGCTCGCTCGACTTCTTAAGAATTACAGTTTTTACATGGATCACAGTAGAGTCGAGCTTGAGCTACGCTCGCTCGACTTGTTAAGAATTACAGTTCTTACATGGATCACAGTAGAGTCGAGCTTGAGCTACGCTCGCTCGACTTGTTTAGAATTACAGTTTTTACATGGATCACAGTAGAGTCGAGCTTGAGCTACGCTCGCTCGACTTGTTAAGAATTACAGTTTTTACACGGATCACAGTAGAGTCGAGCTTGAGCTACGCTCGCTCGACTTGTTTAGAATCACAGTTTTACATGGATCACAGTAGAGTCGAGCTTGAGCTACGCTCGCTCGACTTGTTAAGATTTACAGTTTTTACATGGATCACAGTAGAGTCGAGCTTGAGCTACGCTCGCTCGACTTATTTAGAATTACAGTTTTCACATGGATCAGAGTAGAGTCGAGCTTGAGCTACGCTCGCTCGACTTGCTAAGAATTACAGTTTTTACATGGATCACAGTAGAGTCGAGCTTGAGCTACGCTCGCTCGACTTGTTAAGAATTACAGTTTTTACACGGATCACAGTAGAGTCGAGCTTGAGCTACGCTCGCTCGACTTGTTTAGAATCACAGTTTTACATGGATCACAGTAGAGTCGAGCTTGAGCTACGCTCGCTCGACTTGTTAAGAATTACAGTTTTTACACGGATCACAGTAGAGTCGAGCTTGAGCTACGCTCGCTCGACTTGTTAAGGATTACAGTTTTTATACGGATCACAGTAGAGTCGAGCTTGAGCTACGCTCGCTCGACTTGTTTAGAATCACAGTTTTACATGGTTCACAGTAGAGTCGAGCTTGAGCTACGCTCGCTCGACTTGTTTAGAATCACAGTTTTACATGGATCACAGTAGAGTCGAGCTTGAGCTACGCTCGCTCGACTTGTTAAGGATTACAGTTTTTATACGGATCACAGTAGAGTCGAGCTTGAGCTACGCTCGCTCGACTTGTTTAGAATCACAGTTTTACATGGATCACAGTAGAGTCGAGCTTGAGCTACGCTCGCTCGACTTGTTAAGGATTACAGTTTTTATACGGATCACAGTAGAGTCGAGCTTGAGCTACGCTCGCTCGACTTGTTAAGAATTACAGTTTTTACACGGATCACAGTAGAGTCGAGCTTGAGCTACGCTCGCTCGACTTGTTAAGGATTACAGTTTTTATACGGATCACAGTAGAGTCGAGCTTGAGCTACGCTCGCTCGACTTGTTTAGAATCACAGTTTTACATGGATCACAGTAGAGTCGAGCTTGAGCTACGCTCGCTCGACTTGTTTAGAATCACAGTTTTACATGGATCACAGTAGAGTCGAGCTTGAGCTACGCTCGCTCGACTTGTTAAGATTTACAGTTTTTACATGGATCAGAGTAGAGTCGAGCTTGAGCTACGCTCGCTCGACTTGTTAAGGATTACAGTTTTTATACGGATCACAGTAGAGTCGAGCTTGAGCTACGCTCGCTCGACTTGTTTAGAATCACAGTTTTACATGGATCACAGTAGAGTCGAGCTTGAGCTACGCTCGCTCGACTTGTTAAGGATTACAGTTTTTATACGGATCACAGTAGAGTCGAGCTTGAGCTACGCTCGCTCGACTTGTTTAACAAGACGCTCGCTTAACAAGACGCTCGCTCGACTTGTTAAGGATTACAGTTTTTATACGGATCACAGTAGAGTCGAGCTTGAGCTACGCTCGCTCGACTTGTTTAGAATCACAGTTTTACATGGATCACAGTAGAGTCGAGCTTGAGCTACGCTCGCTCGACTTGTTAAGGATTACAGTTTTTACATGGATCACAGTAGAGTCGAGCTTGAGCTACGCTCGCTCGACTTGTTAAGAATTACAGTTTTTACATGGATCACAGTAGAGTCGAGCTTGAGCTACGCTCGCTCGACTTGTTTAGAATCACAGTTTTACATGGATCACAGTAGAGCTTGAGCTACGCTCGCTCGACTTGTTAAGAATCACAGTTTTTACACGGATCACAGTAGAGTCGAGCTTGAGCTACGCTCGCTCGACTTGTTAAGGATTACAGTTTTTATACGGATCACAGTAGAGTCGAGCTTGAGCTACGCTCGCTCGACTTGTTTAGAATCACAGTTTTACATGGATCACAGTAGAGTCGAGATTGAGCTACGCTCGCTCGACTTGTTAAGGATTACAGTTTTTACATGGATCACAGTAGAGTCGAGCTTGAGCTACGCTCGCTCGACTTGTTTAGAATCACAGTTTTACATGGATCACAGTAGAGTCGAGATTGAGCTACGCTCGCTCGACTTGTTAAGAATTACAGTTTTTACACGGATCACAGTAGAGTCGAGCTTGAGCTACGCTCGCTCGACTTGTTAAGGATTACAGTTTTTATACGGATCACAGTAGAGTCGAGCTTGAGCTACGCTCGCTCGACTTGTTTAGAATCACAGTTTTACATGGATCACAGTAGAGTCGAGCTTGAGCTACGCTCGCTCGACTTGTTAAGATTTACAGTTTTTACATGGATCAGAGTAGAGTCGAGCTTGAGCTACGCTCGCTCGACTTGTTAAGAATTACAGTTTTTACATGGATCACAGTAGAGTCGAGCTTGAGCTACGCTCGCTTTTAAAATTCAAATTTTCTAACGGTCAAAATATATTTGAAAATTTTCCGTGTTTTTAATTCACTTGAAAATCATTAGTTATAGAATTATTAACAATTTTTGCGGTGAATTTTCATACATTAAAATGGTTTGTCATTTAACGGTTTTTAAAAATTCAAAATTTCTAACGGTCAAAATATATTTGAACATTTCCCGCATTTTTAATGAACTTAATGAATGTACTTAATGAACTATTATTATTATTATAATTAACAATTTTTGAGGTAAATTTTCATATAATAAAATGGTTTGCCATTTAACGATTTTTCAAAATTCAAATTTTTTAACGGTCAAAATATTTGAAAATTTTCCCACCAAAATATGTTTCAATCATCTACAGCCTCTAAGTCCAATAAAAACGAGATTCAGTAATGATCTATAGCCTCTATGTCCAGAAAAACAAGATCCAGTAAACATCTACAGCCTTTATATCTAATTAAACAAGATCCAGTAAACATTTACAGCCTCTATGACCAATAAAATATGATCCAGTAAACATCTACAGCCTCTGTGTCCAGTAAAAATATGATCCAGTAAACATCTAAAGCCTCTATGTCCAGTAAAAATATGATCCAGTAAACATCTACAGCCTTTATTTCTAATAAAAATAAGATCCAGTAAACATCTACAGCCTTTATTTCTAATAAAAATAAGATCCAATAATGATCTACAGCCTCTATGTCCAGTAAAACGAGATCCAGTAAACATCTACAGCCTCTATGTCCAATAAAATATGATCCAGTAAACATCTACAGTCTTTATGTCCAATAAAAATAAGATCCAGTGATGATCTACAGCCTCTATGTCCAGTAAAACGAGATCCAGTAAACATCTACAGCCTTTATGTCTAATTAAACAAGATCCAGTAAACATCTACAGTTTTTATGTCCAATAAAAATAAGATCCAGTGATGATCTACAGCCTTTATGTCTAATTAAATATGATCCAGTAATGATCTACAGCCCCTATGTCCAGTAAAACAAGATCCAGTAATGATCTACAGCCTCTACGTCCAGTAAAACGAGATCCAGTAATAATCTACAGCCTCTATGTCCCGTAAAACGAGATCCAGTAAACATCTACAGCCTCTATGTCCAGTAAAACGAGATCCAGTAAACATCTACAGCCTCTATGTCCAGTAAAAATATGATCCAGTAAACATCTACAGCCTCAATGTCCAGTAAAAATATGATCCAGTAAACATCTACAGCCTCTATGTTCAATAAAATAAGATCCAGTAATGATCTACAGCCTCTATGTCCAATAAAAATAAGATCCAGTAATGATCTACAGCCTCTATGTCCAATTAAACAAGATCCAGTAAACATCTACAGCCTATATGTCCAGTAAAACGAGATCCAGTAAACATCTACAGCCTCTATGTCCAATAAAAATAAGATCCAGTAATGATCTACAGCCTCTATGTCCAATTAAACAAGATCCAGTAAACATCTACAGCCTATATGTCCAGTAAAACGAGATCCAGTAAACATTTACAGCCTCTATGACCAATAAAATATGATCCAGTAAACATCTACAGCCTCTATGTCCAGTAAAAATATGATCCAGTAAACATCTACAACCTCTATGTTCAATAAAATAAGATCCAGTCATGATCTACAACCTCTATGTTCAATAAAATAAGATCCAGTCATGATCTACAGCCTCTATGTCCAATTAAACAAGATCCAGTAAACATCTACAGCCTCTATGTCCAATTAAACAAGATCCAGTAAACATATACAGCCTCTATGTCCAGTAAAACGAGATCCAGTAATGATCTACAGCCTCTATGTCCAGTAAAACGAGATCCAGTAAACATCTACAGCCTCTATGTCCAATAAAAATAAGATCCAGTAATGATCTACAGCCTCTATGTCCAATTAAACAAGATCCAGTAATGATCTATAGCCTCTATGTCCAGTAAAACGAGATCCAGTAAACATCTACAGCCTCTATGTCCATTCAAATATTTTTAAGTGAAATTCACCTTACGTAATTTTACGTAACATAAGGATTTTACGTAACGTAAACAAAAGTGTTATAATTTTTATAACAATCTTTTTCATGCTGTAACTTTTTACAGGAGCTTCTAAAGTACCAACATAGCGGATATTAAATGTAGATCCTGATTTGATCTTTCATTTTATGCCTATTTCAAGGCTTGAAATGTTAATTCCAGTGCGGAATCAAAAATGGCGCAACTGTCATAAAAAATCATGTTTTTTGCATTTTTCGGTCACTAAATGGACATAAAGTTCAGATGTTAAGTAGCGCTTTTTGGTTTTAAGGTACGGCCTATCGTATCAGATACAAGAAATTGTATGAAAGTCACCGCATAAAAAATTTTCCATACAAATTTTTGGTTTTTAACGGTTTTTTGCGTCTAGTTCCAACGCAACGGAACTGACTGGAACTAAACATACCTCAGGTAATAGATATTTTCAATACCTGTCATATGAGACCAAAAACGTAAAGATTCATGCTTCCGTTGACTCAAAAAATCAAAATTAGTGAAAATCTCAAAAAAAGTGAATACAATAACTTGCACGCAATGCGTGGAAGTTAATTATATAAAAGAAATAAAAATTCTTGGCAAAAATCTTTAAAAACACAGAATTTTTGATTTTTATTTTATTTTAAAAATTTCAGTGTTCTGCTAAATTACGCCCAGACTGTATTGTCATGTTTCATCACGATAGTTGCAAAATCTTGATACACAGAAATTTCCATTCAGCACAACAACTTAATTTCCCTTTTCGTTCAATCAAAAATTTCTTCTTGACATTTTTTTTGTATCGTGCTGAAATTTATTTCTGTCTCAAAGCCATTCTCCTACGTCAATGTCTCATTTCTCTCCTTTTTGGTGGAAAATAAAAGTTCGAAGACCTTTGCGTGTGCCACAGTTTTATTTGAAGTATATTTTTTTTGAGTAAAAAGCTGTAAATTGGATTACATTGTTGTGTAAAGAGGTAATAATTTTTTTTTGGATGGCATGAATAATTTGTTGCACCTGTTGATGGGGTTGATGATTGTGACAGGGAAGGTATTGATAGGGTTGGATGATAATAGGTGGATTTTTGTTGAATTTGGAAGACTGAATTTAACTTTAAAACTTGGAAATTGAAGAAAATTTTCATCGAGAGGGGTTGACCCCAATGGGTATCACCTGGTTTGACTACTCGAGGTGGGTCCAAATTTTTCTCATATAATTTTAATCTTTAGTGGGGTGCCCGTTCAAATTTCAGCCTTCAAAGGGGGGTTGGTAACTTTCCTGGTATTCAGAGGGGAGGGTTTGGTGGTCAACCCTCTCCCTTTTTGGGAAATTATTTTCAATTTACAAGGTTTTAAAAAAAAATCCCAAAATCTCCCCGTCTATACATAAAAAATTCAGACCCCCCCTCGAAAAACGTCTGGATACGCCCCTGTTCATGAGTCACATTTATGCTACATGTAATGATAAATATCGAGAATTCAAGCATTACAATCAATGCTGGGTGCCATATGTGAATGACCCCTGACCAAAAAGTTGAATATTTATTCATCAGTAAGAAAATTAATGTAATAAGTCACAGAACGGTATGATGGCGATGCTATTAACTCAAAAGCTTCATTACCATCCACCAAAAAGGACCCAACCATACTCAAGATAATTAACTTAGCCACAAGCACATAAAATTATTACTCAGCCTAACATTAAACAAGCCAACAAGAAAGATTTACACAACCCGAGCCACTTTTTCACTCATTCTCATCACCAAAAAAATAGCAAATTTTCATTTGCAGTCCTTGACAGTTGAATGAACTTTCGGATGTTACAAGGATGTATTAAAGTTCTACACATTAAAGCCGTTCTCTCTTCTCTGTTTTCCGTGCTCAGCCTATCGAGTGGAAATTTTTTCCTTTCATCGTTCATCGACCTTTGCATGTCCTTTTGATGTTCTCTCGAATATTCAGTTTTTTTCGAGCATGTACACACATATTAAAATTCTTTATTTCACATTTGCGAATTGAAAAATGAAATAAAAAATTAAAGATGTTTTGGATGTAGAATTTTATTAGAAGCATGGGAAATTTGAAAGGAAATGATCTGATAATTGGTTTTGAAAGTTGTCTTCTTGGTAAGAGTTCAGCTTTCTGAGTGTTTGGTCAGCTCCTTATACCGGAAAATTCTTAAATTTGATAGGATTTTTGAGGAAAAAAACTGAAAATACCCCGTCGAGTTTTTATGTCCAATTTTGGAACTATAAGGACTGTAAGAAACTCAGAATCCTTAATTATTCTCATTTTTGTTCCATTGATTAGTTTTTTTATATTAACAACGTACGCATAGGCATCAAAGTTCATTCATCTCATGCAGAGAGAAAAGAGAAATCCGAAAATAAGAAAAGGAAATGAATTTTTAGGCATTTTCAAGTACTCGAGGGTCGAGTCTTCTTTGAATTTAATTTCCTTTTAAGAATAAAAGGAAGATGACGTGATGAAGAAGTTTTACTCGGTAAAAAAGTTGAAAAAGTTGAGACTGGCTGAGGGTATTGACTTATTTTCAAGGTAAAAATAAACAAAATTTAATAAAAATTCACTTTTTTGGATACAAATATTAAAGTCAAGCAGACTTAAAGACTCTCAAATTGATTTACAGCCATCCACACAACAACTCATTAATTTTCCATGACTTTTTTATTACATGAGTAGCAAACTCATTAGTATCACATTTTACAGTCAGTATTTATGTCAAATTACCGACAAATAATGAATTAGATGTAATAAAGACTTTTTACATCTTTCTCACCATCTTTATAATCGTCATTTAAAATTCAATAATATAAAATTTCTTAGTCTATAAATTACGATTTAAATCCTTTCCTATTGTGGTGAAATTTAATCTGAAAAATCATTTACTACGCATATGTAATTTACACTTAAGCTGCTTTCTCAATCATCTCACACTTCATTCAACTGCAGTGTTTATAGCTGTTCTTTTGCATCGATGAACTTTTACGTTCATTCATCATTTTGTAGTGTTAGCTGTTTTTCATTGAAGAAGAACGAAGGGGTTTGGAATGAATGTTTGGGATTTGCTTTGTAAAAGTTTGTTGAAATTCAAATTTTAAAAATTTGTTTGAATTCAAATTTGTTTAAATTTAAATTTGAAAAATTTTTTTAAATTCAAATTTAACAACAAATTAAACCTTAAATTTAAAAAGTTCGTTAAAATTAAAATTTAAAAAATTCTTTAAAATTCAAATTTCAAAAGTTCGTTAAAATTCAAATTTGAATAATTCGTTAAAACTCAAATAATATTTAAATTTTAGAAAAAACCTCCACAGCCAACGAAGCCACCACATCACATTGCACAAATCCACATGCACTCTCATTCATTAAGACTAATTTAATTTGTCACACGACTTGCAGTCTTGTGTCTTGCTGTATAAATTAAGCCAATAAATATATCTTTGAATCTCGCATGACACACATGAGACAATGATCGTAACACAACCAGAATGGACAGCGGAAAGCTTGAATAATGAATTGACTATCGAATTCCTACGCGCCCAAATGCCATTGTTCATGGCAAGAAGTCTTTTTTATTTTATTTAAATTTCAACTTTTCTTTTTGATTTGTTGAAATGACATTTTTGTGCCATAAATCATGCACTTTATATTATTAAAAATTCTGCATGCATAATATAAAGTAGATTTTAATGGAAATTGCAAGCTGTAAGTAATGGAATTATTTTACTTAAATTTCATTTCCATTTTTCTCTGTTTTGGTATGGAAGACGTTGGAATTAAATATAAATCAAGTGACTGAGTGTCCTCAGTGACACTGACATTTCTCATTTGATGACACAAAAATGGTGTTTTAATCTGGATGATTTTATTGAACTTTCTACGTTTTGTTGTGCAGAGTCATTTAACATATGTTTTACTTATAGCTATACTATTTTGATATAAAAATTAAAATTTTAGTTTTTTAAAAAGAATAACTAAAATTTAAATTTTTATTTAAAAAAAATATTTAATATTAAAAATTTAATTTAAAAAATAATTAAAAATTTTAATTTTAGTTGTTAAAAATTAAAAATAAATAAAATTAAAATTTGAATTTAAGAAAAAGTATTAATTTAATTCAATTTTATTATCTTATTTTAAAAAATTAAATTTTGAATTTTTTTAAAATAAATAAAATTTTAATTTAATTTTAGAATAACTAAAATAATTTAATTTTAGTTTTTTTAAAAAGAAGTAAAGTTTTAAATATTTTCTAATTTTCTTGATAATTTCTCAAACTTCTACATCAAAAACCTTGAAAAATGTCAAAGTTCACATTTCCACGTGAACAAAATTATTTTCATTACTCGAGAGGCAACAAACATCATCAATTATGAATCATATACAGCACTCACAAAAATAATCTACACGTGGACTTCCAAAAAAAGCATTTATTTGATCAAAGCATTATACATCATAAAAGTTCATCCTTTCGTTATTTTACACGAGCCCTTTTATATGTTGACACAAAATGAATGATAGATGAAGTTAAAATAACGCCTTTTGTAGAACATTTATGGATGAATGGGGTCAACACGTGTAAATAATTTTTTTTGTGAAAAAGTTTAAAATTCTTAATTTTTTTGCTCAAACGTCGCTCATCTGTGAATTGAGATGTTGATGATTATTGATGCGTGTCGTTGATCCTTCATTGACTTTCGTCTTTTAAGTTAGTCGACGAAAAATGTGTCAAGAAAATGCTTTTCATGCTGCTCAGCCATTGTCACTCATAAATGGTAGGCAAAAGTTGAACAAGGGACACATAAATGATGATGGCAATTTAAATTTTGATGATATTTTTGTTCGTGTTCGCTTCCTGATCCTAAAAAGTGTCAAATTAAATTGGAAAATTCAATATACTGTTCGGGTTTCCATAACATAGCAACAACATACGTACGAAAGGCTATCAATTCCAAAAATAATCATCATTTCCAACAACATCACATGCACAGTCAAAAAATGTAAAATCAAGTCGCAAGATGAGACAAAAGCCCATTAAATCTAATGATGAGTGCCTGAGCCTATTAAGAAAGTCGTGACGATAGCTCTCAAGCACAACTCATTCCTGCTCTCGACTATGGAAGCTGCTTCTTTCAGGCAGTTTGTGCTTAATGGTTAAGTCATGGATGTCTTATTATGACTAAGTCTGCAAGGTTATGTAAAAAAAATATACTTCTTTTCTTCTTCTTCATGCTACTTCCGTTTTTCTTTGACATGACAAAATTACTTTTTTTTCATACTTCTTATTATTTTCATAACGTATTCTTCTTTTGGGGAAATTTAAGAGAAAGAGAGGAAAAATGTTGAAGATTAAAGGATGTATTTGAGGTTGAAGAACTGGTTGATGGATGATGACTGAGGCGCATCATTTTGCTGACTGATTATAGCTCCTGCTAGTAATGGCCTTAATAATCGGACCGAGAATTTTCATTTACTCAATACTTCGTACTAGACCTTAAATTACATTGCTCCCCAGTATTCCTCAATTTGAAATCACAGAACTACGGTTCTTTAGGTACGATCACCTCTAAAACCAGGCCATTGCCAAATAAAAGTAAAACCAATCCAAAAATCAGTTCAGTTCCTTCCTTCTTAGGTCATGTTGTCTCTAAATTCATTCGAATCCAGACTAACTGTTCCAACTCCAAGTCAAATTTCAGTCACCTTCACAAAAAAAATCTCATCCGACGAAAATTCCTCCATAAACCAATTTCATCCTTAAGAAAACTTCACACATTATGTTTAAAATTTCAAAAGCTCATCACAATCCACTTTGAATATTATCGTTAAAGACCCATCCAAGCATATTCACATCGTACTGTGCTCGATGTAGAGCTTAAGGCTTAAAAAAGTTTTTTTTTGTGATGGAAAATTATAAATAGGAAGCTGTTCTACCTTCAAGTCTCCTGTGTGCATTTCAAATTTTTCTTCTTTCGAACAGCTCTTACTTCTTGCTGCTTTGGAATTCTTTTGTCGTTGTGTAATTTTATTATCCTCGTAAGACTTTACATGACACGAAATGAAAATTTTTCTTCTTCACGGTGAGAAAGTTTCAGCTTTTATATTCATTATGTTATGAACTTATAAGGGAAAGAGTCATGAGTGTGGATATGATGAGATCTTTCAAGGTTAGAGGAATTAAAAGATGAATCTGAATTATTTTTCTAGATGCTTCAGTTTATTTGAATGGAATTTTGAATTTTGGACCGAAAAATAATTCTAACTACTAATCTGTCAATTAAAATCAGATTTTCAGCCCATTAACTCAAGGCTAAATCGCCTACATTCCTACCCCACTGGCCTCTAACCCGCAAATAGAACTCAAACCAAACTTTTTTTTAAAAAAAAAAACTTTTTTAAGTAAACAACAATCATGTATAAAAAGTTAATGCTATTCAAGAAGGACAGAGGCAATAATAAGAAATGTCGAAGGGGTGAGGCAACTATTTCAAGTAGAAAAACGCTTACGGCGTCTACAAGACGAGCCAGTCAATATTGATTTTACGCACAAGGAGGAAGAAGAAATGTTTTTTTGAATGTATTAAGAAAATGTCCTGTTGTGTGGGTTTTTGAGGGGGGTTGAAAATGTTTTAGGACTTTTAAGGATTATTTTGATCACAAAAACTCTTCAACCCTTAAGAATTAAGCATGTATTAGTGAAAATGTCTACATTACTACTTAAACCCACTCCAATTACTCATTTGACTTTCATTCTGTTTTTTGCCGCATTTTCTAACCTCACTCATCCATTCATCCTCTTTCTCACCAACTTCTTCTTGTTGCCAGCGTATTCTCGTCATACATCCATCGTCTAACTCAACCCATTTGTTGGAATTACCTCACACTTTCTCTCCTTTTTCGTATTTCTTTTTCGAGTCGATGAGAAAAAAATTTTAGTTTCCGCCGTCTGCGTCTTGATGTCAGCATGGCTGAATGTATTGTGAATATTGTCGATGTATGAGTTTATAAAGAAAATTATGCTTAGACATACACAAATATGGAAATGGAAAATTCCTCGCAGAGTTGCATGTTTTTGCTTCTTGATTTTATTTATGCATAGTCATGGTGTCGCGTGGAAGTGGTCGAAGGTCATTTTTAGCGCAATGTTTTTGAGGACTTTTTTTTGCTGGAAGGATTTATTTTGGAGGTGATTTGAGGAAATGTTGCAGATTTAATGACTAGATAATGCTTTAGAATTCAAAAATGTTTTTTCTCAATTTCAAATTATATACCCAGACCTCCTCTCAGTAGTGTAACTAGGATGAAGAAAGCAGAATATTTGTCTAAGACATCCCTATTTAATATTCATAAAAATATCTTTTTTTGTAATAAAATGCATATTAGCATAAAAATGACTTTAAATTTCAGTTTTAAGGCATTTTTCCTTCCATCTTCCAATTCATCCAGCACATTTTAAGATAATTTAGTAAAAATCTTTCCAGAAAAATCCAAAATTATTGTTTAACTTAACTTTTTTCATTCTTTCAGGCACCAAAAATATTTTTCATGTTCATTTTTTCAAGAATTTTGATAATCACAACGCGAATGAGAGGAATGAATCGAGACTTGAAAAAGAACACTCAAGAATGAAGAGTGCAAAAAATAAGAATGAAAAGATAACGAATTTAAAATCAGATTATGGAAATTTTCCTTCCTTGACGAACAAAAATAAGAAAGTTATTATCATCTGAACTTTTGAATGACGAAAAGAATGAGAGGAATTTATTCGAAATAAGAAGGGATTGTGAAGCAGAAGATGATGAATTGAGTGAATATTTTATTATTTACAAGGAAAGGATTTAATTTTAATTCAAAATCGTCAAGAATGCTTAATTCTTTTTACTTGTCAATAATTCTTGCTGTTGTTATTTTAACTTTAAGGATTAATGATGAAGAGAGATATAAAAAATAAAGATAATATAAAACATTTTGAATTTAAAAATTTAAATTTAAAATTTAAATAATTTTAAAAATTTAAAAAATATTTAATTTAAAAATTTAAAATATTTAATTTAAAAATTTAAAATATTTAATTTAAAAATGTAAAATATTTTGAATTTAAAAATTTAAATTTTTTTGAATTTAAAAAATTAAAAATATTGAATTTCAAATATTTTGAATTTAAAAAATTAAAAATATTGAACTTTTTAAAATTATAAAATAGAATAGTCTACAATCCAGTTCTATTAAAATTCTAGAAATTTCTTCATCAAACAGTTCCCATATCTATGCCTTATTTTCTAATGCTATGTAAATAAAATTATGAACCTAATCTGTAATTAAAGCAGTCAATTGACACGTGTAATTAATCGTGAACACTATCATACATGAAAATGTCATCAAAAAATGGAGTTTTGCATTGCATTAACACATTTATGAGATGTTTACAGTTCAAATACAGATAATTCTTTGTAATTAAAATTTAAATCAGGCTGCAGAAACTATATTTTATTTTTTGAAAAACCAAACTACGCTGCTAAATTCTGGAAAAGGACGATAAAAATCAAAAGCATTTTATGACAAGGGCACAACTTTATATAACGAGTTTTAGCATGGGTCATGACTAGGGTTGACATTTAAAGAACTCTAAAATGGGGTGCAAATTTTTTTAAAGATACCAAATTTTACTAACTGGGTGATAATTTCTGATTTTGTCTAGAGCTAGAACACTTTATACACCCCAGAATGAGATTTTTTTAAGGCAAAAACCCTTGATATGCCAAACACTTCCTGATTGAATAAACTCCTGAAGTACATCTACATTGTAGTCTACAATTTTGAAGTTGACTAACCTTGCTTCATACATAACATAAAAATTCATGCAATATTTTCCCTTTCCGTTTGATGTGAACTTGAATAATAAAATCAGACACCTTTGTGCAAATTTCCACAGTATAAACTTGACAGTGAACTTGAACTCAATGTCATAAAAATTAAATTAAAATGTAAATTAATTAAAAATTTATTCAGAACAGAATTTATCATATTAAAAATATTCTAACTAAAATTAAGCATCCCATCATGAAAGATGACTACGGATATTCAGTGATTGTCAAAAAAGAAGCATCAATATTTGTGAAAATATTTTGGTTATTCATTTTATGCTTGTTACTTGCTTGCTTTGGATTTTACGTGTTACAAGATTACAGGAAGTACAACATCGAACCGGAAATAACAATCAGCAATGACTACATTCGTAGCGATGACATTCCTTATCCAGCCGTGACTATCTGCTCTCCATTGCTGATTAAAAATGAATTTATGAATATTTCTAAATATTTTACGAAAAATAGAGGAGTAAGGATTACTACAACGGATCGAGGATATTTAACAGCAGCGGTACATGCTTGTTTTGATAGAATTGGCAGCTTCTTACAACCAGATTTAAATTTCGATGATTTTGACCAAAGAACACCAGAAATATTGGATGCAACTTCTCCATCAATCAGAGAAATGTTTTACGATTGTAGTATTGAAGGTGCTGAGAACTGCACAGAGCTTTTTATTCGGGCACTAACTGATGATGGATATTGCTTCACATTCAACATGCTTGGATATCATTCAGTTTTTAATGGAAATATCAGTAAATATTTTGACTCTTATAAACGTAAGTGGATCCCAAAAACGTGGAAATTTGATGAAAATCGAAGAGACAGAAAATTTCATGATGACGAGAATTTCCCGGAACCTCCTTTGTGGACATTACAAGATGGATATATTACAAATGAAACCTCAACACAACCTTTAAGAGCTAAAAGATCAAAATTGAATTTATTAACAGCCATGAAAGATGCGGACATTCCAAACTTATGTGAAGCACGTAGGCACGGCTATAAAGTCATTCTGCATTTGCCAAACGAAATTCCGACAATCTTTCATTCTGAAACTTATTTTCAATTGAAAAGTTTAAAGACAATGGCGATTTCAGCTGAGGTCATCAAATATGATGAAACTTTGAGGAGATTGTCACCTGATCAGCGTGGCTGCTACTTTAATGACGAGAGACAATTAAGATTCTTCAAATATTACACACAACGGAACTGCGAATATGAATGCATGACAAATTACACTCTAAAAACTTGTGGATGTGTGAAATTTTCAATGCCAAGAGACAGGACGACAAGAGTTTGTGGAGACATGGACATTTATTGCTATCATGGACTCATCACTGAATGGCCTGAAATAATCCGTACCAGTCCAAATGAGTTTGAAAGACAAGAATCTTACAAATTTCCATGCAATTGCATTCAATCCTGCACACAGTTGAACTATAAAGTTGTTAGTGAGCGTTCGTTTGAGATGAATGAACAGAATTCGGGACAGCTGATTTTCTTGGGATCATTGATGTCTAATAATGGAGGGTAAGTGGTTTTATGAAGAAATATTGATTATTGGTGTTGTCAGCTGAAAGTCGAGAATTAAGCTTGGCTTTTTCCAGTTTGGCTAGATTGCAGCATTTACGTTAGGTGTAGGCAGGGATCAAGTGACAAATTAACCCACCACCCCTACCCCCAAAAAAATTATTTAAACCTCTCTAAAATACTGTGGAATGTCCTGAAGCATCCTGGAATTTTCTATTAATTACAAAATTATTTTTATTTACTTTTAGCAAAAATGAAACCCTTTCGTTCCTTGAGATCAGCTTCAAAGACTTTCAAATACTTCGCACAACACATTTTACAGCCTATGAAATTCAAAACTTCATCTCAGATATTGGTGGATTGCTTGGTTTATTTTTGGGAGTATCATTGATCTCCATCTTTGAAGTAATTTCTAAAATCATCAAGTTAATGAAGAAAAAATATAAGGATGATGAGACTGAAGTGGAAGTGATTGACACTCGTCGAATTGAGGTTCAGACACATCACAAATTAGCTTTTAAATCATACTTATCTTCACTTCAACTTGATTCAACAAATGCAAGAAAAGTTAATGAAATGGATAGGCGGTTGTTTGGGGCGACGTGTGCTCATCGGTAGTTTGAATGTCTTGTTGATATGCTGGAATTTGCAGTTTGAATTTGGTTACAAACTGTGAATATGATAATTAAAAATGTCAAATATTTCTTTTAAAAAAATTGTATTTTAATTTGTAAATGACGTACATAAAAATTAAAATTTTGGACCCCTTCTTTATGGATTAGGAATAATCATCAGTTTTCGATTTTTTTACGAATAGTTTTGAAAAATCACAGTTTTAATTTTAAAAGAGTTGATTTTTAAAAAAATTTATTTTTGAATACAAAATTCAATCTCTCTATGGACCCCTTTCTGGCTACACCTTTCATATTTATATCAACTTTATTTGACAAAAGCTCATCAAAAAGGTCACATTTACTCTACATTTTTAACTTTACACTCATTTCCTTTTAAATTATAATAATAGCATATCATGAGAGTAATTGAGTTTTATGCAAATAATAATGCTGCTTTTTACAATTTCTCAGAATTTAATAATATTGAATAAATCTCTTCAAGAAGAAAATAATCTTGAAAAAAAATTCGGAAAAGTGATGATAAAAAAATAATTTGAGGATGAAAATATAGAAAAATAGAAAAACAGAATAGGATAGAAGATGCGGAAGGATTTAAAATCCTTGACAGCACGTAATATTTAAAATAAAGAAAATAAAAGGATTTTTAATCTTCAGTATTTAAGCTCTATGTATTTTTTACGTTCTTATATCAAATGCGTGAAAAATTAAATTTTCATTTACAGTAAGAAAAAAATTGTAATTCAAAAAATATTCGAAAATTTATAAAGAGTATGAAAACATATAACATAAGCGCACTTAAAATTCAGTGTTAAAAACTTATTTGAAAATTTTTTAAATTTTTAATTTTTTAAGCAAATTTATTTTTCTAAAAATTTCTCGCCAGGTAAGTATTGTAGAAATTTTTAGGTGACCCTGTATTTTGTTTTTATCAAAAATCTTGCAAATTAAAGAAATTTTCAAAAAGAAAAAAGTCAAAATAAGTGAAATTTCTACATTTTGCTTTCTAAAAGCCCTCCAAACACAAAAAATAAGTAACAAGAAAAAATCCATTGTTATAAGTAACACAGCAAAAAGAAGAAGAAATAAAAAGTTGCTGATTCTTAAAGATCCTCAAAAATGATATAAACATACGCAATTCTCATTTGAACATAAGAATTTCTACGACAAAATAAAGTATAAATACAAAGATTGTTAAAGATAGAAAAGAATGAGGAATGTAAGCTGTAAGCCTATTACATCCCACACTACATCCAAATCATTTCCACATATACAAATGCAGATAAAATGGGGCAGAAAAAAATGCTTTGTCGTCTTTTACTAAGGAGTGTTTTTGGTGACATTTTTATCGTCATCGCAACATGAAAGATCTCAGTTTGATATAATCACGGAGACGAAGGAAGGAACAACATGGATGCTGGCATTAAGAAAAATAATCCATGATGGAATAGAAAAATGATAATTTTATTGTCAAAAAAACTTTAAAAATTGTTTTAAAAAATAGTTTTTGTTTATTATTCCGGGGGTAGTTGAGGGTCTATTGAGGATAAAAATAAATAAAATAGCTAACTTTAGATGATTGAGTACCCATATCTACTATTTCAGTCTCATATGTCCCACCCCCACCCCCCTTCCAGCCATAATTCATTTCAATTAAAATTGTCAACATCCATCCTTTAATTCATCAACAATTTTTGTAATTAAAACCACATCCAAAATTGATTTACGGCTTCACAGTCCAGTTCAATCGATTGTACATTTTGTCATAAATTGACAGCCTTCCTTTTGTTGTCAGCCACAGTAATGATTCATTTTTATGACATTTCCATTGTTGTGTAATCATTTGATTATAAATTATTGAAATTTAGCAATATAGAAAATGGAGCGGAAGTGAAATTAATGATGTGTTACATAATTTTGATTTACTTTGAATTTGAGGATGTTGATTTGGAATGTGGTGTGTTTTATGATTTATAAGAGAGTTGGAGTTAAATGCCATTTAATTATTTCCTCATTAAAATTTCTCAATAACATAAATTCTAATTTTTTTAAATGGCCGAAATATGTAGAAGCGTACAAGGAAAGCAGGAATCTCCTATAAATATATCTGCCTGTAAAATATCTGTGGCAACAAATTATAGAAATAATAAGAAAATCTGCGTCAATATTTTTTCTCTTCATATTCTTTACTAGAAGTGAGTGGAAAGTGGTGAAAAGTGGGTCAAGATTTAAGGTTGTTAGCGTATGCATAAGCAAACAACGCACAGCTATTGAAGAACACACGAGAAATTTAATCAAAGTGACTGACTGTGCGTGAAAGCATATTCGAAGTAACGCACAGCTTGAAGATTCAATAGTCGAAGATACACACAGCTGAATAGACGCACAGCCGAAGGGCCTTAAAACTAAAGAAACGCACAGCTGTAGGTAGAAAAAAAACTGAAATAATACACAGCTGAAGAGACGCTCAGCTGAAGTGACGCATAACTGAAAAGATGTACAGCCGAAGGGATGCTAAGCTGAAAAAACGCTCAATTGAAAAAATGCACATAAAAAGAGACTTCCAGCTGGAGAAAAGTACAGCACATCTGATAGATAAAAATACAAAAAGCGGAAGATATGCACATCCACATCCAGTTAGAAAAGAAAAATTCTAATAATTTGTCCAAAAAACTGAATCACCCAAACTGTCACCACAACCACATAAAATCAAGCTAGAAAGGTCATTTACGCTTATAAAATGATGAAGGAATGGAAAACAGAGCCTATCATCCAATGTTTTTTGCCTTCGCCTATGCTCTGCTTCAGATCACACACAGAGCAATTTTCGTCCTACTTTTTTTCTTTTTTCAAACACATTTCTTCTTAGTCTATTGCTATAGCTTCTTTCTTCCTTCCTTCTGGTATAAATTTGCCATCATTTTCCATAAACCAGGGATTCACATTTGGTTCTCATTTCCGTCGTCTCTGTCGTCGATTTTCTCATTCCATCCTGAAAGAAAATTTTTTTATCTCTTCTTCTTTCTGAATGTAAGTAAGAAAGTAAATAGACTGATGGAAGGCACAAAAAAAATTGAGGCCAAAAGACTGCGATGGGAGATGGAAAGCTGAGACACAATGTATGGAATTATATATCCATATACACAACAATGACGACAAAGAACTTGACAGAAGATGTTGATGATGATGATGCTTATGGGAAGGATATTATATGAGAGGAATTGGTACAAAAAGATTTGGACGTGGATGTTGAAGAGGATAATGTTTGGGGAGGATGGTGGGTTGTGGATTGTAGATTCCCTTGGAGATCCTTAAGTATTTTCTTGCTGGAAATCATCCTGACTTCTGAGATAGATATCCTTAATTGCTTTAAATGCAAAATCTAATAGAAGTTACCTAATTCATTCTTAAGGTCATTTTTAGCTAAAAACTCCAATCAACTTCGAACAAATCGAGAAAGTTGTCATGAAAAAAATTTGAATAAATTTAAATATCCAGGATACAAGAGATCATGATGCAAATTAATTCAAGAAAGCCTAAGGACAACACGAAAATGTGTCAAACTACCTCTCTAGCCCCTCAACCTCCTTCACATCCCTACCTTAGCAATTCCTCCTTAAAGAGTCACATTCACTGCAATGCACGACATCATGGTGAATTTATCTCACGGCATATTTTTTCCCTTCATCTTAAAATCTCCATATTTTTCATATTCTTTATGTCGCCCAGTCACTTTGTTATGATAACAGCACATACATATAGCACAGAGCACCCAACAAGTGCTTATATTTATGCAATGTAAATATCCATAATTCTCCATATCTTTCCATCTCTCTCTCACTCGCTCGCATTTGGTATTCTGCAATGTTATAAATGTAGACACACCCTTGCGCCAAACTGGCCAGATTTCTGCCAGATTTTTTTCTTCTGCTAGATTTTGCTAGACATTTGAACGACATTGGACGATTTTTTTATCACACAAAAATCATCATCCGATTATGCACGATTTATAGACGATTTTGCCAGATAAATTTTCTTGCATTTTCTGGCATTTTCTTTCAAAATTTTTTTCGTCCGACCTTGCCAGAATTTGCCAGACATATTTTTTTAAAAAACGTACGACAAATCGTACATTTTCGATCAAATTTATGCAAGATTAATCGAGCAAATTCTAACGCAAAAAATCTTCAAAATATAAGAACGATTTTTGCAAGATTTTGTCCGATTTTGCACGATTTTTTTTGAATGAAAATCAGAGACTAAAATCTGTGCTTTTTTGATAATACTGATTTACGTAGAAAAATATGACATTTTGACTCCGCGGAAGTTAGCGGCTTTTCGCTGATTTTGATTTTCGCTGATTTTTTTGTTAAAAAATTCGCTGATTTTTCTGAACAAAATTCGCTGATTTTTCTGAACAAAATTCGCTGATTTTTCTGAACAAAATTCGCTGATTTTTCTGAACAAAATTCGCTGATTTTTTTTAGCAAAAAAGTCGCTGCCTTTTTATAGTAAAAAGTTTGCAGATTTTTTGGGTAAAAAAATTAGCTGATTTTTTTTGAAATTTTTTTTATTTCCCATTAATTTCCTACCATTTTGGAAATTAATGGGAAATTTCCTACTGTGGGTAAAAATCGAAATTTAAGATTTTACAACGTTTTTACATTTCCACATTTTTCTTAACTTGCTATCTTGTCTGCCTTTCTGTTGGATTGCCACGTTCGCATTTTTGAGTCACAATAATGTTTTTATTAATTATAGTATTTTGCAAGTATTTGGTATGTATATATTAATTTTATTAATTAAAGTACAATTTGAGACCATTTTTTATTACGTAATCCAAAAATTCGATTTTCTAGACTCCCTCCCCTCTTTGTCACAAACTGTCACAAATCTTCAACTCCTCCTCAGAGACTAAAATGATCAACATTTGATCATGATTTTAAAAATTAATCATTTCGATGATCAGAAAAATCCGTGATTTTTTTGATCATACGTAAATCACTACGTAAAAAAAATCACACGTAACAAAAATCACTACGTAATGATTTTTCGTTACGTAAAATTTTTTTTCCATGTTTTTTTGGATAACATTTTTCACCCAAAAATTCATATTAAACTTAACTATTTAATACATTTAGTAGTCAAATCAACTATTCTTAATAAATAATCACGGAATTAAGCATTTAAGGAGACTAAAATCATAATAAATCTTAATTCTAATCCGCTACAAAATACCGAATCAAAAAATCATGTTTTGACTATATTTTATCGAAAATTTCAAAAACTAATTCATTAATTGAGAACGTAACAAATTCTCGAACCCCTCCCCCTTTGAAAAATAATGGTCAAAATAAGTTGGAAAATAACGGTCAAAGAGTATTTGTAAAATAAATCCTCTTGTTTTACCCCCATTTTCCCTCTCCTGTCCCTCACAATTTTTCCTTCCTTTCAGATCAAACTGACCCATTGTTTAACTCTACCTCGTACCCCTTACGATCAAAAGATTTTACCCCTTCATTACCCCTCACCTTCGAAGAGCCTCCTCGTACCCCCTTGTTTAATGCCCCCTTCAATTTACACCGAGCAAAGCGTACGTAACGTGAAGTTTTAAAAAACTATTAAATTTTTATAATGTTGGGAAAAACGTAGAGTTTAAAACACAAATAAAAAATTTTTACAAAAAAATTTACGAATAAACAGCGAATTTTTATCCAAAAAATCAGCGAATTTTTTACCCGAAAAATCAGCGAATTTCATTCCCACAAATCAGCGAATTTCATTTCTAAAACTAGTAATGAAGCGATCACGCTTCATGGGCATATTCACACCGTTTCAAGTTTTTTCATTCATAGCTTAGTATTATGTTACTAAAAAGACTTACGAAAAATCGTAAATTTTTAGCTTATTTAGTCAAAAATATCAAAATTAGAGAAAAAAAATGAGTTTGGCGTAGCTTCTAGCCCCTGTAAATCCAAAATGGCATCGTTTTCATATTCAGGCACAGCTAAGGAACCTACATACCAAATTTCAGCTCATTTGGTGAAAGTTAAAGCAAAAATCAATTTTGCGTAGCTTCTAGCCCCTCGAAATTCAAAATGACGTCGTTTCCATATTCAGGCACAGCTAAGGAACCTACATACCAAATTTCAGCTCATTTGGTCAAAGTTAAAGCAAAAATCAATTTTGCGTAGCTTCTAGCCCCTCGAAATCCAAAATGGCGTCGGTTCCATATTAAGGCACAGCTAAGGAACCTACATACCAAATTTCAGCTCATTTGGTGAAAGTTAAAGCAAAAATCAATTTTGCGTAGCTTCTAGCCCCTCGAAATTCAAAATGGCGTCGGTTCCATATTCAGGCACAGCTAAGGAACCTACATACCAAATTTCAGCTCATTTGGTCAAAACATTCCTTTTCTATGAAAAAAATAAAATGTGTTTTGCAATAATCGGCTATAATTTGACCAAAAATCGCACCTTTTCGTTCCGTGTGCCTTACTGGATGCATCCCATGACTCCAAAAACTATACAGCTCTTGCCATACACATTATCTATCAGATGCAAAAAACCGGAAGCCTTAATATTGAGTTTGAATCGAGTTATCGCGGAAATTAACTAACTAACTAACTAATTAACTAACTTAAGGACAGAAAGTGTTTTTTTGCGATTTCTCGGCACTGGAAGCACCAATCGAGATGCGGTTTTCACTGTTAAATTGGTAATTTTAGGCACAGACTTTCCATACTGAACACTATGGGTCGATTCCGTAAGCCTGAAGCAGCAAGTCCAAAAAAGTAGTTTCACTGAAATACCAAAAACAATATATTCACACACAATTAAAATTGGTGTGAATATGAATCAGCGAATTTCATTAAAAAATCAGCGAATTTTGTCAAAAAAATCAGCGAATTTTAACTCAAAAAATCAGCGAATTTTTGTCCAAAAAATCAGCGAATTTTCACTCCAAAATCGATAAAAAATTTTAAATCCAAAAATCAGCGAATTTTTACCTCAAAAATCAGCGATTTTTTGTCCAAAAAAATCAGCGAATTTTTTTTTCCGAAAAAATCAGCGAAAATTAAAATCAGCGAAAAGCCGCTAAAATATATTGAGTGACATTTTGTGTGAAAAATGTTTTCACTAAAAACGTGAAAAAAATTTTTACTTAAAATTATTACGTAGTGATTTTTGAAAAGTCTTATAATTTAGGACGAAAAACTGGTAAAAAATTACGAGAAAAAATTTTTTAATAATATATTTTAAGGTTTTTTTCAAATATTTATTTATGAAAATAAAATTATATTTGATTTTGCTTTAAACAATTAATTCTTTTCAAATGAGTAATTTTTTAAAAATCATATTATACCTTTGTAGTCATTACACATGGCTTTGAATTACTACTAGAATATTTTAAATTTATTAGTTAAAATTTAACTAATTATCTCTTTTAATTTTTTTTAATATAATTAATTTTATATTAATTAAATTTCACTTATTAATTATCTAAAAATGATTATTTTAAATATTAATCATGTAATAAATGCATGTGCAACTTAAATATGTCTTTTCGCCACACATAAAATATATAATTTCAGATAGCGCTGGCTCAGCGGTAAAGTACAAGACTTCAAAAATTTTCACAACTTAGCGGTCCTCGGTTCGAATCCCAAGACAAATCTGGCATAATCTGGCAAAAATCGGACGGGTATATAAGAGTTAAAAAAGAATAAGGTGCTTGTGAAGTATATGAAAAGAAGAAAAAAAGATGGAAAACAATAATTTTTTTAAAAAAAATTCAAAAAAAGTCTGGCAAAATCTGGCATAATCGTCCAAAAATCGACCGAAAATTGCATGCAAGTTGGTAACTTGCATACGATTTGTCTGGCAAAATCTGTCAAAAATCGGTCAGATAAAAAAAATCGGTCCGAAAAAGTATCAAAATCTGTCTTTGTCGTGCAGTTAAGGATTTTCAATGTATGGAAAATCTGGGAAAGTCGTCCAAAAATCGTTCTCGGACGAAAATCGTCCATATGATTTCTGGCAAAATCGTCCAAAAGTCTGGCCATTTTGGCGCAAGGGCAGGAGCCAAAAGGAAAAGAAAAAGAAAAAATATTCAGCGATGACATGAAGTAGTTCACAGAGAATGGATGGAGAAAAATGAGAAAAAATATCATTATTGTATGAAGAGAAAGGCAAAGAAGAATAAATAAGATAGAAGTTATGGGAAAAGATTCAAGCAGCATACATACATAAGTAATATACAAACAGTCGGAAAATGTAAGAAAAGTGAGAAACAGAAGCTGAAGTAGCAGCAGTTTTGTGAACTTGGAATAGATGACTTTATTGTGTTAAGGCGCATTATATAGTCTTGAGACTAGGCATAGCCTTCAGTGATCTGGAAGGTCTTGAGAATAGTCTAACTCACTAGAGATCTGTATGTTCTTAAGACTAGTCTAACCCATTGGAGATCTAGATGGTCTTGAAACTAATCTAACCCTTTAGTAATCTGGATGTTCTTGAGACTAATCTAATTGGTTAGTTTCTAATTGGTGTTCTTAAAACTAATCTGACCTCTCAGTGATCTGGATGGTCTTGAAACTAGTCTAATCCTTTAACGATCTGAATGGTCTTGAGACTAGTCTAACTCACTAGAGATCTGGATGGTCTTGAGACTAGTCTAACCCTTCAATGATCTGGATGGTCTTAAGACTAGTCTAACCTCTCAGTGATCTGGATGATCTTGAAACTAGTCTAATCCTTTAACGATCTGAATGGTCTTGAGACTTGTCTAACTCACTAGAGATCTGGATGGTCTTGAGACTAGTCTAACCCTTCAATGATCTGGATGGTCTTAAGACTAGTCTAATCTGTTAGAGATCTGGATGCTCTTGAGACTAATCTAAGTTTTCAATCCTAAATCAGATGCCGTAGGACTTCATAATTCCTCCTATACAACCAAAGCTCTTGCAAATTCAACACTCAATCAAACTGTAGACACAGACACAACCTCCACATCCAACTGCACATACCAAAAGAAAATCGATGATGTTATTCAAATATAACTAAAGTATCATTATGAACAGAGATGCTCTGTATGATGATAACAGTGTAAAAAAATATAAAGTATTGGTGTGAGGATCTCCAACCACTTTTATGGACGGACAAAAGCAGGAGAATGTCGATAGGGAAAAATATTTTCACAATTTCCACTTTTTTTTCTTTTTTCCTTGAACAAATAAAGCAGGCACTCTTACATTATGTATGCTAAGGAATGTCTGCTGGTGTCGTTTGTTAAACAATTTCATTTGCACTTTTTTCTATACATATTTCCATCTCACTTCATTGCCTCTTCTGTATTTGATGATGAAGATTTTATGTGGCAAAGAAATGCGTGAAATAACAAAGAAAGTTCTGGATTCATTTTCTTGGAAACAATTTATAGACATACGCATACACAGACGTAGACATAGCCTCATTCCTGAATAAATTCAATGTTCATGATAATAATGATGTGATGCCTTTCTGTCTTTCATTTTTCCTTTACTTCTTTCTCCGTTTTATCGTCTTTTATAAATATCTGATAATAGGAAAAGTTTGAATGGTTCTCAACTCAGCTATTTGCTGTTCCTGATGCTGATATCCTCTTTTTTTCTGTGTGAATGTAATTATCGGATCAAGATAAGGTTGAGTAGGATTTTGATGGGTAAATGATTAACGAGATTTTCGGTGTATGAAAGGATTTTTGTTTGTCAATTTGAGGTCAACGAGTTAATATTGAGTGGAATTTCAAGATTGGAAGGTCTAGTCGGGAAAGACAAGCTATTGTAAATATATAAATTAAGTTATTCTGAACTAAAAGGTCAAGTTATTCAGACTGGAAAGTTAATTTAATTTAGTCTGGAAAGTCAAGTTAGTATAGCCTGGAAAGTCAAGTTAGTATAGTCTGGAAAGTCAAGTTAGTATAGCCTGGAAAAGTCAAGCTATAGACTGAAAAAGTCAAGCTTTTTAATGATAAAATCAAGTTAATTAAGATTGAAAAGTCAAGTTAGCATAAACGAGAAAATCAAGTTAGTATAAACGCGAAAGTCAAGTTATTTAAGACTGGAAAGTCAAGTTAGAATAGTCTGAAATGTCAAGTTATAGACTGAAAAAGTCAAGCTTTTTAATGATAAAATCAAGCTAATTAAGATTGAAAAGTCAAGTTAGTACAAACGAGAAAGTCAAGTTAGTATAAACGGGAAAGTCAAGTTATTTAAGACTGGAATGTCAAGTTGGTACAGACCAAAAATTCAACTTCGATTTTTGTTATAAAATTTTCCGACTCAAGTGAATCGCACTCACGAAAAAACTAATCTTCTTCGTATTCTTCACATTATTTCCTTCTTTAACTTCCTCCAAAAGATTTCATCCTGAATTTTCTATTCGCATTTTTCCAACTTTCATCTATATCCTCTTAAAATGTACGCAAAAGCTGCAGTGAAGCTGTAAATGTTTATTTTCTTACTTTAATTCATTCATTTCTGTACTTTCATGTTCTGTCTTTTTGTGGAAAGGCATGTAAAACTGCGAAGATATAAATCACACTGAAAGAAATAAAGCAAAATGAGAAAAAAAATTAAATGGAAGAGATTCGTTCCTTTTAGTAAAATTTCGCAATAAGCGTCCAACATTTACATTAAGGCCAGCCATAAGAAGCTTAAAATTACTTTCAGCTTTCTTATTTTAGTTGCTATAACAACTTTTTTCCTTCCTTTTTCCTTTGTGTAGGCATAAAACACTATGAATATGCCAGGGTTTCTTTTTTTCATTTTCTATGCTTTATGATGATGATAAAAATGAGAAAGAGAGAAAAAAGTAATGGAAGAATGAAAAGTTTGCTTCATAGTGAGCTAGGATCGAGTAATTAAAAAAGTCATAAATTATGGCAGCATATTTTTATTATGAATGAAAACTCGGTAAAAAAAGTAAAAAGAAAATGAGCTTTCATGAATCTGTACATGAAAAACAGAAAGAAGATTTAGTTGATGCCTAATTAGCTGGATATTTGATGAAATTGTGCCGTAATTTGAACATTTTGGGAAATTGTGAATGGACTGACCAGTTGAAATAATTGGTTTATGTGTCTTATAGAAAAGACCTAAATTTCTAGAATTATTTCAGGGTTGTTTACACATGCTTTTGCTAATAAATCATGTCCAATATCTCGGTAGCCTATCCAACTGCTAAAAATGACAAGCAATCAAACTACTTCTTTGTAAAGGTATCTTATTGGTCTCCAATTGACAAACATTCAAATGTTGACCATACGGCAGCTAAACGGACTATTTACATAGATCCACTTGACTATCACATGACAAATGGCGTCCTCTTGACCATATTTTGGTTAACATTCCAATGTGTATCGATAAGGACTTATCCTTGGTGTATTCTAGGGCACGATATATGGCATCCATTACAGTATCTTAAAGGTGTACACCTATAAATTTATCATTGCATCCGTCACTAGGTAAGGCTCAAAATTTTAAAGGCTACCTCAAAATTTTTCCTCAATAGTCGTCCATAAATGATTGCACTCAAAAATGGGATTTCTGGAACCAATCTCTCGAACAGTCACAATGTGGTGTACTGAGTGTTACACTGATGTTTTAGCATCCATTCCAGCATGATCCCAATTTTAGATATCCAGCGTCAAAGCCATGTTCTACTATGGGGTAAGATTACCAGACCTTAAGTCATAAAAAATCCTTACCTAGTTGAAAAATGCACCTCCATAGCCCTTGTCCCATGAAATTTTCTAACTCTTCCTTCTTTTTCATGTCGACCCCAATTTTTTAACCATCCAGAAAGAACAAGAGAAAATTTTGCTTTATGAGAAGGAAAAAAAATAATTGAAAAGTTTCCTTCTTCATCTTGTTCTTAACTTCTAATTTCTGAGGCTATTTACATTAATTTCACTTTCTCGTAAATCATAAGAAACGTAAGCACCACAACTATAAAAAATAATTTACAGTCTCTCCTATTTGCTTCATGATGTTTTCTTGATCCTGGCAAAAACCAAACATTTATTACCTTGTTATTCAATTACTTTCCTTTTCGTTAGAAAAACTGTTTTTCTTTTCATTTGTTTGCTGTTTTTCATTCACAAATTGGAATGACTGCAAATGGGACGTTAAAAATTTATTTCTGTGTTTTCTTATTTTCGATGTCTGAGATGGTTAAATAATTTGTATTTTCGAAAAAGATGTTAATTTAATTAAGAAGAAGGGTGATTTTGGAAAGATATGATTAGCAATATAAAGTCAGTTCAGATGATGGTACTTTTGGGTTTGCTGGAAAATTCTAGGAAAATTTTCATAATAATTGTAGGGCTCAAACCCTTGAATAGGAGGTAGGGAGGGGGTATGACACTATAATTCACTTAACGATGGTCAATTAGCGTTGGACAAAATTATAGTCGAATATATTCAACTATTTGCCCAACCCTATCCTTGCCCTTGACTTAAGGTCAATTCCCTGAACATACTAAAGACAATAGCTACAGCATATTGGAGATACAGGCCCTTAGCTTCCAATGAGAAGCTCTGAAGCATTCCGCAAAATTTTTGGAGTCTGAAATGGATCGTGAAAAATTAACGAGGCCACCAGTAATTTCAGTAATGGTTCAAATAAATACAATAACCAGAATTGTGCAGTAACAATATCCAATATCTCAATTTTACCCTCTAAAAAATATAAAATACGATTCTTTTCCTTCCAAAAATAAATAAATCTTTATAAAATTTCATTTATAATGGAAAAAGCATTTAAGATGTGAATAAAAATAAAAAAAAACTTTAATGCTTCTGGATCTCATTAAAATTACAAGAAGGTGTATGCGATAAGCTGACAATAAATTCACAATCAAAATGTCTTTTTTGGCTGCAGTGAGGCTGAGGGTGATGGAATAAAGGAAATAAATAAATAAATTATGTTTTTTAATGTTTCATGTTGTCATATTACATATTTTATGTTGTACTTTATGCTGTCGCATCGAAAAGTATTCGAATTAAGAAGAAATTTTCTGATTCTGTGCAGCAATCGTTCGTTAAGTAATATTGCACATGTTTAAATGGAACCAGAATCAAAAGGAACAACAATGAATAAAATAAGAAGAAGAAAAGTCACATAAATCTCAGAAATGGTTTTTGTTTCTTGTGTCTTGCAATTGTTGTTAATTGATAGACGTGAATTGTGAGTTTTTGGAACTGGATTCATAAATATAGGATCCAATTACTAATTAAATAATTATTGTAACAGAAGTATTTTATGGTTTCGTGAGATGGAATAATTTATTGGAATGAGTCTGTGAGGGATTTGAGTTTTTTAAGTTAAGAATTCGACAGTTTTATTTGTTTTTTTTAATTAATTTTAGAACTCGTGGTGAAAATTTTGTCAAAAGTTGGTGAATTTCTAAATTTGTGGTGAGATTTTTGTCAAAATTTGGTGAATTTTGTAAGTTGTGGTGAATTTCTGTCAAATGAAGACAAAACTTTGCATGCGTGGTGAAATTGGTGAATTTTTGATGACATTTTGAAGTTTTTGGTGAGAATTTTATATAGGTTTAGTGAATTTTTGAATTTGTGGTGAGATTTTTTGTCAAAATTGGTGAATTTATGCCAAATTATGACAAAACTTTAAATTTGTGATGAAATTGGTGAATTTGTGGTGAAATTGGTGAATTTATGGTGAAATTTGTGAATTTGTGGTGAAATTGGTGAAATTTTGTGTACATTTTGAAGTTTTGGTGAAAAATTTGTCAAATTTTGGAGAATTTTTGAATTTTTGGTGCGAATTTTAAAAGGTTTGATGAAATTTAAACTTTTTGGTAAGAATTTTGTCAAAACTTAATTTCAAATAATTTACATAAAATAGTTTCTATTGAAAATCATCAAAAAGTAACAACAAAAATATGAAAAATGACATCATAAATACTAGAGATTTATTAAAGAAACATTTAAAAAATTCTCACTTTCTATTGCCTGTCTTCGCCCCTAATCATCACAGATGCACAATATCTTCCCCGTTAACATCATCACACTCACACGCTGCACATTTATGAAAAATGTTTGTCACTTGAAAAACGATTCATTTAAAAAATTTATGTGCGTCTGTTGTTCATTTTTATGCGTTTCAAATGACTTTTTTATGTTTTTAAGAAAATTCACATCTAACATGTGAAATGTGTCTAATCTATTTTAAGGCAAGGGGGATATACTTGATGACGCGACATGTGTAATTAATGAAATTTAGTATTTTGAGTAATTAAAAGTGACTCAATGGATCCGAAACTGAATGAAAAATAGACTAGAGGAGTTTTTGATATCCGACAACATTGTAAGCAGCATAACACCTTACTAAAAATATAAACATTTGTAAACAAAAACGCAAGAAAATGTTTGAAAATCTCTCGACATGCTACATTGATATGAAAATTCCAGACATAATCTAGACACGTGTATTTGTTCGATAGTGTGAGTTTTAGTCAAATAATTAGAATTTTATCTGACTGATACAAGCTTGTTACATCTGAGTCTGTCAATTGTGATGCTAGGAACAGGAAGATAGAAAAATAAGTTGAAAATTAAAGTGACACTTACACACTTTTCACAAAATTTTATAAATTTTTAATAAAAAAACTAAATATTGTTTGTTAAAAATGTTCGAATAAGTTTATAAAATTGAAAAAGTTTTTAAAAGTAGAATATAAAATTTATGAAAGTATAAAATAACTTAAAAAAAATAATTTTTTTAGAAATTAGAAAAGTAACAAAAGTTAAAAGTAAAAAGTTAAAAAATAAAAAAATTCAAATAATAAAATTTATAAAAATTAAAAATTTAAAAATGCAGTAGATATTTTTAAGAAGTTTAAAAAAATGATTTTAAATAAAACTTTAGTTTTTAAATAAAAATTTTAGTTTTTAAATAAAAAATTTAGTTTTTAAATAAAAAATTTAGTTTTTAAATAAAAAATTTAGTTTTTAAATAAAAAATTTAGTTTTTAAATAAAAATTTTAGTTTTTTTGTTAAAAAATTTAATTTTCAAACAAAGAATTGAATTTTTAATTTAAAAAATTAATTTTGAAATAAAAAAATTAATTTTGAATTTAAAACATTCGGCCTGTTTCACTAAAGTGGATTATCCTCATTTTCGGATTAACTCATTTTGCAGTGCAAGGAAATTTGAAATTAAGTTTTTCTGACGTAGAATTTCATGACTAGTCCTAATCCGATGAGTTTGAAAAAATATTTTTTTCTCGAAAAAAAGATATATCAAAAAATTAGTTTTAGTAAAAAGATTATCCGAAGATTATCCTGGGATTATCCTGTAGATAATCCTAAAATTTTAAAACTGAGGGGTACCAGGATTGAATTTTAGGATTATCTACAGGATTATCCCAGGATAATCTTAGGATTATCTTTTTACTAAAACTAATTTTTTGCTATATCTTTTTTTCGAGAAAAAAATATTTTTTCAAACTCATCGGATTAGGACTAATCATGAAATTCTACGTCAGAAAAACTTAATTTCAAATTTCCTTGCACTGCAAAAAGAGTTAATCCGAAAATGAGGATAATCCACTTTAGTGAAACAGGCCGATTAATTTTGAAATAAAACAATTTTAGTTTTAATTTTGAATTAAAAAAAATGCATTTAAGGTATATTTTCAAAATTTCCTACAAATACAACAATAAACTCCTAAAATATATTTACGTCAGTCTTAAAAATTATGAAAAATGTCCCAAAAATATTTTCCCAACTTCAAAATGCATCAAAATTCCATTCATTTCATTTTGTTTTGATTTCATCAATTAGAACAGTTTACTGACAATTTCTACTCTTTACTCATATTTCATGTCAACAAAGATTTTTTTTCTGTACACAAAATACAGCAATAAATTTGTATTTAAATGAAAATTTTTCACTTTGATGCTCGAAAAACATGAAAAATAGAGGAAATGTAATAATCTTTCTGGAGTCGTGTCAACTATCGAATTATGATAAGCTCTAAATTTATTTGAAATGTGAGTGTTTTTAGGGAAATTGTCGGAAAATGTTTAATAATTTGATGCTACAGATGTAAAACAATTTGAAATATCTTAAATTAAAATGTTTTGATTTTGAGCACATTTTCAGTTTAAGTTATGAATAATTTTCATAATTTTCGTTGATGTATTGAAAGCGCAAGTGTGAGTCGAATTTTAATTTTTTTTTATTAATAACTAGTAAAGTCGTTCTTCAAGCATGCTGTGAAAAACTAAAATTATTAGGGCTTCCGATGGGGAGGGGGACAAGACCCTCCTGGCTACGCTACTGGAAAAATGTTAAGGGGGTTATATTTTATATTTTAAAACCAATTAGGACGTAGTTAAAGGGGGTTAAGGAGACAATTCATCCCCTTCGATAGAAAATTTTCTTCAATCTGCTAAGTGTTTTCAGAAAAATATTGAAATCCTTTCAATTAAAACCAATTTTTTGGCTACGCCATAGCCAAGCGCTTAATCAACATTAGAGTAAATAGCCCAACTTCAACATAAACAATATTATTTCAAATTATTTCAATATACTATCATTAAAAGTTCATTTAAAAAAATAAAACAGATTCCATAATAATCAGAATTAATGATTGTAAAAAAATCTCGAATTACTTAAAATAAATTTTAAATAATCATTTCCAAATCTTTTACGTACATTCTGCGGTCGCAAGTATTATGTATGAATACAAATAAAAAATTGTAATGTGTTTTCTATTAAATATTACTACTGTATCATATTTTTATTAACATTGTTATTGCATAGAGTAAACTTCAACAAAAAAAAGTTGCGTATATCCACGTCATCAACACATCATCATCATCTTGTTGCTGACTCGATCGTTTTAAATGTTTTCGTTTCTATGCGTGCTTTGTACACACTTTTTTGTGCAGAATTTCAAGTTTCCATTGTTGTTACTGCTGCCATTAAGTCACCTTGACACGTAGAAATAAAATATGCAAGAATGGATCTATTCTTAGATTGTGTTTTGGTTGTGGATTGATATTTTGATTGGATTTTTGATTTTTTAGAAGAATTTGTTAGTTGGCTTTAGGTAGATGGAAGTACTTGACCTTCGTTACTATAATGATCACCTAGTTATGATGTCTATCATTAATAGTCATTTTCCTATGCTTCTTCCATATAAGACACTCTTCAGAAAAAATTTGGAGCATATGCTTCAAATTTGATAGATACCAAAGAATATGGATGACTATTCACATGACCACAATCAGCCACATTTGCAAAAGAGAACCTGAAAGTTTACCAATCAACACCTGCTGCCATCAACTATTTCTACACCAAATTTTTTTTGGTATCAAAACTGGTATCAAATCATTTAAATGCAAATTTTCTCTCATCAACCCAAATCTAAAAAAAATTCCAATCAAGCGCATATCCAAATGAACAGCAACGTAAATATCACAAAAAACTATTTCGATTATTTTTTATTTTCAAAACAACAGCAATAATGACTTTTTTATTCCGTTCCATTGTTTTTGCCTTTTTCTCATTCATTTCCCGTGAATATTTATGTGCCATGTCTGGAATTAAGTCGCGACGGCGATACCATTTTTTGTTGTTGGACATTCTGCTGCCGTTTTGAGCTTTAATTTTTATTCCTTTTTTCCTCTACAGAGTGTGAGACTTGATTGTTGGTTCAATATCGCGGAAAAAATAAGGAATGGAATTTTTTTGTAAAGTTTTCTGTGTTGAAGGAAGGTTTGGGGTTTGGATGATAGTCTGACCGTAGGAATGTGAATTTTGGAAGCTTGGATGTAGGTTTTAAGCTTAAGTGTACTGAAAATTTTACAATCTCATTGACTAGATCAAAGCAACTTGAAATATTGCTGGAAAGTCAACAAATGTGAATAAAAAGCAATCAAATTTCATCTCACTGCTAATTTTGATGCTTTATTCTAAAAGTAAATTCCACTAATTCACATAAATATATTTCTTTAATTCCTGTCTCGTCCTCTTGCTGCTGGCTTTCGACTAGTTGATGCACGTCTGGATCTTGAGCGACTTGCAGCTCGCTGACTACCTCGAGTTGATTTCCTGCTTTTTGAACGTTCACGACTTTTGATTGGCTTAGTGCTTGCAGTACGAGACTTGCTGCGTGTTCTATTTGCTGGACCACGACTGGTTGGTCGAGATAATGTTATTGTAGAGCTTGTTCGTGGCATGAATTCTTCATCGTCACTTGGTATTCTTGGAGATCTTCCGCGCCTTCCTGCAGATTCTAACCTCTCTAAACTCACGTCTTCCTGCGGAGCTTCATACAATTCTGCTGGTTCTTGTGGATTTTCCTCTTTAATTATAGGAGGACTGGAAATGTCATAATTAGCAACGTCGATTAAATCATCTGGTGAGATGGTGAGTTCTTCAGATAAGGGATGCTGGATTTCATTGGACATGTCAGCTGAGAAATGGAATTTTTCAAATTAATTGTGAATTTCAGGAAAATCAATAGTTTTTACTTACGTTCGAAAGAAATTAATTCTGAATTTCCAACAGGTAATGTGTTTCCGAAGCACATAATTAATTAATTCTTTATCTTGACTTAAATGATCCAAACTGTTTGAAGGATTTTTGATGAATGAGAAAAATTCAAGATTTTTGGTTACTATGATGAAAAAATTTGAAATTTTTTGATGTTTGAGTTCAGTTTATTTTAGGGTTTATTCATAAACTTTCAGCATGAAAAAGCCCAAAAAATTTAAAATTCTCCATCAAAATTAGACCAGCCCAGAATTCTATTCGCTACGAACGGTGTGTCTACATGCAATATCCACAATTTTCCATTCTATTTTGCATACCTTCGCTTACAATCGATATCATAACCTGTATTATGAATAAAAATTATCGATCTCATAAATTTCAAATTATCTTTATAGCTTCTGGCCACGTTTCCTTGTCTATGACGTCACATGTATAATAATTTTCCTTTTTTATACTCGAGCCTTTAAGCAAAATAAAAGAAAACAGAAGTCAAAAATTATCAGCAAGAAGGATAAGATTTACGATTATTGCAGGGCGTTGTATTTTGATACTGAGCAGTCTATGGATGATTTTTTAGGGACATTCAGTTCCCCCAAATTATTTTTATTCTGAATTCCTTAAAATCAAGTTTTAATTCCAACAAAATAAACTACATTCATAGCACAAAAGCGCGAAGTCTGACACAGTTCCTATATAAAAAAAATTAAACATGCCTTAAAGTAAACGAGACAAGCATCACGCATATCAAGTCACTGTCATGTTATTGACGTTACTTGTAATTGAACTCTCAACTCACCTCAAAACTGCAACAATGTATGTCTCAATTTATGGAAATTTCTTTGCCTACAAGGAAGTTATTTGCTTTATTTCTTTTTTCAATTATTTCTCAAGTTCATGTCAAGAGCTGTTCGACAATTTTATTGGTGCTGTTAATACTATTTTAGAAAGAAAAAACAAATTCAGGTTAAAGACGAAATGAAAGGTAAGGAAAGAATTTGTAAGTACATTTTATGGATGGATGTAAGTTGGGAAAATCAAATTCAAAAAATTTGAAATTCTGTGCATTAGGAACCTCCAAAAAATTTGATAAATTTCTAGAAATTTCACTGAGATTCGAAGCCTCGACTTTTTAGCAGAAATGTTAAAAATTTATGAAAAATTCAATAATTTCACTCAAAATTAACCTCCAAGCTCCTGGGGTCGGTTTCTAAGGATACCAAGCATATCCCACCTACCCTTCCCTGGATATCCCTAGAAACCAGTCCATGATCACCTCCATTCCTCTCCATAATCATCAACTCACCCAAACCAATCTCAACATTCCCACATCACCAAACAAAATTCATGCTAAACTACAACAAAAGAAGGAACATTGAATACAAAAAAGTCGCGTCATTTTCAATCAATCGATCACATGAAATGAAAGGTAAATGGGAACCAAACAAGAGATAGGCCGAGCAAGAAAGAAACATTGCGAATTGCATGAAAATTGATGCATAAAATGAATGAATAAATTGAAACATTGTGCATACAATTTTGAATATTCATTATGATGAATAAATCCAATATATATTGCATCACGACATGGCGCAAATTTTACAAAAAAATAGCTCTTTTTGTCTTGTCGTTTCTGCCATCCATTGAAATGCATTTTGTGCCTCGCGTGTGCATTGTGTAAAAATTATTGTGAGTAAGACTGTGAAGTGAGATTTGAGTGGTTAAAGTGCATTTTTAAAGGGGTATTGGTCAGGTGTTGTTTATTAAAGGATTAATGAAAAATTGTTGATGGTTTATAGATGATCATTTGGATATAACGTAGCTCTCAGATTGGGGATGGGTCAGAATTCCAGATATCCCTTAAGCTTCATAAATATTTTTTTGATTTTCCTTAATTTTTTGTTTACAGGATGGATTAGGGGTCTAAAATGGATTTTTTTGGCATCAAGCAATTCAGTTGTCATTTATGATGTCTACTTGCTTAAGTATAGCAGTTAAATGGCTCTGTGGAGTAATCGTTGGAGTGCTTAGCTCAAATTTGATGTGATAATTCAATGGTCGTCTGTTCAAATCCTGGAATTTACAAACTTGTTTGCTTTTGGAAGCTAAGATACTTCTACTGCTTAAAAGTGCTTAAAAGGAATAATGACGGTTTAGGTGATATGGAATGATGGGACGGCTTAATTCCGTCATGCTTGGAACTGAGCCATTCTCAATTCAAAATTTATTTAAAAATAAGGCAGATCAAGCAATCAGATTCTTATCAATTTTTGAGAGATTTAAATAAAAATTTGTTGAATTTATCAATTTTCAAAATATTCTCGGTGATTCCAATGAGACCTTCAAAGAAATTTTGTAGTAAAATAACCAAAACAACATCTCAGCCACAATCCCAAAACGCACCAACCCATCACCATTCAAATCCCATCAAAACCTCAACATCACTCAAAAAAAGCAACAAAATTGTACTGCATTATTGTGTTTAAATAAAAATTTCAAAAAAAACGCGAGGAGATAGCTAGAAGTGAAGTGAGATTAAGCCAACAACAGAACACACAAAATACAATTGAAATGAGTGTGATTGACAGGCTGTAATGATTTATCTTTAGCTGCAATGTATACACATTGTATTCATATTTAAATCGACTGCTTTCAATTGATATGATGAAGGCATAAAATAAAATGTTGAAGGTTCACTCCGTCATTAACATAGACAAAAGACTAGATAGATAAAAATATAGGGACGCAAAAGGGAAAAGGCACACACAAAAAAATAAAAAAAAGTGGGTGAGTCTAGCTGAAAAATTTGCAATGAAAAATTCCTTTGTGTACGGAATTAATATGCACTGCAAGATCTCTCAATATGTGCCTCATTAAAAGTCTATTTGATGCATTTTATTGCATTATTCACAAATCGTGATACACACAAATATTAGAATTTCCAAGGTCTCATCCAAACACTTTACTATTATTATTGTTATTTTTATTACTTACATTATGTTTGCATTAGCGGCATGTTTAAAGCGTTTGATGTTTGAGCTATTGTTTGAGTTAAACAAATTTATATTGGCTTGCAGTTTGTCGTTTGTCACTTAATTATGGTTATGTCACTGCTGATAACTCTAGGGGCTGGCTTCTTGGGTATTCCCTTACCATACTAAAGACAATAGCTGGGATATACAGAAACTGATTCCAAATGTTCTTTTTTAAGGCCTTTTGAAAGAAAAATCCCATTGGGTCGTTCACAAATTACGTCACGCAAAAAAACTACTTTTTCGACTTTCTCTTCCGCCCTTATCACAAATTTTCTAAAGAAAGAAACATTTGGATATAAAGGATATTTTTACAATAAGACAAATTGAAGCTTTCAGAGGACAGAGGTCAAATTTCAAAAGTAAAGGACAGTACTATGAAAAATCAAGCTGATGGTCAGCCTACTTAAGAGCCATCGTAATCATCAAGTAATCAAATTTATTTTTTTTAAAATTAATTTAATCAAAGCAACCATGAAACAATCGAAAACTGTAAAGATAAGAACCAAATTTCATCTCACTGCTAATTTTGATGCTTTAATCCAAAAATAAATTCCAATAATTCACAAAAATATATTTCTTTACTTTCTGCCTCGTCCTCTTGCTGCTGGCTTACGTCCAGTTGATGCACTTCTGGATCTTGAGCGACTTGTAGCTGATTTTTTGCTTGCAGCTCTTTGACGACTTCGAGTTGATTTCCTGCTTTTTGAACGTTGATTTGTTTTTGCTGGCTTAGTACTTGCAGTACGAGATTTACTGCGCGTTCGAGTTGCAGGACCACGACTGGCTGGTCGAGACATTATTTGTGTTGAGTTTGCAGATGGGATGAAATCCTCATCGTCACTTTCTACTTTTGGAGATCTTCCGCGTCTTGTTCCTCCTCTTCCTCTAGACTGACTTCCAGCATCTTCCAATTCTGATGGAATTGGATTAATTGAATTATCCGGTGTGTTGTTTTCTTCTTCAGTTGTTTGCTGCTGGATCTCGGAGTGTTCAACTGAAAAATTGATAGAAAAAGTTGAATTAATTTAAAATTTGAATTTCTTCGAAATTTGATAACTTACAAAGAGCTGATGACTGTTCAGCATTGTCGATACTAAATGAATCCATGATGCACATATCAAAATAATTTATCTTCTTGGCTTTTGTGAACTGAACTCTTTGAAGGTTACTGAATGAATGACAGAAAATTCAAATTTCTTGGTAACTGCGATCAAAAATTTAAATTTGAAGAAAAATTTGTTAAAAATTTTGAATTTTGAACACAAAAGTGGGTTTATAGAACTTGGAACAGATTGTTCAATATTCTATATCCTTCAACATCGACTTTAGATTCAGACTTATACCTAAAATGCGCTTATTCAAGGTCTATAACCCAACCACAGCAATCTCCATACTTATTCACCTTTTTTTTCTATGCTTAATTTTTCAAAAAAAGAAGAAAATGAAATATTTATTGTGTATAGATTGCAATTGGTAGATAGAGAGCGACAGTGTTAGACATTATGTGTGCACACATAACATGTCATTGTTACCCAACATCTCAAGCCTTTCATGCAAGTGCATTTTAATGACAAATAATTTTTTAATTGAAATGCATTATTGCATCCACAACCGATGACAAATTTTTATATTTTATTATTTTTTTATTTTTAATTTCTATTGAAGCTTCATGACAATCCGCAATTATTCATTTATGGCTGAGATGAGTCAATAAATCAATACGAATAGATTATTCATACTCAAATTGGCATGTGCAATAAATAAGTTTACAATAATCGAGTTCAGAATTTACTCGAGGCTCAGTTTGTAATGCAAACAAGTCTGAACGAGTGGGAAAAAAGGAAGTAGAATATTGAATGTGTCATTAAAGTCATGATTCAAGTGTGAAAATCGCTTTTGTTCTCAATATTGAGATATGCAAATGATGATGAATTTGTTTTTGAATAATTAAAGGTTTTCGGATTTGATATTTTAGTGCTGTGATCATGGGGACGTTGGCAGTGATGTCTTAGATTTTATAGGAGCTAATTTTAGGGAGGAACTTGATATAAAATCCAGCTTGGTGACAAAAACTAAACTTGTTGAAAAAAGCTCAACTTGACAAAAACAGCTCAACTTGAAGAAACAAAGACTCAACTTGATGAAAAAAGGATCAACTTGATCAGAAATACTCAACTTGATTTAAAAATGCTCAACTTGATGGAACAGGTTCAACTTAACATACAAAATGGAAACGATCGACTTGACGAAAATGGCTCATCTTCATGAAAAAGGTTGAACTTGAAACAAAGACTCAAGTTGATCACAAATACCCAATTTAACGTAAAAATGGTCAACTTGATGAAAAATGTTCAACTTGATAAAGACTCAACTTAACGTAAAAAAGCTCAACTTGATAGAAAAGGTTCTACTTGATGAAAAATGCTCAACATTACAAAAAGGACTAACTTTTGAAATTAAATTTTCAACTTGATCGATTAAACTTCTTTAATGCAAAATTTAAAAAACACTTGACTCAAACAAATCTAAATCCGCAATAAAAATGCACTAACTTATGATTTATGTCTAAAAATCGTATTTAATATTCATTGTCGACACTTTAACATCCAATAAATAATTTTCCTCACATCATCATTGAACAATTTCTCGATTCCTTTCAATTTCCATAACAAAGGCGATGTTCTGCTGTCGTGAATACGATGATGATTATATCTTTTAAAAATTAATCGCTATTTTATTGTTATAGCTCAAGTTGATTTTGTCATATTTGTAGAGTAATTTATAAATATAGCTGGGATAAGTTTCAATTAATTGTGTAAATAATAATAATAATGGATAACGACAAAGGGAATAGCAATGAATATAATTAACGGAATGACATCTTAATTTACAATTTGGATGTCTTTTTGACTGATTTGATGATCTTTTAGGTCAATTTTTTTGTTTATCCAACATTATGTGAGCATGTATATTGACTGATGTGTAGGAGGCACCAGCTCCAATAATCCATGCTGTATCTGCCTTCATGGCAAGAGAACATAAAATTTAAAAAAATAAAAGCTTGTAATTAATGCTCAGCCATTGAATGATTTGCAGTCTATTAATTTAAAAGTTTTCACAGCCGGCATGAAAATTAAAGCTGCAAGAAGCAGCTCGACTGCGTTGATGATGATAATTAAAATGATTTTGTTGCGTGAATTCATTTAATTAATTAAATAATCATTGTTTTTTAATAATTCAGCATTTTCTTGCTGCTCATCGCTGCCTCTGCATATTTCACGCATAAATTTTTATTGATTGAATTTACACCAAACGCATTGCTGCATGTATGCCTGTATTTGTTCATTTTACAAGTCAATTAACGACATGACAAGAATGCACACAAAGAAAATTGCAAATTTATGTCAAATTTTTCCACGAAAAGTGCCAACATGGCATGAAGTTGTTCGCGTCTTTTTTCCATGCCAATTAACACTTTTTCTTCTTTCTCAAGTCATTGACTATCTTTTGCATCAATTGAACATTGCCGCGCGACAACAGCCAATCAATTGACCTTCATTTCATTTCTGTTACTTGTTACTCGTTATTGCACTTACAGCCCGTTAATCGTTGTTGTGTCAATTTGCTTGCATTATTATTAACAACAAATCGTAACAGCACTTGATGGATGCTAATGCTTAACAGAACTTAGATGAGGAATTTGAATTTTCTAGTATTTTGGACCAGTTTGGGACTTATAAATGAAAATTTAACTAATCCCAAAGTCAAAGACAAAAAATGCAAGGAAGCTGATCAAACGAGAGAAAAGCAGCAGCAAGTGCAGAAACACGTTCGCAGTAGCAATTTGTAGCTACAAAACTGACTGATCAGCGCTAATGCGACACGATAAAATTGAAATTAACAAATAAATATTAAACATATACATGATCGATATCTGATATAGCAACAGATCTGATCTGATCGGCGATATGACACTCGGATCCATAAATGGCTAGGCTGGTGCATTAATGACAAGCAACAGCAGCAAACGATTAAAATAATTTCAATTTTTAATAGAAAAATAATCAACAGCAAATTGAGTCAGGCGAGCGACTTGTGATGAATGGAAGGAGTTATGGAACTGTTAATTGCCAATAAATGTTCACATTGGAAATGCCAACCGAATGTGAAATGCCAATAATCAAAGAAATATTTGCATAAATTTATGATTATTGTTTGTACTTAAAAAATCTCTTTTTATTTCCTTCAATAATTTGCATTTTCTGCTTCTGCTGCATGTGCTTGCTTATGACTTTATACATAAATTATATTCCCATTTATTTGTTTAAAGTCATTAATCAAATTTTTAGTGAACAATTATTGAGAAGTTTTGAAATTTTAAATTAAATTTTAATAGGCAGGCACTTGTTGGAGTTTCTCGGTTAATCTACATATTCGATCTTGTTCCATTATACATTGTATGTCCTTAGGATGATTTTGTCAGAATTTCTGGACGATGGAATTTTTGGGGTGCAGCTGTTAGTGAAAATACAGCACAAAATTGGACTTGGATTCCCATAATATAAAAAAGACATGAAATCTGCACAAAATGCCCGCAAGGAAGCCACAATCAACATCAATAAAATATCAGTTAACTTCAAATCCCTCATTTGTGTTGAAAAATTCATTAATTTTTGTGTGATTTTCAACAATTTTATTCTCAATTAACGCGAGGAAAATTCTCAATCATGCATGATTATTATTGCTATTATTATAGATCATTTTAGCAGTGATCATTTTAGACTTATGGCAAATAAATTACATTTAATTCAATTCCACCTACAATCGAGTGAGAAATGAATCAAGCTGCACTTTTTTGTTGAATTTTTCATCTCAATAATATTTGAGAATTATTATTTAAATTGAAATTCATAGAAATTTAGAGGCTGTGAGTAATTAAATGTATTGGAATTAAATCCGTTTTGAAGGTTTTGTAATAAATCATTTTGTGGACGGATGGGTGGGATATTGGGGATTGTGCATGAATTTTTAAGTTCAAAACTAGAATTACTCAATCAAATTATTGAGTTTCTTCAAGATTATAGCTTAAATTATCAAAAATCATCTAAAAATTCATTTGCCCAGAAAATCACTCATCACATCCAACGCAATCTCCAATTTCAATAAAACTCAATTTTTCCCACGCATTTTAATTCTGAAAAAATCTCCAAGAACAAGAAAAATGCAATTTCAATCAATTGTGCGTTTGTCATCGCATCATAATGCCATGCTGATCATTTATGGAAATTTAATCTCGAATCTCATAAAATTCAATTCATTTCATATTTCTTTTGTTCTTACTTATGAACTGCAGATTCTTTTAAATAACAGGAACAAAAGAAGAAGCTGCAGCAAAAAAAATCCGCATTAAAAAATACGCATATTTCCATTAGAATAAGACCTGAAGTAAGTCATCAGAATCTCCATTAACTAATGCATAGAAATGAAAAATGTGCAATTAGAGTGAGAAAAGGGTTCATTTACAAATGAATAATAGCAAAAACGTTGAGATTCCATCGCTCATTTATAAAGCTCTCAGCGATATAATAATTCTTTTTTACTAAATATGCAAATAATGAAAATGATGACAGCTTTTGTACATTTATCCGACATCTTAATGATGAGTCAGATAATGAAGTCAGAAGATTGAAATAAATTAAAGTTATGGAGGATTTATAGTTCTGAGTATTTTTTTAAATTGAGAGACGTGGGCAAGTAAATCCTTCTATCAGGGACCAGGAAAGTGTTTAGGGGCCAACTTTTTGAGGGACCTTTTTTGAGGATTTTGGGATCCTTTTTGTGAATTTTTTTTCAATTTTTTAGGGTTTTTAGGAACAAAATCCCAAAACATCCCTAAATTTTCCCGTTCATACAAAAAAATCCAAATCAAATTTTCTGGGTATGGACCGAATTTTGTTTTTAGGGGGCTTGAGTTTAGATTTTTCCCTCATATTTTTCAATTTTTGGGAGGGGTACATATCTTTAAAATATAAATATCAATCTCAAAGAAAGTCTTTACCCTTTTGGACCCAATTCTACTCTTTGAATATGTCAATGAATGAGGGAAGCTGGACCATAGCCAGAAATTATTCTGTGGAGGATAGTTTTGATTTTTTTGTTTGTACACAAATATTTAGGAGGTGCGGTTGGTATTCTTTTCTCAAAAAATACTAGTAGATTTAAGATCTTGTCCATCAAAGGGGGTTGACCTCTTGGCTATGCCCCTGGAAGAGTTAGACTTTTTCAAATGAAAGTGGAACAATTTTTATCCCATAATAAGTTTAAAATTTAATTTTTTGATCCATTTTAGCTTGAGGGGGATAATTTCTCACTAAATCGACCCCCTTGACTACGCACTTCATACATAAATGAATGAAGTTGTTAAGATTTTTTTTTACATTCATGCATAAATAATTATGTAAAATGTGCGTATTTTCAGTACTTTCTTCACATACATGAGAGTTCATTGACTTCCGTTTCCTTTTTGATATTTTCCTCTTTTGTTCTAATCTTTTCATGCAAAAATATTGCGAGATTCTGTATTTTTGAAGTTTTCCATTAATAATTCACATAAAAATATGAATAAGGATTTTACTTCAATGACTTTTTAAGGGCTTTGTGACAAGGTGAGAGAAATTTTCAGCTTAAATAATCAAAAACATTTTCCAGTTCAAACACGAGCAGCCTCTCAAAGTTATGGTTATACATAAAAAAGCATTAAACTAAAAAAATCATTCATGATAAAATCTACTATAATTAGCTATGCATGCTCGTAAACTTTCACGATATTAATGCAGAACTTTGATATTTCATGCAAAAATCGAGCTCAAGTTGATGTAATCCAACACAAAAGGCTTTTAAAAAATGCATTAAAAAATCTTTGATATTCATATCACTTCTTTCCACGCGTATATCATTTCCATTAGGCATAATTATGAAAAGTTTAGAGTTGGGGTCAATTGTGGTTATATTGGCTGTGTGGCTGACTAAAGAAAAAATCAGCACTCGAGTCTCCAATCAAGATTCTAAGACCTCAATCCCTTCATAAATCATAAGCACACCCAAATGCGCTCCATCCCCAAAACTCAAATAACCACCCAATTTGACCCTTTTTTGTTTATCGTCAACATACATTTCCTGTACAAATAAACTTACTTTTGTTCTTCGACTACTGCTATTACGCACATTTCTCTCATTATGAAAGCATTTATGGCCTCTTCTACCTATATGCTACTTGCCGTATGCAGTGCCAATAATGGCAATAGAAAATTGTAAAAGGGAACGTCATTTGCATGCACATTAAAATTAATTGTTTGACATCCATCCGGGGAGAGAAATTTAAATTGCATAGAGCACTGTACGGTTTTGGATGCGAGAATTTTGCAATAATCTGCGTGAGAAGTTGGAAGTGATGCAGATTGGCAGTGGTTGGATTGTTGTGGCTTTGAAGTTCAAAAGTTTTACAATTTTTTAAGTTCTATGAAATTAGAATTTTTTAAATTTAATAAAATTTGAATTTTTAAATTTAATAAAATTTGAATTTTTAAATTTAATAAAATTTGAATTTTTAAATGTAATAAAATTTGAATTTTTAAATTTAATAAAATTTGAATTTTTAAATTTAATAAAATTTGAATTTTTAAATTTAATAAAATTTGAATTTTTAAATTTAATAAAATTTAAATTTTTAAATTTAATAAAATTTGAATTTTTGGAGGTTTCTAAAAGTAAAATTTAGATTTTCGTAAGTCAAATGCGTCCCAAAAGCTCCTCAAGATGCCTTCCCAAACTCGACAATTCATCTTTTTTTATGCCTTTGGTAAGTCACGCATGCAATTTGTATTGCAACTTGCTATTGCATTACCTTACTTCATTTCTGTTCTCTCTCTCGTTTTCCTTCTATCAACATATCCCATAAAGCCGTACATATATGCATATTTACATTTATGTGAACATGCAAGTATTGTAAAAATCATTCTACTAATGATGCTTATGTTGCAGTCGCTGCTGTTTAAAAACTTCTTCCGTGAATGATTATTGTTTGCATTGTACGTAAAAAGAAAATTCCTTCCGTTCTCCTTCATAAAAAATGCATAAATTTTTTTCCATTTGAAGAAATGTTAAATGAGGAAGGAAAAATCTCTTTTATGCACTTAAATTTTTTCTTTTCTCTCAAAGCCTTTTTCCTTTTTTCCCTTTTTTCGGTATAAATCCTTCATCATCCTCATCAGCATGCTGAGCTGGAAAGAAGTGGATGGAATAATCTTGAGGACATTTGCATTTAATGTTAAGGAAAGAAATTCTGTCGTTTTTAGCATCAATTTTAGAGTTTTTGTGATGAACAAGCCTTTTAGGTTTGTCGCTGCTTTTGAATAACTTGGAATTGAACACAAAAACCTTTGTAATTTTGCGAATCCTTGTCATGTCGATAATATTTTATGTAAACATTGAGAAATCGGTTTTTGGTGGGAATTGAACTCCAATCCTCACAAAAGAGGTTTGGTCTGCTTCCTAACCACTGTGCCACAGAGGCATTCGTCTATTACTGGCAAATTAGTCTACATATAGCTTGATAGACCAGATTCTACTCTTCTCAGACACCAAAACCCTTCCAAGATGCTATATAAATTAGACCACTAATTGTATTTCACTCAATTTGCCTAGTTATCAATCTTAAACATATCACATCCATCATCCTGCTTCTACAGGCATTTCATACTAGCACTTTTTTTATGAATCACATTATAATGCACGAAAAAAGGAAATCTGAATCGAGCGAGACACAAGACGTCATATAGCGAAGTAGTAAAGAGTTATCACAGATGCTATGAAGGAAGTGCCTAAAGCGGAAAAAATGCAAAAATAGGAAAGAAGAAAAGCGACGGAACAAAAATGTATTGAGGGGTTGTAGAAGCACTTTTAAGGAAATTGTTGTAAAGCAATCAACATTTTTTTTCTGCTGACTTTATGTTGATTTTAATCTTGAAAATGAAGAGTTGTAAAAAGAAGTAAAGTTTCTGTGTCTATCCATTGTACATATTTTTTTCTGATGATGCTTTTATCTAAATAGATTCAGTGATGTGAAAGTTTTCTGACGCTCCTCGTTTTTGTGTCGGAAAACATGTCGAATTTGATGGGTTAAAGGCAAATTTTATGAGTGGCAATGAGACGAGGGTGAGGCACCTCATGGGTGCTTGCTAAAAATATCTAAAATGTAAATTTTTCCATCCTATTTCTAGGATTTACAATAAATGCATCCAACAGCTTTTTTATGTCCCTTTTATTTCGGCACATCCATCATCACAAAAAAATCTGTTCATTGCCTTATTTGGCCTCCTTTTTTCAGCCTTTCATTAAATCTCTAATACTTTACGGTCATAAATTTGTGTGTGCGATGCCATTTGCACAGAAAGAGAGAAAAAGAATCATTCACAATAACAATAACTCTTTTTGCATCGGTACCGATTGGAGATTTAAGGCATATGAACAATATATTACAAAAAAGTTGTAGTGAAAGTTTGTGGATGGGATGAATAGTGGGGTGGGTGAGGCGCATTTATTAATTATTAATATATCTTCAGCATTGTTAGATGACAATTTCCTGGGACTTAGGGTAATATAATTTTGTATAATTCAATATAATGAATCAGAATCAACTCTAGTAAAAATGAACCACTCTCACCAAAGAAAATCCTACCTGGATCAGACGATGTCTAACTTAGTCCCATGGATTCGAATAGAATCTCAGACAGTCTAACAGGTTCTGAACCAGAGTGGGTGTCTGGCCATCTTAACTCTTACATTTTTGTAGATTACACATCAATCAGGGGTAGTTTAGTTTAGTTTGGTAATCAGGAAACATTATTTTGTTTAACAGCAATTGGACTTCCGGCTACTTATTAAGGTTTGATCACTTTAAAATGCTCATGATCAAGACTGAGTTAGTCATCTTTGTTAAACCTAATCAATCCCCTTTCCCCTGACTATATTCCTACAAAAAAACATAAAAACCACCCAAAGTGATTTCAACCTTACAAGACGCAATAAAACACATGAAACCTAACATTCATATATGTAGTAATTCTAATGCAGGATGAATGTGCCTTTTGGCCTAAAACAGCATCAGAATCAGCAGCAGCAGCCAACAACAGCAAGATATTGGAAAGATTTATTCGGAAAGGAAATGGTATTTTGCCTGAAAGCGTTATTTTGCCATAATTCTTCTTATTAAAACTAAAATAAGAAAGAAAAAGCAAATTGGAACAGGCTAAAAATGAAGATGATGACGATCGTTACATATGGGATAAATAAAATTGTAAGATGCATGAAAAGGGAATAGAGTAAGTAAGTATATTGTACCATTGTGAAATGAATGAAGATGAAGATGATTATGAAGAAGAAAATTTTGCTATAGCTATAAATGGACATCTCTTTTACACACATTTCGTACATTTGTAACTATATACCCCCATAGGGAAATTATTTATGTGTTTTATCTACTTTTCTGTGTGCTACCGAGATACATGCTCGAAGTTTTATGTATAGTTGGCTGGAGTTATACAGGATGTAACTAAAATACATATAATCATTTGGTAATAATCTTGTTTGGCTCTTTTCCCATTCATAGAATTTTTTTTTGTTGTAGTTGAGTATTGGATTAATTTTATCTATTAGCTCATATTTCTTGAATGAATATAGTTTTGCTACTGAGACTATGCTGCTTAAATTGTTGAATTTCAGTTATTTACCCAAGTTTTTTCTTCCTTTTAGAGAGTCCCTCTCTCCCCCTTATTGTATCCCTCTAACCTGTTCCTAAACCTAAATTATACTGATTAGGTTTAGGTAATGAATGGTGTAAAAGGAAAGAGTCCAGTTCTCCACGTAACAGATTTCGTAAAAAAACAGAAAAATTCGATATGAAGTGTAACAAAACATTGACTTTCCCTCCCCCCAAGCGTTACGTAATTTGCAAACGATCCCTAATTTATTTATTTTTCAAAGATGACCACACAACAACAGACTTTCCTTCCACTTCAATGCATACTCTCATGGTACCAAACAGCTAATGGATGTACCAAGCAGCTAAATCCAGAAATTGTAAAATTCATCATATTTTATGCAAACATATTAAATTTCTCAACAAAATGCGTTCCAGCAACATTCAATAACCAACAAATCACCATCTTTAATATTTTTCTCTTCCCATTTCCACCCCATCATAGTAAATACTAGTTATATGATTTCGATATTAATATCTCGCAGTTTTTTTCCCATAAAACAATAAAGGAAACGCTGAACACAATGCGAGCGACCAAACAAACGAGAACATAACCGATCCGCACAGCAAAGTGTAGAAAAATGTCCATTTTTATCTATTCACATGCATATGGCCCATTATAAGTCTATACTTAAATATGGGAATGAGAAAGCAACGCCAAAATTATGTTTTCTGCTTCATTCTCCACTCCGTTCCTCATCCACAAATCTCTGATAGTCGCTTCCTCGTAAATTGCAAAGAAAAACAATATTGCGGCTAAAATAGCAGCATTTATATTTGCAATAGTGTTTTTATAGTACACAATGTGTGTACTTTATACTTATATTTATTTTCATTCTGCAGATATCAACATAACAATTTTCAAAAAGCGATTGTTTGAGGAAGATTGGAAGTGAGATTTTTTTTTCCTCTCATTTTTTTTTTGTTGGTATAGTTTTCCATTAAGCATCAACAACAGAGGAGGCGAAATAACATAAAAAGCTATTAACTACCGTGGAGAATCAGAAGCTGGTAAGAAATTTGATTATTATTAAGGGATTTATGACGAATTTTTTGAAGAACGCTCAGCTGAAAGGAAGCTCAGTTGTAATAAAAAAACCAACTGAATAATGCTCAGCCGTAAGAAATCTCAGTAGAAGGAACGCTCAGCTGTAAAAAAAGCTCAGTTTTAGAAATAGTTTTTAAAAAACGCTCAGCTGAAAGAACGCTCAGCTGAAAGGACGCTCAGCTGAAATAAATCTCATTTGAAGAAACGTTTAGCTGGAGAATCGTTTAGCTGTGAAAATTAACCTAAATGAACGTTCAGCCGTAAAAAATCTCAGCTGAATGAACGTCTAGCATGAGTAATGTTTAGTTATAATAACGCTTAGCTGAAAGATTCTTTATTTACGCTCAACTGAATGAAAGCTCAGAAAGAGAGAGAGAGTGGTGTTCAGCTGGAAGTATTTTTGGCTAGATTAACGCTCAACTGAAAGAACGCACAACTTAAAGGACAAACCATCACCCAAACCTCACCTTCCTCCAAAATATCAGCTAATAAAAGCATTTAAGATAAAAGAAGCAAGTTGAGTAAAGGAGGAAAAGCAAACAAAGTTAAATCACTTTTAGCCAGATCGCCATATAGATTTCAATTGTTGTGTTTAAAAGCACAACATAATCCTATAACCATAATAATAGTAATAATATTGAGAATATAAAGATAAGCATATTGATGCTTCACTTACTACTCGCTTCTGTTTACTGTGGGACTTTATTTTGCATGTGATGAAAGTGCATATTTTATAGTTATTGATGGATTTTATGAGATACAGGGAGTTTGTGGATTTTGATGGAAAGTTGGGAAAAATATTTGGATTTTGAGGTTAGAAATGATTTTCTTTTTAATTTTGAGGTTAGAACTGAAAATTTTTCGAGGTTAAGTCAAACTTTGAGGTTCTGTGCTTTCAAAATTTGCATCAAGTTCCAAATTCTGTTGTTAATGCGCCCAAACCATCATTTTCATCAATAAATTCCACTACTTCCACTCGTAACTTCCTGATCATCACCTTTCCTATCAGTTACGACCTCCACTATGTTTTTTATGTTCCTTACCTCATTCGATACTTTATTATGATGATAATGATTTAGATATCATGAATAATGTGGATTTAACGAGCCAATGGACTACTTTATGTGACACTTTTCCTTCATCATAAAGTCTCCACTGCTTATATATTTTTATTATTGAATGAACATTAAAGAAATGAGCGAAGAAGAAGAGGAAAAATATTTTTACGACTAATATTGAACAGCTTCATGTAACATAAACGTGTAATTTTCATCACACGAGTTCACTAATCGAATAAAAATTTTTTATATCTAGTCAGCGACGTGTTAAAATTTTGCTTCACACTAATAATGACTTACAGTAATGACATATTATTGTTTCATCATTAAAAATTGAAATAAAATTCAACTCGTCGCGAAATAAAAATTGTTATTTTTTTGCAATTTCTAATAAGCTTGGCACTTTGATATATGCGAAATTTGTTTTCTCTTCAGGTGCAATTATGGATTTTTGAAGCATAAATGTTAAATGTTATGTAATCTAAAATATGAAATAATTGAATGTAATGCTAGTTATGATGCTGACATTTCGTGGATTTGACATTAATGTGAATTCTGCTGTGATGTCGTTTTGAATTTTTAAATCAGACTTGAAACTAAGTTTGTCATAGTTTTGACTAGAAATTTCAGATTCTTAATCGAAAATTCCAGAATTTTGATAAGGGGCCGTTAACTTATTACGTAACGCTTTTTTGGGGGGGGGGAGGGGGGTTTGATAAAATGTGACAATTTGAAATCTTTGATAAAATATAACCAAAATCCGTCGAAATATAAATGCATAAGGGGTCATTCACTTATGACGTCCATGATTTGGGGGGGGGGTCTGAGATTTTGTGACACTTTAAATTAAAGAAATTTTTTTGAATTAACATTTTGACAAGGGGGGAGGGGGAGTCTAAAAATCCCATTTTTTGATGGACGTCATAAATGAATGACCCCTAATAATAAATTCGTATTTTTTTGGTTAAAATACATTTTTAAAACTTATTTTCTTTCAAATTTTGAAGACTTGGAAAATCATTATGTTCGAATTTTTAACTATTTTTATTGTTTACTTAATAATATTTTAATGTGTTACATAACAAAGGGGGGAGGGGTTGGAGATTTGTGACAGTTTGTGACAAAGGGGGGAGAGGGTTTCTAAAAAGTCGATTTTTTTATTACGTAATAAGTGGGGCCGTTAAAAAGAAATTCAGATTATCAGAACAACCCAGTCAGCCTTCCAGAATTGCAATAAATTCATCCTACAATTAAAGATTTTAATCAATACGCAAAGATGTCCGCAAGTATAATTAAATAAATTCTGAAAATTACAGTGCACCTAATTATCATGTTGTAAAAATCAATTCAGGCTTTAAGCAATGCGTATGCAGAACATTACAAGCATTCTACCTTTTTTCCAATAATTCAATTAAATTTAATTAATAACAATAATCGCATGCAACTTTGTAGCAATAACAATTCAGTGACTGAGTAGCGATAAGTAAAGGTGAAAATTTAAAAGAGAATATGTTGAAAGATAATAGATCGACATTGCTATGGATATACAGCTATGTTGTTATGTCTTATGCTAGATCAAGATAATAACATATCCGTGCATACACACACAATCCAATATTCACAATAATTCCGTTCGGCTATCGATATGTGCTATTGCACTCAACAAATCTTTAAATTTCTATCTCGATGCTCAATTTCTTCATTTGCACATACTCATTCATTTAATTTACCACAGATCGGAATGAGCGCACCTTTCTTTTCCAACGAAATATGTACATGCTTTATTGACGGCTTATAATTAGCGCCTCTGACTGTATGCATAAACTGTGTACATATCTGCGTATCTGCAGATTATTTTTTTTACCGAGAATTATTTTCTTTCTTAATTATTTTTAATTGAAAAAAACATGAAAACATTTAATTATCATTTATTATCCTCAACATACTCAACGCCTTAGCGGAATTTCATGGTATTGTAGTTTTATTTGAATGCTGTATGGAATGGCATCTGTAATGATAGTTGTGGCTATGCATGATAACTATGATGAGATGATGGGATGCAAAAATTTATAGATTTTGTAAACTAGAATTTACGAAACAGTGGCGTAGCCAGGAGGGGAGTCATTGGGTGGTTTTTCAACCCCTTCTTCCAACTTTCGAGAAAAATTGGCCCAAACATAAAAAATGATATTGCTAGGTTTTCTGAACTGATGATTTTTTCCCAACAACCCCCCCACCCCCTTTGTTGACAACATAATACAAAAAAATTCTTTTTTTCCTCCACCACCCTTGTTTCTAATTTTTCATTAAAATAAAGGTTCCTTTGCTTGAATTGTCACACAAATTTACACTTCCCATCCCCTAAATTGCGTACAACCTGATTACTATGGTTAATTTTTCCATAGTCATTTAACAAGAATTTAACCTTTTAGTTCCTAAAAGACGTCAAAAATAAGCCCAACCGACAAAAAAACAGTCCTGAATTAAAATTATGTGCACCACATTAATACACAGTTCTCCTTCGTCTGTTATGTACAGCCATCACTACACGAAGGAGTTGAGGAAGAAGAAGAAATGTGGGAAGAAAAGATTATTTACAAGAAAAATAAGGAAAATGAGCACGAGAGGATGAAGTATATAAGCAGAAAGTGAAAGTAAATGTCTTTTTCGCAAGGTCAAAATGTGAATTGAATTTCTTTCCCTGTTTTTGTGAGCTGTGCCAAAAAAAAATTCAGCATCAATAAATTTGGATCAATGGAAAGAAGGAAAATTGAGGAGGAATTGTTAGACTTTTTTTAATTGAAGGCTTGAATTATTTAAGAAGGAATGGATACATTTTTAGGACAGCTGGGTAAAGGCGTAGCCAGAATGGGGTACAGATGCAGTTGGGGTCGGAACCCCCTTCGAGATTGAAATTTATATTCGAAACATTTTAGATCCCTTCTAAAAAATTAAAAATGCATGTGAAAAATTCCAGACCCTCATTGGAAAAATCTCTGCATTGACTTCTGTCCTGGGGTATCTTGAGGATAATTCATCATGCTGATATCAAACATTTTGCATTAACCCACCAAAAACAATTTTATTCCTTGGCCATTGATATGCTGATGGCATAAAACTATCATGTAAATTTTATATCTCCTCATATCTTCACTGCAGACTGAAAATCATGTCAAATTGTGTCAAAACATTTACAAACCTTTCATAAAGTATTCACAAAACGCTTAATGTCTTTAAAAGGCTCTTGCCTACGTGAAATTCTTTAACAAACCTTTTTCACAAATACAGACACATTTACGCATGTTGAAGGAAATTTATTTCGTTACATATAGCCATAGCTATAAAAAAGCGCAACGATATGTGTACGATATTTTTTTTTCTGCCCGACATATCAGAAATAAAAAGAAGAAAAAAAAGTTTTCATGGAAGAAAAACGAGCCTTAAAATTATTGATATTTCTCCTCTTTTTCTTCATTCTCTCGTAGTCTTTTGTCTCTCCATTTCGCTCTCACGCTCGACATTTGTACTATAGATTGAGAAAATAAAAACAAAACGAAGCTAGAAAAATTAGTTGAGAGTTGAAGAAGGGCAGAAGGCTCTGACGCACCAATTAATAGTATTTTCAATTCAGATTTTGAAGTTTTTGATCAGTTGACATTTTGTGTCAATTGATCAGGGTTTTTTTTGCTTCATTTGAAGCAGAATTATTTGCTTTAATTGATGCAGAATTCTTTGCTTCATTTGATAGAGATTGCTTTATTTGATGCAGAATTCTTTGCTTCATTTGACGCAGAATTATTTGCTTCAATTGATACAGAATTAGTTGCTTCAATTGATGCAGAAATTTTTAGCTTTATCAATTTGACCTTTGAAATACACAAACTCCAGCATACCCAAAACTCAGACAAAAAGCTGAACAGACAATCGATCAAATTACAACCAAAATCGCATATCCCATTAAAAATACTGACGTCAAATGTGCGTAGAGAGCATCGAGTAGTATAATGATGTAACCCACGCATTGTGCGTAAAACAGCCCCATAAAGCAAGTAAAATAAGATACGAGAATGAAAAACAGAAGAGGAGAAAGAAGGAAAACTGTCGAAATAAATTCCACTTCCATATCTAAAAGCAACAACAAATTGCTTGCATTTTTTTGTGTCGAGAGTCTCGTAACAGAAAAAAGGAAGAAGAGCTTACTGTAAATGTATTTGTAATGTTGTATTTTTTTCACTCTGCTTCCCATGTTGTGTCTACAAAATCGTCCGTACTCGGAATATCGTGCGTATGTCATTTAATAATTCATTCTCTGTTACACGTTTTGTAGGATGTGAAAACAGAAGAAAAAAATTTAACTGGAAATGGGAAAATGTTTTACATCCAATTGGGAATTAAGCCTTTCGTTAGATAATGCGGAAATTTTGTATAACGTAGCAAGATGAGTGCCTGGGTAGGTGGAAAGTTTCTAGCCCTCGAGTGTCGTAAAGCTCTTTAAAAAAATCCTTTTTGCCTTAAAGATTGCACGTGCTTATGTCCTACGTTGACTAGATAAATCTTGACAATATGTGACACAATAGGTGAGGTAAATTGTGTTATGGAATTTTTCATTTGGGACAAATTTTCAAGTTCAGTCGTGTCTTAAGTATTGCGAGGAATTTTTTTGATGAAAAAGGGAATGTTTTTTAGACAGAAGATGGGATGAAAGAACAAGAATTTTTAATTATAGTGTGATTTGACTCGTAATATCTTGAAAGTACTGAAGATACCTAAAATATTCTGGATTTTCTACAAAACAAGTGATGAACATATCCCTTGGGGTCATTCAAAAGTGGCTTTTTTCAGCAACTGAGATTTTTTGACCCCTTATTTTGTATAGAATAATGTTCATATTTTACAAAAAAAAATACTTAAATATTGAGATTGACGACCTTTTTGGAAACATGCATGAAATAACTTGATCTTTTTTGGCTTTTTCTTTAAAAAAAACTCTGTGTCTGCTGCTCCAGGAGTCGGTTTCTTGGGTATACACTAGGGGTGGGTATATCCTAGGGGTATAACCTAGGGTATACCCCAGAAGGCAGCTCCTAGGGCTAATCTCATTCTAAATATTCATTGCTAACTGACCTTTGATCACTTTAGTCACTTCTGCACTCTTGTGAATGACTTCCTTATATTTTATAACCCTATCAATTTCTGGAACTATTATAAAGTAATAAGAAAATAATCTAGAGCTGCGTGACATTTTTTTTATAAAAAAATTGTATTATTGAGGAACAGTAGGAAGTCAATAGATCCCATTTCATAATTATCATCATTTATGAACGACTCCATTCAGTTCAGCATCATTCTAACAATTTTAATAGACCTGTCTCATTTATATTTCGCTCAATATTACAATGAACTTTGTTTACTGCAATTTCTGCATTATTTTTAAATTTATTGTGCACTTCCTCCAATGACGCGAAAGACAAACTATCTGTTTCATTGTCATTCACTTCTCAATATCAATATTGTCAATAACGTTCAACGACCTGACATTAAAATTACTGAAGCAAACAAAAAAACCCGAAAATTGCTTAAAATTCACATTAATTACATTTTAAATAAGCAGAATGTGCGTGTGATATGAATATTCAGTAGCTGTCGAAAATAATATTCGATATTGAGGTGAACAAACTTGTGAGTCATGATAAGTTCGACGTGTAAGCCCCAATGAGAGCTTATCAAAGCTCATTCAGAGCAATATCCTTGAATGATTTGACAGAAATTATATTATGATTAATCGCCTAGAGTCGTAATTAATGCGGAAAAAGTGTCTGTTGTGTAGGAAAAAAAAAAGATAAAAAGAATTTGAGGTTATTGAACCGATACAGCAGTGAGAATAATGATATGGTGACTGAATATGAATCATTAATAAATGTGTATCAGAATAATATTGCTGATGTGTACCTTCATTGAGCAATGTGGGGCACAATTGTGACTGTAAATGACACATTTTTATTCAAGAAAGCCAACAATCAAGCCAAATTGCATGCAAATCCCTCCCATCCACTAAATAAATCTTCCTGAACAAAAGTGAAAGTTTTTTTTATGACAAAAAGTCCCCAAAATTTTTTTCTCATCATTCTTTTGTCCTTCTTTCCTCGACTTAAACTAAAACTGGCTCTAATCTGTGATATTTCAAAACATTTATCACAAAACAATGAGAAGGCACACAAAAAAGAAATTAAATATAATTTTTGGGAGAAATTTGGGGATGGAAAATGAAAAGAAAAATTAAATTTTGTGTTGAAAGGTCGTCATTGAAATCATCTATTATGAATGAATGGATGAAATGGTTCACATAAAATATTCTGTATTTAACAGGATTTTATGGATGGTGTGTGGAAGCTGTTCTTATTTTGACTGGATGACTTAATGAAAATCTTTGTGAAAATCAAGAATCTAAAAATTTATTACGGATGACTTTGTCAGACTTAGATTGATAAATTAGTGCACATATAACATTATTAAATTTAAACCCAGATCCGAACACCATCAGACCTCTTTGTTTCATACTAGAGCTGTTGGTTTGGCCCCAGTGACTAAGTCTCTAGCCTAGAATTTATGCATAGTTCTATTCTAAGGCTAGACTTCAAAAACTGATTGTGCATGTATCATTTTTTATCTATCAATTCCATAAAATATTTGATTTGAATATTTGAGGTTTAGACACCCTCTGACTACGCCCCAGGGGTCTGTTGCTCGGTATACCCTACCCCAGGGGTTATCCTAGGGGTATAGCCTAGGTTAATTCCTTGGGTACCCTTAGAGTATAACATAGGCTATACCCCCTAGAGTAAACCCTGTGGTAGTGCATACCCTCTAATCGTACTAGCATCAAGAAGTCTGCTTGCATAATGTGTATTATAAAATTGCTGAACTTCACTTCAAAAAAGACGCTTTATCCACAAATTTTCAAATTCCAGAATTTTTAATTTGAATAATTTTTTTTGCTGCTTTAATTAATTTTTCTCAAATGTGCATTTTCATAACACCTAAAAACAAGAGTATGAGTAACAAAGAAAAAAGGGACTAGCAAGTAAGAATCTACTGCGTATGTATATGTGTTTTTGGGGGGATAGAAACAATTGACATCTAATTTTGGCATTAATGAATGCAGACCTTTTTCCCTTAAAATTGTTATTTATATCCATCCACCACCCCAAATTCCATGCACAAGTGTTTATATACAGTATATAATGAAAGAAAAATCCACCCTTAGGGATCTCACTTGAGTATATTTATATGTGAGATTATTGCCATTGTAGGGTGTGGCTACTCTATTTTATTTATGTATTCTGCTTCCATGAAATTTTGACTTGTCACATGATTGCATCAGTGAGTCTAAGAATAAGAATCCTTATCATTTGTGAGTTGACTAGTTTTAATCTCGACCATAGAAAATAATTTCATTTCAAACAAAAAAATTCCTAATCCCTATCATCAAATTATGTCCCTTGAATATGGTAAATCCCTATTATTATGGATGTTTATTGTGTGTATAAAACGTACAATGGAATTATCTATGCCGAAGGTAAGGTAAAAGAGAATAAAATTGAAAGTGATAAAGAATAGAAAATGATTGCTAGGACTTACGCATATCACGACTATTTTAAAATTAGAAAATTTCCTGAATCTCATCTCTTTTCGGAAAAAAGAACTTTATATTTTGGATTTTATTAGAATGTGATGTAAAAAATGGCAAGAGAAAGAAGAAAGTAATGGAGAATTTAGCATATTGATGGTTGGATGGAAAATAAGTTTGGAAATGATAATGATTTTGGGGATGAAGCGACGCTTTAAAAGATCAATAATTAGGAGCATAACTTGACTTGTGAATCGTCGCTTTTTGAAGCTTATTTTTAAGTCGTCGCCTTTTGAAGCTTTATTTTTTTAAGTCGTCGCTTTTAAAAGTTTAAGTTTTGAGTTATCGCTTATTAAAGCTTTACTTTTGAGTCGTTGCTTTTTGAAGTCTGACTTTTGAGTCGTTGATTTTTAAAGCCTTACTTTCAAGTCGTTACTTTTTAAAGCTTTACTTTTGAGTCGTCGCTTCTTCAAAACCGACAGTCTGACAAACTTTAAATCCAACCATCACTGTACAAATTTCGGAAGAAAATTTCACCAACCATTCGGTGTGCATAAAGAGGAACAGAATTTCTTTCCTGCAAGTCACCAACGAAAGAATGAAAGATGTTGATTAAAAATTCAAAGCATGATCTCATTCCATTCTCGATTCATTGTGTCATTTGTACTCCTCGTCGTTCATTTTATCGTATTCTCGTGCTCATTTTCTCTTACTATCATTTCTACTACATATCGAAATACACATAGTGTGTTTCCTTACAGTAAGCAGAACTTTGAAATGGCACGGAATAAAAAATAAGAAAGATTTGCATCAATTTTGTCACATAAAATTGTAAAATTCATTGATATGGAGGAACGAAAAGAAAAGCAAAACAAAATAACGAATTGGAAAAATTTTCATTTTTGTTATGCTGAATCAGAAATGCGAGCTTGCTTCCCTTACATACAATTATAGTTCTTCTAAGCAGATAGAAAATCTTCTTATTTATCGAACTCATTCCATGTGACTTTCTTCAACCCCCTTTTCATGTATGTGTCTCTTCCTACATGCTACATTTTATGTAGATTATATGAAGGAAAGGAAACTATCAAGAACAGCAGTAGGAGCAAAAAGTACAAGCAATCTAGGGAAGAAATTCAAGCCACAAACAAATTGCACATCTTAATGGGAGAAATGGATGAAAATTGTCCTCATATCGTATTTTAGGGATGCTGTACACTTGACTTGATTATCAATTTGTCTTGAATTGTTTCAATAATTTAATAGATAGTTTATTTTAAAAACCAAATGGAGAGCATTACAAAAATGAACTTAAAAATTTAAATTTTTGAACCTCCTCTTTCCCCCTAAGTGATACGTAATTGGTAAACGACCCCCCATGTTCTTCAGAAATATATGACATTTACATGGATATTTCAAAATCCGAGCCCCTCTCCCACTTGATACTACCCTGAAAATAAGGAAAAAATATACAATTAATAAATAAAAATCATAAATGCGCTCTAATATCCACCAAATCTGTCAAAAATCCCCAAACTCAAGATTTTTGGTTAGCATTTAAAGCAGCACGAATTATGGCAGAATGAGATTCACTCTAATTTAATATTCACAACGAAAAACTAATTTAAAAGCCTTGCCTTTTTCTTCTTTTCTCTCCTCATTCTATTGCCATTTTTCTTCAGCTACGATTGGAATCAATAATAATAATAATAACAGCAACAATAATAAGCACAGAATGTATGTAGCTGTAAAGAAGTGTCTCAGTTGCATGGAATGGTAAATATATTGAATGAGCTATAAATTTTGTTCTTCCAAATGCCGTATATAGCACACAGACATTTTTTTTCGTATATATTTCGTTCATCTCTCACTCCTTAGCATAGATGGTCTACGTGTCTTGATATACCGCAATGTCTCTCATTCCATTTTCTTTTCTGCTTTTCTCTATGATGATATTTATGTACAGCCTCTCGTAAATATCTAGGACTTTCACTTTGAGGGAGTAAACTCTCATCCCACACGACACGTTGCTTTTTTCCATCCTGCGTGTACGGAATTAAAAATTATTTTTTTGTTCCTTTACATCAGCATCCACATTGAATGAGCACCCAAGTGAGAATAATCTGCCATATTCATGAATTAATGAATATCATCAATAATTCTTCTAATGTCGCAATCATTCTGTGTGTGCATGTACAGAACAATACATTGTTGGTAATGTCATGATGATGATTTTTTTTCTTCCCTATGACATATTTGCATGACCTTGAATGTCTCTCCATTATTTCTCTCGTTCTCAATTTTGGATGCTCATTTTATGATATATATCATTTTTTTATTCGGGAATATGGAGGAATGTGGAGAGATGCTGAATGATGATTGAAAGAAAATGAGGAGCAGAAATTGATTTTTTGATGAGATTTGCGAGGCTTATGATGCTTATTATGATGGTCTTTTGTGGATGGGATAAGATTAAAAAAAAATTTTTTGAAGGACTGCTTTGCAAAGTTTGGAATAAAATGTCTGATGATCGAGATGGTGTCCATGTGGTGACTTTTATGGGGTGTCTACCAATTGGACGCCATACAAATGCTACACGGTAGCCTTTTTTCTGGTCAGGTATGAAAACAGATCTCTAGATATCTAGATACAATCACCTAACTAACAACCCTGATATAAAGAGTAATGACCTAAATTTTAATGAACTTTGTAAGTAGAAAGAGGTCTAGCCAGTGAAAATGCTCATGATCCTTACTTCGTGTTCAAGATATCGAAATCTGAACCAGGATGCCTCAAAAATCTTCCGATACATCGGAAATATATCTATATCCTATTAGAAAATCCACATTCCAATTAGAATCCAATATAGTTCTCAGAATCTCACAACCTATAGCCACAAAGTCTGCCATACCTTCTATTCATATCCTCATATTTCTTACTACATTCCAATTAAAATCCTATCAATAAACCAACTTACATAAGTCCACGTGTGCACATCCAATGCAATACAACCTAATCACAAGAAATTAAGGTGAGAGAGACAGAAAATGAGAATGAAAATTATTGGAAAAAGAAAAAAAAATCAATAATAGAATTTTTTTTGGTGAAGAAGAAGGAAAGAAAAAAATAATAATAATATTGAGTCTGTCTGGACGTTAGCAGCATGTGTGTGTTTGTGTGTTTGCGCACTTTTCTTTGTATTTTTTGTGTATTTTTCATGAGAGAATTTTTTTTTCATTGACTGCATTCTCTACAACCACCTAGATGGGAAAATCTTTATGATGTTTAGTCATTTCTTCTTATTTTTGTGTGTTTTTTACATTCGGTGGTCTCGTGGAAATTTTTAATTTGATTCAAATTTTTCGTTGATTAATAATTTTGGTTGATGAGGTGTAGGAGAAATTTTTTGGATTTTTTGGTTTACTTTCACAGATTTTTGGGTTAGAATAGGGATTGAATAAATTTAAGAAATTCATCAAAATTTGATAGATATTCACCAAAGTCAAAAATCAATTTTCCAAAATTTCAGATTATTTCACCAAAAATTACCAAAAATCCATCAAATTTTAAGATAAATTCACCAAAGTTTAAGAATTTTTTTTCCCAAAAATTGAGATAAATTCTTCAAAATTTTAGATAAATTTTGGTTAAAATTTGATAGAAACTCACCAAAGTTTGAGATAAATTCACCAAAGTCACCAAAGTTTTAGAAATAATCAACAACTTCGAGAGAAATTCACCTAATTTTAGAGAAACTCACCAAAGTTTGAGAAAAATTCTTCAAAATTTTAGATAAATTCACCAAAGTTTGATAGAAACGAGATAAATTCACCAAAGTCACCAAAGTTTTAGAAATAATCAACAACTTTGAGAGAAATTCACCAAATTTTAGAGAAACTCACCAAAGAGTTAGATAAGTTCACCAAAATTCGAAAAAAAAATTCACCAAAATTTGATAGAAACTCAACAAAGTTTGAGAAAAAAATTAACAACTTTGAGAGAAATTCACCTAAATTTGAGATAAATTCACCAAATTTTAAAGAAATTCACCAAAGTTTGAGAAAACTCACCAAAGTTTGAGAGAAATTCACCAAAATTTAAAAAAATCTCTTACCTTATGAATTAATAGTATCCCCATCCCTCAAACCCACCCATCAATAATTTTCCTCCAAAAAAGATTAAAATCAATAAAGATAAAATAAAAAAAAATAAAAAATATTCCAATATCAACTCACGGTCATTTCCCAAAAAGAACGAAAGAAAAGAAGGAAAAAAATCCATAACCTCAACAGTCCTCATACATCTCCCATTCTCGCCCTAAAAAAGTCGAGATTTTCTCAGCAAATTTTGCGAGGAGGAAAAAAGGGAAAGAAATTTATGTGTGAGGGATAAAAATCATTACTTTTTATGTTACACAATGTTAGCATGAGACATTTTCTCTCACGTTCTTTTCTCTCTCACTCTTTCTCTCTCGCGAGTTACATTTACAGACTTTCTCAGTCAATAGACTCTTCCTCTCACGTACTGAGAGTACACATCGTGTGTCTATGAATTTTTCCCACACGTATTTACACAAAATAGTCACAAATACATGGACGCAACTGAGCGAGACCAAAACATTCGCTCTCATTACGTCCGTTTATGCCGTCATTGTGTAATCATATTCACACCAATTTTAATTGTGTGTGAATATATTGTTTTTGGTATTTCAGTGAAACTACTTTTTTGGACTTGCTGCTTCAGGCTTGCGGAATCGACCCATAGTGTTCAGTATGGAAAGTCTGTGCCTAAAATTACCAATTTAATAGTGAAAACCGCATCTCGATTGGTGCTTCCAGTGCCGAGAAATCGCAAAAAAACGCTTTCTGTCATTTAGCAAGTTAGTTAGCAAGTTAATTTCCGCGATAACTCGATTCAAACTCAATATTAAGACTTCCGGTTTTTTGCATCTGATAGATATTGTGTATGGCAAGAGCTGTATAGTTTTTGGAGTCATGACATGCAGCCAGTAAGGCACACGGAACGAAAAGGTGCGATTTTTGGTCAAATTATAGCCGATTATTGCAAAACACATTTTAATTTTTTCATAGAAAAGGAATGTTTTGACCAAATGAGCTGAAATTTGGTACGTTGGTTCCTTAGCTGTGCCTGAATATGGAACCGACGCCATTTTGAATTTCGAGGGGCTAGAAGCTACGCAAAATTGATTTTTGCTTTAACTTTGACCAAATGAGCTGAAATTTGGTATGTAGGTTCCTTTGTTGTGTCTGAATACGGAACCGACGCCATTTTGAATTTCGAGGGGCTAGAAGCTACGCAAAATTGATTTTTGCTTTAACTTTGACCAAATGAGCTGAAATTTGGTATGTAGGTTCCTTAGCTGTGCCTGAATATGGAACCGACGCCATTTCGGAGTTCGAGGGGATAGAAGCTACGCCAAATTCATTTTTGCTTTAACTTTGACCAAATGAGCTGAAATTTGGTATGTAGGTTCCTTAGCTATGCCTGAATATGGAACCGACTCCATTTTGGATTTCGAGAAGGCTAGAAGCTACGCCAAATTGATTTTTGCTTTAACTTTTACCAAATGAGCTGAAATTTGGTATGTAGGTTCCTTTGTTGTGTCTGAATACGGAACCAACGCCATTTTGAATTTCGAGGGGCTAGAAGCTACGCAAAATTGATTTTTGCTTTAACTTTGACCAAATGAGCTGAAATTTGGTATGTAGGTTCCTTAGCTGTGCCTGAATATGGAACCGACGCCATTTCGGAGTTCGAGGGGATAGAAGCTACGCCAAATTGATTTTTGCTTTAACTTTGACCAAATGAGCTGAAATTTGGTATGTAGGTTCCTTAGCTATGCCTGAATATGGAACCGACTCCATTTTGGATTTCGAGGGGCTAGAAGCTACGCCAAATTGATTTTTGCTTTAACTTTTACCAAATGAGCTGAAATTTGGTATGTAGGTTCCTTTGTTGTGTCTGAATATGGAACCAACGCCATTTTGAATTTCGAGGGGCTAGAAGCTACGCAAAATTGATTTTTGCTTTAACTTTGACCAAATGAGCTGAAATTTGGTATGTAGGTTCCTTAGCTGTGCCTGAATATGGAACCGACGCCATTTTGGAGTTCGAGGGGCTAGAAGCTACGCCAAATTGATTTTTGCTTTAACTTTGACCAAATGAGCTGAAATTTGGTATGTAGGTTCCTTTGCTGTGTCTGAATATGGAACCGACGCCATTATAGATTTCGAGGGGCCAGAAGCTACGCCAAATTCATTTTTGCTTTAACTTTGACCAAATGAGCTGAAATTTGGTAGGTAGGTTCCTTTGCTGTGCCTGAATATGGAACTGACGCCTTTTAGATTTCAAAAGGCAAGAAGCTACGCCAAACTAATTTTAATTCAAACTTTGATATTTTTGACTAAATAAGCTAAAACTTTACGATTTTTCGTAAGTCTTGTTAGTAACATAATACTAAGCTATGAATGAAAAAATTTGAAACGGTGTGAATATGCCCATGAAGCGTGATCGCTTCATTACTAGTTGTATTTGTAAAGTGTCTGCAAAATTAAAAATTCGATAAATTTGAAAATTTTAATTTTAATGATTTTCAGTGAGTTGAAATGTCGTGAAAGGTCATTAGAATTAGGAGCAGAATCGAAGGCTGTCAAAGTGAAATCGAGTGTCACTGAGAATTGTCGTGTGACAAAAAGCAAATTGCAAAAAGTCTAAAAATTCTCAATAAAAATTGCATATTCAGTGTAGTGAATTTTGTGTCTGTATAATGAGAATCTACATCTATACATGAGGAGTTTTATGACTGTATGTGAGAGTTGATGGATGTATAAGTGGAAAATATAATGAATTAAAGAATGTAGAAATTATGCGAGACGTTTTCTACATCGCGGTAAAAAATCGATCCCTTCACAATCGTCTGTATGCTTATGCGAAGCTAGACAGCTTCAATACAACTGTATATGTGAGCCAGACAGTCGCATACATGTACAGTCATAAAAACGAAAACACCGAGCGAGTCGAAAACAAAAAAAGTATTTTCGATGAAGAATATTTAGTCTTAGAATACACTTCGGGAACGTTAGTTCGGGAAACGTGTGTGTAATAAGAAGATTTTTTTAATTTATTTTTTTGGATGTAAAGGAAGGAAAAATACAAGAAAAATTCTTTTCCTAAATGCACTTTTATTAGGGAAGAGAAATTAATTGAAAAAGTTTTTGTGAATGCCGATCAAAAAAATAAATATTCAAATAAATTTACTGAAACTAACCAGCAACAACTCGTTCATCAAAAATTTATAATTTTTTTCTCTTATTTCATCGTTTATTTGCCGAGACAGAAATATTTATTTTGTTTGTGCTTATTTTTTTCGCAAAATAAAAATAAAATAAATTTGCGGAAATTTTAAATTGAGATTTGAAAATGTGAGAGAAAAAATTTGATGAAAATTTAGAGAAAATCGAGAAGAAAATAAACTGTGGAAAAATTAGATTTTGTGAAAAATATTGAAGAATTTGAATTGAAAAATTGAGAATTTCCCAAGAAAATTTGTGTAAAAAATAATGTTGAGTGTGAAAATTTCTCATAAGTGTAACTAAAAATTTTCTCAGAATTTGAAATAAAATTTTGAATAAAAATTCTGGTCAACTTAAATTTTCAATAATTTAAAAATAATAATTTTGTGGTTGAAAAATTCCTCAAATCATCAAAAATAATTTCTGACAGCAAAAACCGAGTGCAAAAATCACAAATTTCAAAAATAGTCAACAAAAAATATTTTTCAACCCAAAAAAAATAAAAAAAAAATCCGAACCAACCAGAAAATAAATGTCAAAAACCCGCTTAGTGAAAATTTCAAAATTTCACCAGAAGAAAAAAATCGCAAAAAATAAAAATTTCCTAAAAAATGTGAAAAGTGAGCAAAATTTCTTTCCTATATAAATAAAAAAGTAAAAAAAAGAGTTAAAAAGAAGAATCCACACATATGTATATGTATATTTGTGAAATGTGCGAAGAATGATCTAAAAATAATTTATATATAAAATAAAAGTAAAAGAAAAAAAAGGAGATGGCAAGGAGAAAATGTGAATTGAAGAGATCTGTGAGTGTCCATCTAAAAAGAAAATAATTATAAAGAGGAAAGAAAGAAAGAAAAAAATTTTAGTGCCAAAAAAAATCTTTTGCACAGATTTTTCAAATAAAAATAAATTTGTGTCGGAAAGGAGCAAAAGAAGTGTGTGAGAGAGAGCGAATAAAAATAAATTATGCATTGCAATCCAAAAATAATTTCAAGCTGAAAATAAAGAGAGTGTAAAATGTGAATGAAAATGATCAACATGCAGTGTAACGCACAAGATTAATCAAAATAAAATAGAATTACAAATAATTTGCACCCCACGCAAAGTAAATCGTGTCTAGTGAAACGTAAAACTAACAAATTTAACTAATTAACCATGACAGAATTAAGTAATGTACTCAAAACCTACCAAGATAATGCACTAAAGACGCTTCAAGGACCAGCCAGTCTATTCTACAATACACATCAGTACCATAAAGGTCTTAAGCGTGAAATTGACTCACCACCGCCACAGGACGATGATTTTAAGCACACATCACCGTCACCAATGCAATGTAATATTTCTATACCATCCGGCACTGTAATAGAGCGTGCAGAGTCTAATCGTCAAATTTCAACACCATCAACGCCGCCACAGCAGCAACAACAAAGTCAACGTGACTTCTGTCCATCGCCACCGATCACATTTGTACCAATGATGCAACCAATTCAATCTCAGCCAATTCTAACAGCACCAGACAGTGAATGTGGTGAGCTTATGGAATGCATTATCGAGGGACGTCCAATTGGATGTTTTCAAGTTGGCGGTGAGCTTCGACTTTGCTTTCCACAAATCCTCAACAACATCCTCCCAGACTTTCCGCTGGAACGAATTCATCCAACAATTGAGGATCTACACATCCACTGCTCACTAAGTACGCCCGAGCAATTGGCTGAATTTAAACGTGCAAAAATTTTACCACCAAACGTCCCACCATGCGGTCTCATTACACGCACAAATGCTGAACGTCTGTGCAGTGCACTTTTACATAAATCCGTGAAGAAGAAGGACATAAATCATCAAAATTATTTCTCATTTCGCGTCTATCATCGATGCTTTGGTAAATCCGAGGGCATTTGTACACCAGAATTATTTACATTTAGAGATCGCGAGTGCATTGAATGTGTTGAATGTCATGGCATGTTGGCACCAAATAAATTTGTATTGCATGTGTGCAAAAATAAACCAAAAGAAAATTCAACATGTCATTGGGGTTTTGAATCAAATAAATGGCGATCTTATATTCATGTTGCAATGAGTGAGCCTAATCAGGAGAAATGTACGCGATTATTGGATGAAATGTTTGCACTTGAAATTGACTTTGAGCGTGTGCTTTATGAGGCGAATAATCAAATGGAGGAGTCGAATAATTTGAAACGAAAGGTGAGTTTGGATTTTTTTTTCTTTCTTCGGGAGATTTTCATTCAGCTTGTTCGTGGGGAACAACGATTAATTTTACAGCAATTAGGGTTAAAAATTCACAACAACTTCACTACACAAAATATTTAATTGTGAACTAGTAGTAGGATTTGTTCACTGGTTATTGGGGTCAACTTGTCTAGCTTTTTAAGCGACAAGACTGATTTTAGGGGATTTTCAAAAATTCAATTTAGTTTATTAATTAAATATTCTTTTTTAATCTTTAAAAAATATTTAAAATATTTTTAACATTAAAATCAACTTTTCAAACCTTTTTTAAATTTTTACTAAATTTTTTTAAATTTTTAGAAGGATTTTTTTTTCTGTAAAATTTATTTCTTTTGAAAATTTCAAAAAAATTTATTTCTTTTGTAAAATTTTCAAATTTTTAGAAAAATTTTTATTTCTTTCATAAAATGGAAAATTTTAAAAAAATTTAAAAATGAAAAAATTAATGGTTTAGATTAAAGATTAATTTCTTTTTTTGGAAACAATTTTTTTTAAAAAAAAATCAAAGTTTAAAAATGTATTTTAAACTTATCCAGAAATTGATTTTTCAATTTAAAATATTTTAAATTTTGTTTCAGTAAAGCTTTTTTAAAAAGTTCTAAAATTTAAAAAAAAACTAAAAAAAACTTCTTGAAGATTTTTAAAAAGAATATTAAAAAATTGAAGGAATTTGAATTTAAAAAATTTAATTTTATTATTTAAAATTTTTATAATTGAAATTCTGATTTTTTAATGAAATTTATTTTAAAAAAAAATAAGAATTTTTTTGACTTTTGAAAAATTCTTTTAATTTTTTGGAGGGATTTCATAAAAAAATTAGAATAAAACCATTAAATAAATGATAAAGTAAATTCACTTAAAAAATCTATATCAATCCTTACTTTTTGATTCATTATTGTCAAAAAAATAATTTTAAAAAAATCCCATTAATACCCCAAAGACCCCCAAAATTAAAAACTATCTAAAAAAAGGAAAATCCCATCGATCTCAAAAATGGAATAAAAAGTGAAGTGAAATAATAAAAAGAATCCGAGCAAGTCTATAAATACGACAAAAAAAGTCCGTACAAAAAATAAATAAATAAATAAACTAAATTAAAAATAAATGAGAAATTTGTGAGAACAACCCGATGTATGTGTATATTTATAAATTTTATTTAAATGAAAACAAAATTTGGCAATGTTGCAAAACGAGTGAAAGGAAAAAGAAAAATTGATTTAGAATTCTACAACAACAACAAGGAGGAATAAATGCGACAAAACGCGACGACCGTGTAGTGTGTGAAGCTAAATTACGCGCGCTACGAGAGAAATGAATAAGAAAAATAATCGAAATTTGGATGTTTTGATTATGTTGTGGTCAATGTTTCAATCATTATCAATTTATAAGGCATCATCTCGTGAGAAATAATCAAACTTGTTTATTCTCTCAGATTATTTGAACTTGAAATAATATTTTCTTCTTATTCATATTTACCATATGATTACGCACCCGAATTTTAAATAAATTATGACAAATGATAAGAAAAATTACGTAACTAATGACATTAAAATAATCATTGAAGAGAAAAAAGATGTTGATGTATGAGCACATTGTAGATTTGAATCAATTTTATGACCCAGTGCACTATGGGAAAAAATTGAAAAAAAGCGGCCATCCACTTTTTTTTGGGAATGTTTCAAATATCCATTCCAAAGTAATTTATTTTTATAGAGGACATAAAAGTAGACTTGTATGCCAAATTTCAGGTCATTTGGTGCTGCTTCCTCGATTCTAGGGCTGTTTGAAGTTGAAAAGGGGTCAAAAATCCATTTTTTTCACACCATATTTAAACTGAAAATTCTCTACAACGGTTAAAGATATTGAAAAACGGGTTTCGGTTCCTAATAGTACTATATAGGAGCTTTATTTTGGCATACTACAAAGTTTACAACTTTGTAGTTTTGGTACCGGTGTGGTAGGATATGCCTGAAAATCATAGGAAAAATAGCTTCAAACGTGCCGCAACTACCTTAGATGGCTGAGTTCCAATCAAGTAAACATATCAGCTAATAGCTACTAGCTTTTGTTTTACAAAACTGTATAAATATTGTCCAGAACTAGATGCAAATAAAAGTTATGGTGATTTTAGTGAGTCAATCTATATTCGACCAAAAACTAACTTTTCTTAGAAAAAAATGAGATTTATAGAAATAAATATGGTTCTTGATGTTTTTCAGTGACTTAGACTGTTTTAAGATAAACTGAAAAGAAATTTTTCCAAAAAGTTCAAAATTTAACGAGATATGGGGTACATGAGTTCTCTGACGATTTGACCCTTTTTCACCTCACTCAAACAGCTGTAACTTGTACAGGATGAAACATTTTTTAATTCTGTTTTCTGTTTATCTTAGCTTAGATCAGTACCTTTTTAATAATATATAATACTTGATAGTTAAGTATGATCATGGTCATAAAATTGGTCCTTGTTTGTGACCGACCCCAAACTAGTGAAAATGTCAAAAACGCTATTTCTTAATACCCTACATAAAAACCTAATTAGACATTGTATTTAAGTTTTTTGTGTTTAGTTTTGACAATAATGACTACTAAGACTCAAATTTTGTGTTTTCAAAACTTCTTGCTACCAATGGGTAGTCTCTTGCTAGCCTTCTAGGAAGTACCCTAATACCCTCAATTTTGTCAACAAATCTTGCAACTGAAGTTATTTTACATATTTTTATTGATTTATCTATGAAATTCATACATGTTATAGGCAAAATACATATATCTTAGGTACATTATACTGAAAATTGGGATTTTTGGTAATTTTATTTGAAATTGGCATGGGTCGGTCACATTCAATACTCTACTATGACAGCAAGGACTACGATATATCCAAGCATTATACATTTTTGGAAAGGTATTTACATCAGCTAGCAAAAGCAAAAAACAGGGACCAAAAATATTGCTCCTGTAAAAAGTTATAAGCCTTTAAATAGTTCTAAATAGCACCTAATCGACAACTAGGGCAGGTAAAATTACAAAAAAGCAAATTTTGATGAAATTTTGAGAGAATTTAGTCCGAAAAGTAAATTTAGGTCATTAAGAAACTCAAAAATTGCAAAACTAGTCTAAAATTTCATCAAAATTTGCTTTTTTGTAATTTTACCTGCCCTAGTTGTCGATTAGGTGCTATTTAGAACTATTTAAAGGCTTATAACTTTTTACAGGAGCAATATTTTTGGTCCCTGTTTTTTGCTTTTGCTAGCTGATGTAAATACCTTTCCAAAAATGTATAATGCTTGGATATATCGTAGTCCTTGCTGTCATAGTAGAGTATTGAATGTGACCGACCCATGCCAATTTCAAACAAAATTACCAAAAATCCCAATTTTCAGTATAATGTACCTAAGATATATGTATTTTGCCTATAACATGTATGAATTTCATAGATAAATCAATAAAAATATGTAAAATAACTTCAGTTGCAAGATTTGTTGACAAAATTGAGGGTATTAGGGTACTTCCTAGAAGGCTAGCAAGAGACTACCCATTGGTAGCAAGAAGTTTTGAAAACACAAAATTTGAGTCTTAGTAGTCATTATTGTCAAAACTAAACACAAAAAACTTAAATACAATGTCTAATTAGGTTTTTATGTAGGGTATTAAGAAATAGCGTTTTTGACATTTTCACTAGTTTGGGGTCGGTCACAAACAAGGACCAATTTTATGACCATGATCATACTTAACTATCAAGTATTATATATTATTAAAAAGGTACTGATCTAAGCTAAGATAAACAGAAAACAGAATTAAAAAATGTTTCATCCTGTACAAGTTACAGCTGTTTGAGTGAGGTGAAAAAGGGTCAAATCGTCAGAGAACTCATGTACCCCATATCTCGTTAAATTTTGAATTTTTTGGAAAAATTTCTTTTCAGTTTATCTTAAAACAGTCTAAGTCACTGAAAAACATCAAGAACCATATTTATTTCTATAAATCTCATTTTTTTCTAAGAAAAGTTAGTTTTTGGTCGAATATAGATTGACTCACTAAAATCACCATAACTTTTATTCGCATCTAGTTCTGGACAATATTTATACAGTTTTGTAAAACAAAAGCTAGTAGCTATTAGCTGATATGTTTACTTGATTGGAACTCAGCCATCTAAGGTAGTTGCGGCACGTTTGAAGCTATTTTTCCTATGATTTTCAGGCATATCCTACCACACCGGTACCAAAACTACAAAGTTGTAAACTTTGTAGTATGCCAAAATAAAGCTCCTATATAGTACTATTAGGAACCGAAACCCGTTTTTCAATATCTTTAACCGTTGTAGAGAATTTTCAGTTTGAATATGGTGTGAAAAAATTGGATTTTTGACCCCTTTTCAACTTCAAACAGCCCTAGAATCGAGGAAGCAGCACCAAATGACCTGAAATTTGGCATACAAGTCTACTTTTATGTCCTCTATAAAAATAAATTACTTTGGAATGGATATTTGAAACATTCCCAAAAAAAAGTGGATGGCCGCTTTTTTTCAATTTTTTCCCATAGTGCAGTGGCTAAGTGATCCTCGACTTATTTGTCATAAAATGAGCCATTTGGTGCTTTTTCTTATAAATTAGTAAACAAAAATAATTTAGTGTTTGAAAAACGGTGGAAATTAATTTTTTAAGGATTTTCAAGCGCAATTTAATTTTTGCTTTTTTAAAATTAATTTTAATTTTAAAATTCTCTTCCAAAAAAACAAGCTTTATCAAAATTGCTTCTGAGCTGTTGGATCAAAAATAATAATTTAATTATTGTATCAGGGGCGTATTTAGAAATCCAAAAGGGGGGGGGGTTTGGGATTTTTTTCTTAAAACCATAGCAAATTGAAAAAAATTTCCCAAAAAGGTAGGGTTTGACCCCCAAAACCCCTCCCTGAATAAGCCCCTGCATTGCATAATATCCGAACGACCTCAAAGATAATAAAAACATGAATTAAAACTCACAAAACCCAGAAATTCTGCAGACATAACATTTCAAACTCATGAATAAAATCAAATTTCCAAAGAATCCAAGAAAAAGAATTTTTTAAACAGAAGAAATTCTTCATAAATGGAAACATTCTCTTTAATTTCACAGAATCGATTACAAAAAAAGTCGAGCATGAAAGCAGAAAAAAAATTGAGCAGCATTCACAGAACAATTAGTTACAATAGCGAGTGAAAAAAATAGAAACTCATTCTTCATAAAAATATGAAATTCAATAATTGTGAAAGAAAACTCATCCACATACATACACATAGTCATGCTCAGCATATTCTCTTCTAGAAATCGAGAACATAAAAAAAATAAAAAAATTTTCTCTCCAAAAACTTGCCTTTCTTTCCTACGGCTGTCATGCCTTGTTTCATTTTTTGTTGCTGCTGTTTTTTTGGCAACAATGCAACCCTTTTCAAAAAAAATTAAATTAATTCTCAATATTTTTAGAGAAAGATGCAAAAAAAACTGAGAGAATTTGATCCTCAAACGTCCAACTATGTTTCATGTTAATTTCTCTCTTTTTCATCCATTTATGTCATATTTTACTTGACTGTGACTAACTGACTGTCTATAAAGTCATAAAAATGTAAAGAAACACACAAAATATACATTATATTATGGGCAATAAAAATTCATAGCATAAACGTCTCCAGCAACATAAAAAAAAATTTTCTTTTGTTTCCTACGAACTTTACAATTTTTTTATTGCACTTTTTGGCATTGAGAATGCCTCGTTGCTGTCTACCATTGTTGTGCAAAAGTACGAAAAAAAATTGCATAACAGACGAGAAGAACGTAACATAAAAATTTATATTTTTTGTATGTATGCTACATTCTATAACTATAAAAAAAAAGTTTTTAACACAGCGGGGTAGTTGAGTGAAATAAAAATAAGAGGGAGATGAAGACGAGCTAACTAAAAAAGTGGAAATATAAATTATTTTTAAATTAAAATGAATAAAAAAACGTACAAACAAGTTGAAATAAAAATTGTTTTTTGAATGAAATTTTGGGTGCAGTTTGTGAGGATTGTTTTTTTCGGTTAATTGATTTAAGAGACCTAAAAAGTCATTAGGATGGTCCAGAAACTAAGGTTTCTTTTTTTGTATAAACAAAAATTATTTGAAAGCATTTTTTGGACTTTTTTCTAAAAATTCTTAGCAAATTGAAAGAAATTCTTGATCAAAAAGGAGTTTCAACCTCCGAAATGCCTCCTAGAATGAACTTTTGGTATGGTCAAATCATGAAGAATATTGGATAAACCTCATTCTTTTAGAATATATCCTAGAGTAGCCCTTGAAATAAAATGAACGTTCATTAAGACAAAATGTATGTCCCTCAATCATATTTAGGGGTATTGAGAGCATTTAATCCTCTTAAGGGTATGCTAACCTCTACAAAATAGCATTAAACCTGCCTTAAGCAATTAAAATTAAACAATCAACAGCAAAACCTAATATCGAGCTTAATTACAATTTTATAGCTCAGCCACTAAATTTATAGTCATCAGTTCATTGCCTCAGTTCATCGACCTACCCAATTGGATGACCAAAGCGCATACTTTACACACACTAAAAATATTTCACTTCAAAAACAAAAAAATAATCATTTCAACATCAGACACAATGTTCGGTTCATGTTTTTAAAAAAATATTTTTCGCTTCTGCTGCTTTGAAATCCAACGTGCAAGAAGGTTTCACATTCATACTTGCAAAATCCGCAGCAATTTTCTGTGTCTTTATTTTGTCTACTCGAAAAAAGTGCATTTGCTTCACTAGCAAAAGTACAAAAAACTTTAAAAAGAAAAAAAAAGAGATTCATTAAATTTCAATAGCACCATTGCACTGCATTTTTATGCTCAACTGCGCACAGTTCCAGTGCAAGAAATTCATTCTCTATTTGTGCATTTTCTTAGTTTTTTTCTTCATATTATTGAGCTGTCGATTTCTTATTGCGAATTGCTTCAATGAACTTCATTTTTATATCTTTTATTTCTTAGTTATGTTCTGTGCTTGTTGATGGAGTGTTGAATGGGGATGGACATTTGAGGATATAAAAAATAATGTAGTGGAAAAAATAAAAAATTTCATAAATTTTAAGAAATTTTAGAATTCAAAAGTTTGAAATTTTAAGAAATTTAAGAATTCAAAAATTTAAAATTTTAAGAAATTTAGCATTTCAAAAAAATTTAATTTTGAGAAATTTAAAATTTCAAAAATTTGAAATTTTGAGAAATTTTAGAATTCAGAAATTTAAAATTTTAAGAAATTTAGCATTTCAAAAAATTTAATTTTGAGAAATTTAAAATTTCAAAAATTTGAAATTTTGAGAATTTTAAAATTCAAAAATTTACATTTAGAAAAATTTAAGATTTTAAATTTTTAAATTTTGAGAAATTCAAGAATTCATAAATTGTAAGAAATTTAATATTTTGATATTTTTAAATTTGAGAAATTGAAGATTTCAAGAAAATTGAAATTACTGAATTTTTTAGAGCTTCAAAAATTTAAATTTACAAAATTTTCTCAACCTTAACCCCCTCAAGAAAAATTCTTGAACTGCTGATCATTTCACATAAATTCTTAATTTCATTCCTTGAGCTGTAAATTGCAATTTTTTATGCACTCGTTGATGTCATTTACCCTTAACTTTACACACATTGCACTCAGACACTCGACGTCATTCGTTCCATTATTTTCAGCAATAATCGAGTTCAATCTATAAAGTTATGTGAGCAAAACCCTCGACTTGTGTTTCTTCTTTGTAGAATGAACAGTTTTTACTTTCAATATCGAATAAGAATTGAGAAATTGAATTATGCACACATATTTCATATTTGCTGATGATTGAAGTGTGACTAAATATTATTAGATCAGTAAATTGAAATTAAGAATGAGAGAGATTAGGGGTACGAGGTATAGGTAATATATACGTTGCATATGTCTCTCGTGTATGTATGTGCAGAGAGAAAGGTCGCATTTACAGGTTGATTGCACCTTTCTCTCCCTTTCTTCATCCATTTCTTCTTGTTCTTTGTTCGGTTTTTATTATTATCCTTCACATTTCTCCGTTGTGTACATGCACATTTCTCTTTTCTCTTTCTAGCTTTAGTTCTCTTCTAGATATGTCAAGTTTATGAACCTTCTAAAAATATTACAATTTTATGCAATGACTTTTAAATGGGAAAGTATGAGAGGGACTCCTTGAAGGATATTCAAGAGGAATTGAGCGCATTTTATGGAATTATTTATGAAATTATCGCAATTATGTGCTCTCAAAAATTTAAACCTGCATCGTTATATGGATATTAATATTAGGATTCGAACCCACAACTCTAAGTTGTCTTATGGCCGAGTACTATTGTGTAACATGCATGATTATGGATACTATTCATACATAATGAGGAATTTCCACAAGTCCTGAAGCTAACCTCACAGAACCGTTCATTCATACTGATCATAATCATTAGCACATTCCACAAACGCCAGACAATCTGTCCACATCTAGTCCAACTTATCTTCAGCATTCCCAAAAACCAATTCTATTTCCATAAAAAATGTTCAACTCCATAAAATTCTTTCAACATTTTTTTGTGCTCTTAAAAAAAACTTTCCACTAAAAAGAATTCACGAAAGATATATTCCATGCACACACATAGAAGAAAGTTTCTTTATAGCACAGCAACAACTATATCGAGTACATAAATTAAACGAAAAGTTCATTTCAGGCAAAAAGTCGACGACAGTTAGTGCAGTGCACGAAAAAAAGAAGCATAGAGAGCGAGTGAGAGCATGCAACAAACGTCAATGGTCGAATGTCATAAATCTCGTCTATCTCATTCATGCACATGGGCGAGATAGTTTTGTGGCATATGCGAGTGGAAAAAGGAAAGAGTAACTAATTAAAAGTGGCTTTAATTGCATGACTATTGCTAGTCTACCTACCCTCAGCAACAGCTATAAGTAGGTACAGAAAAGGTTCCAGCGAGTGCAATTTACATGGCAATAGCATGCAGCATGCATGTGCCAATTAGACTCTCAATTATGACATTCTTTCTCCTCACACTTATAAATTGATTTTGACATAGAAGTCTTAAGTGAATTAATGCAGAAAGAAATTGAAAAAAAAATAAATAAATTCTCTTCTGCACATGCGAAAAGATACATGTTCTCTCGCTTTGCCTCAAAAAAAAGTATATCTGCTGTATATGCATGAGGATAAAAATAATAATCCACGATAATTATCTCGATATATATGTGCAATATAATTTTCATGTTTCTCTATTTTACTTTTTTTACGTTAGTGCTAATTAGCAGTAATACTGCTGCTGCACTTTTTTCCGTATAATTTTATGTGAGGGATAATTAAAAGCGAAAGATTGCTAGGTTCTGATTTTTATTTCACCATTAAAAAGGATTTTCTTTTGTGTAAAAGGCGAAATCATTTCTTTTTTAGTTGTTGTTGTGTATTTGGAGTGAAATGAATGAGCAGATTTATTTTTTGTATTTTTGTTGTGGAATAGAGGATTAATTTTGTGTATTTTTGGATGAGGTTTCGAGCAAATGCTCGCAAAATGAGAATATTTTTTTGGGAATTAATAGAATTGAGTTTTGTAGGGAGGGGATTAGGGATCATGCTGGAACATTGCACGGATTTTTCAACAATGACTATTTATGGATTTTTTGGATTAAAAGTTATTTAATTCTTACTTATTTTATATTACAAACTTTAGTTACAAATAATTTTTATAAAATATTTAATTTTGTTTAAGAAACTAAATTTTAAGATATTACAAAATTTATGATATCATACATAACAGGAAATAATTAAAATTTTCAATTTACGAAAATTTAATTTTTTTCCAAAAATTAAACTAAAACAAAAGTTTTCTTACAAAATTTAAAGAAATAGAGAATTTGAAAAGAAATAAATTTGTTTTAGAAAAATTATATAATTTAATAAAAATTGAAAATTTAATAAAAAATTGAAAATTTAATAAAAAATTGAAAATTTAATAAAAAATTGAAAATTTAATAAAAAATTGAAAATTTAATAAAAAATTGAAAATTTAATAAAAATTTGAATATTTAATAAAAATTTGAAAATTTAATAAAAATTTGAAAATTAAACAAAAGTTTGAAAATTTTATAAAAATTTGAAAATTTAATAAAAATTTGAAAATTTAATAAAAATTTGAAAATTTAATAAAAATTTGAAAATTTAATAAATATTTGAAAATTTAATAAAAATTTGAAAATTTAATAAAAATTTGAAAATTAAACAAAAGTTTGAAAATTTAATAAAAAATTGAAAGTTTAATAAAATTAGAAAATAGAAAATTTTGAAAAATTTCAAAAATTAGACAAATTTAGATAAAATAGATTTTTATAATTACGGAAAAACTTAAAATTATTAAAAACACAATTCTAGTTTTTAGAAAAATTAAAATATAAAATCTTGTTTTAAACATAAAATTTCAACGAAATCCACCACTTAATTCCACTTCCATAACAAAAAAAAATCCTTCAAAATTTATAAACACAAAAAAAAATCTAAAAGCAAAAACGATCCCACAACAAACAAAAAAAAGCTGCATCACTTTATGAGTGACTCTAAATAATTCATAAAGCCACGTGTTTACTTACTTTTTTTACGAGCTCCCTTGCTAAAAGTAGCAAATAACAATTTTTTTTCTCTTTCTTCTTTATTTTCATCAAAACTTGCGAGAAAAAAAAGTACACAATTTTTTTTCTCTCGCTTCCATTGCATGCCAAGAATTTTTCTTATTTATTCTATATGCTATGTGTATGGATGAATGTGTTTTATATATAAAAATTTTATAAAAGAAATGCACACTATAAAGAGCGAGGAGGAATAAATGTGAAGATCTTTGGCATACATGAAAGTGTTTTTTAGATTTTTTGATGGGATTATTGGATGGATTTTTGGGGTTTTGTGGAAGGAGATGATCCAGAAATTCAGGGTATTAATTATTGATGGATATGAAGAGGATCTTAATATTTCTTTGGGGTGTATTGATGAAATTCGGGTAGATTTGAGGTGAAAAGTCAAGAATTTAGTAAACTTTTATAAAACTTTAAATGCAAAATTTAAAAAAATTCAAATTGCAGCCGAAACTGCTCAAAAAAAATCCCCATTAAACGCACTCGAAGACAATAAGTCTATAGATCTCTCTATGCGACGATGTCAGTTTTTCCTTCACGCCATAAAAATAAAATCGATACAATTTTCTGCACATCGCCTTCAGTACACGACTTCTCATCACCTTCACACGATTATTGCGACGAAATTACATTTGTGCGTTCTACAATGACCTTTATCATCATAATTTATTATTATTCTATATGAATAGATCTCATGAAATGGCAAAATGTGTGCGTATTTGCAGTATTTTCAGTTCCTCTGACCAAAAAAAATGTGTGTGTTTATACATATCGGCTCGTCTCCATTCTCAACTTTATTCTTCTTGTTCCACACTCAACGGTCGCAGTCGCTTATTTTTTTACAGTCGACGATAAAAAAAATATAAGAGATTCAGAATGAATTTGCGAAGATGAGCCACGGCATTGCCAAAAAAATATATATATACATACAATCAAAATATACACACAGCTTGCTGTGCCTGTGTGCATGAATAAAAATTTTTGTTTCGGTAGAAAAGAAAAACATTTCGTGAATTACGAAAAAAATGAAGATAAAAAAAATGTTCACAAATACAACTGCATGCCAGCCAGCAAAATAAATAATTTTTTTTTCATACTTCCAATCTCACTTCTTATTCACTGCTGACTCGCCGAGGTCTAAATTTAAACATTTTCATTTCGCTTGTGTGTTTTTTCGCATATATAAAAAAAGCGGGTACCATAGAATGTGGCAGCAGCGGCAAACTGAGAGAAGAAAAAAAAAGTCGCATGAGCACACAAAAAAATACACACACATTACGTAGGTGGGAAGAGTTCTTTTGTGACGTTCTTTATGAAAGAAATTTTTTTTATCGAATTTATGTCCGTACTTGATAGTACTCGTGACTATTGTCTGAAAGAATGCGATAAAATATTTTTCTTTCCTTTGTTTGGGACGTCTTGAGGAGATTCTTATTGGAATTTTACGTGGATTGAACTTGATTCATGTGATTGATGATATATTATTGGGGATTTTATTGCATTTTTTGTTTTCTTTATTCTCGTTTTATTTGACGTGATAAAATTTGGAATTTTCCTGTTTTTGTTCCTTTGTTGACGATTTTTTGACTATCTGGAATTCTTTTAGTGAATTTCTTTGAAATTTCAATTCGAAAACTTTAATTTTATTGAAAAAGAACCTTAAACTTTAATTTAAGAACTTTTCATTTAATTTTTTAAAAGATTAAAATTTAACGGAATTTTCAGATTCAAAAAATTTCATTTTGCGTCATTTTTGCATCTTTGGAAGCGAAAACTTTTCAGGTTTATTTACAAAACAGAAATTTTTACAAATTCTAATTAAAATAGCACATTCTTAGTCTCAATTTCACTAAATTCGTGTAATTGAAACAGTATTCATCAGCATTAGAGTTAAATTAAGTTCAAGAATCGACACAACTAAGAAAATATTGAGATCAAAACATTTTTTTCATTCAAGAGAATTGAATTCTTTTGTTTACATTGTTATACGATATTCTGTATATTTAAGTAAGTCATTGATCCCTTATTTTGTCAACAATCTAGTTAGTTTCATCAAAATATTAGGCATTAGTGTTTGAACAAAGCATTCAACTTACACAGAGCGATTCCTTTAGGTCTGCAACAATGTAGCTTAAAAGTTCTTGTAAGTAATCCCACAAATTATTGACTCAATGAGCATAATTTTAATATAAGGCTTCGATATCAATTAATGCATTCCAAAAACCGCAATTCTCAGCATACAAAGTTGTCAATAATTTATTGATATTACTTAATAGCACTTAGCAAATATTTTTTATTGACTCTAGACAGTCTCTCGAACACTTATCAATATTCCTTAAAAACTACTGTTATATTCTATTAATAAACAATCTACAATCACATTTCATCAGTCTGACTTGTGAATACAATGTTCATCGTGACATTGAAGATAAGAATTCCGCGGTATTTTTTAATTCCTCTCACCTTGAAGTCGCAATTTTTTTTTGTCCCAACTTGTGTGTCATTAAGATCATAAAACTCGTATCTTTTCTGGGGGATTTTTTTATCTGCTAAATGTTTGAAAAGTTTAGCGGTAAGATGAATTTTGAGATCTTTAAACGCAATATTTTCAAGGTGAGAGACGTATAATGAATATTATGAGCTAGACAAAAAGTGAATGTTTCAGCTAAATCTACTGAATAAGATGAAAACATTCAATTGAGGCTGTCTGGTGGATTTAAAGTGGGTTGGAAGTGGAAGAAGACTTGAATTATGTAACTGTTTTGTGGCAGGTTGGATGGGTATTGAATTTGGATGATATTTGTGGCTCTGATGGGTTAGTTTGAAGGTTGTAGAGATGAGGACTTAAGATTCTTATAAATTGGCAGTTAAGTCAGTTAATGAAGGGTACTGAGGGATTGTACATAGATCGGAGTAGTCAATAAGCTACAGAAGGGTACCAGACCCGCTCTAAAAGTGATGTAGTGTCTATTTAGCCTTAAATTTGATTAGGAATAGTTCATTTACTGTCAAGCTGTGACAGTCGTGTATTAAAGACTAAAAAACAAAATTTTAATCTGGACCAAAAGGCAAATGTTCTTATTGAACTATTAAAAATCCCTAAACCTTAATACATATGCACAAATCGATGCTGGATACCCTAAATCTCACAAATTTGAGGACCATCATAAAATATCATCAATTTCTCCAAAACCATAGCAAAAAATCTTGGAAAATTGCCCTCCTTCCTTCGATTAGTTCCACTGATGACTCCTGCCAATTTTAAAATTCAATAAAACGACAAATTTTCTTTTGACATTCGACAGTCGCTGCACGATGTTCTGTGCCAACATAATAAAAAAAATTCAGTTTAACCCATTGATTCCATAATCTAGATAAAAGTGCTTGGCTTCTCTTTTTTTTATTCGCTGATCTAGGCAGCAATTCTTTATTTTGCAATGCGGCTTTAAACATTTTTTTGTGTGTTCTATAATTGAATAAAAAGGAAGGCAAGAACAGCAGCAATCGGACAAAATAAATCGGATTTAGTTTGAATCTGAGCTGACAAAGAAGGGGCGAGAGAGAACAGAGGATGTATAGGAGAATGAGAAAAAGCAGATTACATTCCAAACGTTCTTATCGCTATGCTAGCAATCTCACAATTCTATTTATGAATGTTACTGCCGTTGCAGCTATTAACTTCATTTATGTATACACATACTTTTTTTTGTGCTTGCGGGCGCATCTCGCAATTGCACATGCATGAAAACTAATTAAAGCTACAATATCTCTATTTCACAAGAAAATTGAGATGAATAAGTAAGAAGAGGCTTTAGAAGTTGGGTGTGGGGTGTCCATAGAGAGGGTTTGGTGATTGGTTGGGAATTTTTACTGCTTAATATTTGATATATTATGAAGATTCAAAAGGATTTGATAAAAATCCAATGAATTTCACTAGAATTATGGTTTCTTGAGATAGCTAGTCTAAATCTGGATTATATCATGCAACATCAAGTTTAAAATCAACCTAACCTTCCATCTAGTCACCCCACAACCACTTCATACAGCAAAACGACTAAATTGTCGTCTCATAAATTCAGAGTAAAAAAAGAGACATGCTTGTTATTAGCTTATTAACGCGGTTTTCATAGTTAGTCTATAATGTATGATTTCCACGATGATGAAGTTAACAAGAACTAAAAATTTTCTAAGAATTTTTGTGTAGCTTGTGAGACTCTTCTTTTTATACAAATACACAATAAATATATAAAGAAATTTTCTCATAAGCTAAAAAAAACATACGAAGAAAACAAACTTGAAGAAAAGAAATGTAAGAACCAAAATGGCAGTGGTTGGAGATGGCCAAATGGCATGGCAGAGAAAGAGAGAGTAGAAGAAGAATTATGCGATGGGCACAAAAATAAGAAAGAATCCATCGGCTGACTTGGAGAAGAAAAAAATATATAATCGAAAGAAGAATTGGAAAAAAGGCACACAGTGCGCATATTGAAGATATAGATATACGTGAAGAAGCAACACTAAAAAAGTCTTTGACCGCACATCAACTTTCTTCGTTCTTCGATGGATTCCGTGAGACGACCACGACGACTTGACGGTGTCTTCTTTTCATTCCTTTCATACATAAAACTTTTTTTTTTTTGGTGTGTCTATTGCTATTAGAATATAATCGATACATAGAGACAGAGGGAATAGAGAATAAACGAATGGGTTTAGGTAGAAATAATTATTTAAAGCATAAACAGCATAAGCTTAATTAATTTTCTATCGAGTATACATCATGGGCATAAATGATGGAATAAAAGGGACATAGATATTAATGAAAATATTCTGAGGTCGTACATTAAATTGGAGTTAGATGGTGTTTTGGTTGACTTGTGTATTGGGGCGCATTATTAATTTTCTGGGCTCAGGTGTATAACGAGGACCCTAGTATCTCGAGAATTTTTTTAAAATAATTACCTACTTGAGGTTGTAGACCCTAAAATGGTATATGATCATTATATATTGTTGCAATTTCTAACATTGAGACCGAAACATATTAAATTATATGAATTATTGGCTGTAACACCTTGGGAAGAAATTTTGACTACCCAACCATTGATACCCCTCCAGATGTGCTTTGTTTATGACTAAAACTCATCATAATTAAGCCATTTGACTATTTACCTGAATTAAAAGCTAAATTTTGCTTTTTATTTTCCAATTTCATATGAAATACTTAACAAATAAGACTTGGTCTAAGTAAAAGATTGAAAAATTCAATTTTTCGATGAATTTTGTTTACAAAAAAATTTCTGGTGAGTCACCTACCAAAAAAGTTTGGAAGACAATGCACTTGACCATTACTTAATTCAGTCAAACTGATTCAGCCAAATCACTAAACACTTCCAAGAAAAAATCCACACATAAACCCTAAAAAATCTTAATCATACTTTAGTCGATCTAAAAGAGTTACGAGGATGAGAAAAAATAGAAAAATAAAATTGAAATTCTAAATTAGTAAAGCATATCATTGGCCACGACAAAAAAAGACTCGCCACAGACGTGATGGATCAAAAAAATTTTTTTTTTCATATCTTCTAAATAAAAATTCCTCAACGCTAGTCGGGGAATAAAAATTATATGAAATTAAAATTTCATTTATTTTATGGTTCGTTGATGCCGCGACTGTGACGCGCATTGACGCACTATATACACATAGGGAGACACATACACACACACAGTCAAAAAGTCGAATTAATTTATTCTTCAGTTTTATTTTTCATTGCATAAATACGGAATGTAGTTGGTATGAGACATAAATGAGTGAGAGGAGAGGAAAAAATCATGTTCAGCTGGTTCCACTGCCGTCAATTTTTTTTAGTGACAAACTAATTATTGCATACGCATACACACACGCAGATTCTCTATTAATTTTCATGTTCTTTTGTTCATGCATTCTATATTGCTTCGTCACCAAACAATAAACGAAAAAAAAGAACGTTTTTATTTTTTTGTGAGAGAAATGAAGAAGAAAGGCATAATGTTTCGGCGCGCGAGGGCCCCATACAACAAGTATTGTATGTAAAATAACACACAAAAATAAGAAGAAGAATTGGAAAGAGAGAAGATAACAATACACACGATGCGTAAGGTCGATGACCAATGGACAGTTTTTTTTATGTATATAAATTTTGTTGTTGTTATGTACTAACATATACACACAACATTATATTTCATTTCAGTTCTTTTTTTTCGGTCTTTTCGGGTTGATGTAGATGGGAAAAAAGAAGTTAGTGAATGGCTCTTTTACATTACTTTTTTTATCATGTTGGTTGCCTTTATATTTTTGTTCTGTCGTTTTTACGGCGGAATAATAAGAATGAATTTGACGCATGGCTCGGATGGCAACAAAAGCCCATTGAACTCACTCACTCATTCACTATCACAGACACTTCTTTTTTTGGATAAATATTGTCATTCGATCATTTACCATTGCAATGCTTCATGGCTGATTGATGTGGAATTTGGTTAATTTCTGAGAATTTTTCTTGTTCTTTCGTGCGTTTTCTGTTTGGATTCTTATTTCTACTGATTGACTTGTTGGTTGACAAATTCATTTGAGGTGTTGGATGTTTATTGTGGATAATATATTAGATTTGATTGAAGATTAATTGGGAATTGAATAATATATGAATAGTAAGCAGATGATTAGATATTAATTTCTTGTAAATGATCCAGATGGTTTAGTCAGGTTATTACTGATTTAAAGGATGCTATCTAATGAATACACTCTAGGTAGGATGACCACATATTTTTGTCGTGTGCCTAGATAAAAGAGGCGTTGAACTAGCTGCAAGTCAAAAATAATCAAATTCATATTTTTTAGGATAGTTTGTACTCTAGGGTATCCCCTAGATATTCTAGGGTATGTCCTAGTGCAAATGCTAAGATAGACCTAAAAAGACACCATTAGGGTATACATCATGAGATACAAAATATCCTTCCTTACCTCAGCACTTAAGCTTATTAAAATAAAATTCCCACATCCATGTCTGCTAAACATCACCAAAATCCATCCACATCTCGAGAAATTCTACTTCAATTCCTCCTCTTCTACCTTCCTTCTCTTTTTATTACTCTTAATGGTGGTCATTTAACTTGACAATTGATAATGTGAGGGTAGCAATAATGGACATGTCGCACATATATTGTATACATTCTTTTTATGGTCATTTGACAAGAGTCCATTTCTGTACATCTATCGATCCGATTGATTCGATAATATTGTGCAATATTACATTATGACATTTTTATTTCATTCAACTTGGTTGGTCAATAATAAAAAAAATTAAATTTAAATCACATTTTGGTGAGTATTAGCACATGCAATGTCCATAGTAAAAATTTTAAATGAAGAGTATTTTTTGGATATAAAATTGTTTATTTTTTTTTGAAAGGGTCATAAAACTTATTTTTATGATTTTTTGGGTAGGGTTATGGATTTTTAAAGGAGATTGTAAATTTTCTGAGGATTTATGAATGGGGATTGGTAGACTGAAGTGAAAAGGTTAAAATTTGCAATTTTACAACTTATAATTTAAATTTTTAGGGACACTTTCTCAATATTGAAGATTCTTGAGTAATGACCCCAAAAAACCTTCAAATTCACCACCAAACCCCATCAAATTTTCACATAGCACACACAATCGACATGATACGCGTAAATAATAACAAACATATAAATTAAAGTTTCGAGTTGAATGAATCATTAGAGGCTACTCGACTTGTGTGAGCTATAAAAAAATAATATTGAAATAAATGTGTCATTAATGCAACAACAATAGCAAATATAAAAATAACCGTTTTTATAAATCGATATAAAAATATTTTTGGCACTACTGTTCGACGACTTTACCAACTGACAGACCTTCCCTTACTTCCTAAAAACACAGTCTACTTCTTCTTTCTATGCGCTGCCATACTCTTTTTTTTGGGTTATTGTAGCCTCAATGTGTGCGGCATTGCCAAATTTATTTGTAAAAACGGTGAGCGAGTGAGAAAATGAAATAAAAACATTCGACTTTTTCTGCAATCAGCATAAATGATGCGGAATGAATTTGATTCTTTTTTGTTTTGGACATCGAGTTTTGCAGAGCCAAAAAGAATATTGTTGAAGATTATTTTTTGATTACTCAATAACATCAATCGAGAGTGACACATAAAAAATTGGTGATTTATGAAGAGTTGGATTTATTGGAACAGAAAATGCAGTTTTGGACTTACTTTGGGGTTCGTTGTGGTTCATAAAAATTTTAATTAGAGTCAATGGATGTAAGATATACTCAAAATTATATTGGGTATCCGGAAGGTACCCACATTTTGCTGATCTAGTAAATAATTCAAGCATTTCTGTTAATCCGATCACCATAAAGTCAAAAAACCTCTATAAAATCCCCTATAAAGTGCTAAAAAGAATTAAGAACAAGAAGAACTTCCATCCATAAACTCAGAATCTACAGAATAAAAGGAAAAGACGTTTGTCAAGGTGAAGCATTTTTGGTTATTTTAGCCATAAAAAATAATCACAATATACATTAATTTTATGTACATTCATAAATACATTAAACATTTTGTATCATCACTGCTTGCTCTCTCTCTCTTCAATACAATCCATAGTCGTGTGTAAGAGTAAAAAAAAATTAATAATGGAATGTTGGATTTGCTGTCTGTCTGTTTCATGTCTGGTATGTCTTCTTTTTTATTATTATTGCAGCAACACCTTTTTTTCTATATTATTTGAGTGTTAATTTTTTTTACATCTTCTTCTTGCTGTTTGTTCCTTCTTTTTGCTCCCCCCGGTACTTCTCATACATATTTAATTCTCCTTTTTATGACTTCTCTTTGCTGACTTTGAATTGTACACAATGTGTGTAAAATGTATTAATTTATATAAGTATACATTTTATGAATCAAGCACTAATGAGATTGACGCGGTCTTCAATATGAAACTGTGGTTTTTTTGTGCGAAAAATGAGCTGAGCCGAGGAATTCTTGGCTCTTTTTGCTTCACTGTTTATGTCATATTACCGTTAATTAAGTAAATTAATTTTTTAATGATTTCTTGGGTTTTATCTTCATATTCTTATGATAATTTACTTTGACATTTTATGGTTGTCGCAGGGAGAAATTTTGTGAGGATTCTTCTGTGGTGTTTTAAAGTTTAATGCTGTTTTATATTTTTTAAAAATAACTTTAAAAATTAATAGAATTTTTTTAAAAAAATTAAAAGAATTTTGAAAAATAAAAAAATTAAAAGAATTTTAAAAAATTAAAAGAATTTTAAAAAATTAAAAGAATTTTAAAAAATTAAAAGAATTTTAAAAAATTAAAAGAATTTTAAAAAATTAAAAGAATTTTATAAAATAAAAAATTAAAAGAATTTAAAAAATAAAAGAATTAAAACACTTAAAAAATTAAAAAAAATTAATTTTAAAAAATTAGAAAGTTTTAATTTTAAAACATTTAAAAAATTAAAAATTTAAAAAGTGTAGATTTTTTAAAGAATTAAAATATTTTAAAAGTTAACCATTTTTAAATTAATCAAAAGGAATTATTATTTTGGAAAATTATAAAAATTGTAGATAAAATTCAAAAAATTAAAACTCTAAAAATTTAAAATTAAAAAACTTTTTAAATTTTAATTTTTTTAATTGTTAACTTTGTGAATTTTACAATTTTTATAATTTTTTTAAAATTTCACTTCCCAGCTTTTAAAACAAAACATCCTCTCAAGGAACTTAACCTAACCAAAATGTAATAATTTTGCATATTTCTGCTTTGCCATCGCATTAGCTTATCGCTGTTGGCATTAAAAAACGCACCCAACTTTTTTCTGTATTTTATAATTCTACCTGAGTCTCTCAATTTTTGTTTTCTGCACTTATACTTGACTTGAGTATCGCTCGTTATAGCTTCACGTCAAGATGTAGAATATTATGCAAATTTATATTTTATGAAAGTAAAAATGTTTTTTGTACTGTTTTGAGGATGTTTATTCGCAGTATGGTTTAATTAGAATTTTTTCTCAAGAAGAAAAAAAACAAATTTTTAACTTTAAAAATTTTAAAACATAAAAGAATAATCCAAGGATCTTGAAAAAGATTAAAGCTTTAAATCTTTACAGTTTTTTTTTGTGATCCATTAAAATTTGAATTATCTATAAAAAAAAATTAAAACCAAAACTAGAATTTCAAAAAATTAATAAAACTAAAATAAATAAAAATTCCCAAAAAAGCTAAAAAAATTCTCATCACTTCCTCTAAAAAAAATAATATTAATCATATAAAATGCAACAGATTGATATAACAACCTACAACAATACACACATATTATCGATAAAAATCATCGCGCGCTTTTTTCCTTCTTATTTTTTATAAAAATTTCTTCCATACATTTCTCTTTTATATTTGTCGTCGTCTCTTCAGTCATTTGACGTGCACGTTTTATTGCGTTGTTTATTAGCATTTTAAAATTTATTCGTGATTTTTATCGCGGCATATTGCATTGATTTTTTTACTATACAAACTTACTGCTGCTGCTGCTGCTTCTCAACCCATTCCCCGTCTTGTGCTGTGCGGCAGTGAAAAAAATAAGTATAAAAAGAGTATTTACAGCAGTAATACTTTATAGAACCTCCTTTATACATTATTTTTTTGATGAAAATAATATAAAAAAATAAAAATCTGCACCACAGTCGTCGTCGACGTTGATTCTTAAGTTCGTTTTATCGTTTCCCGAAATGCACTGTACACATCAATTCGTATACTGTATGTGTGCAAATTTATCACCGCAATAAAATCTGCATAATAATAAAATTACGGTTAGATCGTTAAGAAATTAAAAGTTGAAAAACTGGGTGTGCTGTGCGATCGCATCGACTCATGACTCTTCTCATATTATTGCCATGCACATCCCGTGTGCCTTTAGGATGTAAATGCGAGCGTGGCTTCCTCTCTTCGTCTCCATATCTAATAAATTGTATAAACATTAGCAAAGAAATATCAAGGAAAGGTCTTAATGCAGCCAATTACACAATTGCAGCAAAAAAAAATGAGAAAGGTACAATTCTCGAAAATGCCAAATGACAATGATGATGATGATGACAAGCCCTTTACATATCAATAAAGCGATTCGTTTCGACAAATCGAATTAACATTGCAATATTCGATGTTTGAGTCAGTCAGTTGGAACGGAGATTGGAGATTTTAGGGGAGGGGTTTGGATGCTGCAGGGGATATGCATTATTGTGCATTTTTAGTAGATATTTTGTGGATTTTTTAAAAAGAAGATTCATGAACAAAATAAGTCTTATTTTTAAAATTCTGGAAATTATTTTTAAATAATTTTAAAAATCTGTTCTTTAAAATTTGAAAATTTGGACCATTCGCCTCTCCCCAGCGCTGCCAGGGATGTATTTAGTGTCAAAACGTGTCCGTGAAGTAGGGGCGTGACCTAACGAGTTGAGGTTCAAACTTTATATGGGAATAAAGTAGAATTTTGTAGTCCACCAAAACCGCAAACCTAAATTTTGTAGCCCCTCGTGTGCCTGAGTACTGAGCATGTAAAGATGGACCCTCCCAGAATCTAACTTCACACCAACATTTTCTCTTATAAATCTAAAAGGGTTAACTCATTTTTAATGAAACTTTGCCTGAATTCTGTAGCCTCATTGGGGACTGTAATAAGCAAAAAAAATTATTTTAATTCATTACTCTGTGCAAAATATATTCAAAACAAAGTGGGAAACCCCCTATTTTTCCTCATTTTTTTCATGAAAACCAATCTTCTTTCTATTTTTTCAAGAAAACAGCGAAATTATTTCAAATCAAAACTATATGGGAATTCTGTAGCCTCATTGTACTATACAAAACAGCTTTTAGTTTTTTGAAATTGATGATATTGGTCGAGAACGAGCGGTTTCAAAATGGGAAGCTGTCACATTTTTAAGCAATTTTTTTTTTACAAATTTAAATAATTTTGTTTTTAAAATAATGTTTTGGTATTTTTCATTAAAGTTTTTACATTTTCTATCATTAGGAGGTTTTTTTAGTTTAAAAATAAATGTATTTCTTAAAAAAATTAAATTTTGTGCTCCATACGCTGGTTGCCATAGTAGCACCTTTTTGGTCTCACCTGAATTAACATAACTTTTTACAGAAGTAATATTTTTAAATTTTGTTTTCTGTAGTTTGTAGCTTAGATCAATACCTTTAAAGTGATATATAATACTTGATACTTAGTACGATCTTGGTCATGAATATGATTTTTGATTGTGACCGACCCATTTTTGGGATAAATCCAAAAAATGTTATTTTTAAACATGCTATTTAAAAATAAATTTAGACATTGTATTTAGGTTTTTTAAGTTTATTTGTAATTATTATGACTGAAACAACTCGAAATGTCTGTTTCTAAAATTTTTTGCTACTTTTGAGTAGTCTCTTGGCAGCCTCTTAGGAAGGACCATTGTAGACTCTATTAGGTCAAAAACTCTTGTAATTAAACTTATTTTACAGATTTTTTCTACTCATTTTTGATATTTCTGCCCATTTTAGACAAAATTTATCTATTTTTGTGACATGACATTGGTAAATTGATATTTTTGGCAATTTTTTTCGAGATTGGCAAGGGTCGATCACATTCAATGCACTACCATGTCAGCAAAGTCCAAGTGATATACAAGTATTATAAATTTTTGTAAAGGTACTGAAGTGTATTAGAAAACTCAGAAAACAGAATTGGAAAATATTGCTCAAGTAAAAAGTTATGACCATTTAAGTGGTCTCAAAATGTACCTAGTCGGCAACCAGAATAGGTAAAAACGGTAATATTACAAAATAAAAATTTCGTTCGAATTTTTTTAATAAGAAAGCAGAAATAGTGTTTCTAAGTCATATATAAACTTATAAATTTCTTTTAAAAAAATAAAAACATACGTCAAGTTTCCTGAATTACCGTTTTCACCTATTCTGGTTGCCGACTAGGTACATTATGAGACCACTTAAATGGTCATAACTTTTTATTAAAGCAATATTTTCCAATTCTGTTTTCTGAGTTTTCTAATACACTTCAGTACCTTTACAAAAATTTATAATACTTGTATATCACTTGGACTTTGCTGACATGGTAGTGCATTGAATGTGATCGACCCTTGCCAATCTCGAAAAAAATTGCCAAAAATATCAATTTACCAATGTCATGTCACAAAAATAGATAAATTTTGTCTAAAATGGGCAGAAATATCAAAAATGAGTAGAAAAAATCTGTAAAATAAGTTTAATTACAAGAGTTTTTGACCTAATAGAGTCTACAATGGTCCTTCCTAAGAGGCTGCCAAGAGACTACTCAAAAGTAGCAAAAAATTTTAGAAACAGACATTTCGAGTTGTTTCAGTCATAATAATTACAAATAAACTTAAAAAACCTAAATACAATGTCTAAATTTATTTTTAAATAGCATGTTTAAAAATAACATTTTTTGGATTTATCCCAAAAATGGGTCGGTCACAATCAAAAATCATATTCATGACCAAGATCGTACTAAGTATCAAGTATTATATATCACTTTAAAGGTATTGATCTAAGCTACAAACTACAGAAAACAAAATTTAAAAATATTACTTCTGTAAAAAGTTATGTTAATTCAGGTGAGACCAAAAAGGTGCTACTATGGCAACCAGCGTATGGAGCACAAAATTTAATTTTTTTAAGAAATACATTTATTTTTAAACTAAAAAAACCTCCTAATGATAGAAAATGTAAAAACTTTAATGAAAAATACCAAAACATTATTTTAAAAACAAAATTATTTAAATTTGTAAAAAAAAAATTGCTTAAAAATGTGACAGCTTCCCATTTTGAAACCGCTTGTTCTCGACCAATATCATCAATTTCAAAAAACTAAAAGCTGTTTTGTATAGTACAATGAGGCTACAGAATTCCCATATAGTTTTGATTTGAAATAATTTCGCTGTTTTCTTGAAAAAATAGAAAGAAGATTGGTTTTCATGAAAAAAATGAGGAAAAATAGGGGGTTTCCCACTTTGTTTTGAATATATTTTGCACAGAGTAATGAATTAAAATAATTTTTTTTGCTTATTACAGTCCCCAATGAGGCTACAGAATTCAGGCAAAGTTTCATTAAAAATGAGTTAACCCTTTTAGATTTATAAGAGAAAATGTTGGTGTGAAGTTAGATTCTGGGAGGGTCCATCTTTACATGCTCAGTACTCAGGCACACGAGGGGCTACAAAATTTCGGTTTGCGGTTTTGGTGGACTACAAAATTCTACTTTATTCCCATATAAAGTTTGAACCTCAACTCGTTAGGTCACGCCCCTACTTCACGGACACGTGTCAAAACTACCTTTTTTGGGAATTTTTTTTCAATTTTCTATGTTTTTTTAAAAAAATCCCAACCACCCTCCAAATTTTCCCAATTATACAAAGAAATTCAAAACCCCACCCTCGAAATATTTATGGATACGCTTCTGAACCCTGCCGTTTGAATTTTCGACGCCATACTTAAATTACCCTCCAAAAATTCTCATTTCTCAAACAAATTTCAACCAACATTAAGCATATCAATCTTGAATGTCACAGAACTCACCCAACAACCCCCATCCAACAAAAGAGCCTCCTAATCTTAGCCATAAAATGATAATTTTATCTCATACAATATTGTGTACTGTTCTGGAAATGAATTCATCCGGAAAACCGAAACCATTTCGATTTCAGAATTGAAAATTTCTTTTTGTTATCAATTTCGAATTTGAGTGGTTTTTGTGGCATTTTTTTTACTTGTGTACGCATCAACAATAAATGAAATCTCTTTTGTGCTTCTTTGGAAATTGCCACAAATGAAGAAGAATAAAATTGATGGGAAGAATGACAAGGGATTGTCAGTTTGATGTCCAAAAAATTTTTTATTTACAATTTTGTGGTTATCTTTGGGGATGGATTGAGGGAAATGAAGGATGGACACATGTGGACATTCGACAAGCTTTAAATATTTGATATTTTTGCAAGGCTTAAAATCGATATTCAATTTATTTTTGTATGCTTGAAATGCTTTTTAATGCCGAACATCTCAATCGAATGTAAAAATAATAGAATGTAATTAATCTCCTTTATAATATTAATTTATTGTATAATTAATTTGAAGTTTACATTTATTTCGATCGATAGAATGAATAAATTAAAGCTTGACTTGGTATTTTTAATAAAAGGTCTATAAGTTCATTGATGGCTTACTGCTGCAGCAGTGTTTGAATGTTTGAAGGCAGTATTTTAAGTTATGGATTTGGTTTTTGAATGTTAGAGGTGAATTTGATGCATTTGGGATCCAGAATCATGTTGAATCTAGAATCAACAATTCCATATCAGATCCCCATCCACAAGCCTAATTTCCATCATCTTATAATCACAATCTAATCATCTACATCTCCAATGACCAGCATTAGTTAATCATGATAGGAAATAAAACAGAAAACGCATTGACTCAACTTGCTATAGATGTAAATTGCAACATCTACATATCTATGTATACACATTTCAATTTCCAATTTGCTGGATGCTATGCATGCAATTTATACGCTATATAGCGATACAGAAAAGCGTGCATCATTAAGTCAATCTATGCAACACAAAAAAATAAAATAAAAAACAGCTACAAACGCTCGATGCATTTTGATGATTGATTGAAAGGCAAATTTTACCGCGCGCATTGCTTGCTGTTTTCCATCATCTTGGAGCATACAAAAGCATGTATACGAGATTTATATAATTGATGCACTTATTATGATATTTATCCCCGTGTATACATGAGATTTGTTGCTATTAATGCCGCACCACATCACATTTAATCTTTTTATAATTTACTTCTTTGATTTCAAATCTACATTGCATTTATTGCAATTTTGTTACAAGAGCGCAGGACTGGGAATTACAAGGACATGAAAATTAAAATTATTCAGCACCCTAAGCTGTTCGGTAGTTTGTAAAATATTCTGACAATTTAATTTTGATGCAAATTTTTTGTTTCAGTCATGCTGACATGTGTCTTTAAAATGTATCATTTTTTACTATTTCCATTACCCTCTTGGCAACAATTGATACAAATCAAAAAAGCAATTACGATGCAGAAAAATCATGTCATTTGCATCGGCACATGAAAATGAAATTATTCGCGTTCAATTTACGATTTTTTTTTGCGAAATTCGCCTCATTATAGAATAAATAAATGTTTATAGTACAGAAAAATAATAACAATTGCAACATGACAATTATGTGCATTTGCTGAAAATGTGATTTATTTAATGCGAAATTTATGAAATTGATTGCAAATTTTGATTGATTTTTGGCATTGTTGATGTTGAAATTCTGTGGGGTCTGGGGTGAATTCTAATTCAGACTCCATTAGACCCCTCATAGGCTTTGTATTTAGATTTGAACATCAAAAAAATTAAAAAATTTCATAATTTTAGAGAATTTTTAAATTTTTGTCTAAAAAAATAAATAAAGACATTAGGGTTGATAAAATTTGACGCATGATCAAAAATTCATAAATTTTCCAATTTTTTTTAAAATTACAATAAAAAAATTTAAAAATAATTTTTAATAAACTCAAAACAATTTCCCTCCTGCATTTTCTACCTCCCAAAGCAAATATTCGACACAACGACACCCAAAGAATCCATAATCCAAAATTGAAACCAATTTTGCATCCAAAATACCTAAGAAACCATCAGAATACGTGGCAAGGATGTTGCCAAATGGAAAATAACTTGTTTATTTTGTTCACTGATAAGGAGAATATTAATATTTTTTTTACTTATGTAAACAATCATATCTCTATGGCATATAGGCACACATCTTCACGTTCCATCCACCCAATAATTCGACTCAATTCCCTCCAATTCACATTACTCTCGTCTGCTTCATGTGTTTATTATTTGATACACCATCCACATGCCTCTCATTCATTTTCCTCCTTTCCTGTACTGTATCTTGTCGTTGTTCATGTTCTTATGTGAATTTCAATAACATGAAAATTGAAAAAAATACTGATTTCATATTTCAACGATGTGAGAATTCCTGTCTTTTTTTATCTTATCGATATTGCTACGTATTTCATAGGGATTGCCAGGCATGTCCCTCATGCAGAATTAAATTTTTTTCCATCTTCTGTTAACAAAACAAAAAATCAGCAACGCGGCAACATTTTCAATAATAAATAGAGACAAAGAAATTGAAGTATGATACGAGAGTGGATTTTTTTAGTAGTTGAGGGTGAAGTTTTGAGTTAGGAATGAGGTGGCAATAGCTGGGAAATGGTTTGATGTAATTTTTGAGGATTTTTAAAAATTTTAACATATTTTAACAAATTTTTAATAATTTTTACATTTTTTCTAATCAAATTTTAAAAAATTTCACAAATTTATTGACTTTTCTGGCAAGTTTCATTTACTGTCATCGACATTTTCTGCCTTATCTGCTCATAAACTGCCAAATCATTGAAACCAAACAATTTTTTACAAGCTGCACTTCCATTTCACTTCCAACCGCATTTTTCATGCAAAATACTCAACAACTGCATAGAACAAGATAACAAATATTCATATTCATTCGCATTAATGACGCTCAAGAACCCTTGCATCCAGTCACAACACAATACGCATTTTATACGCATCCCTTCACATTCAGAAAAAATTTACATCAATACATTGTGTTGTAAAGTACACTTACTTGTAAATACGTTGCAGATTTCTTATAAGAAGTCGATTATTTCTATTAAATGAGACTTCGCAGTAGGAAATTTGCTGTTTTGCTAAAGGGGAAATTGGAATAATGAGTTGTATGTAATTTTGCCACTTGCGAGGCTCTTTCGATATTCAATTGGATTTTTACATTGTTGTGAAAATTATTGATGTTTCGAGAGATTGATGGGGGAATTTGAGTTGATATTGTCGGTTTGATGGCTGCAAATTTCAAAAAAATTAAATTTAAATTTTTTAAAATTGTTGAAATTTTTGATTTTTTTTAAATCTTGAAATTTTCAAAATTTTTATGTAAAAAGTTTTTAAATTTTAAAAAAAGTTTTCTAATTTTTTATGAAATTTTATAAATTTTGACATAAATTACAACTTATTAATCAAAAAATGCGCCTTAGACACGTACATCTGCCTCAATGTCCCACAAATCTCATCACAAGCTTCAATTGCATGCAAAAACATCTACAAAAGTATCAAGGATGAATCAAAAAAGGCAGAAACTAAATTGTTTGGAACGAATTATGCATGACATACTGTAGGCAATAGATTTCTTTTATTGTTTCTAACTGCATCCATATATACGCGTGTATATTTTATTTTTGTGAGGAGTTGACTATTTAATATGCAAATGATGACTTTTTTCTGCAATTTTATGCGTTTTTATAAAAATTTTCTATTGCCAATAGGGCTTGTTGCCATGCCACATTTATAATGCATTCATATTGCATTTCATGTTGTGCACGATGTGCCATTGAAAAGAAAAAATAATTTTTTTTCGCTATTGTGTTAATAATATTGTATGACGATGATGAAAGGGGAGATTTAAATGAACATGCATAATGTATATGTGTGTACAGGCGATGAGCATAAATGAGAGAAAGGCACAAAAAAATGAGGATGAATATTGATTTTTTATGCTACTTGATGTGTCCTCATTTAGAGTGTTCTGATGCTTAACACATACATGCATAGATTTATGAATAAAAATTCATCATCATTACTGCCTTTTGTGTATTCCATCTTATCCTGGGATAATTATGCAATACATGCAGAAACGCGGAAAAAAAATCTGGGGAAAGCTGAATGAGGATGAAAGGAAAGGGTTGTGATGCCTGTGATATTTCTATGAATGGAGCGCATTTTCTTAAATTGATCTAAGTTTGAAATTTAGAAAACTAAAAATTCTTTAAAAATTTGAACTAAAAATATATTTAACTTTTAAACTAAAAAAATAAATAAATTTTTGCATTTTCTTAAATTTATATGAATTTGAAATTTGAAAAATTATAAACTCTTTAAAAATTTGAAACTTAAAATAAATTAAAATAAATTTCAAAATTAAGCAAACTTTCAAATTTAAAAAAATTAAAGAAATTTAAGAAAATTATATTTTAAAAATTTAAAATTCAAAAAAAGGTTAATAAAAAAATATTTTAAAAATTTAAAATTCAAAAAAACTTAAGAAAAATATTTTAAAAGTTTAAAATTCAAAAAAACTTAAGAAAAATATTTTAGAAATTTAAAATTCAAAAAAGTTTAAATAAAATATTTTAAGTGTTAAAAGAAATTCTCAATTTTTTTAAATTTTTAATTCAAACCATCCAAAAGTTCACCAGACTTACTCAATTCCAACTTAACCAGCTAAGAAAAAAATCCTTTTTGTTTTTCTTCCTCTTTCATCTGAAGTGCATCGTAAGAATTCTCGCGTTATAAAGAAGCAATTATGCCTCACATTGAGGCACACATACACGTTCGTTATATAAAAAAGGGAAGTGCTCATTGAGGAATGAAATAAAAGAAATGGAAATAAGACACTGAAGAGAGTCATATTTTCTTTCAAATACCTTGTTGTACGTTGAGCATGTGAACATAAGATGTTGATGGCATGAAAGGGAGCACATTCATGGTGTATGTGAACATCATATGCCCCCGTGTAAATTGTGTATGATGAAATTTCTCATTAAAACATCTTTTCATGATTTATAACTATTCTATTCAATAGTTCGTCTTCCTGGCGAATGGATTTATTCTGTTTTGTTTGTTTGTTTGATGTGGTGTGTTGTGCATTGAATGATGATGGAGAGGAAAGATTGAATCGCGAACCTTAATCAACCCTTTTCATTGGATTTTTGTAGAGCGAAGTTTTTGGATAAAATTGTTGGGTTTTTAATAGCATTTTGGGTAGAATTATAGAAATTTTGAGGTTATTGTATATTTTAATTCTAAAAATTAAATATTAAAAATATATTTTAAAAATTTTTAGAAAATTTGAATTTGAAGTTTTAAAAATTTTAGAAAATTTGAAATTTTATAGAAAATTTGAATTTTTAAAAAATTTAGAAAATTTGAATTTGAAATTTTAACAAATTTAGAAAATTTGAATTTGAAAATTTAGAAAATTTCAGTTTGAGAAATTTTCAAATTGAATTTTATTAGTAAATTTAAAAAATATTCAAACAGTTTTAAATAATTTCAAGAAAAATGAAAATTTATTTAGGAAATTAAAAAAGTATACATTTATAATTTTAAAAACCTAAAAAATTAAAATTAAAATTTTTAAACAATTTTTTAAAAAGGTTAAAATTTCAAATTTTTTTAGTATTTTATACTCAAATATCCTCCAAGTCTTTAAAAATAATTTCCTAACTTCCAATCCCTATCAATCCAGTTCTAATTTTTTATAAACGCATTTTTCAATTCTCTTTGTTTCATTCTCTCCATACACATAAATTTTAATATTTTTGTTTGAACAACAAAACCAACATAAACAACAAAAACAACAATATCAACAAAAATTAAGATGCACTGCTGATTCAGTAAAAATTTTCTCATGCACACACATTTTAAAAACAAACAAAACAATTCTTATTGATGTCTTCCTTTTTGTGGTCTCTTTTTTTAAAACGCCTTTAATTACACACATTTGAGCATTTCCATATCTCTGTTAAATCAATTATTTTATGCGGGAAGCCCGCGTCAATTCAAAGAATTTCTTTATGAATGTTGCGACGATGCAACAAAAGGAATTGAAATGAGCAGCAACGAAGGCAGTGAGTACAATGCAATTCAAGATTCGAGATTAAATTTCCATAAATGATCAGCATGACATTATGATGCGATGACAAACGCACAATTGATTGAAAGTGCATTTTTCTTGTTCTTGGAGATTTTTTCAGAATTAAAATGCGTGGGAAAAATTGAGTTTTATTGAAATTGGAGATTGCGTTGGATGTGATGAGTGATTTTCTGGGCTAATGAATTTTTAGATGATTTTTGATAATTTAAGCTATAATCTTGAAGAAACTCAATAATTTGATTGAGTAATTCTAGTTTTGAACTTAAAAATTCATGCACAATCCCCAATATCCCACCCATCCGTCCACAAACTGATTTATTACAAAACCTTCAAAACGGATTTAATTCCAATACATTTAATTACTCACAGCCTCTAAATTTCTATGAATTTCAATTTAAATAATAATTCTCAAATATTATTGAGATGAAAAATTCAACAAAAAAGTGCAGCTTGATTCATTTCTCACTCGATTGTAGGTGGAATTGAATTAAATGTAATTTATTTGCCATAAGTCTAAAATGATCACTGTAATTATAATAATAGCAACAATAATCATGCATGATTGAGAATTTTCCTCGCGTTAATTGAGAATAAAATTGTTGAAAATCACACAAAAATTAATGAATTTTTCAACACAAGTGAGGGATTTGCAGTTAACTGATATTTTATTGATGTTGATTGTGGCTTCCTTGCGGGCATTTTGTGCAGATTTCATTACTTTTTTATAATATGGGAATCTAAGTCCTATTTTCACTAACAACTGCACCCTAAAAATTCCATCGACCAGAAATTCTGACGAAATCATCCTAAGGACATCCAATGCATAATGGAACTAGATCGAATATGTAGATTAACCGAGAAACTCCAACAAGTGCCTGCCTATTAAAATTTAATTTAAAATTTCAAAACTTCTCAATAATTGTTCACTAAAAATTTGATTAATGACTTTAAACAAATAAATGGGAATATAATTTATGTATAAAGTCATAAGCAGCACATGCAGCAGAAGCAGAAAATGCAAATTATTGAAGGAAATAAAAAGAGATTTTTAAGTACAAACAATAATCATAAATTTATGCAAATATTTCTTTGATTATTGGCATTTCACATTCGGTTGGCATTTCCAATGTGAACATTTATTGGCAATTAACAGTTCCATAACTCCTTCCATTCATCACAAGTCGCTCGCCTGACTCAATTTGCTGTTGATTATTTTTCTATTAAAAATTGAAATTATTTTAATCGATTGCTGCTGTTGCTTGTCATTAATGCACCAGCCTAGCCATTTATGGACCCGAGTGTCATATCGCCGATCAGATCAGATCTGTTTCTGTATCAGATATCGATCATGTACATGTTTAATATTTATTTGTTAATTTCAATTTTATCGTGTCGCATTAGCGCTGATCAGTCAGTTTTGTAGCTACAAATTGCTACTGCGAACGTGTTCCTGCACTTGATGCTGCTTTTCTCTTGTTTGCTCAGCTTCCTTACTTTTTTTGTCTTTGGTTTTGGGATTAGTTGCTGATTTTGGGGATATTTTAATGGCTTTTGAAGCTAAATTTTCATTTATAAGCCACAAACTGGTCTAAAATGCTAGAAAATTTCAATTTCTCATCTAAATCCTATTAAGCATTAGCAACCAGCAAGTGCTGTTACGATTTGTTGTTAATAATAATGCAAGCAAATTGACACAACAACGATTAACGGGCTGTAAGTGCAATAACGAGTAACAAGTAACAGAAATGAAATGAAATGAAGGTCAATTGATTGGCTGTTGTCGCGCGGCAATGTTCAATTGATGCAAAAGATAGTCAACGACTTGAGAAAGAAGAAAAAGTGTTAATTGGCATGGAAAAAAGACGCGAACAACTTCATGCCATGTTGGCACTTTTCGTGGAAAAATTTGACATAAATTTGCAATTTACTTTGTGTGCATTCTTGTCATGTCGTTAATTGACTTGTAAAATGAACAAATACAGGCATACATGCAGCAATGCGTTTGGTGTAAATTCAATCAATAAAGATTTATGCGTGAAATATGCAGAGGCAGCGATGAGCAGCAAGAAAATGCTGAATTATTAAAAAACAATGATTATTTAATTAATTAAATGAATTCACGCAACAAAATCATTTTAATTATTATCATCAATGCAGTCGAGCTGCTTCTTGCAGCTTTAATTTTCATGCCGGCTGTGAAAACTTTTAAATTAATAGACTGCAAATCATTCAATGGCTGAGCATTAATTACAAGCTTTTATTTTTTTAAATTTTATGTTCTCTTGCCATGAAGGCAGATACATTATGGATTATTGGAGTTGATCATGTGGATGGGTGCTGGTGCCTCCTACACATGACTCTTTGAAAAGTTGTCAGTTTTAATTTAGAAATTTTAGTTTGATTGGTTGAAATGAAATAAGGAATAAGGGGGTTCGAGTAGACAGTCGGGGTATGTAGGTAGACTGGAACATGTAAGAAGAGTCCACCCCTGTAGAATCCATTACCCAGGTCATATTAATTTGAGAAATATTTACACTCTAATGAACATCAACAGTAATAATTCATCATAAATTGTCATCTGCTGCTGTTGCTGTTGCGGCTAATGCCTTTTGTCGCAATACATTTTATTTACACATTTAATTGAATGTAATTAAAGAGAGACTGGCATGAAAAATTTATTTATTTCTATCTCTGATGTGAAAAAAGCCCTTTAAATGTACCGAAAGCAAATTCCGCTAATCACTTTCGTAAATATTTCATTTTCAATGTGCGTGTGCGCGCTCACGAATGGAACTTAATCCTTTCACCATGAAAAATGTTTTCTGAGTGGGTGTGCTTTTTTGGGGGATGTGTTGAGGTTTGGTCATTTTGGTGGGAATATTTTTGATATAATTTTTTTTATAAATTTATCATTTTTCATATAAAAATGCGCTTAGTCCACAAATTCAAGCTCACAATCCAGATACTTGTGAAATATTATTTTTGGTTACTATCTACACAACCAACGTGTACATGAGTGCTGTGCTCTGGGAGCAGATGTAAAGTAGATAAAATTCACATGTTTTTTTTATATCCATTGAAATGTTGAAAGGCTTTCAGAATATTTTTTTCACATGAATTTCCCGACAGAAAATTTGATATCCTCCGTTTACATGCGTAAGATTAAATGTCTAAGTTATTAAAAATAAATATGTCTACATCCAAGAGACAGCTCTCCGAAAAAAAATTACATAATTATGTGCTCGCTTATGGAGGGGCAAAGGAATTAAATTTCAGCATAGAATGAGATGAAAAAATGATTAATCAGTGTCTATTCTGTATGAACACCCCACGAGACATTGAGACATGATGAATTTTCATCTCTTCTGCTTATGCTGGTCTTCTTCTCTCACTGTGCTGATGGATTTTAATTTTTCATTGAATATCCTAATTATATGACTACGCACAGCTTCAGTACACACAAAAAAAAGGAAACAAAATTTTTCATTAGTATTAAAAACGAGTGCGAGAGTTGTTAATTGTATAATTTATTGCCAGTCACGAGTCACGTTCAATTACACTTTTTTTCCTCTTTCTCGCTTTTCTTGAGCTTTTTTTTCTCGCTCGTGTTTTGTTCCTTAATTCCCCCTTCTATTACGTCATACTCAGTGAATGAGTTCTTTGTTGTCAATTAATATCATTAAATATTTTCATACATGTTTTCTTTTGGGTATGTGATGTGTTTTTAGGGGGTGCATGGAGGGTTTTTGATGGGATCAGGATCAGATTGAAGGATGCGGAACTGATCAATGATTTTTGATTATTTTTGAGCATTGTTGATCATTTTAATCAGCTTTTTCTCAGATTTTGAGTAAATTTGGGATCTTTAACTAAATTATAGAGGAATTTGCTACAGATTTTCAAATGTTTCTGAATTTTGAAAGCTTTTCAAATTTTTTCTCAATTTTTCTTTCTCAAAAAAATTCCACAACACACCAAAAAAAAGAAAAAAATTGTGAGATTTTTAAATTTTCCATACATCGTGTCACCCTCCTCCCTTTCTTCCGCTTTCTTTCATCTACTTCTTTTGTTACAAGTATCTGAGACATGTAAAAGAAAAATTGAAGCAAATGAGTGAGTGAAAACATTTTTAATGCTCTTTAAACAATAGAATTTCTATAATGAAGATGATGATGATGGTGCTAATGACGAAAGAGGGTAAAATTTCGCTAAAATTAAGTCATGTGATGTTTAAAATTTCAATTAATTTATTATGCGTGATTTACGTTAAATGAGTGTAATTAATTCTGTTTTTAAAATGGAATTGTTTGAAATTAATGGAACGTAATGATGAAGTTTAGTGATATGGGATCAAAATTCAGCTGCAATATGAGGTGTATTCTAAGGGGGTGTCAATCCAACCCCATCCACCAAAAAAAAATCTCGCAAACTCACTCAATAAAATCGTCAAATTTATTCGACAATTCACACTATCATAAGCATAAACTCAAAACGTAGGCACAAAAATAACCGACAAAAATTCATTCATTTAGAAAGAAATAAAATCCTCAATTTTTTATCGCTCAACATGAATTCAAATGAATGAATAAAATGGCAATAATAATAATTTCTCATAATTGATGAAAGTAAAAGAATTTTCTCTGTAGCTCCTTATTATTTCCGATTCAGTGACATTTATTGCGTAATTTCTTACATGTTCTATGACTGAGAATCATCTTTTCATTCCATTCATATCAAATGAAACAAAGATGGAATGTTTTACTTGAAAGAGCATAAAAGAAAATAGCATAAATTTATGTTGATATTTTTACGTTCGTAAAATATTTTTTATGCATCTCTTGTTCACTCCTTACTTAGTCTTTCCATTTCTGTCGCTCATTGCTTTTTTCCATCATCATCACAATCATTTTTCTGGTGTTTTTTATGTCGTGTAGAAATCGACAGTTCCGCAAAAATGATGTCCTTTGTCACAATTCATGCGAACATTTCTCTACAATTTTACGATTGGATGTGAAGGGTGAAGGCACTGATGATGTCTATAGTTTGCTTGTCGATTGCGTGAATATAAAAAGTGAGACATTTATGACGCTTGGCAGATTTCTTTTATTCTCTCTAATGTCGATGTTGTGATGCATAGAGGTTCTAATATGATTTTTTTAAATGGATATCGGGAAATATTGAAGAATCTGCCATGTGGGTTTCTATTAAAAATTGAATTTCTTAATTTTAAGACAGAAATGTTTGTAAAGATTTTGCTTGAATGATCGTTGCCACTTTTTTCTACGTGTTTTTCAGCAATATTTTGAATAATAAAGTGATTTTAGTGATATTTTTGAATAAAAACTTTTCGAAGTGGAGAAATTTTTTTGGTTAATCAAAATTTGAATTTCAAAAGTTCGTTAATTTTCTGTTTAAACAAAAATTTCTGAAAACACTCTTTATCATACCCAATGGGCGTACCTAGAGGGGGGAGGGATCCGGAGTTTTCAAACTCTTTTTTCAAGAAGACTACTAACTTTTTTCAAAGTTTTGTTTGATTCTTAGTAAGGTTGGCCTAGTTAATTTGAAGGAATCATTAGTTTTTTAAGTGAGTTCTATTAACTTCCACGCTATAGCGTGTAAGTTATTGGTTTCTACAATGACCTGATTTTCACGTTTTTTCAATTTTTTGAGAAAACTAAGCATTATTAGCCCCAACAACTAGCATACCAAATGTAGGTATTGGAATTATCTATCAACTGGTATATTCACTTTTTTTGTCAGTTCCGCTGTGCCTGCTCTAGGTCCAAAAAACACGTGTCAAAATGTACTACAAATTTTGTGGACAGGGTTACCGGGTCAGGAACCATATATTTTGATGCAGTTTTCGATGCCATTCTATCAGGCAACTAGTGAACCCTTGGGGAAAGCTATGCGCTTTGCGTGATTTTGAGGATAAGTGTGGCTTTAACCTCAAAACCTGAAAGTGTCCGAAAACCACGTGGTTTTTTCAATTTTTTGAGAACAATAAGCATTATTAGCCCAATCATTCTAGTTTTTATTATTGGCATTAAAATTACCTATCGACTGGTATATATACTTTTTTGGTCAGTTCCGCTGTGCCTGCTCTAGGTCCAAAACCACGTGTCATTTTTCATGTTTTTCATTTTTTTGAGAAAACTAAGCATTATTAGCACCAACAATCAGCATATCAAATGTAGGTATGAAAATTATCTATCGACTGACATATATACTTTTTTGGTCAGTTCCGCTGTGCCTGCTTTAGGTCCAAAACACGTGTCATTTTTCATGTTTTCTCAATTTTTTGAGACAACTAAGCATTATTACCCGCAATAACCTAAGTTCTAAATTTAGCCATTAAAATTACCTATCGACTGGTATATATACTTTTTTGGTCAGTTCCGCTGTGCCTGCTCTAGGTCCAAAACCACGTGTCATTTTTCATGTTTTTCATTTTTTTGAGAAAACTAAGCATTATTAGCACCAACAATCAGCATATCAAATGTAGGTATGAAAATTATCTATCGACTGACATATATACTTTTTTGGTCAGTTCCGCTGTGCCTGCTCTAGGTCCAAAACCACGTGTCATTTTATATGGTTTTTCAATTTTTTGAGAAAACTAAGCATTATTAGCACCAACAATCTAGGTTTTAGTTGTTGATATTAAAATTTCCTATCGACTGACATATATACTTTCTTGGTCAGTTCCGCTGTGCCTGCTTAAGGTCCAAAACACGTACCATTTTAACTTCCTTCTTTTTTGAGTCAACGAAAGCATTAATCAATACGTTTTTGCTCTCATATGACAGATACTGGAAATGGCTATTACCTAAGATATGTTTGGTTCCAGCCAGTTCCGTTGCGTTGGAACTAGACACAAAAAACCGTTAAAAACCAAAAATTTGTATGAAAAATTTCTATGCGATGACTTTTATACAGTTTCTTCTATTTGATACAATAGATCATACCCGATCGTACCTAAAAACTAAAAGTTGCTACTTAACATCCAAACTTTACGTTCGTTTATTGACCGAAAAATGCAAAAAAAACATGATTTTTTATGACAGTTAAGCCATTTTTGATTACTCACTATAATTAACATTTCAAGCATTAGAATAGGATTATAATGAAAGATTAACATCTACATTTAATATCCGCTATGTTGGTCCTTTAGAGCCTTCTGTAAATAGTTACAGCATGAATAAGATTGTTATAAAAGTTATAACGTAAAATTAAGTAACGTGAATTTTACTTAAAAATATTGTTTGAATGAATATAGACCAACTAGATCTCATTTTATTGGAAATAGAGGCTCTAAAAGATTGCTAGATCTTATTTTTATTAGGCATAGAGGATTTAGATTTTCTTGATAGTTACTGGATCTCATTTTTATTGGAGACAGGATCTGGATCTAATTTTTATTGGACACGCAGACTGTAGATGTTTACTGGATCTCATTTTTACTGGACATAGAGACTGTAGATGACTAACTGGATCTCATTTTATTAGAGATAGATGATCTGGATCTTATTTTTATTGGGCATAGAGGCTGTAGATGTTTACTGGATCTTGTTTAATTAGACATAGAAGCTATGGACATTTAATTCACACACCTTTTGGAGAAAAATTTCAAAAATATATTGACCGTTATAAGGTTTGAATTCTAAAGAGAGCGAGCGTAGCTCAAGCTCGACTCTACTGTGATCTATGTAAAAACTGTGATTCTAAGCAAGTCGAGCGAGCGTAGCTCAAGCTCGACTCTACTGTGATCTATTTAAAAACTGTAATTCTTAACAAGTCGAGCGAGCGTAGCTCAAGCTCGACTCTACGGTGATCTATTTAAAAACTGTAATTCTAAACAAGTCGAGCGAGCGTAGCTCAAGCTCGACTCTACTGTGATCTATGTAAAAACTGTGATTCTAAACAAGTCGAGCGAGCGTAGCTCAAGCTCGACTCTACTGTGATTTATTTAAAAACTGTAATTCTTAACAAGTCGAGCGAGCGTAGCTCAAGCTCGACTCTACTGTGATCTATTTAAAAACTGTAATTCTTAACAAGTCGAGCGAGCGTAGCTCAAGCTCGACTCTACTGTGATCTATTTAAAAACTGTAATTCTTAACAAGTCGAGCGAGCGTAGCTCAAGCTCGACTCTACTGTGATCTATTTAAGAACTGTAATTCTTAACAAGTCGAGCGAGCGTAGCTCAAGCTCGACTCTACTGTGATCTATTTAAAAACTGTAATTCTTAACAAGTCGAGCGAGCGTAGCTCAAGCTCGACTCTACTGTGATCTATGTAAAAACTGTGATTCTAAGCAAGTCGAGCGAGCGTAGCTCAAGCTCGACTCTACTGTGATCCATGTAAAACTGTGATTCTAAACAAGTCGAGCGAGCGTAGCTCAAGCTCGACTCTACTGTGATCTATGTAAAAACTGTGATTCTAAGCAAGTCGAGCGAGCGTAGCTCAAGCTCGACTCTACTGTGATCCATGTAAAACTGTGATTCTAAACAAGTCGAGCGAGCGTAGCTCAAGCTCGACTCTACTGTGATCTATGTAAAAATTGTGATTCTAAACAAGTCGAGCGAGCGTAGCTCAAGCTCGACTCTACTGTGATCCATGTAAAACTGTGATTCTAAACAAGTCGAGCGAGCGTAGCTCAAGCTCGACTCTACTGTGATCTATGTAAAAATTGTGATTCTAAACAAGTCGAGCGAGCGTAGCTCAAGCTCGACTCTACTGTGATCCATGTAAAACTGTGATTCTAAACAAGTCGAGCGAGCGTAGCTCAAGCTCGACTCTACTGTGATCCATGTAAGTTATAAATAGTTCGGACGTAGTCGAGAAAAAACACGCTGTACATAGAAAGCCACGAACTTCCATGTTTTTTACACGCTTTATATTGGCTCACTCTGTTTGTTTGTTTGTCATGATCAAATCTTGCAATTGATTTTTTGACTACTTCTACTGCTCCAATCGATTAATTTTTTGATTATTTTTTACACTTTTTTGATATTTTATGATGTTTCATGATTTATTTATGGTTATTTTTTTTATGTCTTGAAACAGCAAAAACGTACAAAAAAGAGTACATTTTGATTTTTTGTATGAAATGTCGATATACTTCTCAAGAGCAATAATCTTTCACTATACATATATATACGAATATTTGTCACTAATAGATGTAGTTGTAAAACTGTTTGGATCAAATTGGTGTATAAATACAGCTATTGTGACTCGTTATATAGGTTTATATTGGTGAATGTATTTTTGGGGAGAAAAATCTTTACGACTGTGAGTAATGAAAATACTTAGCTTGGAAAAAAGGAGTTAAATTGTGAAAGTAAATAGCCAATTGTCCCAAAGTGGTGGGACAATCAGGTTATAAGATTAAGATATCAGGATATATGAAAAAGTGTTAGTAATTTGAGTAATAATAGTTCGAGTGGAGCTCGAATATAAAAGTTCGAACGTAGTTCGAACTAAGTTGAGCGTAGCTCACAAATTTTTACATCCTGAACGTAGCGTAGCGAGTGAAGGTGTGAAAATTTTCCAAAGTTGTTAGAAGACTGTGGATATGTGAGAAAGTGTTGGTGATTTGAGTAATTGTTGAACGCAATTTCTACAATTTTAGCAACACAAATATTCAATCGTAGTAGTTAAAGTTTCTTAAAATAATTTAGCATTATTAAAATATAATAATTAACAAATTCATATCTTAAACAACTAACACGTATTCATTCTTTTGTCGTCAATAAAATACAGTCCACTCTAAACCAGAACCACGCATTTATTATTGTTGTACGCAACAAATTGGTCCTTCGGGCCGGATTTATATTTAAGTGGATATAACCTGATCATCAAGTCAAGAAAAATCACGTTAAGAAATTTTCAATGATTGATTAAAAAATTTGTATTGAAGTGAAGCTGAAGAGAAGAACAAGCAATTATCAAGTCAAGATGTCGATGAAAGGAATTGAAGACAAAAAGATTTTATAGAAGATTTTGAAAACATCAGAAGTACATAGGAAACATTGAAAGAAGAAAAGAAAACGTTGACTACTATGATTGAATATTTGTGTTGCTCAAACTGTAGAAATTACGTTCAATAGTAATAATAGTTCGAGCGGAGCTCGAATAAAAAAGTTTGAACGTAGTTCAAACTAGGTTGAGCGTAGCTCACAAATTTTTACGTCCTGAACGTAGCGTAGCGAGTGAAGGTGTGAAAATTTTCCGAAGTTGTTAGAAGACTGTGGATATGTGAGAAAAATTTGAGTTAACCCTTGTGACATAAACAGTCGGACGAGCGGAGCGAGATTCGACAACCCCTGTAATCTATAAACAGTCGAACGAGCGGAGCGAGATTCGACAACCCCTGTGATCTATAAACAGTCGAACGAGCGGAGCGAGATTCGACAACCCCTGTGATCTATAAACAGTCGAACGAGCGGAGCGAGATTCGACAACCCCTGTGATCTATAAACAGTCGAACGAGCGGAGCGAGATTCGACAACCCCTGTGATCTATAAACAGTCGAACGAGCGGAGCGAGATTCGACAACCCCTGTGATCTATAAACAGTCGAACGAGCGGAGCGAGATTCGACAACCCCTGTGATCTATAAACAGCCGAACGAGCGGAGCAAGATTCGACAACCCCTGTGATCTATAAACAGTCGAACGAGCGGAGCGAGATTCGACAACTCCTGTGATCTATAAACAGTCGAACGAGCGGAGCGAGATTCGACAACCCCTGTGATCTATAAACAGTCGAACGAGCGGAGCGAGATTCGACAACCCCTGTAATCTATAAACTGTCTGTTAAAATTTTAGAGGTTCGAGCGCAGCTCGAACAAAAATAGTTCGAACGTAGTTCGAACTAGGTTGAGCGAAGCTCACAAATTTTTACGGCCTGAACGTAGCGAAGCGGAGTGAAGGCGTGAAAATTTTCCATATCCTATGTACTAAATGGATATACGAGAAAAAACACGCTGTACATAGAAAGCCACGAACTTCCACGCTTTACTTATGTTAGATTACAGAACTTACTTAAACACGCTGTACATAGAAAGCCACGAACTTCCACGCTTTACTTATGTTAGATTGCAGAACTTACTTAAACACGCTGTACATAGAAAGCCACGAACTTCCACGTTTTACTTATGTTAGATTACAGAATTTACTAAACACGCTGTACATAGAAAGCCACGAACTTCCACGTTTTACTTATTTTAGATTACAGAATTTACTAAACACGCTGTACATTGAAAGTCTCGAACTTCCACGTTTTACTTATTTTAGATTACAGAATTTACTAAACACGCTGTACATAGAAAGCCTCGAACTTCCATGTTTTACTTATGTTAGATTACAGAATTTACTAATATCAGACTACCGATTACAAAAAATGAACGTTAAAGAAAATTTCAATTTTTTTTAATTTTTTTGTCGTTAATACCAAAACCTTATTTTATATTTTAGCTTTCTTCAAAAAATTAATGACTATAAAAGCGTGGAGCGTTTGAAAGCAATTCTCAATTTAACTTTACTTGCGCTCCACGCTTTTATAGTCATTAATTTTTTGAAGAAAGCTAAAATATAAAATAAGGTTTTGGTATTAACGACAAAAAAATTAAAAAAAATTGAAATTTTCTTTAACGTTCATTTTTTGTAATCGGTAGTCTGATATTAGTAAATTCTGTAATCTAACATAAGTAAAACATGGAAGTTCGAGGCTTTCTATGTACAGCGTGTTTAGTAAATTCTGTAATCTAAAATAAGTAAAACGTGGAAGTTCGAGACTTTCAATGTACAGCGTGTTTAGTAAATTCTGTAATCTAAAATAAGTAAAACGTGGAAGTTCGTGGCTTTCTATGTACAGCGTGTTTAGTAAATTCTGTAATCTAACATAAGTAAAACGTGGAAGTTCGTGGCTTTCTATGTACAGCGTGTTTAAGTAAGTTCTGCAATCTAACATAAGTAAAGCGTGGAAGTTCGTGGCTTTCTATGTACAGCGTGTTTAAGTAAGTTCTGTAATCTAACATAAGTAAAGCGTGGAAGTTCGTGGCTTTCTATGTACAGCGTGTTTTTTATACTGAGTTTGAAAATCCGGACCCCCCCTCCCTACGACCATCTCATACCCAATTTACCTTAAATAAACTAATCCTTAAATAAACCTTAACTAATCCATGTGATTAGACTAGAACTCAATTCTAACACTACAGCCAGCGATACGAATCCCCCTAACCCCATCAGTCCTACATATTTTTTATGACAATAAAGTCTTTTGATGAGAATCGAACAAAAGAAGAGAACGTATGTACAAAGGTTCTATAGCAATACAACAAAAATAATAATAAATGCTGCGTCAATCATATTTCTTTCTTCATTCTTGTGTCTAAAATGCATGAATAGAATTGAAGAGGGTTGAATTGTCATTATTACATTACACACATCTCAGCAAATAGTAAAAAACTACTATTTTGTAATGTGCGTACAGGATGTGGTCACACAAAGCACCAACAATAAAAGGAGAGTGCCTCACACCATTGAATGTAAAAAATATATTTATTAAGTTTATTACTGCGTAGCGAAAAGGAGCGAAAAACATCATATTTGTAAATGTTATGGGCTAAGAGGCTTGTGAGTAGTAAAAAAATATTATTACGACGTAAAAATGTTAAAGTAAAGGCAAGAATGGAAATGAAAATAAAAATCAGTCATGAAAATAAATTTAATATAATAATTTTATGTATAAAGATGCGTGATTTTATAGCGAAAAAAGCTTAAACGCATAAATTTATCTATTTAAATCCACATTTGTCACAATCTTTACATTATAACCAGTAGTGCTGTGTGTAAGATACACGTGCAAATATTATTTATTCTATTTAACATCCCATAAATAAATAACAGCGAAAGGAAATGACTGAGTGCTGTCAGAATAAACATTAAAGTTATGCTGTCGATTCTGTAGATTTTTTTAAGCTTGTTTGTTGAAAGCGACAAGGTTGTTTTCAGATACATTTTCCTTCTGGAATGTAAATAAATTCATATTGAGACAGCCACATGGCAGCTAACCTAATAAATTACTATAAAAATTGTAATTATTCGACAAATAGGCGATTATTTTAATAGAAAATTAGCATGTGCAATGCTTGCCACGTTTTTAAATGATATTTCACACAAATTATTATGAAATTATGTGAATTTAATCGTATTTTTCAAGAAAAACTTTTTGAAGTGGAGGAAAAAATTTGAATTTTTTTTACGGTTATTTTTTAAAAATCATCATATTTTGAAGCTGTCCATCAAAAAAGCCAAAGCTTAATTCCATCACTTCCTCAAGTGCGCTCCAATCATCCACTTCTACCAACTTATTTCCTTGTTTTTACCTCACTAACAAGATTTTACTTTTAAATTCACCGCTAGAGCACTTCAGTTACATCTCAAAAATATATTTATTCTTTATTTTCTTTCCCTTCCACTCACCTCATTCACTTCCTCGTGATTCTTTTGATTTTTTTTTTCATCCTCCTCTTCTTTTTCATCTTGATCGAAGCGCCTTGTTTTTTCTACGAAATAAAATAAGCAAGAAGAATGAAATTCTTTTTAGTCATTCGATTTCCCTTTTACAAAAAAAAATTGAAGAAGTGAGTGACTGAGCATTACGACTGAATGTAAAGAAAGTGCTTTAATGTTGATATCAATCATGTCTCTGTCTTCATTATTTTTGGTGTACCGAGTGGTGCATGACGTGGGTTGGTTAGTGTTTTTGAGGGTATGAGAAGCTTTAAAGGGTACGAATACCTTTTATGTGTCTGTAGAACTGCCCAAAAGTCACAAGAGCTACGAAAATTTAGAAGGGAAGTCTGCAGTGTCCAAACTTATAAGCCAGAACTATCCTAGTCTCAAATCCAGCAAAAAAGCTACAGAATAACAGAAATTCAATAAATCAATATGCTTGGGACACTGAATTCACCTAGTTAAAGCAATGGAGACATGAAATGCTTACGAAAGGAAGCACACAAGAAGCGGATGATGGAAGATATGACAGTTGCCTCTTAAATATACATTTTTTTATTGATTCATATATTTATGCAAAATAGAACGAAGCAGCTTAAAGAGAAGGAAGCAAATTTCCACTGAGCTGGAAGAAAATGGAATTGAGTACGTCGATTGACGTCCTTTGAGGGTTTTCATGGAGACGATTATAAATTCTACACCTTACACCGCTCATGCTTTTCATGTTCTTCTACTAACTTCCCATTCCAAAAAAACACCATGTTATGTTGTTACGATGCGATACGATAGACGACGTGGTGTTTATGCCAATATGGGCTTCAAACAAATTACAATTTTCTTTCTATAATGCAAACGAGATCAAAGGCAATGTCGCCGATAGACGAAAAACCGCACAAAAAGTATGAAAAAAATAAATAAATAAATATATTTTCTTGTTACTCGTCATGTCTCAGACCTTAAATGGGATTTACGAAGTCATACGAATGCACACACTAACATTTTTTTTTGTTATTTTGAAATAAGCAATAAAATAAAATTGAAATTGAAAAATATGTGAGCGGCAAAAGGAATGATGAAAAATTAAAATTATCACATCATCAGACAAAATGCAAGAAATGTATACACAAAGACATGACATTGTCTCTCAACTTATGATACATCGTATAATAGTGAATTAGCTTTCATTGTAGCTAATAATGTCTCTTTTTTTGCGCGCAATTGCTTTGTTATTGTCTAAAAAAATTGCTAAAAATATGAAAGAATTTGCAAAACAAAAAATGAAGTTAATTGGGATATAATTTATGGCTTCACCTGTAGTTTTGTGTGTTGTATCATTTTTACGCTATTTAAGCTTTCAATTTCTAAACAATTGTTTGTAAACAAATCAGCTTAATTTTTAAAAAAAATCATTTTAAATTTTTAAAATTCCGTTAAAAGTTTCACAACACAGAATCAAAACAACAATCAATCATTCCCATTTTTATTCAAATAGAATTCTTTAGTCTTAACCATAATAAAATACAATTGACTTAATTGTATCTCATTTTAATGATCAAATCAAACAATCGCTCACATTCATGTTTTTGTGAGTCACTTTGTCGGCGGCTGATTTTTAAGGTCATTTAAAACTCTACTCTATGGTTTCATTCATGCATAAAAATTTATAATTAAGTAAATTAAGCAATCCTAGAGCATTATTTAGTATGTCGACCGCATCTAAGGTATGAATTGTGCAGTTCTTTGTACACGATGTGTATTTATTAATTCCGCTAGATGCTTCACCCTTCCATTTCAATTATTATTACGGAGGCAATTTTTTCTCATTTTCGCAACATTTGCACCTTCTGAGCTTAGTTGTTATTATTGGTTTGAGACACGGTGGAGGCAGAATGAGCTGGTTTGGTTGCTGATTCATTTGAGCGCATTTTTAGATTTCGGGGTGTCAAACTAAGCATATCAATTCGTAGTTTGACACCCCTTACTTCATTTTGAAAATAAATAAATTTAGACAGCTATAACCTCAAAAACCATCAAGAAAATCACTCAATCCACAACTCAAACAACCAGACATCACTTGAACAAACAATCCAATCCTCAAAACAAGCCAAACTAACCATCAATGCCACAAAACACTTTAAAAACGATGCTAAAATATAATAATAGGAAAAATAATTGCAATTCTCAGAGATTTCAGTTCAATTCATCAACATTGAGTTGTTGTCAATCACATGCACAGTTGAAAGGATATAAAAAATTGTAAGACAATGAGCAGTAGCAGCAGCAGTACAAGTGTTTTTAAGAAGAAATGAAAGAAAAATATATTAATGGAATTATAAATTGCAATTTGTGCAAAAGTTTAATGAGTATTATTACCTCGACACTGCAACTTAATCTCTTGTGTAGTGTCTCTATTTATATACACATTGCACTTTACAGAATTCTATCATTTATCATTTTGCTATTGTGCCTATCTGTCTGTGCTACACATTCACAATGGATAAGACTCCTCGACACAGCCTCAACAACAATGTATGATAAATTGAAAATATAATGTTGCTGACAAAGTCAGTACGATGTGTACGGAAATGAACATTGAAATCAAATTAAAATGCCCGCGCAAATATAATACATATGAAATCTAACAATTTCATTTCAATGTTGATTGATAACTATCATGAGAATTGAGTTAGCTCACGGGTGCTACACAGCAAACATGTGAATGTGACAGGGGCACCTCTATGACTACCTCTCAATTCATATGCAGAATAGAGGAGGAGAAAAAATATTGTGCAATTATTTTTTTTTTTTCAAATCTAATTTGTTGTTTCATATATGAATGAATGATTTCTCATTGAGAATGAAATATTGAGTTGATGTTATTGTTTTAAAATAAAATGGGAAAACAAATGTGCGACAAGTAAGGAGGGCGCACGTATGGGGTGGGTGACATAAGGTGCAATTTTTCTGAAGGAAGTTTGAGTCTGATTTGGATTTGATTGAGGGTTTTGAGGTTATGATTGAATTTTTTTAAGAATTTCAACTAAAAGTTCCAGTTTTTGGCTAAATTTGCATTTAAATATGATTTATAGCATAGGATAGGGGATACCCCGGTGTATACCTTAGACAATATGCTAGTTTAATACTTTAGGGGTTAGTCTGAGACAGGGGTATAGCCAGGATTTATGAAAGGAGGGGTTGGTGTCCAAATTTTTTTTTTTGAAACATCCTTGAAATATAAACCTAGTACTGAATTTTTACACTACGAATAGTCTTCATAAATTTTGTAAAAATAAACAATTTATTGGTTTAAAAAAATAAAAATGTCTGGAATATTGATTTCGAGGGCAGTACCCAGGTACCTAAGGAGCCCCCTCTTCTTAGGTAGCCACCTGGTCTGAGCTTTACTCTAGAGATGAAGGATGCAAAACAACAATTAGTTCAAGAAAAACTGTTCAAAACTCAATAGATTGCTAACCTAAAACTACAAGATGACAGCTTTCTGACCATAAACACAAATTTATAGACAAACTGATCCCAAACCCTTTAACAAATCATACAAAACTGAAAAATCATTTATTTATTTTTGCGGTTTGAGTGCCATTCACTATTTCATTCCGACAAACTCCATAAGTTCTAGATGAATGCATACAGATATCTGTAATAAATATTGCAATTTAACAATGTTGTGCAATTGAATTAATTCAAAAGCTCACATGAAGCATAATTCAAATCTAACTGCTTACAAATTTATATATTTATATTTGAAATTTGTATTTTGCAATGTTATTTTTCCTCTCCTCCTCGCGAATGTGTAAATTTCAATGTAACAATCTATCATACATGTATCTAATTCCATCCTCTCTTTGGGTTGTATTTTTCACGATAAATGCACTAACCAGTGCCAAGTTGAATGAAGTTTTCATTCATGCAATTTAAAATGATTTATTCACTATGCAATGCAATTGAAACTGAGTAAAAAAACGGCACTTTGTGGAGAAAAATACCAGGAAATTAGCAATCAAATGTGAAATTAAAAAACATTTATCATCCTCGTGTGTTGAGCATACTCGAATAGTACATGGACTTGATATATGATTGACTATACATGCTTAAATATTTATTTTGGGTAAATGGAGCTTTTTAATATTTAATAGACCCCAGAAGTCATTGACAAAAAGAGAGGAAGAAAAAAAAACATAGTTATTGATGATAAATTGTGGATCAAGCGTGTATAATTATGACGAGGAATTTTAATGACTGTGGTGTGATTAAAGTGCGATTACAATTAATATTATTCTCTTTGATTGTTATTGATAGATTTCTCATTAATCTAAATGTTTGTACATGAAAATTTAATGGATTGTGTGTAGGATATATTCAATAATTTATAGTTATTGATGTTTTTGCGTCTAATGAAGTTTGTTTGACTTTACGTACACGTATTTAACGGTTATAATTATCATAATTCCATCTATATGGAGAAATATTCTTAGAAATACCTTAACCTCAAAACTGAATTCTTAATAAGAAGCTATACACCCATCCTCATCCGAGTGTTTATGCAGTTGTGTTTATCTTTAGTATGGCAGGGGTATACAGGCTCTTTAGTATGACAGGGGTATGCTGGATCTTTAGTATGGCCGGGGTATACTGGGTCTTTAGTATGGCAGTGGTATACCCAACAACTTCCGTTCTGTCGCCTAACCAATAAGCCACAGAAGTCTCACTAACTTACTGGCAGATTCACCTACATATAGCTCGATACCCCACCACAAAGGTTGAGTTGCAAATTTTGAGGTTATAAAAAAAATTCTACTTTAAGCAAACATCGTTTAAGATCAAGCCTCTTACGGAAATCTTCAAGAATTCCCTCACAAATTGATATCTCATTTTAACTCATGTATCCCACACAATGTCCTTTTAAAATTAAACACTTCACTTACTTTTTATATTAAGATACCTATCGCAATTAAATTATAAATATAATTTTTTTGTACCAATGCCAATGTCATTTTCATATTTCCATAAGTACAAAATGCATACGAGAAAAAAGTTGCACGGGCGTTGCAATGTCTTTATTCTATTAATTTAATTTGAGAACTACACAAGAATGACTGAAAATTATAATTAATGAAATTCATTTAAATATATTCAAAAATTATGAATTCTAAATCTTAAATATATTAATTATAGATTAAAGCTAGTTCAATTTTGATATTTTATACCACACATTACAAGCTATAGTAGCTGTTACAGCACTTTAATAGTTTTTTGAATGATTCGGAAAGGAGGTTTCTTTGATTTTTAGCATGTTTTGCCATTGGGGTTTTTAATCATTTTGACTAGATGATTGACTGGGTGACTAGCTTGGCTACTGGGTTGATGTATGATTGATATGCTAGTTTGCAAAGGAGTTGGGAGCTGGCTTGGGTGTGAAAACTATTTACTGGTTGACTAACTAGGTTAGTTGCCTTTGGGGTTGGTGTTTTGGTGAGTAAGAGCTTTACTATAAGACAAATAGTGATGTCCTAACATCAAATAGTGAAATTTGAACTGAATATTCTATTATATCTTAGTAAGAAGCCGTGATCCATTAGAAATTGATACATACACAATGTATATTGTGACCAAATTCGATAAATACTCAATAAACAACTCAAAATCTATATTTTGACTCTATCTGCGTAACAAACCACTTCTCCACTTGACTGACAACTCAACCACAAAGAAACTGCGCTAAAAATCAACCTAACCGTCAATTTTTACACCAGTTTTTTGTAAAATTGATTTAAAACAGCAGCAACAACTACAAAATATTAATTAACAAAAGAAAAAAACAGCCTAATGTACCAACTATACAATTTATTTGAATAAAAATTGACTCAATTTATATATCTATGAAGAAAGAGTAAAAAATCTATTTATGTCCCATGCCATTAGCTGTATGTTTAGTCATTTTTCATTAACAATTTTAAAAAACTACAGCCTATATACGAGCGATTCATAACAGCAGCAACTATATAGCTTGTTGAACATAGAAAAATTGTAATAAATAATTTAATCTATAATTAACATACACACTATTAGGCAGGCAATGGTGATGCCAATATATGTAACTGTACAAAAAAAAACTATAAGTTTGTACAATGAGACAAATGTAGCAGATACGAGCATATTAGAAAGAAAAAATAATAATTTAATGTAATCATAATAATAGTGAATATAGTAATTTAACGACTCTATGTACATGTAATGCAGGAAAATAATAAATTATCATGTCGTTTTGTGCTTTAAAATACATCAGGAAAACAACAACAAAAAATTGAAGTTACATTTTGTCGACTCGTAGAATGAAGGCCAAAAGGTCATCAACTATCAAAGTAATTATGAATTTATGAGAGTAATTACTGTGAGTGGGTGTAGTGCATTTTTTTTTAAGGTTAGGAAGGTTAATTGTATAGGAAATGTGTGAAAGATTCTAGAAGATCATGACTACTGACTGGGAATCCCGAGTCTAGGGATTTTTTTAGCTCTGGTATTGAAATGTACGCAGCGTCAAGGGCATGGACGAAGCTAGGGGGGTGTATTTGGTGTCAAATCACCACCCTCGATGGAAATTTTCTACAATTTTCAAAACACCCCTCACGAAAATTGACTAGCTACACCTCTGGTTAAGAGACTTGAAACCCCACCCTAGTCACTTTACGTAGAAGACTTTTAGACCCCCTTCCCCTCTTTGTCACAAAATTTCCATGAAGAAAAATTTTTTTTATTTGAATTGTCACAAAATCTCAGACCCCCTCCCCCTAAAAGCGTTACGTAATAAGTGAACGGCCCCTAACCTCAAAAAAATTCTAACCTCAAATTTCAAATCAACTTCCATTTAACTCATTATTTCACACTTTAACAAGTCAACCAGCCACTGAACAGTAAAGATAGACACAAAAACACGAAGTATTAAATTAATAAGAAGCACCAAACAATTTGTTCAATATTGTGTAAATAATAAAGCGACAGAAGGAGAAAAGGTGCCAGCCATTCCATCATTATTATTATTACAATTTATTTTGCGATGTTGTCAATTTTCCTTCATTCTCTTGAATTAGCATAAAAAAAATTCACTCGCGTCTGTTCCATCATTAATTTCGGTTTCAGCACACAGAAAGAGAGTGAGAGGAGTACATAGAAAAAGTATTTTTTTTGGCTTGCATAAATGACGCCAACGGAGAGAATTTCAGCAATACAGATATAAACAAAAAAAAATTAAAACAATTTTTTGACGACGAAGCGACGAAAAAAATATACACGTTGGCTCCGGATGGAGTTTTTTTGGTAGGAAGAAGAAGCTGAACGCGCCAAAGAAGCAGTTGTGGCTTGTTACTTTTATTTTACATTACATATTTTTTGTTGTTGTTGCGCTTCCATAATGACCATGACATTATTTTTTTCGTACTCACGTCTCAAGCCTGACTCTTGTTTTTTTTTTGAAGATGATGATGAGTCCATTCCGTGAGATGTATGGATGGATGTCTATAAAGGTACGGCTATTGAAAGTTTTATGAGACGCCGAATAATGAAGAAGATATAATTGAAAATTATGGATGTGTGGATTGAATGAAGCTAGACAGATCTATAGAATTATTTATTACATCCATTCGAAGCCTTTTCATACTTATTAAAGCCATTGCATAAGGCTAAGCAGAAATAATTCCCTCATTTATGATGCAAACATGATAAACGATGAAACGTTTGAAAGCTAGACGATGAAACATGTGCAGAACATGGCGACAAATGACGGCAATTCAGACAACAACTTTATTATTTTTCATGTATATTTTTTTCTGGTTCTTGCACCACCACTCAGTCTTTGAAACGAGTTTCTTCTCGTTGGAATTTATTTAATTTTTAAATTGTAAATTAAAATATTTTTTCTTGGAACTTAATTAACGGACAGTTTTAATTTAAATTTTTAGTGGTCAATCTAGATTTGAATTTTTAACGGACTTTTTCAATTAAAATTCTTGAATTTTGTTAAGATTGATGTTTTATTTTTGAGCCCTAACAATATCAGCTAATTCTAAAGTACATCCAACAATAGCCTAGCATGAATTTACAAAATCACATAAAACATACCGAAAACAAAATTCAATTTTCGTAACCGGCGAATTGAAATTAATTTTCATACACACTAATTACAATAATAATAATAATAAAAAAAAGGCAAGTGGCAGACAGAGAGCAAACAGCGGAGATGAACGAGACGTTTCATTAATGAACAGTAACAAAAAAAAATTTCTCGAGTGCGAAGCTCAAAATTGTTTACATTTCATCAAAAAAACACATTCGACAGCAGTTGGTCGAATGAAAATCAATTCTGCTTTTTTTGTGTATTGTATTCGAAGAAGTTTAAGCTCATTTCAATTCATCAACTTACACAACATGAGTAGGAATAAGAAGAATTTATTTATTCTCCTCGTCTCTTACACACATTCGTTGTGTCGCTGGATAAAGTGGAATTGAAGAGAAAAATAAGCAAAGTTCAAAAATTTCTCAATTACACACATCTCTGCTTGATTACGAAAAAGATTTCCTTAATTACATTCATTGCGTAGCCCGAAATACCAATTTTCGTGAATCAAATTCATTAATTTTATTTCTTCTTACATCCAAATGTCTAGTCAATATATGTATTTGGCTACCGTTTCTCATCTCATCATTTGTTAATGAGATCTATTGCTGTTATTAATGATGATGATCATGATCTGTGTGGCTTAGACTTCCTTTTTCTCGCGAATTATCTCTCTATTCTCTTCCATTGCTACGCTCAACTGCCTGCTATGATCTCAAGTGCCATTTCTTCTTACACATTACATTCATCTACTTTCCGTGTCTATAGACAAAGTCAAATTCTCAGCAGTTCATATTTTTAATGAATATTTGGAGAATGGAATGAGATTATGGAATTATTAAAGGTGACTGGATGGCTGGCTGGTCTTGTACTTGAATTCTTTAAATTAATGACTGAATGTCTTGTTGCTCAACTTATTAACTAAGCAACTGCACCAAAATTAAGCCTAGTAGCTTCTAATGCTATCAAATAGATATTTCAACCTATTTCTGCTATGCGCACTAATCATCCGACTCCAGTGTGCTTAAAACAATACTTTTCATTCAAAAAATAAAAACACCAAGCAGAACGATTTCGATGCGTGAGGCATGTCTGGTTTACTTTACGTATTTTGAAAAATGTCAGACATCCATTGACGATGTTTGTTTGTTTAAGTATTTCTATGTACAGAACGTCTCTACTTAAATGCACAAAAAATAGCTTTATCGGAACGCAGCAACGTGATAATACAGAGAATAGAGCAATTAGGTGTCTAAAATGTATATTCATTGTTTCCCACATAATAACAGAGATTCTAGTTATTTATTTTCAGATAAAACAAAATGAAATATATGAGATTTATGATAATCGAGTGCTTAATTTAGCTCAGGTTTGCTTTTGTGAGTTGATTGTGGAGAAAAAGTGCGAATAAAGTGGCTAATTTGAATAGGGAGATAAGGAAGTGATAAGGAAAGGTCAATGAATTTTAGGTTTTTGTAAAAGTTCAAGGAATTGTAAGTTTAGATTGAAATTTTGAAGATTAAATGGAAGAATCTAGTACGTTGTATAAAAATCTACCATAAATCTAGTACATCTACGCAATAAATCCTAGAATTTCCAATAATCTAACTTCTAGACAATAATCTAGTCTAAATCAACAAAATCTAGTACTTAATTCCAAAAATCTAGTATATCCACTTCAAATTAAGCAGTTTTAACGACCAACTCTTTAATGATGTCAACTACAGCCTTAAACTGCTGTATGACAAAATAAAAATTGCTTCTGTGACTTTTTGCATAAACTTTTTCGATCATAAATTGCGTTAATTTCTGAATTCGCACGTTTCTTGCTTAAAATATTCATTGTCATCAGTTTTGTGTGACTTTTGGGCAGTTTTTTGTGTCTTTTGCGTTCGACCTTTAAAGTTATGTGTTAAAATGGTATTTTGTAGACTATAGATCCAGAATAAGACTTTTAATATTTCCAGTTCCTTATTAAAACTACTTTCACGCACAATGTTATGCGGATTAATCAAAAAACAATCTATAAATATTGATTTGCCATTTACCTGATAAATATACACACGACGCAACAATTCAAGGACATATTCAGCTTTGTTTGCCATTTTTTTCTTGTATATCAAAATAACTCGATTGCGTTTCTAAATTTAAATATTCCAATCCCAAAAAGAGCACTTGAATTCGTACGTGACTATTGTTTATGATTCATTTATTCTTGCACACAAAATTGTTACATCATCCAGTGGACAGTCATATCTATCAGTTTCGACATTTCCAATTCTCTTGATCACACCCATTCCATTGTGAATACGTCCGAAAATCGTATGTTTATGATCCAGATGTTGGCATGGAGCAAGTGTGATGAAAAATTGACTGAAAACAGAGACATAGAATAAGTAAGACAGTAATTGACTGACTTAATGATCTTAATATGTTACCTTCCATTAGTATTTGGACCACTGTTTGCCATTGAAACGATTCCAGCGCCTGTATGTCTCAAGTCCGGATGTATTTCATCATTAAATTGTGCGCCATAAATTGAGCTTCCTCCTCGTCCACTTCCAGTTGGATCTCCTGTCTGGATCATAAAATCTGAGATACAGCGATGAAATTTAATTCTATTATAATATCCTCTTCGAGTTAATTCAGCAAAATTGCGGCAAGTTAATGGTGCATGCTTCCAATACAGCTCAATTGTAAAGTTTCCAAGACTAAAAATAAACAATTAATTAATTTTATCAAGAATTTTCTGAGGCGAAATTAAAATGTCAAATTTACCTCGTTTCCAACGTTACAAATGGTGGTTGCCATGATTTATCCGGAACTCCGACATTGTTCATCATCGTAATGTCACGTCTTTTAATTAAATCTAATTAATTAACTAGAATTTTAAGGAATTGTTGCTTGTTTATATTTTTCACAATGTTTTACGTAAACTGACTACGTAATTTTTTACGTAACGTAAACAATGCAATTTTTCTTTCAATTTGATTAATTTGCTGATTATGAGCAAGATTTAGAAGCTTTAAGCAAGTAAATACTTCTATCTAGTATGTAAGGCAAGGATTTAAGTGACTATTAATGAATTTAATGACACTAATCTTATGTTTTATTTTTAAGATCCAGTAAAACTTGAACTGAGATCCAGTAGTCATGCAAAAAATGTGAAATATTAATAAAGGCCTACAAATTTACATTTTAAGCTAGTCATTATTATAACCTGTTAGCCATTTCATTAAAATTCTAATCAAACCTGTCACATTCATCCAGACAGCTTGGTAACAAGACAATCAGCCATTAATTTCAAACAATCCATCCACGCTTAAGCATTGCGTAAATTCCCAAAAATAAACAATACAACAATAATATTTTTGTGCGATACAGTCATCTATGGTAGTTAAGCATCTATTAATAGCATCCCTTTTCTGTGATAACTCATTATGTATTGAAATTTATGGCAACATTTGAACTCTCAAAATAGATTTTTAAAGACCCATTTTTTATTTGCCGATATTGAACTAACAATAGTCAGAATTCTTTGTGAACAACAAGCAATAATCGAATGAAAAAAAAATTGAAACTAATGTGTCCAACAACAAAAATGGTATCGACGTCGTCGCGACTACTCAGTACTAGACGTTTGGAATGAATTATAGTTTTGGAATCGAGTTGAGTAAGGTTAGGGGGGATTTAAAGGCGCATTTTTGGGGGGAATTTGAAAAATTGAACAAGGGGAAGTCCACAAAAATGGAGTATAGGCAACCCTGTCATAAAGTTTCAGACCAAACCATCCCTTGATGTTCGAAAACAGAAGTTAGCCTAGGGGTGTGAGGGTCCTTTACCCACCCAAAATGCCTCAATATCCCACCAATAGAACTTCAAAAACACAGCTAAAGAAATCATTAACACTTAAAATAGCGAAATGGAAAACAATCAAAACATTTTTAAAGTTTTTTTTTGAACATTAATTTCCGTCTACTCTGTCTGTAAATGTATTTAAAAGTGAATTTTTTTATGAATTATTCTCCACTAATTGTGCGAATTATAAATGGAAATAATTCATCCATCCACACAAAAAATAAACTGGCAATAGAGCGTAGAACAACAAAATGTTGCCGAGTGAAGAGCTCACAGACGGCTAGATAATATCAATTAATGTAGCTACTATTTCTTACACAAAAAAACGTCGAATCAATAAAGTGCTAAAAAAGAGATTTAAATCATAAGTTTATGTAAATTCTCTTGCGTGCCTCATTCTTTACGTTCAAGGTCATTTCATGGCAAAAACTCTTTTTTTGCACAAAAAGGCACACATATGTGAGTCGAGCACAAAATAAATGAAGAATGGAGAGCAAAAGAAGACGGAATAACAATAATAATGATGATGATGTATAGATGAACTACGTACAGCTGTGTATAACTGAAGTATGTATCTCTCTTTGCAACAACAACGGCAATAAAAACAATTTTTTGATCGTGAAATCTCATTCGAATGATCTTGAAATGTTTGAGCAAAACATGATTTTGTGGTTTAATTGAATCTAGCGATATTTGTGGTTTTTTTTCCTTTCTTCACTCCGAAAAAAAATCTTTAATAATAGTTACAATAATAGAGTAAAATAATTTTTTATTGGAGTTTCTATTGCTGGGTACTTGAATAATGCCAATTACTCTTTGTGTTTTTGACGTCAAATCACGTTTAGATCATAGTGAACGTTAGTTTTTGAAGCTTCATTGTTGAGTGATGGTCTCTAAGACGCTTAAGTTATGTAATTTGCTGAGTTTTGTATCTATTGCTCAGTTTTTGCATCTTTAGGCTCAGTTTTACATCCAGTTGTGAAATTTTGCATTTCTATTTTCAGCTTTTGCATCTATTTGCTCAGTTCTGCATCTTTTTGCTCAGTTTCTGCATGTTTTTGCTTATTTTCTGCATCTTTAGTTTAGTTTCTGCATCTTTTTGATCAGTCTTGTATCTTTTAGTTAATTTTCTACATACTTTGATTTTTTGGGATCATTTTTGCATCACTTTATTTAGTTTTGCATAATTTTCTTTAGTTTTTGCATCATTTTAATCTTTTGGCTCATTTCTGTAGCAACCACCTTGTAACCACACTTCCACTCCAATCTCAACCATCCAATTACCAGTCAGCATCACAAAACGAGCTCATTATAGCACTTACCATTCCGTCATACAGCCACAAAACTGAAAAATAATTTTCAGTCTCCGCAACGAATTTTCAATCAATTTAATTTGTCGCCGTCTATACCAAGACTCGAGCTAGCTTGGTAGCCCATTTTGCAAATTACGAAATCTATTTTCTGTGTGTTGCTACTGACTGCCAAAAAAAATTAATTTTATTTTTGTTATTATTCGAGCTTCCTCCATGGAAACCTCTTTCAGGGTCGTCAATTAGAATTTTAATGGCGAAGAATTTTAATGAAAAATTAATTAAATAATTTGAGTCAGAAGTCACAGATGAGGCGAGATCGTCTCACTTTATTCGTCATCGTCTATAATAATTCTTTCAGGAGATTCGCTATAATCATGTGCTTCATGTGCTAATGTATTAGTCGACACTTGTCTCACACAGTGCTAGTTCTTTCAATTTTTTTTTCGTTGATGATGGGATGGAAATGGGAAATTTTTTGTAAAAATTATTAATTAATTAGTTTATTAGCTTCGACTCATATTTCCTCTATCTTTCTCGCCTCGTCTTGCTTCACCGCAGCCAATCTAATTATAAAACTCCAATTTACAACTTTTCTTTCATTAATTCTCACTGTACGATCCGTACTTCCACTATCAGATGAATGTGTTCCTCTCTTCTAACTTATGTTTGTCTCACTTTATATCTATTTCTATCGGGAATGATGAAAAATTAAAGAAGTCTCATCTCTTTGATCATTTTAATCAGTCTCTTCCTGATGGATGAGTCAAAAAGAAGACTCGATGAGAGGACAAATGTTTGTGTGAATGATTTGCTCAGCTTCTGCATCAATTCGTTATTTTTGCTTCACTTTGACCAGCTTCTGCATATTTTTGCTAATTTTTGCATCAAGTTGCTCATTTTGCTTATTTTTGCATCATTTTGCTCAGTTTTTGCATCATTTTGCTCAGTTTCTGCATCTTTTTGCTCATTTTGGCATCATTTTATTAATTTTCTGCATCAACTTGTTCAGTTCAAAAATTTCAAATTTCAAAAAGCCGTTAAAAAAATTAAATCTTTCTAACAATAAATTCTGTAATTAAAACCGCTTTTAACTAAATAAATTTAAACCATGAATAATTTCGGATATTGTCAACGTGACGAATCAAACGTACCGAAAAAGAGAAGCCACATCTATTCATCTTGATGATCCGTAATGTTCATTAATTTCCGTTAATTTAAATCCAATTAATTTTTTTCTTCATCTTATTAGAAATTTATTCGAAATATTATTGTAAAATGTGTAGCTCGGAAGTTGGATTTAAGAAGAAGTATTTTTTTTTCTTCTTTTACACTTCACTTTTAAGCTGAATTTATATATAAACAGAATGTAGGAAGCTTTTGGGGTCTTAATATTTCAAGCTGAATGAAAATTAATTAGAAAATTTCATCTGTCAACTATTTGTTTCATGTTTAATTAATTCTGATGTATTTTTTTTTCTTGTTTATTTCTAGGTGAGTGTAAGATTAATTCCATCTTATATCCATATTCATATAAATGATTGTGAATGGACATACAATGTTGCAATTTAATAAATATATGAATGCAAGGTGGATAAACAGAATAAATTCTCAATCTGACGTTGCTTATTGATGTCACACGATACATCCCACACGATTCTTTTTCATCGGACGACCCTTCTCTCATGATTTGCGCAAAATGGTAAGGAAAGAAAGTAAAGTTAGTAAGTAAATTGGGAATGGTGGGGAAAGTAGAGCGCTGAACTTGTTATTGAGAATTTTTGCAGCCAGGGTTTGGTAGGTTGGTATATCATAGGGTATGTCCCCTACAATATCCCTGGGGTCAGTTTCTGAGGCTCCCTGAGGTACCCTGCTTCAGTTAGGAATTGTATACCCAAGGGTACCCTAGGTGGATGGTAGGGGCAAGATACCCAAGTAGGTAGGACCAAATTAGCCCAAGCTAGTCCCAAACTGATCAAAATACCCAACAACTCTCATTCCCAATTCAGATGAAGAAAGATTCGCGAGAAAACAAAATTCTTTCCTCTTCTTTTTTTATTCATAAGTTTATTTATAAAAGTCATGAAGTTTTAAAGACGAAAAAAGAAAGGAAATTTTTATTTCACTGCCAACTGATATTCAATATGTTCACATATATTTCTGACTAATTGCGATGATATTCACATTAAAATGTCCCACACACAATGTAAACTGGAAGATGCCAATTAGATATTCGAACTTTTTGATGTGAATGAATGAAATAATTGTGGGAATTGATGACTAAAAAAATTTCTTTTGAGATTGTCAATGAAAATATTTGAAGAGTTTTAATATAAATTTATATTTTTAATTTTTTATTAATATAATTTTTAAAGACTTTTCTTGCAAAAATACAATTTCAATGAAACTTCAATAAAACTAAAAAATATTTAAATTTCAAAAATAAAAATTTTCTCTCAACATTTCAGAAAAAATACAAATTTAAAAAATCTTGTTGATAAATCCACGCGCTCATTCCTCCTTCAAGTCGGTAGGGGTTACATCATTACATCCATATCTATTGTATATGTCAGAGTCTATGAGTCAATCCATCTTCATTCCAACTTTTTTTCCTCTTAATTTGTCGCGATGCGGGATAGCTGAACTAAGAAGAAATAATAAAGAATTTTCATCTAATTAATTAATAATAAAAACGCGAAATTTTACTTTCTTGTTCGTTAGGCATTGAGAAAGGCAAATAAACAAAAAAGAATCTCGTCGGTCTCCATCTCATTCACGCGGCGGGCTTTTTGTTTATTTTAAAATAAATTTTAAGAGAAATTCTAGTGAAAATTTTTGAGATTTTCTTAATTGGAAAATGATTTTCTTTTTGGAAAAATATTTTTAGTGAGCGTGATTTTGAAATGAAATTAATAAAGAAAAACATTGAAAAACAACGAGTGAAGAAAATTGATGAACAACGAAAAATTTCTTTTTTGAGAATTTTTTGTAATGAAATAAAAGTTTTCTTTGGTTTCTTATTTTTTTGAATGAATTGGGATTTTTAAAACGATGAAGTTTTACTGTTTTGAGGACAGTTTGCCTTTTGTTTTTTTTACATATTATAATTTAAAAAACTTCATATTTAAAAAAATTCTACTTTCTAAAATATTTTAAATTTTTTCACATTTTTCTAAATTTTATAATTTTTAGTTTTCTAAAATTCTTTTAATTTTTAAAATTCTAAATTTATTCTTTAAATTTATTTAAAATTTTTAAAACTTTAAATTTTTAATGTTTTTTAAAACTTTAAATTTTTTATAATTTTTAAAACTTTAGATTTTTTATAATTTCAAAAATTTCATAATTTTCTTAAACGTTTTGAAATTTTTAAATTTCATATATTTTTTTAAAATTTTATAAATTTTTTACAATTTTATAACTTTTTAAAAATTTTAAAATTTCATAATTTGTTTGAAATTTTTAAAATTTTAAAAAAATTTAATACTTTAATTTTTAAAAACATCTTTTAATTTTAAAAATTTGAAAAAGAGAATTTACCCTTTTTAAAATTAAAAGATGTTTTTAAATTTCTAAATATTTTTAATAAATTTTCAAATAAAAGCGCCTTCATCTCATCCATTTCCTCAAAAGTTTCCCAACCAACCTAGTAATTTTTTATTGAAGACATTCTGAATAAACAAATACACACTTTTCGACACTCATCTCAAGCTGAGATTTGTTTTAGACGTTACCCATAGCCATACACTCAGTAAATTGTAAAAACAATGGCAATGATTTTATAATGATTTGTTATGATTTCTAAGAATATAAAAAGTAAAGTTATTTTTTTACGTAAGTCAGGAAGTTGAAATTCTGTACGCATTTCTCATTCATTTCATGGATTACCGTTCCTAACATTCTTATCTTATCCGCGGAGATACAATTTAAAAACAAATAAAAATGCCATAAACAAGTGAAATATTTTGAAGTATTATTTTCAAGACATAAATTAAAAGTGACTTAGTGAGGCTGAATTGCTTTCTATTTAAATTGGATTAGTTTGAATAAAAAATATTTTTAGACATTTTCTTCCCTACCCGAAAAAAAATTATTTTTCTTCTTGATGCGCCTGCCTTTTGTGAATTTATGGAACACATGGAACATTTATGTACGCGCAGAGAGTAACACCTTCTCAAAAAAAACATAACATACAACAGAAAAAAGAGATATGAAAATTCCAGACATAATCTAGACACGTGCACATATTGAATCATGTGAGTTTGAGTGAAATAATTAAAATTACATCTGACTGATACATGCTCATTACATTCTCTGTCGCTTGCTTGTGCTGCCTGCATGGAACAGGAAGATAAACTTGTTCGAGAATTGAAAAGAAATTTTTAAACATCAATTACAGATGCAGGCATGAAATATAAAATATTGGGAAGAAATTTATGAGAATTTTCCGGTGAAAATAAAAATATTTTCTTTTACATTTTTCATCTGGTTTTGTCGTGAGATGAAGGCTTCTTCCCGTGAATTTATGAATTTTTAAATGTGCAATGTGAATGAATAAAATTTTTGTTTATTAATGTCAGACACATTTGTTTGGGTAATTATTATTTTTACGGCTATTTAGGGTGATTATTCATATCTGTTTAAGATGATTTTTACGTTTTAAGGAAAATTTATCAAATTTTGATGAATTTATCACCAAAAATTCAAATTTTCACAGAAAAATTCACCATTTTTACCACAAAATCACAATTTTGACAGAAATTCACAAAAGATGATTAACTTTTCACCACAAACTTCAAGAGTTAACCAAGCTTTTAAGAAAATATTCACCATAAATTCAAAAATTCACCGAATTTTGACTAACAAATTCACAACTAATTCTACAAATTCTCCAAAAGTTCTTAAAATTCACCAAATTTTAACAAAATATTCACCACAAATTCAGAAATTTACCAAGTTTTGACAAAAAGTTCAACACAATTCACAAAGTTCACCAATTTTGTCAAAATTCTCACCACGAGTTCTGAAATTAATCAAAAAACAAATAAAACTGTCGAATTCTTAACTTAAAAAACTCAAATCCCTCACAGACTCATTCCAATAAATTATTCCATCTCACAAAACCATAAAATACTTCTGTTACAATAATTATTTAATTAGTAATTGAATCCTATATTTATGAATCCCGTTCCAAAAACCCACAATTCACGTCTATCAATTAACAACAATTGCAAGACACAGAAAACAAAAACCATTTCTGAGATTTATGTGACTTTTCTTCTTCTTATTTTATTCATTGTTGTTCCTTTTGATTCTGGTTCCATTTAAACATGTGCAATATTACTTAACGAACGATTGCTGCACAGAATCAGAAAATTTCTTCGTAATTCGAATACTTTTCGATGCGACAGCATAAAGTACAACAAAAAATATGTAATATGACAACATGAAACATTAAAAAACATTATTTATTTATTTATTTCCTTTATTCCATCACCCTCAACATCAGTGCAGCCAAAAAAGACATTTTGATTGTGAATTTATTGTCAGCTTATCGCATACACCTTCTTGTAATTTTAATGAGCATTTCACTTGAATCCCCATCTGGTTAGTCATCAAAATTTGGCAATATAATAGATTCACAGAAAAAAAAATCCTACAGGCGGTAATATTTACGATGAATTGAAATTAAAAATTTAATAGCAAGTCATGGCGACATTTTTATTATTTTTTCTCATCTCATCTTGTTTGCAATAAAATAAGGAGTTGCACAGCAATAAAAAAATATCTCTCACAAGTGACATGAAACGATGAAAAATCTAACGATTTGTGGCCGATTCTTTTTCTTCTCACATTTAATTAACGCAAATGCTGACTTTATGGATGATATTGCATCATTCTGTGAGAGAGATTTATGATTTTGATCAGACAAAAGACATCTCCGCATGACTTCTGGTTTCATATTTTACTTTTGCGTCTTCTACTTTTTTGGGTAGATGGATGTTGTTTTTGAGGATAAATTTGAAATTGCAGGCCTGGCCGCAAGAAACATAAAAATAATAAAGGCAAAAAATAAAAGATTCTTTTTTTGAGTCGTAACCACATGAAATGCGTAAAATGTAATTTCATTTCCATATTCAAAAGATGAAATGAAGAAAAATTGTTCAGGGTTGGGAATTTTGAGTTTGGAGGTAAGGAATATTTTAGAAAGTGAACAATATTTTGGAAAATTAAGCAACAAACTCTGCAAACTGAGCAACAAATTGAGAAAATCGAGCAACAAGCTCAGAAAATTGAGCAACAAACTCAACAAACTGAGAAAATTGAGCAACAAACTCAGGAAATTGAGCAACAAACTCAGCAAATTGAGCAACAAACTGAGAAAATTGAGCAACAATTTGAGCAAACTGAGCAACAACTTCAATAAATCTTTCAAATTTCCCCAAAATTTGCCCAACTCTCCCAAAAACCCAATAAACAAAACAAAAAAAAGACGAAAAAACTTATTTATCTACTGATTCTTTTCCTTTCCTCTCCAAACAACAATTTCCCATTTCAAATACTCTCCACATACACATTCATACGCTCAAAATGTTCCTTTCATCTGCTCCACATCTCTTTTTATATTCTCTAAATGTCGACAGCCAAAAACGATTCATCATAAAAAAAGCAAGAGAAAAGCATAAAAGAAAATTCAAAGCGATTTTTCAACTGACATCCATGGATTTTTTTTCTCTGTTCTTTTTGTTACTTTTACTTCCTTTATCTTTAGGCATCGACTTGGCATATATATTTTAAATATTGTAGAAATGGAAGTATGGAGCTGAGTAATTGGGGGCTGTAGGTGCATTTTTGGGGGTTGTAAGCACGTTTTGGGAGCTGTGGGGTGAGAATTGGATGATTTTTGAGAATTCTAACCTCAAAATTCGTGAAAATTGAAAGATATTGTAGATTTTTGATATAGAACTGACAAAATTCGCAAATTTTTATGAAATATTATCAAAATCTTCTTATAATTCATAAGAGGACAATGTGCAGCATATTCAGACCCTCCTCAAAAAATATACAGCACATGAAAAAATTCAACTAAGCGCTTGTCAAGAAGAAAATAAGGAAAAATCTTGAAATGACTTAATAGATAAGCTCTTAGGACTGTTTTGTTCTGTCTTCTGTTACACTTTTTACTTTGCATCTTTTTTCTTTTCCTTTACCCTCCCGTAGACATGAAAGAAAGCTTCTCATTCAAGCAATGAATAAGAAATGAGAAAAAGGGAGCTTTTTCATCCTCATTTTATACTTTATAGAATTTTTAAGTAGTAAGGAGGGTGTTCTTTAGATAACATAATTCCCACTGAGCTTTTAAAATGAAAGGAAAAAAATATGAAATGACTTTAATGTTAATGAAATATTTAAGTCGTGTAGAGGCACAGAGGAAATTTTTCATTATAAAGATAGGAGAGGAAATTGAGGAAAATGTCATTATGTTTTGACATTTTGAGATGTAATATTCGGAGCTTTTGTATTTGCTGTGATTTTTGAGGTTAGAAGCTTTTAGAAATTTTTTTTTAAATATTTAAATTTATTTCATAAATAAAAAAATCAAATTAAAAAACACGCTGTACATAGAAAGCCACGAACTTCCACGCTTTACTTATGTTAGATTACAGAACTTACTTAAACACGCTGTACATAGAAAGCCACGAACTTCCACGTTTTACTTATGTTAGATTACAGAACTTACTTAAACACGCTGTACATAGAAAGCCACGAACTTCCACGTTTTACTTATGTTAGATTTCAGAATTTTGTAATATCAGACTACCGATTACAAAAAATGAACATTAAAGAAAATTTCAATTTTTTTAAATTTTTTGGTCGCTAATACCAAAATCTTATTTTATATTTTAGCTTGCTTCAAAATCAGAAATGTAAAAAAAAATTTTTCAAGAAATACAGAGATCGAAAAATTAATGACTATAAATGCGTGGAGCGTTCGAAAGCAATTCGAAATTAAATTTTACTTACGCTCCACGCATTTATAGTCATTAATTTTTCGATCTCTGTATTTCTTGAAAAAATTTTTTTTACATTTCTGATTTTGAAGCAAGCTAAAATATAAAATAAGATTTTGGTATTAGCGACCAAAAAATTTAAAAAAATTGAAATTTTCTTTAATGTTCATTTTTTGTAATCGGTAGTCTGATATTAGAAAATTCTGAAATCTAACATAAGTAAAACGTGGAAGTTCGTGGCTTTCTATGTACAGCGTGTTTTTTCTCGTATATCCATTTAGTACATAGAGTGTGGAAAATTTTCACGCCTTCACTCCGCTCCGCTACGTTCAGGACGTAAAAATTTGTGAGCTTCGCTCAACCTAGTTCGAACTCCGTTCGAACTATTTTTGTTCGAGCTGCGCTCGAACCTCTAAGATTTTAACAGACAGTTTATAGATTACAGGGGTTGTCGAATCTCGCTCCGCTCGTTCGACTGTTTATAGATCACAGGGGTTGTCGAATCTCGCTCCGCTCGTTCGACTGTTTATAGATCACAGGGGTTGTCGAATCTCGCTCCGCTCGTTCGACTGTTTATAGATTACAGGGGTTGTCGAATCTCGCTCCGCTCGTTCGACTGTTTATAGATTACAGGGGTTGTCGAATCTCGCTCCGCTCGTTCGACTGTTTATAGATCACAGGGGTTGTCGAATCTCGCTCCGCTCGTTCGACTGTTTATAGATCACAGGGGTTGTCGAATCTCGCTCCGCTCGTTCGACTGTTTATAGATCACAGGGGTTGTCGAATCTCGCTCCGCTCGTTCGACTGTTTATAGATCACAGGGGTTGTCGAATCTCGCTCCGCTCGTTCGACTGTTTATAGATCACAGGGGTTGTCGAATCTCGCTCCGCTCGTTCGACTGTTTATAGATCACAGGGGTTGTCGAATCTCGCTCCGCTCGTTCGACTGTTTATAGATCACAGGGGTTGTCGAATCTCGCTCCGCTCGTTCGACTGTTTATAGATTACAGGGGTTGTCGAATCTCGCTCCGCTCGTTCGACTGTTTATAGATCACAGGGGTTGTCGAATCTCGCTCCGCTCGTTCGACTGTTTATAGATCACAGGGGTTGTCGAATCTCGCTGCGCTCGTTCGACTGTTTATAGATCACAGGAGTTGTCGAATCTCGCTCCGTTCGTGCGACTATTATAGATCGCAGGGGTTAACTTAAAATTTTCTGACATATCCAGTCTTCTAACAACTTTGGAAAATTTTCACGCCTTCACTCGCTACGCTACGTTCAGGACGTAAAAATTTGTGAGCTACGCTCAACCTAGTTTGAACTACGTTCAAACTTTTTTATTCGAGCTCCGCTCGAACTATTATTACTATTGAACGTAATTTCTACAGTTTGAGCAACACAAATATTCAATCGTAGTAGTCAACGTTTTCTTCTTTCAATGTTTCCTATGTACTTCTGATGTTTTCAAAATCTTCTATAATGCCTTTTTGTCTTCAATTCCTTTCATCGACATCTTGACTTGATAATTGCTTGTTCTTCTCTTCAGCTTCACTTCAATACAAATTTTTTAATCAATCATTGAAAATTTCTTAACGTGATTTTTCTTGACTTGATGATCAGGTTATATCCATTTAAATATAAATCCGGCCCGAAGGACCAATTTGTTGCGTACATCAATAATAAATGCGATGGTTTTGGTTTAGAGTGGACTGTATTTTATTGACGACAAAAGACGTGTTAATTGTTTAAGATATGAATTTGTACTAAATTATTTTAAGAAAACTTTGACTACTACGATTGAATATTTGTGTTGCTAAAATTGTAGAAATTGCGTTCAATAGTTACTCAAATCACCAACCCTTTCTCACATATCCACAGTCTTCTAACAACTTTGGAAAAATTTTCACACCTTCACTCGCTACGCTACGTTCAGGATGTAAAAATTTGTGAGCTACGCTCAACTTAGTTCGAACTATGTTCGAACTTTTACATTCGAGCTCCGCTCGAACTATTTTTATAACTCAAATTACCAACACTTTTTCATATATCCTGATATCTTAATCTTATAACCTGATTATCCCACCACCATGACAATTCCATGAGTCATGCTTTTTCAACCTTTTACTTGTACTTGGTGATCAACAACAATTATATCATTTACACAGCTTTGTTATATATTGTTCATTGTTACAATATTTGATATTAATGTTCATGAAATGTAAAATACCAAAAAAATTCATACTCTCATCACAACTGGAATACAAACTTTATTTTTTTACAAGGACTAAAAAAATTGGCTATTTACTTTCACAATTTAACTCCTTTTTCCAAGCTAAGTATTTTCATTACTCACAGTCGTAAAGATTTTTCTCCCCAAAACTACATTCACCAATATAAACCTATATAACGAGTCACAATAGCTGTATTTATACACCAATTTTATCCAAACAGTTTTACAACTACATCTATTAGTGACAAATATTCGTATATATACGTATAGTGAAAGATTATTGCTCTTGTGAAGTATATCAATATTTCATACAAAAACTCAAAAAAATCAGAATATACTCTTTTTTGCTGTTTTATGACATAAAAAAATATAATTAAGCATATTTAAATCATGAAACATCATAAAATATCAAAAAAGTGTAAAAAAGAATCAAAAAATTAATCGATTGGAGCAGTAGAAGTGGTCAAAAAATCAATTGCAAGATTTGATCATGACAAACCAACTAACAAATAGACAGAGTGAGTCAATATAAAGCGTGTAAAAACATGGAAGTTCGTGGCTTTCTATGTACAGTGTGTTTTTTCTCGTATACCCATACAGTACGTACGGCTTGGGAAAATTTTCACGCCTTCACTCCGCTTCGCTACGTTCAGGTCGTAAAAATTTGTGAGCTTCGCTCAACCTAGTTCGGACTACGTCCGAACTATTTATTACTTACATGGATCACAGTAGAGTCGAGCTTGAGCTACGCTCGCTCGACTTGTTTAGAATCACAGTTTTACATGGATCACAGTAGAGTCGAGCTTGAGCTACGCTCGCTCGACTTGTTTAGAATCACAGTTTTACATGGATCACAGTAGAGTCGAGCTTGAGCTACGCTCGCTCGACTTGTTTAGAATTACAGTTTTTACATGGATCACAGTAGAGTCGAGCTTGAGCTACGCTCGCTCGACTTGTTTAGAATTACAGTTTTTACATGGATCAGAGTAGAGTCGAGCTTGAGCTACGCTCGCTCGACTTGTTTAGAATTACAGTTTTTACATGGATCAGAGTAGAGTCGAGCTTGAGCTACGCTCGCTCGACTTGTTTAGAATCACAGTTTTACATGGATCACAGTAGAGTCGAGCTTGAGCTACGCTCGCTCGACTTGTTTAGAATTACAGTTTTTAAATAGATCACAGTAGAGTCGAGCTTGAGCTACGCTCGCTCGACTTGTTTAGAATCACAGTTTTACATGGATCACAGTAGAGTCGAGCTTGAGCTACGCTCGCTCGACTTGTTTAGAATCACAGTTTTACATGGATCGCAGTAGAGTCGAGCTTGAGCTACGCTCGCTCGACTTGTTTAGAATTACAGTTTTTACATGGATCAGAGTAGAGTCGAGCTTGAGCTACGCTCACTCGACTTGTTTAGAATTACAGTTTTTACATGGATCACAGTAGAGTCGAGCTTGAGCTACGCTCGCTCGACTTGTTTAGAATCACAGTTTTACATGGATCACAGTAGAGTCGAGCTTGAGCTACGCTCGCTCGACTTGTTTAGAATTACAGTTTTTACATGGATCAGAGTAGAGTCGAGCTTGAGCTACGCTCGCTCGACTTGCTTAGAATCACAGTTTTTACATAGATCACAGTAGAGTCGAGCTTGAGCTATTCTCGCTCTCTTTAGAATTCAAACCTTATAACGGTCAATATATGTTTGAAATTTTCCCTCCAAAAGGTGTGTGAATTAAATGTCTATGCCCAATAAAAATAAGATCCAGATACTCTATCTCTAATAAAATGAGATCCAGTTAGTCATCTACAGTCTCTATGTCCAGTAAAAATGAGATCCAGTAATCTATCAAGAAAATCTAAATCCTCTATGCCTAATAAAAATAAGATCCAGCAATCTTTTAGAGCCTCTATTTCCAATAAAATGAGATCTAGTTGGTCTATATTCATTCAAACAATATTTTTAAGTAAAATTCACGTTACTTAATTTTACGTTATAACTTTTATAACAATCTTCTTCATGCTATAACTATTTACAGAAGGCTCTAAAAGGACCAACATAGCGGATATTAAATGTAGATGTTGATCTTTCATTAAAATCCTATTCTAATGCTTGAAATGTTAATTACAGTGAGTAATCAAAAATGACGTAACTGTCATAAAAAATCATGTTTTTTTGCATTTTTCGGTCACTAAACGACCGTAAAGTTCGTATGTTATGTAGCAACTTTTAGTTTTTAGGTACGATCGGGCATGATTTATCGTATCAACTGTATAAAAGTCATCGCATAGAAATTTTCCATACAAATTTTTGGTTTTTAACAGTTTTTTTGTGTCTAGTTCCAACGCAACGGAACTGGCTGGAACCAAACATATCTCAGGTAATAGCCATTTCCAGTATCTGTCATATGAGAGCAAAAACGTATTGATTAATGCTTTCGTTGACTCAAAAAAGAAGGAAGTTAAAATGGCACGTGTTTTGGACCCAAGCAGGCACAGCGGAACTGACCAAAAAAGTATATATACCAGTCAATAGGAAATTTTAATATCAACATTTATTACCTTGGTTATTGGGGCTAATAATGCTTAGTTTTCTCAAAAAATTGAAAACCATATAAAATGACTCGTGTCTTGGACCTAAAGCAGGCACAGCGGAACTGACCAAAAAAGTATATATACCAGTCAATAGGAAATTTTAATACCTACATTTATTACCTTGGTTGTTGGGGCTAATAATGCTTAGTTTTCTCAAAAAAATGAAAAACGTGAAAAATGACACGTGGTTTTGGACCTAGAGCAGGCACAGCGGAACTGACCAAAAAAGTATATATACCAGTCGATAGATAATTTCAATACCTACATTTTTTACCTTGGTTATTGGGGCTAATAATGCTTAGTTTTCTCAAAAAAATGAAAAACATGAAATATGACACGTGGTTTTGGACCTAGAGCAGGCACAGCGGAACTGACCAAAAAAGTATATATACCAGTCGATAGATAATTTTAATACCTACATTTATTACCTTGGTTATTGGGGCTAATAATGCTTAGTTTTCTCAAAAAAATGAAAAACGTGAAAAATGACTCGTGGTTTTGGACCTAGAGCAGGCACAGCTGAACTGACCAAAAAAGTATATATACCAGTCGATAGATAATTTCAATACCTACATTTATTACCTTGGTTATTGGGGCTAATAATGCTTAGTTTTCTCAAAAAAATGAAAAACGTGAAAAATGACACGTGGTTTTGGGCCTAGAGCAGGCACAGCGGAACTGACCAAAAAAGTATATATACCAGTCGATAGATAATTTTAATACCTACATTTATTACCTTGGTTATTGGGGCTAATAATGCTTAGTTTTCTCAAAAAAATGAAAAACGTGAAAAATGACTCGTGGTTTTGGACCTAGAGCAGGCACAGCGGAACTGACCAAAAAAGTATATATACCAGTCGATAGATAATTTCAATACCTACATTTATTACCTTGGTTATTGGGGCTAATAATGCTTAGTTTTCTCAAAAAAATGAAAAACGTGAAAAATGACACGTGGTTTTGGGCCTAGAGCAGGCACAGCGGAACTGACCAAAAAAGTATATATACCAGTCGATAGATAATTTTAATACCTACATTTATTACCTTGGTTATTGGGGCTAATAATGCTTAGTTTTCTCAAAAAAATGAAAAACGTGAAAAATGACTCGTGGTTTTGGACCTAGAGCAGGCACAGCGGAACTGACCAAAAAAGTATATATACCAGTCGATAGATAATTTCAATACCTACATTTATTACCTTGGTTATTGGGGCTAATAATGCTTAGTTTTTTCAAAAAAATGAAAAACATGAAAAATGACACGTGGTTTTGGACCTAGAGCAGGCACAGCGGAACTGACCAAAAAAGTATATATACCAGTCGATAGGTAATTTTAATGTCAATAATAAAAACTAGAATAATTGGGCTAATAATGCTTACTGTTCCCAAAAAAATTAAAAAACCACGTGGTTTTTAGTCACTCTCAGATATTGAGGTTAAAACCACACTTAACCTTAAAATCACGCGAAGCGCCACAATTTGCCGAACGGTTCACTAGTTGCCTGATAGATTGGCATCGAAAACCGCATCAAAAAATATGGTTCCTGACGAGAAAAGTATGGTCACAAAATTTGATGTGTTTTTGGACACGTGTTTTTTGGACCTAGTGCCTGCACAGCGGAACTGACCAAAAAAGTATATGTACCAGTCGATAGGTAATTCCAAGGCCAACATTTATTACCTTGGTTGTTGGGGCCAATAATGCTTAGTTTTCTCAAAAAATTGAAAAAACATGAAAATCGACCTAAAACCAAAACCAATAACTTACACGCTATGCGTGGAAGTTAAAACTTGTTGTTTAATTTTTTGTTTCTTCAATTTTTTAAATTCATTTTTTAAATTTCAATTTATTAAATTAAAAAATGATGTCTAAATTTTTAAAAACAACTGAAAACATTTTTTTTAAATTTTACATATTAACAAATTAATTAAAAAACAAAAATATTAAAGTAAAATTTAAACAACTTTAAAATGTTTAATAACAAATTTTAAAACTTTAACAATTTAGACAAAATTATTTTTTTTAAAGATTTTATTTTTTTAAAACAAATTTAAACTTTTTAACAAATTTAAATTTTTTTGACAATTTTATATTTTTTAAAACAAATTTAGGTTTTTTAAAAACAAATTTAAATTTTTAAAACAAATTTAAATTCTTTTAACAAATTTAAATTCTTTTAACAAATTTAAATTTTTTAACAAATTTAAATTTTTTTAAAATAAATTTAAAAATAATTTAAATTTCTTTTTTAATTTTTTTAAATAAATTTAAAAATAATTTAAATTTCTAAAAATCATTGAACATTTTTGTAAAAAATTAACTTTATTTTTTAATTTTTGATATTTTAACTTAATTAACTTATCGATCCAGTTCCTCGAAACTCCTCAATTTTCCTCCCATTTCAAATGACTTCCACATTCTTCCTTGTATCATCAATTTTATTCATTTTATTCCCCAAAAATGTTCTTTATGTTCCAATTTTTTCCATCCATTCTAAAGTACGGAAATGAAAGTTTAAGAACATCCATTTTTCATACATTCACTTATTCAGAAAAAATGATAAAGAGACATTATTTATAATTTATTATTAGTGATGTCATTGTTATCAACACCGTTATTGTTAGTGATTCCCATTCACTGAGAATAAAGAGACATTCATGTTGCCTTACTTCCCTCATCTCGACTATATTAAAGTGATGAATATTTTCATTGACAATCGATTAATTAAAGTGAAAAAGTTTTCTTTTTCTTCTCTGACTCAATTTTGTATTCATTAGAGTTTCTCCGACTTCTTATCACCCCCAAAATAGTCAAGGAAAAAAGCCTTTTTGACTTACACAATCGCATTATCATCAAATAAAGCATCCATTTTAAGTGAAGTGATCGATCAATCATGCGAATACGTAAATAATGAAAGAAAATGTGATGAAAAATCACTTACATATCGAGTTTCACATTACGCGTGTATGGTGTAAGGGTTTCAACTGGTTCCAATTGTTAAAATCATTCCTAACCACGTGCTTTGCTGCTATTCATGAAAAACGAAAAAAAATCAATTTTTGTGGCCTTTTTTCACACTTTTTGTGCTAGTAAGTAACCCCAATTTTCGTGAATGAATCAAGCAAACCAAAAAGTCATCAATCATTCCAAAGAAGCTATAGTTAGATGAAAAAAAGGTGCTACATCTACGCCTTCTCATCAAAATCATTATGCAATTGTGTGTTTATATCACTTACACATACGTAGCTGGCATCCCCTTCAATAAATTTATACAATATCATTCCAATATCCAGAAACCATTTATATTTTTTTTTCTATGGACGGAATGACTTGCGAGATTGGACTCTTTATGATAACTTACTAGTTGTTTTTATTGCTGTTCTTGTTGTTGTGGTGATTTGAGAAATTTTCACATGCTTTCTTGTGACTTGAGAAATGGATTAGATTGATGAAGGTGTTGAAGTTTTGAGCTGGAAATTGAGGATTTTTTTTATTGTCATGGGAGAAAAGATGGTGAGATTTTTTGACAGGAGCATTAGGATGGAGGTAGTGAAGTAGACGAATTACTTTTTAATTTGGTTTGAGTGAAATGCTTGAAAGACTTTTTATTCTAAAATAATGCACAAGATCTTTTCCAACTGAACGTTTTACGGTCCAAAAAATTTCGACTGAACATCTTTTCAGCTGAACGTCTTTGCAGCTGCACGTCTTTCCAGCTGAACGTTTTTCCAAATAAACATCTTTTCAGCTGAACGTTTTTACGGCTGAACGTATTTCTAGATGAGCATATTTTGACTGAGCGTTTTTCCAGTTTAGCGTTTGTCCTTCTGAGTGCCTTTCAAACTGAATATGCTTCAGGCTGAGCGTTTTTCAAATTTAGTATCCGTCATGCTTAGCTTCTTTCAAATTTCAGGCTAAGCATCCTCATAACTAAACAATTTTTCAGCTGATCATCTCCGTAGCTGAGCAGCTTCCAAGCTGAGCATTTCAAAATTTAACAAAATATACAAAAAAGAACTCAATATCCCAAAAATCCTCAAACAAACTTTTCAATAATCATCTCATGCAAACATTTCTTACCAACCCGTACAAAAACTTCTTTTCAACAAACTCAAAATTAAATTAATTCATTACCTTCATAGCTATAAGCTCTCAGAGGATACTTTTAAAAACAAATTTTTCCATGTCTATGAACTTTCGATTAAATTATTCTTGTTATATCTTGAACTAGTTTTTCACTCGGCTGTAAATTCAAAGAGAATTAACTTTTTTTTTACCTTAAAAACTTTACTGTTGGAAAATTCCGAGAACTATGTTGAATAAGAAGTATTGCGAAAGGTTTTGATTGGATTTGGTTTTAAATTTCATGGTTCGTGGACACGGATTGAAGAGAGTAATGGATAGAGTAAGTGTTTGCTAGTTTTGTGGAACTGTAAGTCAAACAGATTCACTTTTCAGGGTTTTATTGGATCGTTCTGAGCTCTATGGGGTCCATATTGATTCACTAATGCTCTTATATGGGTCATAGTGAGTCAGGATAGGTCATAGGTCTGAAATTGATACCTACAACTTTAAAAGAGTTTTAATGGATACAAAACGGCCCATAAGATCCCCAAAAAGTCCTTAAAGATAATAAATCTAATAAAAAATAAAAAAGTTCAAATAATCATCCAGAATACAATCACAATGCCCCCCATTTCATCCCACATTACCCAAACAGAAAGGTACAAATAAACCAAAACTTTCCAGGAGCACATCCAGAGCAGAAAACTTTTAGGTCCAAGAACAAAAGCGTTAAAATAGCAACAATTATCACAAATAAAAGAGAGAAAATAAAAAGTTTTGTTCCTTAAACATCCTTAGTATCCCATAAAAAACATAATTTCATTTCTTAATTGTTTAAGACACAAGAAAAAATTTTTCAACAAAACAATTTTCGAAAGAACAGAAAAAGTTGTTTGTATTTTTCATTTCTAAAACTAAACTACATGAAAAGAAACATAAGACATTAGAAAAGTACGAGATGAAATGATGTTGATGATAATAGCTGCAACAATAGGAAAAATAATAATGTAGTGAAAGGATTGTTGGAGAAAAATTTCTTAAGAGTCATTTCAACAGCAACTGTAGTGAAGAAGGAATAAGACGATGAAAAATCCTTCAAGTTTCCTCATTTGGAATGAAGAGGAACAATTCAGTTGGAGGAAAAAATTACTCGTGCTTTCATTGTTTTGCGTTTTATTGTGAAAGATGTTGTGAGGGGTTGTTTTGGTTCTGACTGAATATTTGTTCGGTTATGAGGCTTTCTGGCTGAGCGTTTATTCAGCTATGCGTATTTCTGGCTAAGCGTCTTTCCATCTGAGCGTTTGTTCAACTATTTGTCTCTCTGGCTGATCGTTGCTTTATTTATGTGTCACTCATGTTGAATGTTCCGGCTATGCGTAACTCTAGTTAAGTGTTAGTATAGCTATTCATCATTTCAGCTGACCTCTTCGATTCCAATAAAATGCTCTCCATTCTTCATCGTCCAACAAAATTTTCATACCAAATTTCCATTCCAGACGAGTGAACTTGAACAGCCGAGCCATGGAAACTTTAAATGATCAAAGCTTAAAGTTTTCCTTTTTCAACCATCAAAGCAAAAAAAAGAAGGAAAGCTTTGGCTAATGGAAGGAAAAAACTTTTGCTATTTGAGACTATTGTCTTTTCATCTACTTTCTTTCTGATGATGAAATTGGCCAAGAGAGAAAAAATTCCTTTCCTGAATTTCTTGTTCATTCTTTTGCCTCAATCGTCGCATTCATCTGCCTGAGTTGGTTTGAATGATCATATAATTTTGCTCCATTATCTCTTCAATTCCGTAGTCTGTGTCTCTAAAAAATATCATTCTAGTTTTGTCTTGATGATGATGGTTGGAAATAGCTCCTTATTGTTCCTTCTCATTAAATTCTTCGTCTTCAAATTCTCTACAGAGTGCTTTAAATCCAAGGATTTATAGTAGTTAGTTCCCTAATTTCCATCTCTGTATGCATCACATGTAGAAATCAATGTTATCCTCAAAAAAATTTATCAGACGAATGCTAAGTCATCAATTCATGAATTGCTAATGTGTTTTGTATGTCTGTCCATATTTCATCCTCTTCTTTTGCGATAAGATGCACATTGTGTGCTTAGAACTAGGGTCCAGTCTATATTTCGACTAAATATATTATGTGTATATGTTATGCAATTTATTATCCTCTCTTTCAACATGGCTCTTGTATGATTTAAAGATTCTGATCACGCAATCAAAATCTACTCTACGACTGGAGCATTAATTCAGAATTCTAAGCAAGTGTTGAAAATTCCTTTCTCGATTTTTTCAGATTTCTTTTATTTCGACGAGGAGAATTTTCACGCTTGAAATGGAAATTTTTCTTCTTCTTTGTTGAAATGTTTGGGGATGTGGCAGGGATTAATATTCAACTCATTTGTTTCTACGAGGGAAATTTGGAATTTACAAATGGTTTTTATTGAGGTCAACATAACACAACCATTTACTGGTCGAACGCCCAGCTGAAAACCTTCTGAAGAGGGAAATGCTCAGCTTAAAAAATGTTCAGCTGAAGAAATGCTCAGCCGGAGAAACGATTAGCTGATCAAACGCCCAGCTGAAGAAACGCTCAGCTAGTCGAATGCTCAGCTTTTTGAAGGCTCAGCTGATCAAACGCTCAGCTGGAGAAATGCTCAGCTAGTCGAATGCTCAGCTTGACGAATGCTCAACTGCCAAATACAAGTTCCATTCCAACAAAAACCATTTAAATTAGCTCTCAAACTTGAAATTAAATTCAACAATAAAACTCACAGCAGTCACCTTGCACAAAACAATCCAGAGTGCAAGCATTTGCCCTCCATAAATCACTTATGCCTACAAAAAACCCATAAACCCCTTACCAGAATCTGCGTAATAACTAATTTCTAAACTGCTATAAAGAATTTATAGATCTATTAGGTTAAATAATAAATCAATAAAATTTATTAAAAATTGTTATTAGTTGCAATGAAAATGGCAATAATAAGGATGTTCCAATTAGTCTGACTTAAATAATAGAAATAGAATAATTTTTTGAGAGCTATTTTAATTGCAAAACAGTCAACTTCTTTATGAATAAATAAGCCACAACTGTAAAATTATTTTCGAATGGTGATTGCTAAAATCCATAAAAACAGCAATTCCTCAATTGAATTAGGAAGGAATGAGGGATAAAGAGCGAGAAGCCATAAAGCAAATTAGAATCGAGTCTCGAGTCTACGGAAAGTATCTTAGGCATAATAAATTTACATTCTATTTTTTTCTCTTTTTTTACCGATCCAGTGTGAATGTCGCAAAGATTTATTGTTCAATTAATATGCCATTTTTTTCATCTCCACATATGTTGCTGTTTTTTCATGTATTTTATATGAATATGCCTTTCTGTTCACTTCACCGAGTGACTTTGCTTAAGCATTGAGGAAATATTGCTGCAAAAGTTTATGGGATAAAGGGTTGGGTTGGTCTAGTAGGCGCATTTTGGTGGGAAGATTTAGGGGGTCTAGTTTTTTGGGGTATCATTACTAAGAATGTTATTAGAATGCTGTGGAATGTGGAAGACTGATTTCATAACGTCAAAAGTTAGATTGACCAAGTTTTCCCTCCAAAATGTCCTTGTCTTCCTACTTAACCCATTGTTCTTGGAAAGCTAAGGACCAAATGAGCTACAAACATTAAATTTTGCCTAAAAACAATGAAAGCTGCTTCAAAATTGATCAAGTTCCACTAAAACACCTGCCACCCACCCAAACCGACCAAACCTCCATACCCTCACCCCATTTAAAAGCTGCAGAACGAAGAAAAATAATAAAATAATATAAAATATGTATAAATTGTCGTCATCATATGTTATGTTGCAATCAAAAGATTTTCTTTGTCGTTGACTACATTAAAATCAATTTTTGTGTTGTGTTCAAACAGTCTACATTTTTATGATTCGTTAGCATATTTATTATATGCTACTGCTGCTGCTCCAATTAAACTTTTTCGCTGAAATGAAAATAATGTATGTATGAAGAAAGAGAAGAAATATAAAAAAGTTTGCCGCTTGACAAATCAAAAAAATAAATAAAAAAAGAGAGAAAATAATTTTAACAATTTAAATACATTTTATTGTAAAAATGGGCTGTAAATTAGATCCAGATGTCACATAATCATCATCGTCTCAATCTCTCACTCTCGTTTAACTTACATTCCATGTTTGTTAAGACTTCAAAATATAATCTTCAACACTGCCGCATTGCTTGGCATCAACAGCTTTAGACGTAGCGACAGTAAGATAGATAATGAGTTGAAAAATCAGATTTGAGGGGGAAATGGAAGGCGCATTTTGAAGGTTGGATTTATTTTGATTTTTTGTAAAGGCTGAGCGTAGCTTAAGCTATGTTCAGCTGGACGCATAGTTGGAGCAATGTTAAGCTTTATTGATGCTCAGCTTGAGTAAAGTCCAGCTTTAATGATAACCAACTAGAGTGAAGCTCAGCTTTAATGACACTCAGCTGAAGTGAAGCTCAGCATTAGTGAAGCTCAGCTGACGTAAAGTTCAGCCGAAGTAACGCTCAGATATAGTAATGAAAAGTTGATCATCCAGACTAAATTTAATTTACTAGCTAAAGTGACACTAATATAATAAATATCACGCTCAGCAGAAGTGACGCTCAGCCCTAATGACACTATCATTAGCTGGACACTCAGACAAATATAAGCCCTCATTTTAAAATCAATCTTACCTCAAATATTTCAATAGAAAAAAATATATATAAACTAGAATGAAATAAAAACAAGTCAACTCTTTATTTTATGCTTTACAAGCATAACATAGTCGAATAGACAGGCGAGCAAGTATTGTTGAAAAGAATGAAAATTGTGTGTCATTTTTGTGTTATTGAGCGACAAACAACAGAGACGACGAGAGAGAAACGCGAGACACTACTAAGCAGGAAAATTACAAGCAAATGCCATTCAGTCAGTAAAGAAAAAAGATGTATAGAGTTGAACAGTAGAAGCGGCAAGCATCAGCAGCAATAACATAAAATAAAATAGAAGGCATAAATTAGATTTCAAACTTTTAAAAAGAGATTTATAGGTATTAAAAAAAATCCGAGTATGTTGATGCTCAATGATGATGACGATGGTGCATGGACGAAGAAAGAAAGGCAATAATGAGCATAAAAGAATTACCTTACATTACAGATGCAACACTGAGCGTCCATTTAAAATTGATTTGTAATGTTTGTGGTTTTTTTCCATCTCTCGTTTCGTGCAATCGCACTAACTCCAATTAAGTATTGAATTTTACACTTACTGTACTATAAAATTTATATCCATCCATTGCCATCGTGTGTGATAAATTGGCTCGGCTCGGTAGATGTACCTGTGAATGCCATTTTAAAATGAATGGTTTAGGTTTTTAAAATTACGATTAACTGTTTTTCATTAAATTATTTATGTATACACCTTATTGTTTGTACATACAACTCGATTCTGTGGTTTCAGCAGCAATTCAATTTGATTAATGCTGCAATTATTGATTTTAATTATTATCGTGGTGGAATTCTTATGTATGTTGATTAATTAGGAAGGGCGTTTGGAATTCTTTTAACATGAAAATTAATAAAATTGAAAGGAAACAGGTCTTGTTTCTACAAATAGTTGTTAGATTTGTTGAGTGGAAGTAGATAATTAGTATTGAAATGTTGGTAAAGTTGTTAATGGACTCTCGATAAATTGCATGATATTGAGGGTATGACAAATAGCTGCGGTAATTGAATGTCGATTGGAAAACAGGTGGTGGATGTTGGTTTATAAATAAAATATTATCGGGAGGGGATTGGTGGGGATTGAGATTAATGGGAGTCGATTTTATGCAAGTTGGGATAGATTTCTAGATAAAAATGTTATGAAGAGGTTTGGGACTTGAATTTAGGATCGATGGGGTATAGGATTTTTTATGCTTTGACATTGACAACTGCACCACTAAGTCAGTTTAGCCTAGCAACTGTATTCCTGCTTAATTATATTCAAGAATGCATTAATATAATTTAAAATTTGTCAATTCTTTACTGTTGAGATATCCAAAAAGATATCTAATATGGCAGAAATGTAGCGCCCTTCCAGCTTAATTCTCAGTCCTTCCTCTTACACCCTTGAAAATCCTAAAACTCACAAAAAATGAGAACACACAAAAATACTGATAAAGAAGTAAAAACTTTCTCGCTTTTAATAAAATCCTCTAAATTATTATCCAATTAAAAAGTCTCTATTTTAAGGATGGCAAGAAAGGATTTTCAAAAATTTTATGATAATATTTAAACAAGCATAATGAAACTGAATGTCTTTTGAATCGAAAGACTTGTTATTGAACTTTACAATAATACGATTTGAATCAGATAAAAGTCAAGGGAAAATGTTGTGAGATTATTTCACTCTTCTTTATTATGGAGTTTTATGGAGTAAAAATATTCAAACTTTTTTGGGGATTAATGAACATTTAGTGTATTATATGCTTCATATGCTGTAGTCATTATTGAGTTTTGAAAAAAGAGGCTTTTATGAAATTCGAATAGATTTTTATTTGAATCGAAATTAGAGTAGGGAAATAGATTATAAATTCGATGGAATCTAAGTTTATTGGATAATCCAATTTGGATTTCTTTTTTAAAATTGAAATTTAAAAAAAGTTCAATTTTTTAAAAAAAATTGTTTCAATTTTAATTTTTTTAAAATTTTAAATAATTTTAATTATTTAAAAATGCTTTAGTTCTAATTTTTGAAATTATTTTAATTTTAATTTTCTGAAATTGTTTTAATTTTAATTTTCGAAAATTGTTTAAATTTTAATTTTTTAAAAAACTTTTTAAAATTTAATTTCTTAAAAATTTTTTAATTTTTTTTTAAATTTTTAAAGAATCTTTTCGAAAATTTTCATTTTCCAACATAAAAGCTCCTCAGATTCACAATAATTTCCCATCATTAATAAAGATTTACAAACAATAAGACGACACATAATAAACGATCTAGAAAGTATACATTCCCATATGTTTTCAGAACCTTAGCATCTCAGTAAAGCATTAATAGTAAATGACAAAAAATCTGAATGTTTGCACATAGCATCATCTCATATTCATCCAAACTATCAAGTAAAATAAACATAAATAATAATAAAAATAAGAGAAAGAAGAGATTAAAGTAGCATGTAAGTGATTTTCTCATATGGGATCAACTTGTGTGCTACATCCAAACTTCAAATAATTTGCCAAATGATCTAAGGGATTTTTACTCATTGACAAATGAATATGTGAAGTATGGGAAGTAACTTATATAAATTAATATGACTTTCTTGTGTATCTTGTGGTCTATAGACTGAATAAATATTTTTGGAGACATGTTTAGATGAAAATAGACATAAGTTTGAAGGAGATTTGTCTGCATGTTCAATAAAATCAGAAAAATAATAAACAATTCTGTTAATTTCAATTCAAAACTTCAATTTCACTCTTAATCCCAAACAGAAGCTAACAAACATCCAGAAACCAGCTTCAAAATTCCAACAATAAGTTCCACGACTTTCAATATTTTTTGTCAATTAATTCCCTTAATTTATATTTTGCGAATATCCACTAACGTCTATAAAGTTACAATTTCTATGAAGCACAGCAGACAAATGGGGAATGGGAACCATTTATGGTTTTAAGACTAATCCACCGCATATATACAATATTATTATACAGAAAAGGACTTATATTCAATTTATAGTTACACATAAAGCGGGAATTACTTTTAAATTGATGCTCTACTTCTTATGCTGTACATTATTATACATTTACTTATATGATTCTTCTTGCTTCTTTTCATTTGTCGCTTCTAAATATGCATGCAATATATTTTTAGCAGGAATTTTGGAATATTTTGATGGTTGAAGGGGTTTGGGTGTTCACTTTAGGGGTTATTAGTGAATTTTGTTGGGATTTTGTAGGTAAATGGAGTGGTATAAGCTGGGTTGGGCTATATTCATAAGGTTCGAGTCTTTGGAGTCTGTAATGTGATGTGTATTGTCTGGTTCCTCGCCAAAACAACTTAACACTGTATAATTGTTGAAATTGGTGTCTGGTAGGATTCGAACCCAAGTTGTCATTAAAAAATAATGATTGAAGTCCATTAGTTGACAATCAGACCACAGACACCTTAGTTTTGCACTAACATATACAACCACTTTGTATACACATTGCTATGACACTTCAAAGTCATATTCATGGAATTCAGAATACAAACTGGAAGAATAGATTCAAAATCTAAATATTTATTCAAAATATAACAAAAATGCGCCTTAATCATTCAAAATAACTAATTCCTCTATAAAAATTCATTCCCAACATTCTCTCACTCATTCACATCCCATCCATACGAGAATAAAATGAATGAATAGATGCTTAGTTTCTATACTTTTAGCTCAGCTTAACTAAATCTATTGCTATTGCCTTTAAGATATGTTACATTAGAGAATGAGAATATGAAATGATGTAAGGGGTAGTAATTCGTAGGGTATGAGTTAACACGTCTGAATCTGAAGCTACACAAGAAGTAGCTGACTGGATGTTAATTCTATTTTCCCGAAAAAAAATGCTTTCAATGTTTTTTCATCTTTATGTATGTTATGCTCTCTACATGTGAGCATAAATTTTCGTTAATTTCTTCGTTTATTGCAAAAAATCCTCGCTCATCTCATCTCTCTTCTTTGTACTGCTGCTGTGTATATATGTTATGTACATACAAAATAAATATCTTGATATGCTGTTGTTCAGTTGGGGGATGTCGTTGAGTAAGAAAAAAAAAATTATTTTCATATATTGAAGAAATATGTCGCACATATATCGTGCTGTTATGGATTAAATTTAAGCATCATTTTTCCATTTTTTATGGCTTTAAAAGGAGCTTTTTGTAGGAAATTTTTTAAATTTATTTATCTATTTTCTGCAGAGATTTTAATATTTTTTGGGGAATAAATTTAAATGACTAGTTATGGAATTGTGAATTTTTTGGAGGTGGTGTCACATAAATTTTGAGAATTTTCTGGGAATTTCGATCATAATCATCATTTTTCACCCCTTATTTAAAAACCAAAATTCATAAATGAGATGAAAAATTAAACATTTCCATCCTCAACTATTTCAATCGCTTAAATTCACAATTTTCATTTCTATATTTCAAATATCACGCACATCTTCAATCAATCTCAAAAAATGTATCTAATTTAAATTTTCCTATTTTTTCCCTTCTCATTTTTCCACTTCTACGCTGATATAAATTAACCCGCTTAAGAGCATTAACATTCAAAGTTACTTAACGTCACACGCATTTAACCATTTTTACCAAGAATGAAGATTTTTTTTTCGGAGCTAAATGAATGAGATGAAAATTTTAAGGAAAATTGTGTATATAATTTATACAATGAGCAAAAAAAGTTTTTCATTTTCGAGTGAGATGAGTTGTGAAACTTTCAAAGGCACACGGAGCACATTATGGAGTCTTCATAATAGGCATTGTGGATGTGAAATGAAGAGAAGTTTTATGATTTTTGAGGAGATGAAAAGAGACTAATGAAGGGGTCAGTTTGGGGGTGGATAGTGAAAGTTGTGAATTTAAGAAATTTGAAAATTTAAAAGTTGAATTTGAAATTTAATAATAAAAAATAATTTTAGAAAAATAGAATTTAATAAAATAACTCTAAAAATGTTTAAAATTCAAAAAATTTGGAAAATTTAATGTTAAAAAACAAAAATTTAAAGATTTTAAAAATAAAAAAAATAAAAAAGTGCAAAAAAGTTTAAAAAAATTTAAATCTTGAACAAATTAAATTTTAAACTCATTTAAAATTTCAAGAAAGTTAGAAAAAATTTAAAATTTCAAGAAAGTTAGAAAAAATTTAAAATTTCAAGAAAGTTAGAAAAAATTTAAAATTTCAAGAAAGTTTAAAATATTTTTAAATTTTAAATTCATACTAAAAAAACACTTTTCTAAAAAAAATAGAAACTTAGAATTTAAAAATTCAAAAACGATTTTAAAAATTTTCAACAAATATTTTAAACACAAAAGTAAATAAAATTGAAAAGTTTTAATTTTTCTTTTGAAAAAGCTAGTAGTTTCCAAAACTAAATAAAATTTCCCAAAAAATGCGCCAAAAAATCCCAACCTAACTTCTAATTTTCCATCTTCACGACTCTACACATCTCTGTTTCTGTTAATGAGGTTTAATGAAGGGGCGTACGTATTTAATTAAAATTACAATGACTATGAGGTGCTCCAGCACAGCTATTCATTTCATCATCGCGTTTTTCACATTCGAATGGATGTGTAATTACGTTGAAGGAAATGGAGAAAAGTTCCATCATCCATTTAACGAATAAATCCCTTGGAAAATACCAAAACTATTATTCAAGTATGAATTTTGCTTGCGACAGCTTAAAAGAAAACTATTTCAATATAAATAAATTGGAGAAGTTGTGCTCCGTCTATGCTGAATGTTTTCAATTTTTTCCCATTTTCATTACTTAATTCTCGACAGTCAAATAAAACGATGTCGAAGGGAATGTCAAGACAGGGGTTGAATGAATGGAAGGAGATTTTCTTTCGAAGTAAGTAGACGAGCACACGTAGGGCATGCATAACAAATCAAGCTGGAGGGATTGTGATGGATTTTTTTGGGTTTGGGGGTGGATATGGCGCATTTGTTGGGGGTTTCGTTTGAATCATTTGTGTGGAGTTTTGAGTCAGGGGTTCTCGGTATATCCAGAAATTTTTCGAGGGAGGGGTTTTGAAAGTGACAATTTTTCTCAAAGAGGGGGGTTTTGACCCCCAAAACCCTTACCTGAATACGTGTCTGGTTCTACAAAAGTCCTGTTTGAGTCTGGGGTTCTACAAAATTTCTACTTTGAGGGTTCTCACCTAAAATAACCCAAAAAAATTATTCCTTCCCCGCCCCCCAAAATTCCAAGACAAACCGACCACCCCTCAAAATTCCCATTTCATTCACATAATCATATCATTCTGCGTTATTAAATGTAATTATTATACTCACATATACGTAACACATATACATGATATCACTTTAGGTATAAGGCAAAAAGGGTATTTGAAGGAAAAAAGCAAGGCAGAAGAAGAAGAAGTAAGAAAAGAATTTATGACATTAATTACAGACTGTGCTGTGCTTGCAAAAATCTTCCCTGTATGTTCTTGAGCCTTAAGACTTATTTTTTTTGCGACATATACATAAGCTGAATGGGAAGAAAGAAAAAAGCCACAAGTTGCGTTGATGAAATTTCTGTGGCCAACCGAAAATAGAACGTGAGTGCGTGTATTTGTTGCTGGAAAAAAAAATACGTGTAATGAAATAAACAAGCAAAAAGGACATGACATAAATACATGTGAGTAGTAATGTGTGTGAAAAATGTCAAGGAAATTACAATGGCAGACAAGGCGCAAAAAGGACAATTTTGTAATTTAATAATTACAATGTACATTCTCCTCGTCCTTTTTCTGTTCTCATTATTATTACTATAGTTCCGTATGCGAATATTCAATACTTTTTTTTGGCTGCTGTTAGCTACCGACGTTGTTGACGCCATCGCATATTCATATAAATATAATAATAATAGCATGTATATGGATCCATACACAAACACGACGGGCACAAAACTAATCCATTAAGTGAACATTTCATTTCATTACTCTCATCGGGGTTAAATGTCTTTTATGTTGCCGTTGTTGTTATTGTTGCTCTACTCCTACTGCTGTTGGTTGGTTGTTATTGTTGTGCTTTTAGTGACGTTTTGTGGTGAAAGTTGAGGAGGCTTTGAGGGGGTCAGTTTGGGGTTTTGGTGGGTGGAATAGGTTGGGGCTGATTAACTGGTTGACTTAGGACATCCAGGGGTTATTTATGATTTCTTAAGGATCATTCTTCCTTATATGTCGATGGACAAAACTAAAAATCAAAAGTTAAATTAAAAAGGAGAAAAATCACATTGAAAAAATTTTTTAAAAACGTTAGGATTTAAACCTTTGAATTATTATAAATTCATTGCTTAGATCACAAATTATTTTTAATTATTATAATTTTATCTTGCAAAATTCAATTTAATCAACACAATTTTCAGAAAATTCAGTAAAAGTTTTAAAAATTTTTATTAACAGAATTTTAAAAAAACTATCAAGAATTCAGGCAATCCCTCCAAAAATTAGAAAAAAGTCACAAAAAATGCGCTTTATCCATCCACTTAACCTACATTTTCAACTTATATTATTTCACTCCAACTGCCTACTCAACGTCATAACTCAAGTCCCCCCAGAACATCATACATACATTTATATTGAATATAATATGTGAATAAGGACATGGAATGAGGATATCGAGTAAGGAAAAATAGGCAACAAAAGGATGCCAAAACTTGTAATTATGGAAACAAAAAGCGACATAATTTTCCTTTGCTCTCATTTTTTTCCTTTAATATTTTCCTTTTACTCATAATAATTATAATGTGACAATAATGAAGGCACAATAAGATTTGTAATCAAAGGATGTGATGTCAGAATGAGTGACTTGATTAATGATGAGCGTTGATGGGTTTTGTGATAAAAATTTGGATTAATATGTGATTCAGTAATAGATTTAAAATATTTTTTTAAAGTTTTTTTTAAAAAAAAATTAAAATAAATTGTTGAAATTTCCCCAAAAAAATCAAAAATTAAAAAAGGACAAAAATTCTGCTCATATTATTTTTTTAAAAATTAGAGGATTTGAACCTTTGGATTATTATGAAACTAGTATTTAGCTCACAAATATTTTTTTATGATTATATTTTCTTGTAAAATTCAAACTAATCAAAGAAATTTTCAAAATTATCCTCAAATCATCCAAATTTTAACCTTACCACCATAAAAATGACAAACAAAACACGAGTCAACTTCCTTTTGTCAATTTCAATTAATTAAAAAGAAGCCATAACGTCACATCTCTACAACACAATCTCTTTCAACAATTCAACTGAAAAAAGGAAGCAACTTCAAAAGTCATTTTCATTACTCTTTATTATCCTACCATGTGTATGAGCATCATATATGAAATTTTCCGCAACAATTCCCTAAAAGTCTCGTCGATATGTCGCCATATATGAGGAGATTGAGATGAGAAAACCCAAACAGTATTTATACTGATGATGGAAAACTGTAGCCGAGGATACACTTTATTGGAACTGAGAGAGAGAAAAGGAGACTCTTTTGTATAAAAAAGGGAATTTAATTTCCTACATGTCGTCAACAATGAAAATAATAAAAAGATTTTTTTTTCATTCTCTCTGTTTTCATTCAAAGATTACAAAGACAATCTAAAATGATGAAATGATTTTCGATTGTGTATACAAATCAATGTGGTTGTCATCGTTTTATGTCATTGAATTGGAAAATATTGAATCAAATTTAATTCATATTGGAAATTTTTGGAATGAGGGGTTGTGAGGCAAAGCCCCATTGGATTTTGGAATAAAAGTAATGTAAGCAATGGAAGGTTTCAGAGAAGAATTCATGAACATATACCGAATCCTGAAAGTTAAAAAAGAAATTTGTCATTTAAAACATAAATTAAATAAGTCAGTAGTAGATCCGAAGAACACTAAGTTGGTAAATTTTGTTCAATTCAAGGTTCAAATCCTAAAATATATTAAATTGAAATATTGTAAATTCACGATGCACTTTTTCAATTCACTTTTTTGCATAAAAAGTGTTTTAAATTCGTTCAAAATAAATTCTTTTTTTTTTTGCAAAAATTCTTTAAAATCAAGAAATTCATTAAGTTCCCCCTCTTTAACAAAAAAACAAAGGCAATAAAATAAAGAAATCAAAAATAATACGAACGACATCAAGCAATAATTTGCCTGGAATGAATGTATGCCTACATTAGATTGATACATTAAATAATATATGACAAGGAGGATGCTGAAAAAGAAGGAGGGAAGAAGCATTATCAGCAGCCCTTAATATCTAATCAAAAAGCGGAAAAGAACCATTCAGAAAATATCAAATCGCAAGTCAATCAAATAAAGTTTGGGAAACTGAAAATGGAAATTAAAAATGAGAGGAAAAATTCTATTTATACTGAATATTTTTTTTCTGTATGAGAAAAAAGGGAGGAAAATTTTTATGTTTGCTCCTTGTTCACGCTTGATGTGTAATAATACACAGACAAATACACTCAATTTATATGATAAGAAAATCATAAATTTTGTATTTCATCTTTGGGAATGTCAATAATGTCACGTTTGGTTGGGATGTGGTGGGATAAATACTTCGACTAAAAATTCAATTTTTTCAACATTTTCACCACAAAATCCACCAATTTCACCACATAAATTCAAATCACATAAATTTCACCACAAAGTAAACAAAATCTATCAACTTCATCACAAATTCACCAATTTCACCATAAAACTCACCAATTTCACCACAAAGTACACAAAATTCGTCAATTTTATCACATAAACACAAATTACATCAATTTCATCATAAAATTCACCACAAAATTAACCATTTTCACCACAAAACCCGTCAATTTCACCACAAAATATACCAAATTTACCTCAAGTATACAAAGATTCTCCTCTTCTCCAAAAAAATCACCAATTTGACCACAAAGTTCACTAATTTCACCACGAAACTCTTCAGTTTTACCAAAAAGTAAACAAAATCCATCAATTTCATCACAAATTTTACCAAAAAAATTCAATACGATTACCAAGAATATTATTCAACCCCCCTTCCACACATCCACATCACCCACACAATTTTTATCCAATTCCCATATCAATCGACTTCACAAAATTTAATATTTGTAAAAAACACACGAGGAAAATATTTTCAACAGAAAAAAGTCTTTCTTTAATGTTTTTCTTTCCGCTTCTTCCTTTTCCTTCCGTATGACTTACTTACTCACATTATTAATTCTCTTGTGATGGAAATAAAGTTTCTTTTTTTCAATATTATTTCTTTATCTCTTCTTATTCTTTTGAAATTCATACAGTGCTATTTATTTAGGCCTCGGATGTGGAAATTGAGAGAAAAAAATTGTTTTTGAAATTTTTTCCGCCTTTTTTCTGGGTGACTTTTTTTTTGTTTCTAAGGAAATTTTATGAGTGGGACTGATGGACAGGTTGATAAGGACAAGATGGATAAGAAATGAAGACAATATGGAATTTTGAGGGGGTGTCTTCTAGAAAATAATACATTTTACAGGGAAACTTGAGAACATTTTGCAATTTTTATGACAATTCTCTCAAATATCCTTAGATTAATCCCAACCTCCATTTTCAAACACAAATCGCGACTTCTGAGAAGGAAAAATAAAAAAAGTTGCGTGAGTCATTAATATTCACCCTTCAATAGAGAAATCAAGTCTCAACTTTTTTTGCCTTTTTTTCCTCAACCAAACTCAATCTTCTCATCATCTCGTGTTCAAACAATCTCAATCCAGTGTCTTAACATCCTTCCCCTACTCTTTAGTTTTTTTTCTTCAATTCCTCATTTTCCTTTCGCTGTTTTTTCTGCTCTTTTTTATATAAAAATAAAAATCATAATAAAAGAATTGAAACAAAAAAAATTCAATTTCACTTATTGATTTTCACGCATAATGCGAAGGCAGACATTTGGGAAATATTTTGTGTGTGTTTTAGCGGAGAAAATGAAGACGGTGGAAAAATGGGAGTTGAAATAAAAATAAGCAAATGTCTCGGGATTAAAGTAATCTCGAAATTTATGTGTAATTTAAATTTAGATAAATATATTTTCAATTATTTCTTTTTTTGCTTCTTTATCACGCACTCAAATTGCTCTTTTTTATTGTTTTTTGCTTGTATTTATTGTCTGGGGTTTGTTGGGGAGGGATAAGTTACTGATCAAAGTGTGATTGTGGCTGAGCGTTTCTCTAGCTGAACGTTCTATTCTAATTGTTTCTTAAGATGAGCGTTCTTCCAGCTGAGCGGTTCTAATGTTGATCACTTCTCCAGCTGGGCTTGAGAGTTTTTTAAGCTGAACGTTTCTCCAGCTGAACGTTTTTCAAGCTGAGCATTTCTCCAGCTGAACGTTTTTCAAGCTGAGCATTTTTCCAGCTGAACGTTTTTCAAACTGAGAATTTCTTCGGCTGAGCGTTCCCTAAATTTTTTACTTAATGCAAATTCTTATGCCAATAAAAAATCATCAAAAATATTCTCATCAATTCCCCCCCAAAAAAAACTTTGTATTGCTCTTATTTTTCGTATTTCTTTCACATCCCCGGGAATTTTAGCTAAAATGATAGCATGCTTGTTAAAGCAGAAAAAATTTTCATCATTGAATTGAGAATATTCAAAGTAGGAGGGGATTAATATGTAACTAGTACAAAATCCTTCGCAATATAAATTAAAATGATGATAAAAGTTGTTGAAAAAAATCTATTTTTAAATTTCTATTGTCCCATCTCACACCTAAAAGATGCTCCAATAAAAATAAACTTGATGTCCCTCAAGGAATTTACTGGATGACAAATAAGTTTGTCCCTTCATTCTGCTATTTATATTTACAACAATCTTAAGCTGCTTTTTCTCATTTACTTCAATTTAAAAAGACATTTTTTTCTGTTCCTGATAATTTTTATTCGAGGATGGACTGGATTCATTTTAATGAAATGGGAAAATAAATATACGAAATGAAAATTAAATATAGAATTAGTCGATAAAAAGAAGGAACATAATGCTCATGTTGTTGTCTTATTAAACATTCCAACTTCAGTGTAGCAAGGGCATATCCAGAAATTTTTCGAGGGAGGGGTTTTGAAATATTTTTGAATGGAAGGTAAAATTAAGGGGGGTATTAAGATATTTTCTTAAAAAACCCTAAAAAATTGAAAAAATTTCCCAAAAGGGTAGGGGTTTAGACCCAAAAAAATTAAAAAAGAATTAAATTCGATAAGTAGCTACACTGCAGGGGCGTATTCAGGGAGGGGTCTTGGGGGTCAAAACCTTGATCTTGGGGGTCTTGGGGGTCAAAACCCCTCCCTGAATATGAATTTAATTCTTATTTTGAACATTGAGGGACTTGCAACTTTTGAACTTTCGAGGGGTTTGCAACTTTTGAACCTGGAGGGGCTTACAACTTTTGAACTTTGAACGATTTACAACCTTTTAAACAAGAACAAGAAATCCTCTCAAAAGCTTCAAATTCCAACCCAAACTCAAATTTATCTCATTACTGATCAACAAAACAACATCAAAATCTTGACCATCCACCTACACTGACTTTCTTAACTTGTTTTTCTCAATATATATTTATTTATTTATTTTTTATTTGTCCCTTATCCAATTGCCTTGCTGTGTTGCTTTTGTTTCCATCCGTTAGGCTTTTTTCCTTTATTTTCCTTCTTCTTGCCTCACTGTGTCAATTCAATTCAACTTTTCTAAGATGAAGGTTTGTTTTCTATCTTTTTACCATTTTTGTCTTCTTCCTCATCATCTTTCTGTTATCTTTCCGTTTTTCATTGGATGTGACATACAATATGATGCCTAAATGGAATTGTCCATACGCTCATATTTTCTTGTGAATTGTCATCTCCCCACTCAGGCTATAGGAAGTAGCTAACAGAGGCCTCTAGAAATAAATGGAAATTCGTCCCAAGTTGTTGCTTTATTTGCAAACTCATATAAAATATTATTTTGTTGGATGTAGGTAAGAGGAGTCTCTTGGGAAGTAAACATTTGGTCATTGTTTGCACATCTTTTAACATGTAAACAAGTCCCGTTTTTCCTTTGAAACGGAAGGAAGGAAAATACAATTTTATGGAATTTATTAAACAGGGGGATGAACTGGAAAGTACAAAATTTTCTCGATTTTTTCTTAAATATTCAAAATTTTAACGGTTTTTTGAAAATCAAATTTTTAACGGTTTTTTGAAATTTAAATTTTAATGGTTTTTTACATACAAATTTTTAACGGATTGTTGACATTTTTAACAAAATTTTGAATTTACTATTACCCCCTTGAGCACTTTATGTAGATGAATAAGATAATGATGAGATGATGATGATGTTGAAACTTTCCTTCTCTGACTGAGCATCATGTGACAGGCACGAAGGACAATTTTTTTTATTTATTTAGAAAAAAGGGAAAAGAAATTGTCTCCGTAATTGAATTGAGATGGCAAAAAATACACAAATAAATTGAGGATGTTAGTGAATGAAGATGAAAATGAGGCAAGAGATCAAGAAGTAGACATGAAAAGGGATGGAAAAATGGAGCAAATTGAAATAAAGAAACAATTTGTAAAGTCTTATATAGCCTCCATCTAGGAGCGATAATGGTAAAAAGTTAGGAACTAATTTTTGGGCTATTTTGAGAGCCAACATTTAAGCTTTACAGCTTACGTGCCATTGATGTTATGAAATATCTTTGGATTACTTTCCTGTCTTCTTGTTCCTTCAAATGAAAACTTTCTTTTTATTCTGCGTCGACAAATTTCGTCCTCAATCAGCATTAAGAATTTTTTTCGCTATTCAGATCCTCTGCGGTGAAGAGAAAGTTGTTTTTTTCATTTTCTGATGCTTCGAAGTATTATTGATTGATGATTCTATTACGCAAATTGATACCAAGAAATATTATTACTTTTTGTTGGGTAAATAGACATGAAATATGCATAAATGATTGATTTTTCCAATGAAATTTCGATTTTGGCTTTAAATTTGCTTTAATTTTTAAATAGACAGTATAACGGATTTTTAGAATTTAAATCAATCTTGAAGTTGGCTTTGAAATGTGTAACGGATTTTAAAAGTTTGAAATTTTTGAAAACAAACTTGAAGTAGGCTACGAAAAATTAAGGATTCTGCCGATTTAATTGATGAACTGGGACTTTCGGATGCTGATAAAGAAGATTATAAGAAAGTGATCACTGGATACGAGAATTATTTTAGTCCAAAGACAAATCTTTACATCCAAAGAATGCAGTTTTATCAAAGGGATCAAAAAGATGGTGAAACATTTGATCAATTTGTTGCTGAAGTTCGGAAGTTAGCAGGAACATGTGAATTTAAGGAGAAAGAGGAACAAATAAGAGATCGAATCGTCATAGGAATGAAAAATTCAAAAGTTCGAGAAAAAATTATTTTTTCAAATGAATTTTCGTTGTCTGCTGTGATTGAGAAAGTACGCTTATTTACACTGCAAAAAGAAGAATTAATGAAGTCTAACATTGCTGGAAGTTCAAAAGTTGACAAAGTTGATATGAAGAGAATGAAGTGTCCAAACTGTAACTATGAACATGAATCAAATAAATGTCCTGCAACCAATAAGAAGTGCTTAAAATGCAAAAAGTTCGGACATTTTGCAGCTTGTTGCAAAGGAGGACAAAAGGTTGATGCAATTGATAAGAATAGCAGTGTAGAAGATTTAGAAGTTAATTCAGGTGTAGTAAGGTACGTTAGTAGTCTGTCATGGTATAAGAAGTTAAAGATTAATGATCAGGTTATTAATTTTAAATTAGACACTGGAGCGCAGATTAATACGATAACTGAAAATTTATGCAAGAAGTTCAGGAATTTCATCCAAATTAGTTCAAGTAATACAGAATTGAGAGCTTATTCAGGCGATATAATAAAGCCCATAGGCAGAGTGACATTGCCGATCACACATAACAATATAATTTATAATGAAATATTTGAAGTAATAAAAGGCGATTTTGAGCCATTGTTAGGATTAAAATCCTGTACAAATTTGAATTTAATTTCGCGGATAGACGCAGTTGATATCAATAAACACTTTTATAATGAGGACCAAAAAGTCAAGTTCATTGATCATTATAAGGATGTTTTTGAAGGTTTAGGAAAATTTGATAAACCGTTTAAATTATATTTACAAGATAAGGCTATTCCATTTGCCGCGGCACCTCGTAGAATTCCATTAAAATTAAAAGATAAAGTCCAGAATAAGTTGAATGAAATGGAAAATCTAGGTGTTGTATCCAGAGTGAATGAACCGCGTGAATGGATTAATAATATAGTTGTTGTTGAAAAAGGAGATAAAGTTAGGATTTGTATAGATCCAAAGCACTTAAATAATGCCCTAAAGAATTTTCGTTATCCAATTCCTTCCCTTGAAGAGCTAAAACAGGATCTAAAAGATGCACAATATTTTTCAGTTTTAGACTTGAAGGATGGTTTTTGGCATGTTGAATTAGATGAAGATTCAAAGAAATTATGTAGTTTTAGCACTCCGTTTGGAATGTATGAATTTAATCGTTTACCATTTGGCATTAAAATAGCTTCGGAAACTTTCCAAAAATACATGTTTGATACTTTTGGTGATTTGAAAGGTGTCAAATTTTACATTGATGATATTATAATTTTTGGAAAGGATTTAAAAGAACATGATTTAAATGTAAGAGCAGTCATGTTAAGAGCTCGTGAAAAGGGCATAAAATTTAATTCCAAAAAAGTTCAATTTACGGAAGAATCCGTTAAATTTTTTGGTCACATATTTTCGAAGAATAAAGTTAGTATCGATCCAGCTAGAATTGAATCAATTTCAGAAATTCCTGTTCCGTTCAATAAAAATGATGTTCAGAAATTTCTAGGCGTGATCAATTATATGCGGAACTTTATTCCTCATTTACCGAAGTTGACTCACAATATTAGAAATCTATTAAAAAAGGATAGTGAGTTTGTCTGGCAAGCCCAACATCAAGCTGAATTTGACAATCTTAAGTGTGTCATTAGAGATTCAGCTTCTTGTACCTTATTTGATGAAAATTTACCTTTAGAGCTAGAAACTGATGCATCGTCGTATGGATTGGGTGCATGTTTGAAGCAAGGTGACAAGATTATTTGTTACGCATCTAGATGTTTGTCAGATATTGAGAAAGAATATGGGCAGATTGAAAAGGAATTTTTGGCAGTTTATTTTGGATGTAAGAAATTTCACGATTATGTGTATGGCCGTCGTGTGATAGTAAAGTCTGATCATAAGCCACTTGAAAGCATTATGTTGAAAGATTTGTCTAAAATAGGTTCGCGTAGGTTGCAAAGATTACGTTTAAAGCTTTATAAGTATGATTTGCATTTAGACTACAAGCCAGGCAACAAGATTCCTATTGCTGATTATTTGTCTCGTTACACAAGTTGTAATGTTGAAAAGAATTTTGAAGAGAACATCATGAAACAAATGATTCACACTCTTAGCATTAGTGACGAAAAGTTGAAATTATATCAGTCGGAAACCAATAAAGACAGCGAGTTAAAGCTTCTTATTGATTACTATAACAAAGGTTGGCCGACTGATAAAACAAAAGTACCAGATTTAGTTAAGAGTTATTACAAATTAAGAAGTGAAATTTACGTATCACAAGGATTAGTTTTTTATGAGGATCGATTAATAGTTCCTAAGTCATTACGTCAAAAAGCTTTAGCAGATTTACATGAAGGTCATATGGGAATGACAAAAACATTGAAATTTGCTAAAGAATCTTTGTATTGGCCGAGTATGGCACAGAGCATTGAGAATCTAGTTAGTTCCTGTGAATTATGCAATAAGTTTGCAAAATCGAATAAAAAAGAGCCAATTATTCAGCATGAAATTCCTCCAAGAGCTTTTGAAAAAGTGGGTTGTGATGTGTTAGAGTTTTGTGGAAAGAATTATTTGGTGCTAGTTGATTATTTCTCCAAGTGGATTTGCTGCAAATATTTGTCATCCAAGAATTCGAGTACGATCATCTCAAAGTGGATAGAGATATTTGCAGAGCATGGTGTTCCGAAAGAAATCATAGCCGATAATATGCCTTTCAATTCGAATGAATGTAGAGCATTTGCGAATGAATGGGATATAATTATCACAACTTCTAGTCCGCATTATCCACAGTCAAATGGTTTAGCGGAAAAAGCTGTAGGAATTGTAAAAAATATGTTGAAAAAGACGAAAAATAATGATCAATTGTGTATAGCCTTAATGAATTATAATAACACACCTTTAGGAGATTTAGATTTATCTCCTTCACAATTGTCACAGAATCGTCGTATGAGAACCAAAATTGTTACAAAGACTGAGTCACTTGAACCACGCTTAAATAAGAATTTAGAGGAAAAATTTAGAAAAAAGAATTTTAAGGCTAAATTCTATTATAATAGAAATGCAATTAAAGTTAGGGATTTTGCAGTTGGAGATCATGTCTGGTTGCAAAATCAAAATGGCACATGGACAGAAGGTAAAGTTGTAAATAAATTAAAACAGCCTAGATCTTATGAAATCTTGCTTGGTAATGGTGCAGTTTTGAGGAGAAATTCAAAGTTTCTCAGATTAAATAAACACAGTAATGTGACTTACTATGAGGATAGCAATAGTTTAGGCAGTATTGACTTAGATGATATAGACGTATTTTTTGATTCATTGCAACTTCCTCAAGTCCAAAATGCACCTGTTGTTCAACAAATCCCTCAACAAAGCATCATCGATCAGAACATCAATCCACTACAACCACGACGTTCATCGAGGATACCGAAAGCAACAATAAGATATGGACAGACTTAAAAGAGGGAGATGTTGTATAATGTAAAAATAATGTGAAAATCATAGCAATCTGAATTGTAAAAATTGAATGAAAAATCCAGTTAATAAACGAATCTCAAAGATTTAACAGAAATTGTTGCAAAAAAGTAGGAAAAGTTGAATTAAAACTGTTTTAGTGGTTAATCGTGTGTAAATTATTAGTAAAATAGTAAAATATCAAGCAATGGTCAAAAATAATATGAAGATCTTCATCATAAGGTATGAAAAGTTCAGAAAAGTTGAATTATTATCTTCAAACTTGAAAATCATGTAAATTATCGATTAAAATACACTCAGACTCCCCATGACAGCATAAAATACATCATTTTGCATACTTCTCATCTCCATTCCATCATCAAAAACCTCCATGTAATCAACAAAATTAAGTAAATATTCATCTCATCCATATATTGAAATTTCATGTTCTAAAATCCTTCATTATTGACTTGACATGCCATATGCAATATCTATCATTCATTTTCAAGACTATTTGCAAATTGAATTCATTTGTTCTTAGTAGAAAGACGTCAATTACGAAACGCCTCTCATATAAGTCAATTTGTTAAAATTGAAATGACAGAATGTGTAATTCAAGCCAGAAACATTCTCATTCGTATATGACAATAATGAAATCATTTTTTTCTGTATGAAAATTCACAAAGTTCATTCATATCAATTTCATTTCATTACACTTGATTCCTTTTGATAAATCAAGTGCCATGAATGTAGAGGCAACGTCAACTAGAAAGATACATTTCGGATCCTTTTCTACTCATTGCAAAGTCATTTACTGTGTGTACTCATGACAAATTCTCTCATTTTGTTTTTGATGTTGAAGCATCCTTGATGTCTATGAATATTTTACACACATCTTAATTCGAAGTATTTACTCGAGTCTGCTGAATTCTAAATTTAATGAAAACTTTTTTTTTTTGCTTACGACAAATGTAAACTTTTTAACATGACAAATGGTTGTAGAGAACTGAATAAATTTTACATCATGATTTAGAGAGTTTTGTGATGGGATGAAGGAGATGAGTGAAGTGTTATATGAGATTTTGAGGAAGAGTGATTAAAAATTTGCTGGAAGTGCAATTTTTTCGAGGTGGTTGTGGATATTCATGAGAGTAAGGGGTGCATTTATCCAGAAATAAAGGGAAACTTGACAGTTCTTTATTCGATAGGTTGAAGTTTGTCTTTGAATAGGAATGGATAGGTCTAGGTTACTTGGTATACTCCTACATCTATCCATACCCTACTCTAGGGTATAAACCAGGTATATATAGCAAAATCCAATCCAGGGGTATACCCAGAGAGTTTTCAAAGGAGGGGTCTGACTTCTAGAGAGGGGGGAAAGATTTTTTTCTTGAACTTTTTTATTTTTTCGAGAAATCCAATTTTTTAGGGGGAGTTCTTGGGTCCATGGATACGCCCTTGGGTATGAGCAATGAGGGAAAAATTTAGAATATATTTCCAAGTCCTCTCCAAAATTATTCAATATTCAGGATTGTTCCATATTCTTCCCAAACTTCTTCCCACTTACCTCTCAATTTTCATTCCTTATCAACAAAATGGATATTTCATTATCTCTTCTCAAATGGAAGCAACATTCACATCCCCAAAAAAATCATAAATAGAAAGGAAAATTGATAAGAAATTCTTCAATTTAAATTCAACTTCCTCATTATAAAGGCAAACAGAAATTCCTCAAAAAAATGTTGATTTACTTATATTGAAAAATTTGATGATGCAGCACAAAATGCTAAATGGCTAAATAAATGAGAAAAGAGATGGAAAAAGTATTTCATCAACAAGGATGAAAAATTGATATGACTTTCGTAACTCATTGCCTATTATTGAATGAGAAAATTTTTCTCTCCTAGAAAAAAAGGGAGGAAAGAATTCACAAAAATCATCCATCCATTCATTCGTATTATGAAATTTTTTTCTTTCTAATATGATATGTAAGTAAGGCACCGGAAGCGAGATCACAAAAGAGTTGGGTCATTGGAAGAGATGAAGGCACTTTAGAATCGATACAGATATTTAAAGTCTTTTGAGGAGGGGCTTTTTTGATATTGTCAAGTGAATGTCACCATTATTCAGCTTCATGGGACTCATAAATTTAACAAAAAAAGAATTTTTCATCATCTTTCTTCTATCATCCATACCCAAAAATAGATATGTAGATAAGATTGAATGACAGCAAAATGTAGGATAATTGAATACTCTAAATTTCTGCTACATTCATTTTCATTCTTGGATTCCCTTTAGATTCTCTCATTTTCCCTTTTATGGAATTGACTTTTTTGCTTATTGAATGCATTTGAAAGGGAAATGGGTAGGTAGGTGGATTCTGTCAGGATTCAGGACAGCTTTTAAATGAATTTAAATAAGATAATTTATTTTTTAAATCTGAATTAAATTTCTAAAAAATTTAAAATTTAAAAAACTTAAAACTAAAAATTTATAAAATTTAGAGTTGAAAATTTAAAAAATTTATAATTGAAAATTTTAAAAATTTAAAATTGAAAATTTAAAAAATTTATAATTGAAAATTTAAAAAAAATTAAAAACTGAAAATAATTTAATTTTTTTTAAATTTAAATGTAATTTAATTTAATTTCAATGTTTTAAATTTTCAATATTTTTTATTAAATAATTGAAAATTTAAAAAAATTAAAATTTAAAAAATTAAAACTTAAAATTTAAAAAGTTTATTTTTTTAAAAAGTTTTAAAATTCAAAAAAAAAGTTAAAATAACAAAACTTTAAATTGAAAACTAAAAAAAATTAATTTTTTAAAAATTCAAAATTAACTTTTTTGCTGTAATTTTTTAAAACAAAACTAACCTTAAATTCTGACAAATTCATCTTACTATATCAAACGTTTCATTTTCAACCATCATACCCAATTCGTTCAATGTGCTATTGTTGCTATAGATCGAAAGACCTTTTAAGGAAAGAAAAATCCTCATTTCTTCTATTGTCATATTTTCTCCTCTTATTACTTCTATTCCATGCACCAAAAAATAGTCATCATCATCATCATCATCATCTATATTAGATAGATATGTCCAACCATCAACAGTAGCTTCAAATATCTGATTACTAACCAAAATTGGAAGAAAACAAAGACTTTGTTAAAAAAGAAGAAGAAAATCTTTTGTTTCCTTATTGCCATTTACTATGTCCATATTGGATTTCCTTTTTAAATTACAATCGTACACACAAAAAAGAAATGTTTCTCATTCACTAAACAATAATGCAGAAGGAAGAAAATGAGACATTCCATTTGAATTGTTCTGTCTATTGTTAGAACAAATATGTAGCGAATTATTTTCTTTTTGGGAGAATTTGTGGTTTGAGGGGGTTTGGTGGGCATAAGATGGAGAGGAGGGGGTCCTTAAGATGAATTTTTGTTTGACTTTAGTCAAAGTTACTATAAAATACAGAAAATTATTTTAAGTGGCAGACTTTTGGCTGACTTTTTACATTCGGTTGTAAATCTACTGAATAGCCAGATTTTGGCCAGATTTTTAAAAATTCACATGAAAATCCACCAAGAGTCCACCTGAATTTTAGTAATTGTGTATAAATCTACAAAAAGTGTCATAATTTTAGCGGATTTTTTTTATCTTCATAAAAATATCCATCAAAAAACAGAGTTTCACCTGATTTTTTAAAACTTTTAACAAAATTCTGCAAAAAGCAACAAGTATTGTGAAAAATTTAAAACAAGCTCATCAGATTTTTATCAACTACCTCTAATATCTTGACCAAACATAGTCCAAATCCCACAAAAGTATCCCTAAGGACAACAAACAATAAATGATGAGAAAATAGCGCGTCCATAATGTGAATGTAATATGTATAATAGACATAATAGGGGTATAACATAGATGATGGCATCCAATGAAAATAAAAACACATAATCTGGAGCCAAAAGCCTCTGTTCTATTTTAACTGTCTGCATAAAAGGCAAAGTAAGAGAAAGAAAACGGCAAGCTCATTATCTACACATACATGATTGCTTTTAATTTCCTTCCTCAAATGATTATCATTATGCTCGTTGCCTTGGAAAATTTTCGCCTCATTTTCATTTTCCTTCTTTTTTTGTCTTTATCTCCATTTCATACTTATTATTTTCATTTGTGCCTCATTGAGATGAGACTTAATGATAGGGTTTCTGTCCATTGATTGCACACAATGTCGATTTTTATCTTCTGCCTAAAAATTTGGTGTTTGTGTGTGGGTATGAGATTGTTTGTTACTCATTCATAGATATGAATCTACTCCTACATATCTGATCTGAAATCACAAATTAATCTGATTGACTTGAAATTAATTGCGTGATTTTCGGATCGTTCCTTTTTTGTCGAATTTCTTTTTAGCTAATTTTTGTATTTTTTCTTGTATTTTCAGGTAAGCTGCAAAATCATCACTATTAGGGATAAGAAAGATTGATGTGAAATGTATAGCTTGGTCAACTATAAAGCTTTAAACACTAGTAAGTTTTATATTCAACAGAAAATTATATTTCATGGTCAGATGGACCTGGAAGTGTTTATCAATTTCTAGAATTTAAATTTTACTAATTCTGAACAAAATAAGTATTCAAAAACCAAAAAATATACAAAATCTATTTAAAAATTCTAAAAAATTTCAATTTTCAACCCAAGTCACGACGCTTCCCCTTCAAAACAATAGTTAATAAAGAAAACAACTGAGAATTTCCATTTTTATATTCAAAACAATAGAAATAGCTCACTCATGATTGGAAATAATTTTTTTTGCGACTAGACGTGAAGATATTTGCACGTGAAACACGCGGATCGGATGTGTTTTCAAGTTATGATAGAAATAAATCGTGGCTTTTCGACTAGTAATGACCTTAGTAATTAGTTCGGCGTGAAATAAAATTTTTATAGTCGACTGGGAATTTTTTTTTTGATGTGGTTTTTATGACTAGAACTTGTGGAGAAAATTTTTCTCAGCTCGTAATAATTTTTTTAGGTATTTAAATTTTTTTTCGACTTTAGGCAAAATATACTCAGTCACTGTGTGGATAATGTCTTAAATTGAATGATAACTAAGGGGTTGGTTCATTTTTAAGATAAGTTTGGTCATCTTGGATCGAAGTAAATTAGGTCATCTCGGGTTGAGTTCAGTTCAGTCTTCTTGGATGGAGCTAAGTTCGGTCAATTAGGTCATCTCGGGTCAAGCTATGTTAGGTCATCTCGAATCAAGCTATATTAGGTCATCTCAGGTCAAACTATATTATATCATCTCAAATCGAGCTCCTAAAAATCCAAATTTTCTATGAACATCACTTGTAAAGAGCCCCAAAAAAGATTAAAAAATCATCTCGTAGACAAAAAAGCAATAAAAGGCACTTAGTCTTCAAGGCCACAGCTTACATGATTTACATTTCTGATAAATTCCATTCTGTTTATCTTTCTTTCTTTTTTTTTGACGATGAAAATTCTTCATTCTTGATTGCGATGAGAAACGGATGAGGGAGGCATGGAAATTAAAAGAAAAATTTCACATTGAGAGCATAAATTTTCCCACATCGCATAGTATATGCTCGTATAGCTTAGATGATTAATGACCGGGTAATATTTCATTCTATCTCACTCGCTCTATATCTCTTTTTTCTCACACATTTGCGAACAAAAAGCATCACTTCCGATAGACTTTTTATTCTCAAACCAAAAAATTTTCATTTTTCCAAAGAAAAAAAAATCATTTGGAATGAAAATTTGTATTTGAAAGCCATCCACAAAAGTTGCATGTAATATTGTGTTGTGTATTTTAATAAAAGATAGAGACAAACCAGAAAATGGATTCCTCGTGAGAGGATAAATTTTCCACATTAATGCCTTCCATGTTATCATCATATATCTTAAAAGCTTTTTTCTGTTATTTTTCTTGGAATGTATAAGAAGCATCAGTGGCTGTTGTAATGTAAAATTGAATGGATATTTGTGGTGGGATGAGTTAAATTGTGATTTGAGAGCAATTTTCACTGGGAACATTATTTTTATCGGATATTTTTTTAATGTTGGGAATGACTTGTCAGCTTTTCTGTGCAGGCGCGTAGCCAGAGGGGGGGATTGGGGGATTTGTCCCCCACTTTCACCCAAAAATGCTTCAATTTGCTAGGGTTTTTGAGACAAACCCCTGAAAATCCCCCCCCCCCCCTAAAATTTTTCCATTCAACAACACTGTTTCTGTGAATTTTAATTAATCCGGTGAAAATCTGGCTCTTTTCAGATTTTTTTGGATTTCTGGTTAAGTTCTGCCAATCAGTTAGATCTTTAGTAGATTTTTTGATAATCCGGTGAAATTCTAGTAGTTAGTCAAATTTTCAAAAGACTCCGGTCAGACACTGTGTCAGATTTTCAGAAGATTTTTTTAAATCTAGCAAAATACAGCTAAATAGTCAGATTTTCAATAGACTTTTTCAAAAATCCGGTGAGACTCTGGCGCGGTGTCAGATTTTTAGCAGATTTTTGAAAATATGTTAAAATTCTGAAACTTTGTCAGATTTTCAGCCGACTTTTCAGAAATTCTACCAACTAATTTTATTTTAAGAAAAACTTTCTACGAGATTCATCAAATCCTGGCAAAATCTTCCCTTTAATCCTATTTAAACACTTAATACCCTCCATCTTTATGCTCATGTTAACATAGCCGAGTAAAATGGACGATGATTGAATGTTTTCAGATAGTAAATAAGTAAATCTATCAAGAATTGAAAGGGATAAAGTGTCATTATGGCAATATACTTGACAATATCAATAGATTTGAATCGAAAATAAGTTGGAGTTGATTGATAAATAAGGTCATTACGTACAAGTGACGAAGCTGGTTAAAAACTTAAATTTTTAATGATTGTCGAGGGAATTTTTTTTGTGCCTATTTATTATTAATTCAAGTACATTCAACAGAAGGAGAATATGAAAATTCTAATGGATTATTGGGACAATTGTTACCGAAATTTTCAGGTTATTAGGAACGAACATAAAATATTAAATTCATCACCCTAGCACATTGTTGTACCTTGAATACGATGAATTATTAACTATTGAAACCATTATGATTCAATAAAATCGTCATGGGAAGACAGAAGTAAGGAATGGAAGGCATTAAGTTGTGTTGAGTAATCAGCAATCCATCAAATCCATTAATTTCTTTATGTACATATCATTTGAATACAAATTTTCTGGAATTAGGGTTATGCAATGGACTAACTGCCTAAATTCAACCAAATCCTTATCAATTTTTCAAAATCTTTCATTTTAACATAAATAATCCATATAAAGTGAAAAGGAAAATGTCAGAGACATTTTCATCGCCACAACTAATCCATCTCATAAATAAATTATCTTCATATTCCTTTAGTTCATATTCTTTTCAAATTTCTGTCATTACTATTTCATATTCCTTATTATGTGATCAATAATTGAGTAAATGGTGGAAATGAAAATGTCAATTCAGGATGTGGGAAGAAAGGTGATTTGTTAATGATTTTTTTGTATTTCAAATAGTCATGCTAAGATTTAAGATGCTTTTGACAGATTTCTAATATATTTTTGTTTTAATGTGATTTTTCCTATACGATTCTGTCAAAATGACAGGTTTTTGGCTGATTATTTTCAAAATTGTGCAAAAGTTCTAGATTTTTGATTTCTTAGAGTTCAAACTTTAAAAATCCGATAGAATTCTGTCATCTAAGGCAGATTTTTACCGGAATTTTGAAAAATTCTGAGCATTGGAAAGATTTTAATTTTAAAAACGAAGAAAAAAATCATCCTAAATAAAAACCACTTAAATTGTGTTTACTTCCACAAACTGTCAATTTTAATATCATATCTTATTTTTCGAGAATAAGGATAAGTGGCATAGAAAATACTTTAACCAAGTATGAAGCGATTCAACAAATTGGTTTTCATTAATTATTCAACAATCACTTTATGCTTCAATTACTTCCAAAAAACGAATTTTACTAGACACACAGTGTAATTTCTTAAGAAACAAGGAAAAGTGGGAGGCAAAGGACTTAACGACACTTAACGAGTCCTGAAAATGAAAGTTGAATTTCACCTATAAATACGTAAAAAAGAAAAAGTTTTTCATGTTATTATCTTGTATAATGGAAAAACAATTATCAGTCCATAATTAATTTCATACACAAAGAAAAAATGAAAGGATTTTTTTTCGTATGGCATTGACTGAAAGTTTGCTTCATTTTAACTCCTTTTCTCATTCAATTCACATCTTTTGAAGCTTGAAAATATTAATTGATATTAATTATGGTAGAAAGACGCAATCATATTCTCTGTGGAGTTGGGGGGTTCTCATTAATCTTGAAACTTTGAGATTTATCTTGCTGAAGTGAAGAGTTTTTAGCAGGAATATTAAGGATTGGTGTTGAAATTGCCAGCAGATTGCCAATTTTTATCGAATATTTAGAAAGTCTGATATAAATGTGTTAAACTTTTTTAATTTTTTATCCGTTTTTTGAAAAGTCCGCCATAATTCTGACAATTTGGCAGATTTTTGGAAAAGTCGGCATCATTCTATCAATTTGGCAGATTTTCACCAGAATTTTAAAAAGTCAGGCTAAATTCCGATTTTTTAAAAGTCCGGTAGAATTCTGCAAAATTTTGACTGATTTTCATCAGATTTTCTTTTTAAAAATGTAGAAAATTTCATCCTGCAAATTAAATTTTGCCACAATTTTAAAATATTTGTCATCAACCCAATTTTCTTTTTCCATCAAATTTTCATAGAAAAATATTTGAATCCCTTCTTTGATTACAATTTTACTCAATATCCTTTGATCATAATCATTATGGTGATGATTTCTAACTACTAATTTAATAAATATTTTAATTGGAACTTCCAGGAAATTATCATTAAAGTGTCAATAAGTATCTCTTAGCAACTGTTTGATATGATGCTGTGTTCATATTTAATGATCTAAAACTGTAATAAATTGGAACTGGAATTTCATTTCCATGTCTAGCCACACAATCCACCTATAAAGCTATAAATATTTTATGCTCATCCTACGCAAAATTTCCAGTCCAATAAATGAAAAACAAAATTCCAATTCTATCAATCTATCTTTCTATAAATATTTTATGATTTTCATAAAATATAAATCCACAACCACACACTAAAGTTATGTATGAAAATGAAATGAGAAAATATCAGACGAACAAAAAATATGACAGTAATGTCATCCACAACGTTCTTTTTTCCTTTTCCGACCACACCTATAGGATATAAAATGATCTGTTATCGTTTTTTTTTCCTTCTTTTTATATGCGTAGTAGAAGTTGTAAACGATTCAGACTGTGAAAATGGAATAAGAAATTTTATTTGTAATGAATTCAGACGGATTTGCATGTTTTGAAGGGAAATAATGAGGTATTAAAAGTCGGAAGTTAAATTAGCAAATTTTTCTGAGGTTATATTATGTCAATGTCAAATGAATAATCCAGCAATTATCATTAATTCAAGGGGGTAGAACCAGGTAGAACTAGGAAACTAGATTCATGCTAGATTCTATGAAATGGTGGACTTGATTTTTGAATTAAGATTGGTATTGGACAGGAGCGTATCCAGAATTTGAGGGGGGGCAATATTGGTTTTTTTTTTCCAAAAAATGGTTTTGACCCCGAAATGGAAACCTCCCCTGGATACACCTCTGGTACTAGATTTTAAAAATTACTAAGATCATAAATAATACCAGATTAATTTGTACTAGATTTTTCTAAGATAGGACTAGATTTTTTCAAAAAAAATCTAGATTATTTGAAAGCTTTCTTAAAACTGATTGAAAATTCTACTAGATTTTCAGAAATTGTACTAGATTTTTCTAAAATTATACTAGAGTTCTTAGTTAAATCGACTTTTTAAATTAAATTAAGTATTAGATTTTCTGAAATTGTTATAGATTTCTCAAAACTCATAATACATTTCACTTGAATTTCGCCTTTTATTCAATTTTGTTATCTCTAAACTAATTTTAATCTCAAATTTTCCCAAACATTCCACTCCCTTGCATATTTTGAATAATAATTCTCCACTTAACATTCTTTCATAATTCCTGTCCATAATTTCTAAATAAAACAAGCTAAACAAGTTTAGCAAAAAATTATTGCCATCCCTTATTTCAAGGATTTCTATCCATTGCGTCACAACCCACAATGAAAAAATTTGTATAAATATAGAATGCTTTGGAGGCTCAGCAAAATACCACAATTTTCTAATTTTTTGGGAAAAAATTTCATTTTCACATTCAGCAAAAAAGAGAAATTTTCATTTTTATTCAGAAGTAGAAAATATAAGAAGAATAAGAAGCAACAAACGAGTAAAGTAGTAAAACGTAAGCAAGAAACGACAAAAACAACAGTAAAATGTGCGGATGATTTAAGAAGAGGCAAGAAAAAATATTAGGAGCGGTGACTAACACAAGTAAAAGTTGAGAGGGGTTGAAAAATTCAAGCAAGGCGACGGGATTGTAAATGCTGAATGCAGACGTCGAAAACTAAAAAAAAATCCTCAATTCTCATCATTTGATGATGTTGAGGTGTAGGACACTGCGTATGCACAAATACATTTACAGATTCTATTTTTCTCAACACATTCAAACATTTCATCACAAACACATTCAAACGATGTGAATGAAAAATCAGGCGACTTTTTTTGCCACCCTCATCATCCCATCATCGACATGTATTTCCATAATCACCCCATTTTACGTCGCTATGTTGAATATATCCACACATTTGTGTGTGAGTCGAATACGGGTCGACGACGACGTCGACGATAAAAGAAGAAGGAGCAGACGAAAAAGAAAAGCGAAAGCGAAAAAAATTTTCTTCTTTTTTGCTGCTTCTTCTTCTGTGCATTATTGAAAGGGAAAGAATTCTTTTTTTGTTTTATTATCACAACGATGAATTTTTATTCAGTTCTTCAGTGACAAGAAAATTTTTTCTTCTATTTGAATTATTTTTTTAAATTTTTTTTAAATTTTCTTCTTGATCCTTCCATTAAGTTCATGTTTATCGGCTTTTGCACACACGCACAACCCACTCGAGAGACGAGGAAGAAGAAAGACTCTTCTGATGGCAAATTTTATGTCTTCACGTTGAGTCACAGAAGAAGAGAGAATGAAGGAACAGTTTTTTTATATTTTATATCCTTGCTTCCATCATTGATGATGTTGCGTAAAATCAATATTAACTGACTCGTCTTGTAGACGCCAAAAGTATTTTTCTGCTCATTATTTACATCATTTAAGTGATTTAACGCTTTAAGATCTTCGTTTTTTGAGTGGAAAATTTTGATTTGGATTTTTTTGGGGGTGGGGTTGGGGTGGTTTGATATATTTTGAGGTTAGATATTTTTTCATGCAACAATTTTGATATTTTCGGTTGTATTGAGTAAAAATTTGGACCATATTGAAGTAAATATGTCAAGTTTCAAGCTGTAATTTGAGCTCTTACGTTCCCTTCTAAAATGCAAAAATAATAAGCAAACCACCCCGTATAAACTATTTCTGTAACTTTATTCATAAAGTAGCATCACATTAGCAGTAAATTATTCAATTTTGCAGCAAAAAATTTCACAAGCAAATTTATTCAACAAATTTTCATATTTCTCCGCCCAAAACTACCAAAACAAACATTTTCATATATTCATATATTTCATATATTTCGAAAAAAAAACAGATTTCATTCGGAAATGCTCAATTGAGCATAAATAGCAACGACAATAGCTCACTCAGTAACATCCTATTTCTCTATTTTCATCGGAGTCAATGAAACCATCATTCATGAAAAATAACAGCGGCAGCTAGTATGAGAATAACATAAATCAGTGGCGACTTTCTTTCTCGGGTCATTGGGAATATTTTGTCGGAAATTTTTATTGTTTTTGAGGGGGTTAGCAGGCTTTATTGAAGTTTGGTGTGTACCTGACCCAAAGTGGTCATTTTTGGAATTTTTTAACATTTTTTCAAAAACTTGTTAATTTGTATTTTTAAAAAATAATTATTTTAAAAACTAATAATTTAAAATAAATAATAATTTTTTTAAAAAATAATATTTTAAAAATAATAATATTTTTTAAAAAAATAATAATTAAAAAAATTAAAAAAAAGAAATTAATAGAAAAGTTCAATTTTAACCATCAAAACTCCTCACAAGGACACTTCTCATTCAGCCATATCGCATACACGGCTACGTTTAAATGTTTTTTTGTAAATGAACGAAATAAAAGTGGCTTGTCAAATTGACCATAATGGCTGCTAGCCTGAAAAATTTTTATGAGAGCGAAAGAAAAAACCTTTCTCGAATTTCCGCATCATCAAATAATAACAACGACCATAAATTATGAGCATTTTTTTGCTTATTTATGACTTTTTCTTTTTCATTAAATGTTTGCCTTTCTGGTGCTTTAAGTATGTTTAACAGAAAGAGATTGGTCATGATAAAATTTATATGTATCACATACATAAATAAATGAAAAGTGCGTATAAGGTTAATAGTTTTTTTTGGGTAAATATATTTTTTTGCTGCCTCTACCCAGAGACGTCTGGTGTTTTAATGTTTAATGCTTTTCCATCACTCTGTACCCTATTTTCATCCTTCATCATCATCTTTGATTTTTCTTCTCTCTTTTTTTGTGCTTCATTCTACTCATGAAAAATGCGTTGTGTATCGAGAACAAGAAGAAAATGATTTATGAGCATGATGCGAGATATAGGCACAAATATTTCCGGCACTTTTTTTCTGGCCATAGAAATGAAGTTTAATGTTTTAATGTGTAGATTCGATTCAATCTTTCATAATCAACTTCCATTCCATTAAGAAATTTGCGCATCTTTGGAGAAAAACAATAGCAAATGAGAGGGAAAATAAATTTGGGCGAGGATGAAATTTTCCTTGAGATGATTTTTGGAGGATATTTTGTTATTTACTAAATCATAATCGTTTTTATTATAAATGTTTTTATCATTTCATAATTGCTATTAGCCAAAAAATCTTATCAAAGTTGAAGTAGATACGGTTCAGTCTTGGCACTGACCATAAAAATCCTAAAATGCTCCTGTTGGCTTCTGGTTCGAATCCTTTGTAAGTCACATATCATTTTCCAACTGACTTATTCTTTTTTTGATTTATTCTGTTTTTGGAAATATTTTTTTTAAATTTTTGCTAATTACTTTTTTGAATTTAAAATTCAATTTTATCAATTTCTGTGATTAAGTTTAAATTTTAAATTTTTATTTATTTATTTACTTATTTAAATTTTTATTTAAATTTTTGCTGACTTTATAATTGCTTTTTGCCAAAATCTTTTATTAAAACCAAAGTAGATTACGGTTCGGACAGGGCGCTGAACCCTAGAAGACCAATATTGGTTGCGGCTCTGGATCGAATCCTTGAGAGGTCGAGGTTCATTTCCAACCGGTTTTTTTGATTTTTTTTTCTACTTTTCAAAATAATATTTTTAGTTTATCAACAAAAATTTCTTTATTCTTCTAAAAAAATTAAATTTATATGCATTAATTTGTTAAAAAAGTTTTAATCAGAAAAAGTAGATTATGGCCGTGCATCTCTGTCATAGAAAAATAAAATGATCCTATCGGCTTCTGGAACAAATCCTAATAAGTCGTAGATCCTTTTTGAAAAAAAAAATATCTTTACTTTTTTGAATTTAAAATTCAATCTTGTTTTTTGGAAGCATTGTTGTAATTTAGTCTTGATTTTATATTTTATTTAAATTGATGACTATAATTATTTGCTTTTTTGCCAAAGTACTCAATTTAAATAAAAGTAGATTATGGATCAGTGCAAGGCTACCATAGAAAACTAAAAACACATCTGTTGACATATGGAACATGATCGTAGTTCTTTTTTGAAGTCTCTACTTTGAAACTCCCAAAATTTAATTCAATTAACTTTCATTCAAAGAAGCTTACGTAATACGTACGTAATTTTTACGTAACACTCGTTTATAAGATTTTTCTTACAACCCTCAGGTCACTGGTTCAAGTCTTACTGCGAGCATTTATTTTTGGATTCTTTTTTAAACTTTTTTGATGTTTTATGATTTATTAATGCATAATTTTATTTTTTGATACAGAAAATAGCAAAAAATAGTACATTTTCAATTATGAACTTCACAATGTGAAGAGCATTTGGTTTTTAAATAAATTATTTTTTAAATTTAAAATATTTACTTTTCATCTTAAAATTTAACTTTATAAAAATAATTATTTTAAAATTTGAAATTGGGTTTTTAAAAAAACATTCTAAAAACTAAATAATTTAAAAATTTCTGAACTAATTTTTTAAGAAGAAAAAAGTTAAATTAATATATTTAATATTAATTTTTTAATTTTCACAAATTTAAAATTATAAAAAACACTCAAAAAGTCTCTAAAAATCCTCTCAAGGACTCCCTTATTCCTATACTCAGCCTAGAGGCAAAACAACACTAAGAAAACAAATAAAATAAATTTCAAAAAAATATGTATGAAATATTGCAGCAGCCAGTCAATTTAGATGAGGGTTAAGGAAGACCTTTAAATGAAAACAAAATAATGTTTTTTTGCCAGATGCCATGCATGGCTGAATGGACGCTAGAAAAATAAAATAAAAATACGTAAATGAAACGCATATAAATAAATAATATTTATGAATGTGAAATATATCAAAAAAATAAATTATGAATGAAGAGAGAAAAATGTTAGTTATGGGTTTGAGATAGAAGTTAAAAAGCTTTTTAATTTGAGGTTAAACTTACTTGCTTTGAGGTTATGATCGCTGTTTAATTTCAAATTAGATTAAAAACAGAGCATTAAAATTATATTTGGTAAAAATTAGACCAAATTACAGCAGAAAGGCAACATATCTTTATTTTTGCGTGCCACAAATGCTCGTCGCCATTAGCATCTTCCCTTTAATTTTACGCCTTCTTAAACATAAAAAATAGCCTCTGTCTACTGCCTTTGTGCCTTCATAAAAGTCATCATCATCATCCATGTTGGCAATTTTGTGATGTTTCGCCTTCTTTTTTTTTGTTTTGTTTTTTAGTTATCGGGTTAAATATATGCTTGAGGAAAGGCTTCATCTTTGGTGTTTTATTTTTTTCTTGGGAATTTTTTTGTGGATGAATTTTTGCGTACTTGAATGCGTTTTGTGGATATTGCTCAAAAAATATATTACAAAAAAATTTCTTCTTTTATATTTGACTTAAAAACTAAAAAAAAAATGAAGCTTGGAATGAGTAGAATTTATTTTAAATTAAATGAGATTCGAACTCATAATTTTGTGGATCAGTGAATTCTTATATTTATTAAGCATTGATGTTCTTATTTAAATTTTTATATTATGGCTTTGTTTTCTGTATATTTTTGATATTGCTAAAATGCATTATAAATGTCACACTATTAGAAATTTTGTACTGATTCTTTATAACAGCATATCTAATATACCAAATATCCATTCAAAAATCAAAAAAGGCACAAAAAAATTATTTTTAATTAAAAGAAAAGTTTCAAGGAATTTTAGAGCACAAAACAACCAAACGAATGAAAAGCAGAATTGAGGTCAAGCAGCCTTAAAAGACCTGAAATTGAGTGTGTATAAATGTTATTTTTCCTCTTTCTGCTTACGTACGCAATATTTCCATCCACCAAAAAAATTTAAGGAAATTTTTATTTTACACAACGGGACAATTTCATTTAGGCCATAATTGTCATCGTGCCTGCGTATAGTCAAAGCTACTGTTGATGACAATTTATCACGACACAGTGAGATAATGTGTGGGCAGGAAGTTAACGTTATTTGCTTCCAGGAGGATGCAATGGAAGTAAAATGTCATAAAAAGTATTTGTTGACAGAACATGCCCCGAGTTAAGGCAAATGAAAATACATTAACGACTCTCCGGCTTTTTCGTCCTCTTTTCGGCTATAAAAATGACAATTTGAGTGTCCTCATTCCTTGTTTTATGTGGTTTGTGTCTGGATATGAACATTTTTTGGGGGGCTTTGAGTAAACTGAGCCATTTGGCTAATTGCTAACAAAAATAAATTTTTATAAAATTTAACTGTATCCAAATCAACAAATTCCCATCTCCAGCAATTAACATTAACATACAAATCATCCAGAAACAGAAACACAGCACTTAACTCTGATCATGAAGTCTTCATGACGAGATAAACATCAAACAGGGACACGAGGCAATTTTCAATTTAAAAAAAGAAATAACGACTGACAAGTAGCGACAAATAGCAAACTGACATTTTTCAAAATGATTACTAATTATGGTAATAAAGAAACGCACAATTCTAGCAACTCATTAGATTGCTTTATCTCGCTTCTTGTGTCTTGTTTCCTCTTTAATTTTTATATTTATTTTATTTTATTTTTTCGCAATATAATATTTATTATGTATATAACGCAAGTCGTCTCGTGGATAAGGCGAAAAATGAAGCGGATAGATGGATGGCAGGCAGTGCAATGATGATGTTGATGATGATGGATTGTAAAGATATATTATGGAAGAAGAACTTGAATTATTTCCTACGTTTATCTCTTTTATTGCTGTTTGTCATGAAGGGTAATGTTTGTCGTCAGTTATGTGGATTGGGTGGGGTACACTTTGTGTGTCACAAATAGCTAACATGATGAACTTCAGATCTACAAGCTGAAAAGTTGACTCATACCAACAATATTCAGTTAGTTACCCCATCCCGATAATTGCAGGTCATATCACAACATACTAAATATCCCGTCATCATGTGACAACCTGCCAATCCTTTCACTCACTCTCAAAACCTCAAATTCCCCTCCTGCCTCTTTTCACTCACTCGTCCATCATCCCATCACTTCTAATTCTCATCTGCAATACACTAAATTATACACTAAGAATCTCAAATATTGAGGAAATATCATTGTCATTCATTCAACCGGCGATAATTGCTTCATTTCTTCTGAAATGCTAACGAACATGCAATGACGAGGAGATGCATAAAAAGCAAAAAAAAAGTAATGAGGCCTTTATAAAAATTGTTTATATATTCGCACATTGCATCTCATTAGCTTGACTATGTTTTCTTGTTGGCTGTTGACTTTTTATGTACAGCCGACAAAAAAGATGTAAGAGTTTTGTGTAAAGTAATGCTAGGGGATTGGGGACTGAGTTGCGAGCTCTGTTTGTCTTAAAATGTTTTCAAAAGCCATATCAAAAATTATTTTTAAAATTTTTATTTTTTTTTTAATTTTTAAAATTGAAATTTTTTAATTTTTAAAATTGAAATTTTTTAATTTTTAAAATTGAAATTTTTTAATTTTTAAAATTGTTTTTTAAATTTTTTCCGGATATATTGAGAGGTTCGATTATCATCCTGATCAATTTTTTCCAAAGTATTTTTATTTTCTAACGGTTTAAAAAATTTCAAAAAATTAAAAAATATTTAAAGGTAAACTTTTCCATACAAATTTAAAAGATTTTTAATTATTTTCTATAATTATATAATGAAAATTTTAAAAAATTGAAAAATGCGCCTTAACATCCCAGCACCCCAACCCCCCCTCAACCTAACTCTCTAATTTCATCATCATGATTCTCAATCAACGAATCAAGTTTCAACATTTAAAGATTTTTATGTTGTTATCTATTTTTTTATATCTCTCACATCCATTCCATCCGTAAATTCTTATAGCAAGAAGCAATTATGATGAGCAAATAGTTAAAGATTAACTGTGGAATGCGATAGGTTTTCGTGTTGTATGATAATCATTAAACAACATATATCTTCCTTCTCATCCATCCGATCGCGGCCGCTGCTGCTGCTTATAATTAACTGTAAATTAATCACATGATTCATGCAATTTTCTTATTTTATGAGACCTAATTAAAGTTACATATTTCATTTTGAAATAATCATTCTCGTATGAAGATTGCATACAATTAGGACGAGTAAGCGTCAATAGACAGATGGGCGTTGGCGGTTTATTTGTAGTTAGAAATTTCCTTTCATCTTCACTACATTGAAGAAAAAAAAGTGTATTCATAATATTGTAAACTTGCCAGCAAACCCAAATAAACAAGAAGAAATGAAAGCTTTTGTATATAAAAAGTAAAATACACAGACACAAGTGTGAGAGACTGATACTGTCTGGCTCATTGCTGAAATCATTGAGACGCAAAAACTTCTTCTTTTTTCTGTAGCTTAAAACCAGAATCATAATTTTTTTGTAAAGGGAAATGAAATATTTTCCGCATAATCTACTCGAATGTGCTTGTTTCGTATTCTAAAAAGGCATTGGGTTGGTTTTGGCTGGTTGCTGTGGATGAAATTTATGCCAATAAGATAGATCCATGAGTTTTGGGTAAAGTAAAATTATTTTAAAATAAACTGAGCAAAACTGAGCAAAATCTGATTAAAATATAATAAAACTGAGCAAATCTGATTAAAATATAATAAAACTGAGCACATCTGTGCAAAACTGAGCAAAACTGAGCAACTTTGATAAAAATTGAGCAATTTGTGCCAATTTGAATAAGGTTGAACAATTTTTGAGCAAATTTGACCAAAATTGAGAAAAACTGAGCAACTTTGAGCAAAACTTAAAGCACTTTAATTTTTTTCTTAGTTTTTATGCTCAACCCACCCAAAAAAAATTGATACAAAAAAAGTAAACGAGCTATACGTAATTTATGATGAGTATTCATGCTTGAGGAAATTCAATTTATGATTCTGAAAGAGTAACGAATTTTCTATCAAATCGATGGATACAGAATATTGAAAATGAGCAGCATAAAAAAAATCATAACATGTGGAAATTTTCAGGCAGGAAATTTGTGCTTCTGTATCTTATTGCTGGAAAATTAGGATGTGAATCTCTTCCCATCCTCAACTATATACGGAATATTAATGAATTCAATTTGTACATGGATGTGTAAAAAGGGATGTAAGGCAGCAAATTGAGAATGAAGAAGCCAAAGAAAATTTCTTCTGGACATAATTGAACGCTCGATATCTGTCCGTGATGTCGCCAAGGGAAATGCTAGGGATGCAAAAAAAAGAAGTCTTGTGTGATAAGAAAAATAAAATTTTCAATCAATTTACGATCTTAAAAATTTTTATCATGGAAAATTGGGATTTTTTTTAAAGAAAGGGAGATGAAAGGGATGCGCATCAGGAAACCATCAATATCCTTATTTATATAAACATGCGCTCCTTTTCCCTTGCTTCCTATCGATACCTTAAATACATGTAAAAAATAAAATTAAAGAGAAAACTGTGCACATTGATAAGTAAAAGATATTAAGTAAGGAAAGTTAGTGGATATCGTGTTGAAAACGCTTTTTTGACTGCTATTTTCATAATTCTTGCTTACAAAAATTAACGGTCGATCGATGTCATTTTGAAACTTAACGAACTTTTTAAATTTAAAATTGTGTAAATTTCTTCACGAATTTATAAAAATTTAAATCCACTTATTCATGCATCACTAACTCATGACCATCCAAGACTAACTCAAAATGACCCCAATAATACCAATTCCCATGCAAAAATGTCAGCTTACCCAAAAAAAATCACAAAACCCCCGAAAAAAAGGGAACAAATGTGTCAATAAAGAACACGACTTGATACCCATTGGACATGTTGAATAACCGATTGAGAGAGTGGGAAGGTCTCGTTCATTTTTGCATGAAAAGAGAGATAACAGTAACATCCGAAGAAAAAGGTTTCCATTCATGTGTCAAAAACAGTCTACTTTACCATTAAATGCTTAACAAATTTTTTTTTTTGGACATAAGAAGACGAAAAATTTGTCCTGCTTTAATGGCAAGAATCAATGAAGAAAAATTGATACTTTATGCAAAAAGAATTGAGAGATGGGGGAATTAAAATGAGTCCTTTGGGATATTAAGAGTTGATTAGATTGATCTTTAGACAAATCCAAAACTTTACGAAAAGGACACGAAATGGTCAATGATAGAATGTTGTCTCTAATGTGTTTATGTTTGATGGATCTTTAGAAGTGATTTAGAATAGAACTGTAAATGAATCAAATTGATGGATGTCTGACCTTAATGATCATTCAATGTACTTCAGAATTTTGAGGAAGAAGAAAGTTTTTTGCTTTTGTGGATTTTTTTTTGTCATTTTATTGGATGATTGTATCAGAGTTCATTTGGCTGAAATTGAAGGTTAGGAAATTATTTTTCACAATGGGCACCCAGTAAGATTTTTTTCTTTAAAAAAGTGTGAAGCTTTTTTGAGAGGTTTATAGCTTTTTTAAGGGAATCGGAGCTCTTTTGAGTGGTTCGAAGCTTTTTGAGGGGTCTGCAGCTTTTTTTAAGGTTTACAGCATTATTGGGAAGTATACAGCTTTTCTAAGAGATCCATAGCTTATTTGAGGAGTTCATAGCTTTTTTGAGAGGTTCGCAGCTTTGTGAGAGGTTCGCAGCTTTTTGAGGGTCTAAAGTTTTTTTGAGGAGTAAATAAGAATTTATTTACCTTAACTAGTAAATAGCTCATACTAGTCAAGGGGTCCACAACTATTTTAATTTTAATCGACGTCAAATAAAGTTAATTTCATTAGTTTCCAAACTATTCGTTTTCCAGCCCAATTCTTTCACTCAAAATCCAAAGTATTACTTAATAAGTAAGCATTAACAAAAATTTCCAACAAATCACTTCCTCCACTCTCGGAAAAATCGAGTAAATAAACAGAAAAATTTCTTTTTTCGCATATTGCTCACAATAACTATAAAAGTAAATTATTATTGCTTAATCAGCTCAAAAACAACTTCGTAATATTGAAGCAATTGCTTATTTATCTTCAAAAACTTTATGCTTGCTCACAGCTTCTTTATGTTCCTATCTATTCACGTGAAATTTCTTGTTTATGATGAAATATGATGTAAACATTTCTGATGAAAAAAAATAGAATAGAAAAATATAAAGTTTTGGGAAGAGTCCCTTGATATTATGAATATTTTACCATAATTCACTGTGATTCTAGGAAGTAGGAATATGGAGAAAAATACACACCTGACAGCAATACTCATAATATCCAAGGGGATAACAAAAGTGAAGTAAATCTGGAAACATATTCGTTTAATGTGAAATTGTGCAATCAATTTTTATGCGCTTGTAAAATTGAGTGATTGGTTTGGATAGAGGAGATTGGGGAGGGGTATGTGACGTAAAAAAAAGAAAGTGAGGGATTCAATCTTCATGGCTAGGACTGTTAAGTAAGAATTTAATATTTAAAATGATACTAAGTACTAGGGGTAATAAGGAACATGAATAGATGACCTGTAGTATTTTTGATATCAAAAGAGATGTTTTCCAAGATTTTAGGTTTGGTTGCTATTAGAATAGTGACCTAACCCGTCCTGACCCTCGTGACTACCCCTCTGTTTATCACATAGAGTAACCACAGGTATCATTCCTCTCAGATATGGTACCTCAATATGTATCCACCAATACCCCACCTCAAAACTACTTCCTTCCTTAAGAGGTACCCTCCCCACTCCCCTTCAATCTGATATAATCGAAAACCACCCCAACCAGGACACTTCCCATTCATCAAATCATAAATACTTCCTCATACAATTCCCTGTCTGCCAACTCAACTAGCATAACAGGAAATAAGTAAGAAATTTAATTTATGACTTTTATTTCATTTATGATTGCATTGTGTACATACAATGTCTGCTGCTGCTACTATGTAGTAATAACGGGAGAAAATCTCATCATAAATAAGAGCATTGTTGAACATAGGATATAAGAAAATGGACATGATGGAGTACAACATAAGGTTTTTATGGCTCATCCCAGCTCACAATTTTTCTAGAAGTTCTCCACATTCACTCCATTGTTTTGTTTAATGGATCTTTTGTTATTCGAAACGGCAAACACAAGATGTAACATCAGTTCGAGATGGACAGACGGCAAATATGATGAAGAATAACAATAGAGTGGAAAAAAAGTTCTCGACGAAATCCAATAGACACATTGTAAATAGAACTAGATTGAGGGAGTTTGCATGGAAGCCTGAAACAATAGGAAAAACGCATTATGTGGTACATGATGACTATACACATATCGAGAGAAAGAGAAATAACAGCAAATATTAAATTTAATATACAAACTCGTTACTGGAGCCTTTGTGACACAGAAACGTATAATATTGATGGAAAAAGTATATAATGGAAGGCATTATGACAGAAGGCAGTTTGTGTCTAAAGAGAATTGGAAGTTGGAGAGTGATTTGTGGGGTTGTGATATGGATTGAAGCGCAGTTTTAATGAATCTAAAGCTTTAATGCTTGGTTTCAGTGTATCTTATTTTGAGCTACTTTTGCTCACTTTTAAGCAACTTTTGCTAACTTTTGAGCATTTTTGAGCAACCTTTGTTCACTTTTGAGCAACTTTTGCTCACTTTTGCTCGCTTTTGAGCAACTGTTGCTCATTTTTGAGCAACTTTTATTCTTTTTGAGTAATTTTTGCTCACTTTTGAGCTATTTATTTGAAATAGTCCACAATTTATGTGTTCATCTACCAAAAAAGTCAACCCCGTCCCAACTTTCTTCCAATTTTATCCGCACATCCATCGAAAGTAATTTAAGAAATTGACTGAGCATGTACACACATTTCATTCCACAAATATACATTGTTTTCCATCCATATTCGACCACACAATAGACACATATATAAGTGATTGAAAGTAAACAATATCATTGTCCTTCAATCTTAAAGGACACACAAAAAAAATATTTTGTAACATTATCTCAAACTTTGTTCCCTCATTTTCCTCGTCACACAATAAAAGAAAAGTTTTTTTTTTCGTCTTCATTTTCTTTTGACATGAAAGCAAGAATAATATTATCAATATTATATTGTGTGACTATATAGTCACAAGAGATTTCAATTAGATGTGTTAGAAACATGTCAAAACATTAATTAATATGATTAGTTTTGCTGTGTTTATAAAAGATTCTTCAAAATTAGATGGGGTGTTTTCTTTTTTGTTGATGGTTGTTAAGGGTGGAATTTTTTTAGGTTAGGATTTTTTTGGGGTTTGTTGTTGCAAAAAAAATTTAAATTAGGAGAATTCGTTAAAATAGCAACAAAAATATATAAAACAATGACCTTTTCGATGTAATCACATTTTGCTAATAAAGTTTGTGGGATTCGAACCCACGACTTACAATAATTATGATAAAACCAGTGCTTTTTGTCAGTGAGACAATAACAATTAAAACATTTGATTAAAATTTTGGCAGAACATCAATATAAGCAAAATCTAATTAAATTTTATTACAATAACAATTTTTCATAAAAATATTTAAATAACTTTCAGTTCCATTTTTAATTTAAACATTTTTTAATCATTTACTTTTTGAATCTTCATCAAAAACTCTTGAAAAATACCTGAAAACAAACATGAAATCTCCAATAATCCCAACAATCTCGAGTTCCATTCTAAAGATTTCTAATCCATACTAAAAATTTCATTAGAAAAAGTGAAACTCTCTCTGTTTTGTTCCAAATCTGTGAACATTTAAAAGAAAAAATAACTTTTTCCCTTTCAAGTGCCTGCAAAAAGTCTGTTCCTTAAATCCTTAGTTAAACTGCTTTAGTTTCCTTCTTAGGGGGCTGATGAATAATTCAAGACGAGCAATTGAAGCGAAAAAAAGTGTAAACAGTGCAGAAAAAAAAATCCATTAGAAGTTGAAACAATAACAATAAAAAGGGATACGAGGAGATGATGATGAGGAAGGATTCATTTTTTTCTTCTTTTTCAATTCACTTTAAGGGATTTTCATTCCTTTTTTTCGCTCTCATTGTTAAATGTAGTGTGAGTCAAACAAATTCCTCTGAAGTGTCAAATCATTAATCAGTGTGAATTTTTTTTAATTCTAGCTGACAAGATGAAGATTTTCCTAGAATGAATTTTTGAGTAGGCTTGTGCCTTTAAAATCTACAGGAAAATAAAATTCCATTCAAATTTTCAAAGGATAAAACCACTTTAATTCATTTTCATCTTCATATCCCCCAAAATATTAGAAATTCTTCTCAGAATCCCAACAATTAGCAAAACTTTTCCATCATTTATCTTGTCCTTTATCTATTTAGTCATTAATATCTACAGAATTTATCCCGAAGGAAAAGAAATGACCACGAAAAGCATCTCGACTCACATTCCCATTTATCTAAACCCCATGACAAGGCTTATAACTTCTGAAGACGAGAAAAAGTTGCGATTTTTATCTTTCTACTTATTACGCAGCAGCCAAGTAAACATTAAATGCTAACCAGCATAGAAAAAAAAACTATTTTTGGCTTCTCCACATTTTTATATAGAACGGCAACTTTTTTTTGTGCCCCTCGAATAAATGAATGAAGGAAAAAAAGTAAAAGAATAAAGAAAAAAAGAAAAATTGCTGAGCAAAGCCCAGCAATCATGCTATCGTGTGTCTAAAGAACATAAAGAGCTAACGAAAGCGCTTCCCGCACCAGTATTATTGTTATTATTATTATTGCTATTATGTTTAGTGCCAACACACAAGAAAAAGTTCTCGTTCGTCATGAAAATGAGGTTAGGAGGTTAGATTTGGGGGCTGATTGGTAGGAGCGCATTTATTTGGGGTTGATGGGGGTGTGCACCCTTGGAAAATTTTTAAATTGTTCTTTCTAGAGCTAAGAATAGTGGATTAATGTTTTTTTCTTAGTTGAGCTTCATTCCAGCTACTTGGGGTGTAGACCCCTTCGTTGAACTTCGATACTCACAACCAAAGCTATGTACCCCTTTATAAAGTGCCATGCTTCTTCAAAAAATCCAAAAACTCTTCTTTTAGATTACATATCATGTTTTTGAAGCTAGATACGTAATTGATAAGCTGCATACTTCTGATCAAAGTTGAACATCCCCTAATTCAACATAATATCTCTTAAAAATGCTTGTATCCTTTCTACAACATCCACAAAGACACCAACTAGCTACAAAATAAAGCATTATTCTCTTAAAAAGCTATGTATTCCTTTTGCAAGCAATAATCACCAACCCATTAACCAAACTGGTTTCGTACCTTGTAGAGAGTCCGTCCTACATTATATCTTGCACACAAAAACAAAAATTAGGAAGAAACAAGTACAACAAAAAGGAAAAAAAAATCCACAGAAAATTGGACGAGGAATCGAGAAAGCTTTTGCTGAAATGTTTACCTCACACGCATAAAAATAATTTAACATTTCTCATTGTTATTTCATTGTAAATAACAGTTAACAATAAAATTGTTAAATTTGTATGAAGGAATTTTTTTTTTAACGATATCATTGTTAAAATGTTTTTACTATGAAACAACAATCTGATTGTAAAGCTACATTTTGATTGTTAATTTAACTATGGTCATTGTTAACAATAAATCGTAAATATCTTAATTAATCTTGAGCTCTGAAGACTCATAATTGAATTAAGATACATTATTTATTGTTTCCATCATTCTTGTCACTTAAGAATATTGAAAATCTAACAAAATGTTAATCAATTTTTTATGAATTACAATGACTAATGTTAAAATTAACAATTGTCATTGTAAATTACTTTTTGTTAATTTAATTAAGTGTTTATCAATTTATTATTAGCTGACAATGAAATTTTGTTTGAAATATGATTACAATATTCACAGATATTGATTAATATTTAATTTAATTACATTTCAAAATTTTCAGAATATATAGTCGTATTTGTCATGAAATATTAATTAAAAATATACAAAAGTGCAGCAAATGTTTCAACAAGGACCATAGAAGTTAAGCAACAAAATTTTTATTTAGTAATTGGATGGGTGACCGTTTAACAATTTTAAATTGTTAATTTCTACAATCGCATTGTTATTTTTTTCTTCAAAAAAATCTTTAACAATGACCATTGTTAAATCTTACAATTTGGTTGTTGACGAAAATTTTACGATAAATTGTAAAATTTAACAATTTCCATCGTTAACGCTATTTTAACAATGTCATCGTTAAAATTTTCATACAAAATAACAACACATTGTTAAATTATTTTTATGAGTGCATAATCCACTAAAATGATCGCATCCTGATAAGAAAATAAAAGTTGGAATAGTTTCTGTCAGGGTTTTTATTATGTTGAGTTAAAGGCCACCGAAGTTGTATATTTTTCTACACTTTTGTGTGTTTTATGGGGGCAGGAAGATGTGGATAAAAGTGAAGTTAAATTTGAGTGTAAAGGGATGGACAGTTGAATTTATTTGTGTAGTTTATTTATGCTATTTGAGATTATGACACCCAAAATCGAGTTATTATCCCACAAACTCCCAACTTCCAGAAGCTACATCATCCACAAAAACTAAATTACACCAACATTTTTTTCTTTCATCCAAAAATGCCTTTCACGTCCAATCCTCGTCTCAACTACTAAAAGCAGGTCAAATCATAAATTCTTGTTGGTAATGTCTTAAAAATTCATACACGACGATGATGATTATGATGATATGAAACAAACGTCTCTACATTATTTCTACCGGACAAGGAAGGAAATAAGAAAAAAATTATTTTTACTACCGACTTTTTATGTTCAATTTCTAAGAATGGAAAGATCCATGTCTCGTCACATGAGTCGCAAAAAATGACTGAAATTGAGGAAGAGGAATGTGATATATATTCTTGGTTAGATGAAAATATATGAATGGTTGGATGGATAGATGGATGTAATATGCCCTAAGAGAGAAAGGATAAAATCCACTTTAACATATTTCTCATTCCTCACATACAATTCTCACATGTATAGCATGTCATGCCATTTTTAACCTCTACGGAATATGGAAAATAAAATGAAATAAGTCTAGGATGGAATAAGTATAAGAAGAAGAAATTGTTATATCATGTAGAGGCGGTTGAAGTCTATGAAAAAAGGGAAAACTATGCATGCGTAAATAATTATTTTGGTTTATAGTTCCTTCGAAGTTTTCCTTCGTTGTGCTTTTTAGCTGGATTTTTGAAAGTAATTGTGGATGTTTTGGATTGAAGGTGGCGTTTTGGGATTGAAATTTGGGAATTTTGAGACAAATCATTAGATTTAAGTTTGCAAATTGTTAAAAATAATTATAAGAAAATTAGTAGACAGTGTATGAAATGATTAAAATCAAGGCGTTGTGTCAGGTCAAAGGTTCGATTCCTTTCAAATCTATATAAATTATAAAAATTAAATTAAACAAATAGAATTTTTTTTAAATTGTTGAATTTTTTTTACAAAAATTATCAAATATATTCCAAATTATAAATTTTGTTTCCACTTGAAACAACCTACAATAAAAATCCATTTGACCTCGATGCCAACTCCCCAGCGAGTTAATCCATCCATCTCATATAAACTTCTCCTCCAATTCCTAATAATTTCATCATAATCCAATTTCAACATCTCTCCAATAATGACTTCCTTACTTCTATTCTCGTCATACTTTAATTTTTTCGACATAAAGGCCAAGTGAGCTTTCATGTCATTTCTCGTCATTGCTTTCCGTCTCCCATCAACTTCTCCATTTAATCTTGTTAGGTCTTCAGCATGATTTTTGATCCCTTTTTTGCTTCAATGTAATTTTTTTTCTGTTGTTGCTTCCTTCATTCATATGTGTGATTATCGATGTGGAAGGATTTATTACATGGCTCATGTTACGTAACTCAATTTACTCGATATTTTTCTTTGTGTGCTTATAAAACTATAAATAAATTGTGTGGCTTGACGATGATGATAGTCATTGCTGGATTGATGAGGGAGGAAATTTTTTTGGGATGGATTTGTTCCTTTGGGTTGTTCTTAAAGGAAGTTTGTGAATATTTTTTCCAATTTTGAATTTTTTTGACAGAAATTTGGTGGCATTGCAAGTGGATAACGATCAAGTCTTTGGTTTCGGACACCCCAATTTGTAATGTACAAAATTGAAGAACTTTCCTACTGGATGCTGAATTCCACACAATATTACAAGCCACATCAAAATTCCATTCCAAAAACATCCTCGATAATTGAAATTGATTGTATAAAAATATCAATAACCGTTTTCATCTAGCTGTGTGACCGACTTTCTTAACGCCATTATTGCTGTTATTTTAATTCCATCTTCCTACATCCACAATATCCACATGCACACGCATTTCCTCTTATAGAAAAAATTAGAAATAAGAGTGGAAGAGATTGGGGCATAATTACGGAATTAGGACAAATGACATGCTCATAAATTGCCACAAGAAGTTTCTTTTCTTCTTATCTTTTCTTGCTTCCATTACATTCATTTATTTATATTACATCGAGACATTGCTACTGCCTTCCTCATCATTTACACAAATTTTTTTTTCTTGTTCTGTCTCATCCTCACTTTGGAGCCGCTTAATGATGTTGTTGTTTGTTGTTGTTGTCTCAATAAATTTTCGTTTACATTTCTAATTAACTGAAAATAGTTTTTGGCATGTATCGCCTGGGCTGCTTTGCTCAAATTTAATTTTAGCTTGGTATTGAGAAAGTTCTGGGGATGAGCAAATATTGATGGAGTTTTGGGGATGAAAGCTTTTATGTGGAATAATGAGACATCAAGTATGGGATTCTTACTCAATGTGAGCCTTTAAGTTATATAAACTGAACTGAAAGCTAGTCGAATCCCTCTGATGGACCTAAAGTTTTACTGCAAAAACATTAAATTTTTTTGTTGACAACTGACTATAAAGATATTCCCAAAATTCTAAGCATTTAGTTTATATGCTGCGGCAATGTCAATCCATAAACCTCTAAGGAGCCATTCATAAGTGATGTACGATGTTTAATGGAGGAGGGAGGTCAGAGGGGGTCACAGCAACACTTCCATATAAAAGAAAATATTTTTCTTGTAAATTTTGTGACAGATGGGTGAGAGGGTCTAAAAATCTCGTTCTTACGTGACGTCATTTATGAATGACCCTTAACAGTGTCATCACATCTCTGCTTCCGACACATTTTAATCCCCAAAGAAACTCAAAGGATTCATTCCAAGATTTATTACTAATTAAAATTATTAAAGTTTTCTAACTCAAAAATTATGAGCCATGGAGACAGTAAACACATCAGTGGGTGTATGGAACTTCCTACAAATTTTTTAAATTAATCATTTCATTGAGGAGTTGGTAATTAAACATAATTGGATACAAATTTATGAAGCATAAGAAAGTAGGAAGAAGAAAAAGGATGCTGAAGTATATTCCTGTGGATATTTAAATAAATTACAGGTCTGGGAATTTTGCAAGATCAGCTTATGCTGCTTTAAGATTCACATCTTAGTCAGATGAAAAATTGAGATTTAAATGTTCAATTATTTACATCCAAAGAATTTCTCTGTTAGATACAGATGCCAAAAGGGGTGAATTTTCATGAAAAATTTCCATTATCTTGCTTGTTTTGGGGATGTTTGAATATTACGTTTAAAATTTTTGGGGGACGAAGGGGGTCTGAATCTTTATATGAATTCAAACTGACACTACACCAACCTCATCCCAAAACATTTTTTTATCGATGAAAATTCAATTTTAAACAGACGCCATTTATAAACGACTTCCTTTTATTGACGCCTGAAATTTTCTCACACAAAAGAAAAATTCTGAACTCGATTTTTGATCTTTTATTGATTTTTATAGAACTGAAAAGAATATTTTTTATTGCCCAATTTTTCAAAGGAACAAATGTTGTAGCATTTGGAGGATAAGATGGATATTTGAATAATGTATCAGGAAATAGACCTGAATATTAATGCTTGGAATGGAAGAATAGATGAAGGAGGATGTGAATTTTCAAGGTTAAGTGGAGGATTCAGAGAATTTTGGGTTCTATAATTTGAATGATAATGTCTAACATTTGTAGCAATGTCTGGTCTTTTTGTGGGATACCTTGAAGCATTTAAAGAAAGTAGATCGAACTAAAGTACGAACACAAAATCCCGAATCAAAGTTAAAGCCTTAACTGCATTCAATCTCGTCAAAATAGCCTAAATTTGGAGTGGCCGCAATTTTCAGTCCCTAAATCTCTAAAATATGACAAAGCATCCTTAAAAGTACATCCTCAAACAGAAAGTATTCACCGTTCGTCATCAAAAGCGGATTAAAATCATGATTTTTTGGGTACACGTACCCCAAAAATTCTCATTTTTTTCTCACAACTTTTTTACATACATAAAAATATTCCCATCTCTTATCAGCGAATGTGCCAGAAGGTGATTTTCAGCTCAACTTCATTTTTAGCTCCAACACTTTTTATTTACGTTCTGATGAACAGATTAGCCATTGTTGATGTTACTCTCACATATAAATGTGTGAGATTTAGTCGGGTAAAATCAGAGTAAATTTGAGGAAGAAGAAGTCGAGATGACGACGATGATGATGAACCTTTTTTGAGCGGTTTGAGGATTTATTTCACCCAACATACACATAAACAATTTTTTTTCTGCCAAAAAAGGCACAAAACGACGATGATGACTGAGCGATTTATATGATGAAATGAAGGTACGAAAAGATCAAGTTTCTATTTCTTGACATTTCTCAGAATATGAAAGGTTTAATTTGATTTCTTTTTCTGACTCTTTTTTTTTGCTATCCGTCAATGGCGAAAGGGAATTAGGCAATTTTATTATGTCGTTTCTATTCATCCTCACATGCTTAATTCTTCACGTGAGAAAATTCAAATAATGGATGTGATTTGAAGGTTTTTTAAAAGATTTAATGGTTTGTAGGGATATGTGGATGTATGTCTGGGGTATGAAGTTATGTTGATATGGATTGAGTGTGAATGTATGTGGGTACCCTTTGTTATAAGTCACTGGATTCGGATATCAACCATTATAGATAAAATATAGCATGCTAACAACAAACCAAGGCTTGGGGTCCGGGTATCAATAAAAATAACCACAAAATATTAAAAATTTCGAAATTATAAATTTTGGGTCACCAAAAATCTATGCTTCTGTCATATACATCCACGTGCAAGCTCCACACCCACATAAAATAATGGTTAAATTTCCACTCAAAACCTTGACTTTTATCAATTAGATACTTCTTTGTGCTATAAATATTATAAATTTATTTTTGAAAATTGTTGATGCTGCTAATGATACAGAAATGAACAAATTAATTTTATTTTTACCAAATTCAACATAACTTTTTGCCTATTCATAACAAAAATCTTACAAAATTCTTCAAAAAATCAAATTTTATTCATCCTACCCAGAAAATTCATCTCCAAGGCACTCACAACAACACTTAAAAGAAAAATTATTAAATGCGGTTTTTTCATACATAAAAATATATATTCTTAAAATTTTTTGTATACAGCGAAAGAACCTTGAAGGAAAGTGCTTGAAAAGTTGTGCCACAAAAAGAATGAAAATAATTTTTTTATTATTTTATTATGCAAGGTGCGGCATTATGTGTAGCTATAATTTATGATAAGAAGTTTTCTTTTTCTTTTGTATATTTTGCACAGCAATATGCATTATTTGAAATCATTTTGTGTGTTTGAGTCTCGATTGTGTCTGGGGAGGTGATATTTTTTGGAGGTTGGTGTGTCATAGGATGAAGAATGATGGTGGGGTTGGGGGATATTATTTTTGTCATGAGATAAATAAATATTAAGGAAGCTTCTTCATCTTATTTTCTTAAGTGACAAGTGGATTGGATGGAAAATTCATAATTCTAACCTAAAAACATGACAAACTAAAGCACAAGATGAGATAAAATTTGAGTAATTTTTGTCATTATCCCCCCTTAAACACCAACCATTCCCTTGAATATCCACTTACATTAACTGAAAACTTCGAGAACAAGAGTCATCATAATCATCATCTTGAACAATCTTCAATGGTGCTGCCAATTCCAACCGCATACCATCAAATGGGTTAGTTGCGAATTGGGAATAATAAGGGGTCGTTTGCAAATTACGTCACAATTGAACAATTTGTGAAATTCGAAATACTATGGATAATTTGTGATAAGCAAGGATTGGGGTTCGAAAAATTCATTATTTTGCGTGACGTAATTTACAAACAACCCCTAAGTACACGAGAACCTGTCGTATGTATTTTCCACTTATAATTCTGATAATGACAAACATTTTTTGCTACACCTGCTTATGTATTCGCTCGTGTGCTATTTAAAGGATGTGCTTGAAAAAAGGGGAACTGTTTTTTTGTACGCATTTCTTTAAGTCCCTCTCTTTCGTCTATGGATGTATGAAAATTATTATTATGCATAATCATCATCCATAACAAGAAAAAAAAATTTTTCGAGAGGCAAATCGTGATTTTTTCCTGTCACATACACAATTCTGCCACAGCCAATGACTCTTTTGATTTTTCTTCATCTTCTCCTTTTGTGTCTCTTGCTACCGACTAGAAACATACATTTATGTAAGTGTCACAAAGTGAAATATTGTAAGCATTTCTTTTTGCATGAAAAGAATCCCATGAGAGCCAATTATAGTTCACATTTCTCTTGCTGGATGAGAATCACTTATAGGCACAAATTGGAGGCATATGTTGGATGTAGAAAAAGTTCATTCGTTTTGGGTTTTTTTGGTCGTTTCCATTTGAGTTAAAGTCACGAATGGCTTTAATGATTTAATGGAAATTAGGAAGTTGCTGTTATGGGTGAATGGGTTTTTGGATGGGATGGATGTGAGATGATTTTTGAGGAATTTTGCAACAAAAAATTAAATTAATGATTAACCCGAGCAGCAGAACGTAGTTTTCAGGGTACCACAACGTCACCGAGACGTAAGAGTATCCTGGCCATGCAACAGTGGATGTCTGATGACAAAAAATGAAATTTGCTGCTCGGGTACCTCAAACTTCCAGATTCCGAATTTCCACCAAGAATATTAAGTCACAGGTGATTAATTCCACCTCCAACTACTTCTTAATATTTTAAAAACTGCTAATTTCCCTCCATCCTTTTGAAACGAAGTTCCATCCAACTGTAACGAGTAGAAACTTCTTTTCACCATTTTACAATTTTTTTTAATTCATCCGCACTGGTTCCATTACAATATTTTTTGTTCAAACGTCGCTCATCTGTGAATTGAGATGTTGATGATTATTGATGCGTGTCGTTGATCCCTCATTGACTTTCATCTTTTAAGTTAGTCGACGAAAAATTGTTTCAAGACAAGAAAATGCTTTTCATGCTGCTCAGCCATTGTCATTCATAAGTGGTAGGCAAAAGTAGAACAAGGGACACATAAATGATGATGGCAATTTAAATTTTGATGATATTTTTGTTCGTGTTCGCTTCCTGATCCTTAAAAGTGTGAAATTAAGATGGAAAATTGGATGAAGTATGTGGAAGTAGCTAAGCATGGCGTTTAATAAATGAAATAATGTTCATAAGAAGAAAGCATTATCGTATCTCATTTTTTAATCCCAGAACGTCGGAGCGACACCCTTCCTTGAGTCTCTCCTTATTATTCTTATAACCAAAATATTGTTACGTTGTGTGAGTAAGGATGTGAAATTTTGTGGATATGAGTGTTTTGGGATGTGTGTTTTTGTCTTATTTTGTCGATTAAATAATCTGAATGTTAGGGCATGATTTTGGAGGAGTTTGTTTGTGTAATGATTACGTAAGGCTTTATGTAATATGAAAAGGGGTTAAAATAAGAGCATGGGTGAGGTGAATGAACTATCATCAATTGTATTATGAACAAGCTTCATTGGATTTTACAAAATTCAAGTATTTAATTCTCGAAACTTCACATAAACCGAGTTGTATGACTAGAACAGTGAAAAAATGCTTGGATCTGACAAAATCATCCCTACGGCCGGTTTCTAGAGCTACTCTGAATACTCCACTTATCCTACCGTACTTTAGGGTACCTCATCTATCTTACTCTATTCTAGGGTACCCCATCTTTCCTACCCAAGGTTAAGAGAGGGTAGGGTAGGTGGGGTATCACGAGAAGCCCTAGAAACTGTCCCCTACAATCGAACCCAAGTCATTGGTGTAAGAGGTCATCACAACACTGATTATTTGACCTGAATAAAATCTACTCCCAAATATTATGTTTGTCTGAGTCAGCTGATATTTGTCTGATTGTGGCATAATCTCAAAAAAATATCTAAAGACCCAGGTTTTCATAAAAATAATCATTTGACATTTAAAACTCATAATTCTGAGAATATCTCACCGAAGACACTCTACTTCAATCCAAACTCACCTCCATTTCATCGAAATCATAAAAATAAAAATTAATTTTCTTCCTGATTCCCGTTACTTCATCATTTGATGATGCTAAATACACAAATACACGTCGTATCGTTGTCCATTAAAATTTCTCTCATATAAAAGAGTAAAGAAGAACTTTGAACAATGGCAGTTAGTTAAACTGATAAAATCTTTCAATTATCTATCTTCCCTTTCTTTCCCTCTACGAAGCATGTACAGCATGAAATGCCCATAAATTTTCTCCTGTTTTCATACATACATATTTATATTTGAGTCATTTTTAAGAAATAAAAAGAACTGAGCATAGGCAAAGAGTGAGATCATCAAGATTAACCTTCGAAGAATGCACCATAAGTAGGAGGAATCGAGCGCTAAGCATTAACACTAATCAGATGTTGAATATGACATGAATTCACAAGCAGCTGAGATGTTGATGCCTAATAATAAAACCAATAGACGAAGGCATTTGCAATGGAAGGAGAAGCATGAAGTAAAAATTCATGTATTTTCCAACCGCGTATCCAAATGATGTTATGAGAATTCTTTGTGTATAGCACTATAAAAACAGCATATACAAAGCAATGACACATTACATGAGCACAAGAGCGAGTAAAAATCATTAAATTTAATCTGCTGTTAACACTTTTCTTTAATGTGAATCACGACATTGTCATAAACATAATTTCCATTACAGTTGCGCGCCATTTTAAGCAATTGAATGAAAATGACATTTTTTTCTTCGGTGCTGTTGTGAATATCATCTCTTTTTGCAGCTGGAGAAGAATATATTTTTGCGATGTCGAAGACGTGTGGATGTTGTAGATTGTCATTTTAAATTCTAGTCGACGAAGAAATTTTAAATTTGATGGGAATTTTTTTTTGTGAGCGGCATTTGGTGGATATGGGGGGCTATTATGGTATTTAGTTTAGAGTTTTATAAAGGATTTTTGGGACTGAATTACTGAAATTATGTTTTTTTCTTATATTCAAGCCAATATGATCTCAAAACTGAAGAGCTGCTGGCTTAAAGGTGCTTTTTATGAGCTGCAACTCTGGTTGCTGTCCCATTGCTCCTACTACACCACTAGGATCAGTTTCTCGATAATAAACTTGCTCTACAAAAGACAATACATGAGGTATACCGAGAAATCAGTCCCTGGTATATACAGCCCCCTCTTTTCTGTCCATTTGGATACCTTACTTGTCCATAACCCCCAAAATATAACCTAAAATCCTCACCACCCCACAAAAATACATAATTATTTCTATTCAATTAATTAACATTTTTTTCTATAACTTCTCAACTTTCTATGAACTTTTTCACCATTTCCACCAAATATGACTTGTTATCGGACCTCATTATCGGCCATTCATCTTAACACAGTTTTACTTCTCAAACCATCAATTTCACTTCAATAAATCTTGTTATTTTTCTTATTATTGCCGCTTTTTTTCTTCCCTTATTGATTCCATTTCCCTTCGCTGTGTGCTATTTCGTGCTCAAACACACAATTTCCGATGCTTCAAACCAATTATAATTCCACATGAATTGAAATCAAAATCATTAATATTTTACGAGGACGAAAAAGAGAAGGAAACGAAGAAAGTTATCGCCATTTGAGTCAGAAAGAAAATTGGATTTTTTAACTTAATTTTGGTAATTTATTTATTGCACACAAACACTTTTTTTTGTGAAGGTTCTTTTGCTGCTGTTCTGTTCATTTAATTTGGAAGGTGTGTGCGGCACGAGGCGAAAAATAAAGGAATTTTGAGGAATTGAGTGAGAGGTGTAATAAGGTTGTAGATGGATTCGAACCGATGATTTAGAATTTTTTGGTGATTTTTTTGCATCTCTTGAGTTTTAAGTTTTTCGCATCTCTTGTTCGCATCTCTTGAAGTTGACTTTTTGCATCTCTGAACTTAATATTTTGCATCTCTTAAGACTGACTTTTTGCATCTTTAAACTTGATCTTTTGCATCTCTTAAACTCGAGTTTTGCATCTATTAAGATTGACTTTTTGGATCTTTAAATTTAACTTCTTTAAGATTGACTTTTTCCATCTTTAAACTTGATCTTTTGCATCTCTTAAACTCGAGTTTTGCATCTATTAAGATTGACTTTTTGGATCTTTAAATTTTGCTTCTTTAAGATTGACTTTTTGCATCTTTAAACTTGAACTTATGCATCTTCTTAACATGAATTTTTGCATCTCTTTGGATCTTTTACTTCTTTTACTTCAATTCTTGCTTTGATTCCACAAATTTATTAAATTTACGGTCTGAATATAATGAAAAAAATTCCAAAGAACCCAAGCTAAAAAATAAATTTGCTTTTCACAAAATATTTTCCAATAAATAACTTTTCTGTCGATATAAAATCGAGGCAGTGAGTAAAAGAACGAGAAGCCACAAGCGCTTGTGGTGAGAATGAAGAAGAAGAGCGAGAAAAAAATTAAATTCCTTTAGTACTACGAAAAAATAAGTATCGAGTCAGCTTGTGTGTGTATTAAGGAGGGTAAGAAAAAGTATTTTCAAACCTACAACCACCGTCGTTAATGGCAAGCGATAAATTTTGAATTATTTTTTTCATTTTCCTGCGTTTTTTATACTCATCAATTTTTTATAATATTATATTTTTCTGATAAAATATTTTATTGAAATTTCGTGTAGAAAAAACAATTCATTGATGGGAATCGATCTTGTGCCTTTAAATTATTTTACCTTAGGGAAATGAAAAGTGTATTAATATCGTTAATTGTAGGAAAATTTATTACTAAAGAAAACTTTTTTACTTCCGTGGATTATCGTTGTTGATTTTATCATGTGGCTTGGGAATTTAATTTATCGGGACTCTTAAAGGTACTTAATAACGAGATAGATTATTTATTAGGGGGCTGTTGGGATATCTAACCTGAAATTATGAATATTAATCATTAATTTGATTTAACAGGAATTTATTCCGACTCAGAATTGATAGGATTTGGATCACAACATAAATTATTACCATTGGTACACCAATCCACTCATAAAAATTCTTATTTCTCAGCAAAATCATAGATTTATGTGCCGAACATGCTATTATCTAAACAAATAAGTAGGGCAAGCTATAAACAACCCCCACACCCTCCGACTAGACTCCAAAAGCCATCCATATCACCAAAAAATACAAAATTCCTCGCCGACTGAATCATTCGATAAATTTTAATCTAACAAAGTAGAGAAATAATGTTGTAACATAAACCTGTAGTAGCATAAATTATGATTATGAGATTTTAGATTAAATGTTAATGCCTTGCGACACACAATTTCCAATACATCGTATTTCGTTATGACTGAAAATTAGAGTCAAAAGAAAAACACAGGAAAGAAATGTTTTACTTTTTGTTTCCATTGTGATAACAAGCAAATTATTACTTAACGCCATTTCCCCAAGGTCACATTACACATTCATGACTCGTGAGTGCCATTAAAACATGGAGCGATGTGACAATTAATATCCAGACAAATGGTTCCGTTGGTTTTTGGGAATGTTGAATTTTTAGGGGGGGTTTTAAGGAATTCTAATAAGATTTTCAACAAATTAACCTTTTCAGGAGGATACTGAACCCCTTAAAAAAATTCTGGCTCTGTCTCTACTTCCTACACATCAAAAACAGACTTCCAACTTGTCCACGCGTACAAAAACCATAAAAACAAGTTAAATTGAATTTTCCTTCCTCATCCAACTCCACAAGAAGTCAAAACTAAGCACAAAACTTATACTTTCAGTCGACATAAACAAGTAAAATTTATTGTCCCCACGAGTCGATGATTTAGCGTCGTCAATGAGTGCTCGAAATTACGCACCATCAATTTTACCTTTTTTTATTCTATCCGTCTTTAATTTAGTTACTCTACCTTCCCAGCAATAGATATCTATTTGTACCTTGCCGTATTTTGTACCTTTACATCCTTTATTTTATTATGACGATCATCATCATCATGACGAGGCCATTAAAGATATATATTTTGTGCCTTTATGGATGTGTAGACATTATTATTTTTGAATATTCAATTTCTCGATGCTTTTTGTATTATCTTTGGTTAATAAAAGGAAGGCGATCAAAGGAATAATGAAAATGATATAAAATTTAAGGTTAGGTTTGTGGGGATTTTGGGGTTTGGGGGGTGACTAAAGCGCATTTTTGAGGATTTGATAGACTTTTTTGGGGAATTTTAGGTGTAAAAATGCTGCATATATGAAGCTTTAGGTCTATGTCGCATTTTTGGATGTCAAAATATTTTTTTTTAAAATTCCAATCCTACTTTTATCAAAATAAATGTCAAATGTCACAAAACTGACAAACAGACAAGCTGAAAAAAATTCTTTCCACCCACAAAATGAGTCCAACGATCAAAAAGTCCCAGAAAACAAAAGCAACAATAACAACAAAAAAAATTTCACTCAAAGTTTCTTTTTATTTAGAAATGTAAAAAGAAATGAAAGAAAAAAAGACAAATGTGAAAATATCACGCAAATTGCGATGAAAAACTTCCTGCTTTAATGCAGGTCTCACTGCTGCTACTGCCTTATAATAATCGACTGATAGAACGCAATTGCCTCTATAAGTAACAAATGTGTATGTTTTGTATGCTGAAACGTATTATTTACAGCAATAATTTTTATTTTTAATATCAGGTGCCGTTTTCATTTCATATAATAATTTTTTTATATGCTTCTTCTATTGCTCGTAATTTGTTAAGGTTTCATAGTTGGAATTTTATGTTATGCTGCAATAATGCTGCAGATGGATTGAATTGAGGTGATTTAGGCGGATATTGAGTTGAATTATGACGGAGGACTAGGGATTTGATAATGAAATATTGAAAATGTGGTACTGAATTAAGTTCAAATTGAAAAGCGTTGCTTTATGTTTCAATTCAGAGCTATTTGCTGCTAAGTTTGATTTGTGAAGCACTGCTTCACGTTTTATGAAAATAATGAAGCGCTGCTTTAAGTTCAAATTATGAAGCGTTGCTTTAAGTTCAATTTAAGAATCGCGGCTTTAAGTTCAATTTATGAAGCGTTGCTTTAATTTTAATTTAAAGAGCGCTGCTTTAAGTTCAATTTATGAAGCGTTGCTTTAAGTTTAAATCATGAAGCAATTTAAGAAGCGCTGCTTTAAGTTCAGTTTAAGAAGAGCTGCTTTAATACAACATAAGCATAGCATAGCGTCGCCTCAAAAAGAAGACAATTTTAATAGCGTTGCTTCAACAAATTAATCATAACTTCAACATCAACTCAGAAAAACCATTAAAATGTGCCTCAAATTAAATAATTAATTAATTTCAAAACAAAAATCTTAACAAATCTTCAACAGAACTTCTCCATATGTGTGCATGTGACGGCAAAATGAAATTTCAAAAAAGTAATGGAACAAAAAAAGAAATAATTTTTCCCTCGAAAGAAAAAAAATACACAAAAATCTAATAATTTTTCATCATCACATTTCATTTCAAGTTGTCAAGTTGAGGAACATAGAAGAAAATTTTTTTCAGAGTGTGGCTATCTCGAAATCGTCAGTTAGACAAAATTTTCAAATAGGTTTAAATATTTTTTATACGTTACAATTTATGAAAAATTATTGATTTAATTAAATTTAGACTGTTTAGAAAATCACAAATGCTATTCTTTGTCAAATTTAAGCACAAGCAGCATGAATTAACAAAGATTTAGCGTAAAAATTTAATTATTTGTCTTGTGAAAAATTTGTTTTTGTTTACATGTTGTTTGTTTACAAAATATGAGAATTTACAAATTTTCACTAAATTTTCCAATTTAAGCACTCAAAACTGTATGATTGAGTGTTACAATAGCTGAAAAACATATTGTTTGAGCTATCAGAATAAATAATATTGTATTAAAGCCTGTAATTAAGATAAAATTATACAAAACATATTTTTCATCAAAATTAATTTCGAAAAATTTCGAGAATTTCGAATTCTTCGACAATCTAATGTCGAAGAATTCGAATTTGAGACGGCCACACTCTGATTTTTTTAATGAAAAACACGCGAAATAAAATTCACAAAACATGAAGAAACGAGAAGACTTCTTCATTAGTTGATTAATTGAGTTTGCTGGCAGTTTCATTCAATTCATTGCATGAGTTTTGCGCTGCTTTTTAAGAACGTCTAATAAACTTTTAATTCTTGATACAGAAATTTTTAAATTAATGAAAGCAAAAGCGGGGATTTTTTTTGTGTTGAGAGAAATTTTTATGAAGCCAGTATATGACGCAGTGTTTCATCATGAAATCACAGTTATGATGTAGACTGGATGGGGGGAAAGGGTATGGCAAGTGGCATATAACCCTTTTAACTTCCTATTTGGAATGATTAAGCTGCTTGATTTTCTGTCAAAATTCATAAATTTGAATTTTTGTATTTTTGAGGTTAGAATTTTTAAATTTTCACGTCTGCTCATGTCTAAGGTATCTCCAAATCTCGTTATTGAGATTTAAAACCTACACCTTTGCATCAAACCCATCAAACATGTCAGATTCCTTAAAAAAATATTTTTCACATCCTGCCGACATACACAAGTGCCAAAAATAATAAAACCTTTAAGAAAATATCATCCATCCACCCATAAGCAGCATAATCAGTCGACCCCTTTTTCCGCACATTAACGTTCAATGTATACAATATTTTTTACGCTCCTGCTGTTGATGTTTGTATGTTGTGAAGAAAAAACTGTCGTACAATCATGAATTATGATTTAAGGCATAAAAGAAGTAGCACAAAAATGCGCGTAGACAAAGAATGAAGAAAAAGAAATTCGCACGCTAACATAGAAATAAGAAGAAACAATGGCAACGGCAAGACAGCATCGGTTTTATTAAAATTTATGAGTTTTTCTCTTCCTCGTCGTCTTCCTTAACCAAAACCAAAAGTGCCAAAAGCTTTAAGGCTGAATGAAAGTTTTTCTTTTTTTCTGCGGACGACGACGAAGACAACGCAAAACTTTATTTACGTAAATGTTGGATTAATCCAGCGCGTCTAGGAGATTGTAGATATAATTTATGTTTTGCGTTGCTGAAATCTGACACTTCCAGACAAATCACAACTTTTTTTCCCTCGACTATGAGCTGTGTGGAGTCTATGGCTTCTTAGATGATCAACAATGAGAAGAGGAAAGAAAAAGTTGAATGAAAAACTTTTTTTTTGCTTGTTCATGCCAAGAAAAATGAAGAAAGTCGTCTGCCTTCATCACGATTCTTTTTGGTTCTTTAGTTTGTGTTGTTTTTGAGAACTGAGAAGCTTTTCAAGGTTTTTGGGTTTAAATTTATTTATTTTATTTTTCTCAAAATGTAGACTGTACTTGAAGAGGGGGCAAGTTTGTCAGAACTTTAGTTACTGGATATTTCAATATTTTATGGAAATAGCTTCACAAACTACTTAGATGTTGCCTGAAACTGGGTCTATTGTTGGCTAATGACTGTCATTTATTAACAACAAGTGCATCCATTCAATAGTTTTCAATTTGAGTATCTCAGGGTCATAACCAGGGGCGTATGAACCCCCTGGATACGCCTAGATTTGGAAATTTTCTTCAATTTGCTGTTGCAAATTTTGCCGTCCATACAAAAAAAATTCAAAACACATCCATTGAAAAAATTTTGGCTACGCTCCAGGTCATAGCTAGAAATTTTTCAAGGGGGTTTAAATATTTTGTATGAAAAATGCTAGTTGGTTAATTTTGGGATTTTTTCCCAAAAACTCTAACAAATTGAAGAATTTTTTGGGTCTAGGGAGAATTTGCCCCTCAATCTCCCCCCCCCCCCCTAGCTACGCGTTTGAAGTATCTCGACTCATAATATTCCTTAAATTCAATTCAATTTCAAAACACTCTCAACTTTCGTTAACAAAATATTTTAATCCCCATCAACATTTTATGAATGGATGAAAATAGTTTTCTGTTCTTGTTTTTGAAGGAGACTTAATTGATTTCTTGATGCTGGTGAAAAAAGATTTTCTCTCCTTCTTTACAACTTTTTTGGATATGAAAAACTTTTCTTGTGGATTTTACAAACTTGAATGAGCTTCTTCTTCATCATGGCTGATGAAATATTATTATAAAATGGTAAACAACGATGAAGTTGCAGAATGTGATGCTATTAGTGCAGATTATGTAGTGAATATTTCAGGAATATTTGTTGGGAAAATATTAAAAAGTTTTTGAATAGGAAAATATTTTTTTTGTAGGTTTTTGAGAGGACTATGTGGCTATATTCGTGAAAATTTCAACAAAATTAATAATTTTCAATTTTGTTTTGCATTCAAAAAAATAATTTTAATAAACTATAAAAAATTTAACTTCCAATAAAAATTAATCAAAAATGAAAAATTAATTCCTGAGAAAATTCATTTCAAATCCGAAAATATTTCCTTTGATGTTCTCAAAAACAAATTTTCATCCGACTACCGAAAAAATATTTAATTGACTTCACGTGATTCCAAAAAAAATTCAATTTAATTCATTCAGAAAAATATCTCAAACATTTACCTCAAAAAATTCTTTTTCTTATGAAATTTTCATTCCAATTTAACGTGTGTATCACCGCGATTTGCGTAAAATATTTGCTTTTTCAACTCTAAAATTAATTTTTTTACCAAGCAAAAATCTTGATTACATTTATGTTCTGTTTCCATTCTCCATAACATCCATAAACATATCCACACAGACATAATTCATATTCTTCTTTCTGGAGAGTGTGAGAGGAATAAATTTATTGTACTTCATAATTTTATGTGCTGTAGCTTAATTTATCAATTTAATTCTCGTAATATAATCAGTAGTTGGATGTACGAAAAAAGTAAAAAAATTATTAATCTTCTTTTGCTTACACACATAACATATGCATTGTAAATAAGTAATGTAATAAAATAATTATAATGTGGAATCTACCATAAAGTCCGACTTGTAGAAGAGAGAATATTGAGTTGTTCAGGGGTTAAGGATGATTTGGAATTTAATTTGGATTTTTTTTGCTTCAATTTACAAATTTTTGCTTTATTTTTGTCTCAATTTTAAAACACTTGCTTCATTTTTGCTTCATTTTCAAATCTTTTGCTTCTTTTTTGCTTCAATTTTTAAATTTTTGCTTTATTTTTGCTTCAATTTCAAATTTTTTGCTTCAATTTTGCCTCAATTACCAAACTTTTGCTTCAATTTTCAAATTTTTGCTTCTTTTTGACCTCAATTTCGAAATTTTTGCTTCATTTATGCCTCAATTTTAAAACTTTTGCTTCAATTGTTAAATTTTTGTTTCATTTTTGCCTCATTTTCAAATGATTTGCTTCTTTTTTTCTTCAATTTTCAAATTTCTGCTTCATTTTTGTCTCAAGTTCAAAATTTCTGCTTTCTTTTTGCTTCAATTTTTAAACTTTTACATCATTTTTGCCAAAATTTGAAAATTTTATCTCATTTTCTTAATTTTTGATTCAATTTTCACTCGAAAATCACTAAAAATCCAAATAAAAAAAATCCCTCAAAAACCCCTGAACCTTACAAACGAACAAACAACAAGAAATAGAAAAAATAAAAAAAACTTTATATACGATGAAAAATTAACGAAAACATGAATGCGTCTAATAAAAAGTTATAAACACATTTTTCATGCCTTTTTTCTCCCCGTCCAAACAGCACAGACAGAGATGAAACGAAGAAGAAGAGGAGTGAAAACAAAATAAATAATAAAAATTAATGTAAAGTTTATGTATCTATATATAAATTGATATACACATTCTTAGTTGCTGTTAATAACTTTATGAGTGTCGAAATTTAATGTATTTTGCTATGCAAGAGTGAATGTGATGAGGAACTGCTTTCTTTGGATGTAATTCAGACCCTAGGTGTGTGTGGATTTGGGGAATGGGATGGATTTTGATTAGATTGTCCATTTTCGCTCTTTTTGGAGGTTTTTGAACAAAAATCCCTTTGGATGTGTGAAGCGTAATATTGGAGTGACCCACCATCCCCCTCTTTATAAATTGAAGATCCAAGTATACCATAAACCCCTTAATTGAGGATATCTAACAGCTAATAGTTCCCAATTACTCCAAAACATTAAGAACATCACAGCTGCTTTTCTGTTGTACTATAAACTGTGAAAAATGAAGAAAAAATTATTCTCTAATTCTCTTTTATTCAACTCATATTTTTTATCATCATTCTTCTCAAAAAAAGAGTCGAAATGGAATGAAAAATTGAAGAAAAAAGTAATTGAAGATGAAGAAAAGTCTGAACATTGAATGGAAATTCCTTCAACAACACAAGAAAGCGAGCATTTTTCTGCACGAATGGATATTTCAGCTCTCATCTACAAATGATGCTTGATGCATAAGTAAAGCACACTTAATGTATTTCCAGAGAAAAAAAATTTCTCACTTTATTTTGTACAAAATGAAATGAATTCATGCATTTAATTTTTATGAATTAAAATATTTTTTTACTCGCTCTTTTGGGATGTAATGGAAGGTAATGGAAAATTATTCACACAAATAAGAAAGAGACGAAAAAAATCTGTTAATGGTGTGATCATGTTGATGGATTTATTTATTTAGAATTAAAATTCATTTTGCGGAGTGCAATGTGAAGGTTTTGTTGTGGGTGGAAAGCATTGGAATATTTTTAAAAATGCTTTTATTATTTTAGTTTCTATGATAAAGCTACATTTCACATCAATTTTTAAAACAATTTGCAAAAAAATTAAAATTTAATTTAAAAATAAATTTTTTTCTTCAACAATAACCCGATTTGAATTCATATTTGAAGACATACATATTTTCAAAATTAATTTAAAATTAATTTAAATTAATTAATTTAAATTTTTTTAAAAATTAAATTTTAATAAAATTAATAAATAATAATTAATTTTAATAAAATTTAAATTTAATAACAAAACTTAAATTTTAAATTTCAATTTTAAAACTTGAAATTTTAAAAACTCAATAATTCGAAACTTAATTATTAACTTTCCGGGGTTTTAAAATTGAAGAAGAAACAATGTTTTAAATTATTTTAAATTTTATATTTTTAAAAATATTAAATTTTTAAGTGTTAATATTTAATATTTTTTATCTTTTTCTTCCTAGGTACGTAAAATTTTATGTCTAGACGTTTTCATAAATTTTGCTGCATATTTTTCACAATAAAACAGTAAGTTTAAACAATTTAAAAAAATAAAGTTACTAAAATATTGCAACATATTCAAAAAAATTAAAACAACATATTTAAAATCCCAAAACAAACTTTTTCAAAAAAAACTATTCTTATGAAAATTGAATTAATAAAGAAGATAAAGTGTTGAAAATGAAATAAAAACATATTTATCATTTCTCATGAAAATAAAATTAGATAAATATAAATTTCAAGAAAACTTTCAAATGTGAAATAACAAATAATTTTCCATATCATGGAGCATCGTACACAAACATGCTCATGCATGGATGCATTTATGAATAATTTTCTTATTTTCACTTCTAAGAAAAATATCAAGAATATTATTTTATGGAATTTTAAAAAGTAAAAATGAATGATAGAAAGTCGATTTAAAATGAATTTTTATGATACTTATTTTAATAAGTGTAAAATTACATTTTTAATTTTTTTAAAAAAATATCAAAAAACTAAAAATCTAACAAAAATTTAAAAAACTAAAAAAGTTTTAAAAATGTAAAAAATTTAAAAATCTTTAAAAAATGAAAAATTTAAAAAATGTTAATAATGTAAAAAAATTAAAAATCTACAAAAAATTTAAAAATCTAAAAAAATGTTAAAAATTTGAAAGATTTTAAATTTCCTACAAACTTAAACTTCCTTTCCCTACAAAACTTTTAAGAAAACACCACAAAACTCATCTAAATTATCCATCATAAAATAAGACGATGAAAACAGCAAAAAAAAATTCTTAAAATATTTTTTGACGAGCGACGTTCATCAAAATAATAAAAAGAAAAGATCTTTGTTGCTTATTTAACTACATTTCATGTTTTGATTATCTTTAAGGCAATTTATAATAACAAGAAAAAAGAGAACAATTTAATGAAAAAAATTCGTACATGAATAATATTTTGACTACATAAGATGTTAAGATATAGATAAGGAATATTATTATTGTTGTAAAAGGAAGAGATGAGGCAGTTAGGGTAGGCATTACATGATTTTACATTACATTATTCTTACATGTTGATCCCCTCTTCTCTACCTAGTGTATTGAAATTCAAATTTTTCATCAACTTTTTTTTGTTTTGCTTGCTGTCTTGTAAGTCTTGCGAAGAAATATGGAAGAAATTGAGTAATTTATATATTTTTTAACCGTCATGAAACAAAAGGCAGAAAGCAGCAGTAGAAATTTAAAAAAATATGTAAAAATTATGCATAAATACCTTTATGTATGTACAGCACAGACAAGTGAGTGAATGGAGCGGACGGGAATGAGATTGATGAAAATTATGATGATGAACATCAAAGGTTAAGTAAAGATCGTTATGGGGCTTAATGATGGGCCCTTCGAGATGTTGTTTGCCTGACTTTATTCAATTTTAAAAAAATGTTTTTCAATATTTTGTTCTAAGTTTTAATTTTTAACAATTTTATTTTTTTTTAATTTTAATTTTTCAAAATTTACACTTTCTTAAAAATTTAAATTATTTTGAATATTTAAATTACTTTGAATATTTTAATTATTTTGAATATTTTAATTATTTTGAATAATTATTAGTTTTCATGATTTTAAATTCATTCAAAAAATATTTTTTTGGGGTTTAAAAAATTTATATTATTGTTTAAAATTAAAATATTAATTATATTTATTTTTAACAATTTTTTTTAAATTAAAAAAATTACTATCAACTTTTTAATTCTGAATTTTCAAATTTTAATTTTTGCAAAAATTTCTAAAATTAAATTTCAAAGTCATCTTATATGAGCAAAACATGCAAATAAGATGACTTCAACCAGTCAATGATGACATTAAGAGAATATATAAAAATTGAAGAGCTAAGCAGAATCGACACATAGGCACATCAATCTTTTCAGTTAAAAAATGACACTTTTGTGAAGATTTTCACACTTTGTGATGCATTTGTTATGCAAATTAAGCTTCATTCTAGTCTTCTTGACTATATTATATTTTGCTGTGAATAGATGAGCATTATTCAAAGTCATGAATCGAGGTTGAATGGGGAAAGGAAATTGTGCTGAATGAGATGATTTGTGAATGGATAAAAGCAAGATTTGAAGGGCTTTTTGATGTTGAGAATTTTTTTATTGGAATATTCAATGGAGATTAAACGTATGTAACCAGAATTTAATTTTTTCATAAATTTAGAAAAAGATAATTTAAAAAATTTACTGAAAAATAATTTGAAGAATTAAAAAGTTCAACTAAAAAATTAAAAAAATAAGAATATAAAGAAAATTTTAAAATTTAAAAAATAAATAAAAGTTAAAAAATTTGAAATATTAAAAACTAAAAAATTAAAAAAATAATAATACTGTAAAGAAAATTTTAAAATTAAAAAAACTGAAAATTAAAAAATTTAAATATTAAATTTTTTTTAAATATCAACTTTTCTTAACTTAATTAACTTTTTTATTACCTTAATACAAATCCCTATCATTTCCATCAACCCATTTAAAATACACATGAATTATTAATCAATTCTACAATTTCAAATTGAATTTCACTTTGATACAAAAGCTTTTAATCTTAAGAAAATTATTCAAAAATCCACAAGCGTAAATTTATTTAGAATATAGAAAAAAATGGTAATTAAAAATTTAAATCGGCCTTTCTAGAAAATATGAAAGATAAGCTTTGATGCGCAGGAATAAAATTTGCATTTTTTCCTCATTCAGGAAGGAAAAGTTTTAAAATGTTTCAAAAATTGAGTTAAAATACTGGGAATTTTTTGATAGAAAATAATTATTTTTAATGGATTTGGATTGAGATTGGGGGATGGAGATGAGGATTCAATTTTGATGGAGGAACTTTTTAATTGCTGGATTTTGTCGATATAAATTTATTAAAATTGCTTTTTAATCATTAAACTTACAATGGGAAGATAAAAAAATATTTTATGTAGTTTTAATCCCTGGAGGATTTTGGTGTTAAGACGAGGCATTAATAATAGAATCTTGTGGATGTCTATTCCATCCGAACATTTCCCAACTTCATGCTATAATTCTTAATTCAGCAAAAAAAATTAAATCGAATATATAAATTATTTCCAACGCATCAATTATTATTAATGGCTGTATTTATCCTGTCGTCACATCCTAACAACCAAAAAGTCACGGAAATTTACTTTGGTGCATGAAAAATTGTCCATATTGCAATAAAATACCTAAATCAGGAGAACATAAATTTTAAGGCACAATTGTAATGAGTAACAGAAGATTTGGTTGATTAAAATGGGAACTTTTTGATCAATTGTCCCAAAAATTTAAACATTTATGCCTCAAAAATTCTAATTTCTAGGAAATATCAAAAAACTATTTTTTCAAATTATTGAATTATGAAATTGCCAGGGGGAAGACTACTTGGTGGAAAAAATCATTTTCCGCCACGCACTTTTAGAGCTATAACTTCAAATTTACACAAATTTCCTGGCGGAAAAAGGGTCAGTTGTTCTTATATTAAGGTTTTACACATGTTAGCAGCAAAAATTTGATTCTTAGTGCTCACTCATCAAGTAGTCTTCCCCCTGGAAATTGCATTTTTTGTGTTTAATGCGAAGGAAAATGAATTAACAATATTTTTATTCTCTTAAAAAGTCGACATGAAAATCATTTCACTATCTTATTTTCTTGTTTCTCTTCTTCGTCTCGCTAAAATTTCCACAAGGATACCCCCCCCCCCCCCAATTTGATAAATTGTTTAATTTCTTTCCACTCGCATCCAACTCAACATAACCGGTTGAAAAAATATTTGCACTCGCTGCATGCAATGTCCACAATCATGTATCGATAAAGATAAAATTCGAATGCAGGACGAATAAAATAAAACAAAAAAAAAATTGCAGTGAATCAGGGAAGAGAATCGAAAAAGGCAAACAAGCAGCAAAAAAATGAACAAGCAGAAAAAAATTAATCAATTTTTTCCTGATTAATATTAATGATTTTTCCCGGGTTTCTCTCATATTTTTTATGTAGATACAATTTTGATTCCCCCGCATTCTCATACTCTCATTCTGTTATCTCTTGCCCGTCAGCCATTAAATATATACAGTGAATTCTGTACATCTACAATGTTGTTGTTTATCTTTATTTATTACACTTTTTTTGGTTCGGGTTGTGTGTGAATTAATGGAGATTTTTTTTGTTTTGAAAAATTAATTTATGGAAATGGATGTGCAGGAAATTTGGGATGAAGGTGGATATTGATGGATTTTTGAGAGATTTGGGAATGAAAGTTTCAAAATTTAATTCAAAAAAATTCCAATAATTATTTTAAAATTAAATTAGAAATTTTTGAGGTTAATTTTAAAAAAACTGCAATTTTAATTTAAAAATTCTCCGAAAACCCCCAAAAACCATCCCCATCCCCACCTCAAAAAGGCACTCATCGATACACATTCAATATTTGCATCTGTTGTCCCGTATCTTTGCATAAATGATTCATTTTATTTTTCATTCTGATTGGATTAATAAATTTTATTTAATTTTCATTTTTCAATATTCAATTCATCGACTGCTGTTAAGGCAGATTTGATTATTCAAATATTTGCAATCTCGATATGAAAACCTGCAATTTATTGTGTGACGAACAAAAAAAAGTTTCTGATGTCATTGCCGATGCAAAATATCTGAAAGCACTCAAAAATGATAATTTTTTTAACAGATGAGGAGAGAATTACTTGAATATTTCAATTGTACGTCACTTTAGTGTACTCAAGTGTATAATCATTTACATTCACTCCGTCGTCTCATTTTACTAACGCATTGTTGGCTGCTGACGGTTGCGGTTGTTTCGTGTGTATAATAAATTTTTAAAAATGGCGTCTTTATTTCATCCTGTGTGATGTCTGTTTGTCATTTTAACCGTTGCTGCGTAAATGTTTGTTTCGTTTTTGGGTGGATGGGAATTTAGGGGATGTCAGGGTGGATTTATTGTTGATGGAAAGGAGATTTGAAGGCATTTGTGTAGATTTAGGTCAAGTAAATTTAATTCACTTCTTGGAAGAATTTTTGAGTTTATTTTACTTGTAAAATTAGAGTATCTACGTGGATTGGTGTAGTTTTGGACTAGAATGGAATGTTAGGTATTAAGCCATATGTAAGGAAGTCTGCGAGGAGGATGTGGGGGTCTTTGAGGCCGATTTTTAAGTTATAGACTGGAAATCAGCAATAATATCATTTGTAAGGTCCTGGGTTCAATTCTCATCAAAGAGCAATCCTTTATTAATATAAAATGGGACATAAATTCACAAAATGCTCACGACATTACAGTTAGAAAACTCTCAATCAGTAAATTGTCAGATCCTACACAACTAACTTCTAAAATCATCACCTCACCTCCACCCCCTTGACAACTTCCATCTCACAAGTCATTTAACAAAAAAAAAATTCTCAACTTAAAAAACGGAAATGAAAGACACACTCAAAAAAAAATTTCCATTCAAATGAGGAAGACAAACTAAAGTCAGTGGAGATTAGTTCCTGAAGATAATCAGGACAAAGTTGAAAAGCACAGGCCTCATCACACAGGCAGATAAAGAAGAATAAAACTAAATGAATGAGAACCATGATGATTTCTATTTCTGTAATTTAATTTAACACACAAAAAGAAAAAATATTTTTTTGTGTGCTGCTACTGCTGTAAAAAGGACGTGTGCAGGAGGCGAGATGAGATGAAAACATATTGATAAAATTTAATTAAAAAGCACAGGAAACTAGCAAGGACGATGAGGTGGCAAAAAAGGCAGTTTTGTTTTTTTGGGGAAATGAAAAGGCAACAAGGGCAATAATGACAGCAATATCTAAAGTGATGAGACCTAAATTGTGTGTAGATGTGTACATGTGTAGGAAAAAAGTTAATTCAAAAGACATGACATGATATTGTACACTGATAATTGTTGGGATTCTCTTCCATTATCTTGTCATATGAATAAATGAAGATATTTTCCATTCCTTAATGTTGTAACCACAGTCTCATATCTCTCTCCATCGCACTTCCTATTCATTTCTTTTCTGATGTGTCATTTTTCTTGCTTTTTTTGTTCTGGTTTAAAAGCGAGAATCATAATTTTTTTGGGAGGAAATTGGAATTTTTTCGACTATTCATCGTGACTTGTGGGAAATGTTTTATGTCTAAAATAATTTTTGTGAGGTTTTTTTGTATTTTGTCACTTTGAGGTGATATGGTCAAGGACATGCAGACTTATTCTCAAAATTTGTCAAAAAAATCTTCAGAATTATCAAATAATGCATTTTAACCCTTCTAAAAATTGTTTGAACCTTAACATACCTCTAACCCCATGGGCGTAACCAGGAGGTGTTCGATGGGGTCCAGACCCCCCTAAAAAATTCTGGGTAAGCCCCTGTCTAACACAACCCTCAGTTTACCCAACCATACGTAACATCCATATGACCCCACAACCTTTTCATATCCACATCCCACCAATTACACGAAATTATCAGTTGTAGAACAAAACTATTTTCATCTGAAATCACAAAAACAGAACTTTAAAATTCCACATTTACAAGCAGTAGTCAACGTTCATCCAATCCCTTTTGGATATCTTTCGTTTCCATGAACCACATAAATGTGGTTTTCATTCTTAATGCCACAGCAACTCGATGCTGTATAGCAGTTCCACAAAAGTAAATTAGATACAGAAAATTGAGACAAAAAAATATCGACTCAAAAATGCGGAAAATTGTCTGATTTAATTAAAAAAATGTATCTCAATGCGTGCTAATGTGCGTGTAAAATATTTGTGATTGTATTACAAAAGTAGTCTTTAGATCGTATGAAAATTAAAGTAAGGTTGAGTATTTCATCTGCTAATTGAGAAAATAATTAAACAGTTTTAAAGTGATGAGATCGAATTTCGAGAGATTATCGAGTTTCATTTGTCACTTGTGCAATTGTTATAAACTTACTGTTGGATTTATTTGAGGAAAAAATATTTTAGAGCGTGATTTGAAAATAATTAAAAAAAATTAAATTTAATTAAAAGTTTTAATTTTTAAAAACTAAAAACTTTAATCTTTTTTTAAATTTTATTTTAGTTTTTATTTTTTCAAATTTTAATTTTAATTTTTTTTAGTTTTAATTTTTATTTTTTTATAGTTTTAATTTTTTTCTAAATTTTACATTTTAGAATTCAAAATTTTTAAATTTTTTATTTTTAATAATTTTACTTTAAGTAAAATTTTACTTTAAGTAAAATAAGTAATTTAAAAAAGTTTTTAAAAAATATTTTTAACCTTTATTAATTTTTTCACATATTTCTTCTATTTCTAGGTATGTTTAACATTTTCTTATACATTTCGTCGAGGAATTCTTCAACTAAACATGATAAATCTAAATATTTTTAAACTCGTAAGTCTTGAAAATTTATAAATATAACTTATATTCCAAAATTCTACAAAATTTGTTATTTTACCAACAAATATTCCCAATTTTTATTCAAATTCTCATCAAAAAAATAACATAAATTCAAATGACTCTAAAATTTTAATTTCATTTGACTCCCATCTATACTCAACATCTCAAAAAAGCCGTCTATTAATTAAATCCACGCCAGTTGCGCGCCACACTGTATTTAAATCCCATCCATTTCAATGCACACACAAACACATAATTTAATTCATTTTTAATTTAGCTCCTACCATAATTCGCGTGAATATCCCGCGATTTGAACGAAAAAATAGCTCTCATTTGGGAATATTTTTTTTTCGGGAGCGTTTTCTGGATGGCAAATGTAATGTTGTAACGAATTCAAGTCATACTGGCGGATTTAATCACGAATAATTATAATAATAGTGTGTATACACATAGATAAACGCCCAGGGTGTCCTCACGTAAAAATTAAATGTTAAGCTACGGGGTCACATACATAAATATTCAGACAATTTAATAATGAAAAGGGATTATCTGAAAAAAGGTAAAGTTGATGGACGGCATGGCAATTTTCATTAATTTTTTTTGGCTGTTTGAAATTCCCTAAAGGTTTCACGAGCTAATGCGTATGGCACCACAACTATATGTGAAATTGAACGCCCCTCCGGGGTTTTTCTCGCGCGCGAGAGCTAAATTACTTCCACCACATACTGAAAATTATAAGTCTTTTGTGAGTAATTTACATAACAAATTAAGCGTTATGGAAGAAAATGAGAGAATTTTTTGCGTCTATTTGAGGTGCTTGGGAAATAAAGGCGAGGAATAGAAAACGTAAATAATAAATAATTACAGGGTTCCTACTCGAACTATGGTCAATTTTTTTATATATTACTTTTCGATGTAAATTTTAATTGGTTCCTAGTCTGAGTTGCTAGGCATGACATAGTGAAAGAAGAAGATCATAACTTTTTTATGTAATTTGTAAATCGGTCATAATGATAGGGTTCTGTGCGGATCGGCCACTAAAATGAATGATTCTCCTGTTTTTTGTGCGGTCATCCGCTTCGAGCGGAATTACTTGTAACTTGATGTAATATGCTGGTAGGAATGAGTTTTTGTTTGTTTTCTTGCTTGTGAGTTTTTGAGTTTATGTTGTGAATACTTTTGTCGGAAATTAAAGAATTTAAAATTTGAACGCTTTGAGAATTTTAAATTAAAAAAATACCATTTAAAGATATCCAAACGTTTGTCTTAAAAATAGCAAAGAAAAATTTAAAACTAAAATAATGGTTTTTTTTTTAAAAAATGAATTGAAAATTTTTATTTTAATATTAAAATTTTTAAATTATAAAAAACTTAAAATTTTATATTTAAAAAAATTAAAATATTATATTTAAAAACATTTTAAAATTAACAAAAGTTTTATATTTGAAAACATTTTGAAATTCTAAATTTGATTTTTAATTTTTTAAATTTTAAATTTGAATTTTCAATATTTAGTAATATTTATTTTTAAACTTTTAAATTTTTTTACATTTTTTAAATTTCAAATTTGAATTCAATTTCAAATTTTTCAATTTTTAATAATGTTAAATTATAAACTTTTCGATATTCAAAATTATTTTTTTTTTAATTTTTAATAGTTAAAATTGATAATTTTTTATAAATTTTACTTAAAAGATTTTCAATATCATTTTAAAAGTCTAAACAAATCAGAAATCTAAAAGTCATGAAAATAACAGACAAATAACAAGCCCATTCCCTTTTAAGCAACTACCAATCCTCATTTAATTTTTTTACATAAAAATATCTTAAATTCCAGACATTTCAAATCCAATTAATTCAACATCCAGCACATAAATAAAATTACCATATAAATCATTCTATCGACAGTTCTATTGCTCATGTCCCTACTGCCAAAGGTTCTAGAGTAGAAAAAAATATCCATAATCACGACTTTAATCCAATAAATTAATTCTTCTAATAAATTTAATAAATCTAATAACCATTAATGGTTCATAACAACAGATTCAATAACATCTATATTATTTATTATTCAACATTCAAATTCATTTGCGGAAATAATTTATCTCATTAGCTCGTATGATTTCAACAAGAAATAACTCAAAAGTTAAAGATTTTTTTCATTCTTATTAAAATCAAGAACTTTAATGAGCGTAATGTAAGGTTAATAAATATACATTACAATGTACTTCAAGTCGTGTCAAGTTTGAGATTTTTTTCCTTTAGTCAATTTTTAGCTGGATTTTTTGAGAGGATGTTGACGCAGTTTGGGTGTTTTTGGGGTAATTGAATGGGGGTTTCAATTTGATTAAAAAATAGAGGTAGTAATGGGTATATCTTAGGAAACTAGCTAGAATTTAAGGAAATTGGGGGACTTTTGGTATAATTTGTGTTGAATTTGAGGTTAACATGGCTAATTAGACTAGTTTCGTTATATGCAACCTTCTTTCTAATGAAATTTAGTCTAAGGACCCCCAAAAAAGCGGAAAACTTAAATTTGAACATATTTAGCAGCTTGTTGCCACACCTTAAGTTTAAAAGCATGCTGTTCCTTACCACATGTTGAATTTACATCATCACAACCTTACTTGAGGTTATTTGAAGTATTTTAACTCTAAAACTCTAGAAAATAGCCATCCCTTCCTGAAAAATGCGCTCCAGCTCTCCATCACCCCCACTAGCCCCCTAACATATTTATTTTTATTATTATTTTTTCTTCCATACAATAAAGTATATTAAGAACGTATTCACTCAGAATTTATTAAGAACATTGTAATGCCAAATAGCAGGAACAACAACAACAAAAAAGTATGCTGAACACATACATTTTATACACAAAGTGAAACCACGATGGCCTTCAATGATTGAAAGGCGCGAGAATGTGATTCATGTGTTCTGTTCTGTATGTGCGGATTGTGGTTTACGGTTTTCTGATCTTGACAGTAAAAAAACCAAAAAAAAGTTGTATATTGTACATGTGCCTGGGATGTGAGTGAAACTTTATTCCTTATACATTGTTGAAGTCATGCAAGAACAGCAATTCCTTGATTTGTGCGTATTTGTGTGTGTATATGCCTTCATCACTCACAATTCACATTTCGCTTAATCTCTTTAACGCTCCATTGATTTCTGATCAAATAATTCACATTGAATTAAAATCTCATAAAAGAAGTGAGTAGCTGTAGCTATACAAGCATGTGAGACAGAGAAAACGAATGTAGATGTGGTAATATAATATTATTTTTCATGCCATGCATATTATGCTTCGATAGACATTGTTATATTGTGTTTTATGATGTTCTATATACCAACATTAATTGTAAAATGAGACACGAATGAGTAAAACATGTAGGAAGAATCATCATCATCAGTTTTGCCATTGCTTCATGTGAAAATGAGAATTAAAATTGCCTCCGAGGCACCAGAACTGAGCTTCAGCAGTTCTGCATGTGAAAGTGTTTTCAACTTAAATTCTATTTTTCTTATTCTTACCTTGCCTCTCTGCCTGACATGCTCAAGTTAACTCAACTTTATGTTCCGACATGCAATATAAATTACAATGTTGTTTGTTATATTTTACAATTTTTGCTCTCTGTTTGCGTTTAACAATATATGTATGTTTTGAAAAGTTTTCTTTCTGTGCTGGATATGTGGTTCTTGTGATGTTGGATGAGGGATGGGGGTGGGTACCTTTTTGGGATTTTTGAATGTTCTCTTGAATTTTCAAATTATTTTGAAAACTAAATGTAATTTTAAGTAAATTTAGTACAAAAACTTAAAAATCTAATACAAAATCTAAAAAATCTAGTGTCGAACCCAAAAATTTTTAGTACATAAATCTAAAATCTAGGGCAAAAAACAAAAATGTAGTACTAAAAACCAAAATTCTCAAATCTAAAGTATCTATCTAAAAACCAAAAATCTAGTACGGAAAACCAAAAATCTAGTACGGAAAACCAAAAATCTAGTACTAAAAACCAAAAATCTAGTACGGAAAACCAAAAATCTAGTAAAATATACAAACTTCTAAGAATAACTAAAATTCTAGTACACAAATTCAAGATTCTAGTACTCAAAATGTAAATTCTAATACAAACTCAAGATTAACTAAACTCTAGTACTAGAAACGTCCCCAGTCCATCCCTTGCATCACATGTTCCAACCTTTAATACCATACTTTATATGTCTCCAGTGTGCGCGCAAAAAAATACAGAATTTTTTTTCATGCTCATACTTCAAGTTCTATCAAGGCTGAAAAAATCGATTCTCATGATTATTGCTGTGCCTCGTTGTATAAACAACAGCTCAGCTCCAGTACGAGTTGCTTACTTATTTACTTGCACTCAATAGGGAAATGAAAATATTATTACATTTTAATCACGAATCGAATTTATGTACAATTTTATTTTATTTTATCTCTCTTTCTCACTCACTTTTTTCATTCTTTAATGCACTTTACGTTCTCTTGTTCTTGTGTTTATTTTCTAGACAATTTTCTTTCTCTTCTTTGACTTTATGAAATATGATTTCTTTTATTGTTTTGATTTCTTTCATTATTTTGATTATTGTTTTTTTTCTTTGCTTTATGTCTGTTTGTAATGCAATTCTGTACTGAGTGTTTTTGCTTTTAGTACTTTGAATATTGCGATTTACCGTCTTTATGACAGTCGTTTGAAATATCTTTGATCTTTAGGGAGGTTTTGAAGGTTAAAATATTTTTTTAATAATGCAAAAATAAAATTTGTTTTTATGGGTTTGATGAAAGAAGTTTTATTGGATTTTGACAGGAATTTTTTTTTGTTTTTTTTAAAAAATATTTGATTAAATTTGCAAAATCTAGTACATTTTGTGAATAACTTAGTATAAAATGAGAAAAATCTAGTACAAAATGAGAAAAATCTAGTACAAAATGAGAAAAATCTACTGCATAATGTAAAAATCTAGTACATTTCATAAAATGGAGGTAATAAATCAAAAAATCTAGGATAAAAAATCAATATTCTAGTACTAAATGTTAAAATTTAATTCATTATGATAAAATTCTAGTCTATTATGCCGTAAATCTAGTACATTTGTTTACTGGTATAAATATATTAAATATTCTAGTATATTATTAAGTAATAAAATATATTTTTTAAGATTTAGTATAATTCGTTAAAAATAATGTAAAAATCTATTTATTTTTGAATATCTAATACTTAGACTAAAGGCATAGCCAAAGATGGGGTTTGACCCTCAAAACCTCTTCCTGAATAAGCCCGTCCTTTTAAATTACACCAGAACTTAGTCCATAAACATCAATTCATAATCTTCAAGACAACCTTCTCATATTTCACCATAACCATAAACAATCATCATCATTGTGCACAGATAAAGCAATTTTCCTATCAACTATTTAATTTTTAAAGGGAAAGTGCACTTAAATTATCTCCATCACTACAAAATGCTTTCAATTTATTAAGTAATTGCAAATTTCATAAATAAAGAAATCGACTTCAAAGGAAGAATGAGGAAAAAAATTCTCTAATAAACACTTTAGAGAGGAGATTAAAGACAGTAGAAAAGTTGTGCATTAATATTGCTATCTTTTATCACATCACAGAAAAACGATCATGATGTTAAATGAGATGAGGAAAATTTATCGGTTCTCATAACTATCAATAGCGATCATAATTATCATGATCATAATAAAGAAATGCTAGAATTTCTTTTCATCTATCTTTTAGCAGCAACCTGATACAATCTTTTGAACATTGTTTCTCATAAAATAACCGGTGAGAGAGAGATTCATTAAAAATTTGATGGAATTGAGTAAGAGAATTGCATAATTTTGAGGTTAGAGCGCATTTTAATTTGAAAATTGGATTTTGGAGCCTGCTTATAGCCCTGTCTCAAAATTATCATATAAAGCTATTTTTATGGGGTGCCATATAGGTTTAGAGCCCTTCATCCTTAAACATCAAAAGTAATAAGTGACTTTTCCTATATATTCTTGACTTTGGCTAATTTTTCAAATGCTATTCCTGATTTCAAAAAATTCTAACCTCAAAAATACCCCAACCCCACCCAGCCAGCCAAAAGAACCCAATCAAACTCAAATTCCACCACCTTTATACCCCTTCAAAAGACAATATAAACAACAATTTTAATCGATAAATAAAAAACCAGAAGATAGCAGCTTCATCGTCTCATTTATACATGTGCACATGAGTACAGCAGATGATGATGATGATACGAGAGTATCTATGAGAGTCACATAGACGGTAAACACTAACTAGTAATAAAATTTAATTTAATTCCATTTTATGGTTAATTTGAAATGTTTATGTTTAGATATTTTTTATGTACAAGACTGAGTTTAAGCTTGATTAGCTCAACTTGATGCTTTAAAATGAAAAATTTCAAATTACTTTTCGTCTCATTTTAAGATTCATAATAGTCAATTAAATTGCATCTCATGGGGCACATTAACGTGCAACATATATAGATAGAAATTTTTTTTATATCGTGCACATTTACCTTCATGCATGATGAAATGGGAAATCAATGCATGCGGAGTGAGAGAAAATGAATGCTTTATGGCAGTTTCGTGTAGATTTTTTTTTCTGGGTGCTGTAAAAGCATCAACATTAATGTAATGGTTGCAGCCACAGCAGCTGAAATACAACAAGTGATTATAATTGGCATGAATTTGTTCAATTCCAATAATATTGGAGCTTAATTTATCGCGCTCTGTTGGTGCTAATATAATTTTCCTTGTAAGAGTTTTATGAGAATAAATATTAAATTTTTAATGCTGAAAGCAGTTATTTTAAATCTGACAGCATTTTTGAGATTTGACAGCATTTTTAAAATTTGACAGCATTTTTAAAATTTGACAGCATTTTAAAATTTGAGAGCATTTTCAAAATTTGACTGAATTTTTGAAATTTGACAGCATTTTTAAATCTTACAGCATTTTTAAATCTTACAGCATTTTTAAACTTTTTCTGAGTTTTTTTGAAATTTGACAAGAAAATCTACCACAAATCTGCACAATTCCTCAAATCCACAACCAAAACCAATCAAATCCTCACAATTTGTTGCCCTAACCGTATCTCTACATAAATATATGCACCTTTAAAATTAACTACAAGGGGTCTTTCACTTATGACGTCCATCAAAAAATGGGATTTTTAGAACCATCTCAGACCCCCCCTCCCCCCTAAATCATGGACGTCATAAGTGAATGACCCCCAATGAAAATTCATTGAAATTCCATCGCTTAGGGAAATGCATGTGCACTGTAAATTCATATTGTATCCACTGCATGAAATTGAAGTGAAAATTTTCACCTGGAAGCATTAAAAACCACACATAAATGACCAAGCTTGCTCTTTTAACAGTTTTATGTATTTTCTGTGTGTAAATTTTATAGTCAGTGAGAAAAATTCCACAAATTCCACCTTTACATTAAATTTAATGGATTTTTGTGTTAATTTTTCTATTCTGACTGCCTCATAAAAAATATTCATGGTACACAGTATGCTTACACATCAAAAAAAAAATAACTCAATGGAAGACGTTTAAGAAGCAAAAGAACAAAAAAATTCTTGACCAGCATAAAAATATGTTGTAATAGGAATGTTGTAAAGTGACCCGCAGAACCGGTGAGCATTCATCTGAGCATGCCGAATAATTGTGTAATCGGAATGTGAATTCCTAGAGTTCTTAAAATGTTTTTCTGAAGTTTTTGAAGGTTATAGTTTCCATTTTGTGGTTTATATAAGTAAAATTGGCAAATCTTTTTTAAAATACAACAAGCTTAGGTTCGAATCCTAGTATCTAAAAAAGAATCAAATGAATTTGGAGGTATTTTTTTATTTTTAATTTAAAAAACTTTATTTCTAAAAGTTAAAATATTATTTTTTTGTCAAACTTATTATTATCAATTCCAACTTCAAATCAAATATTTAAAAAAATCAATTTCCAATTCCAGATGTCCCATTTTAATTCACAAAACGACCAAGAACGTCTGCTAGTCCCATAAAATCCAATTAAATAGAAAGAAAATTAATCGCTAATTGAAAAGCAAAAACACAAAATAAAAATCATGGAAGCATGAAAAGACATAAAAAGTGCATTTTCTAAAATTGCTTTTTTTTCCTCTTATCGGGTGGCATTCTAATTAACACAAAATACTTGACGCATTCATTGCACACAATTCAGAAGTAGGCTATAATTATTCAATTAACGATATCGAATCACCCGCATGACATTACACGAACGAGGAAATAAAAAAAAACATTAAAAATAAAATTGAAATGAGAATTAAAGTAACAACAAAATTTTTTATGGCTTGAGCTTAAAAAGCACTTGAAAGTTAAGTGGAGTGGTTTTGGTGCTGGATTGGATTAATAGTTGTGAGGAAATGTGATTGAATTTTAAACAGAAGAAAATTTGAAATTTAAAAATATTGAAAAAAGTTAGATTTAGAAGAAGTTTTTAGATTTTTTGATTAAATTTTGAATTTTTAAATATAAAAATATTTAAAACAATTTTCAAATTTTTTAATTTTTTTAAACATTTTAAAAAATTTAAAATAGTTTTTCTGTATTTCTTAATTAAAGTTTTATGTTATAATTTAATTTATTAATTATTCCATTTTTTACAAAAACATTTCACTCGATTCCCATCAGACACAGACAGTCTACACTAAATTAAAAATTCACAAATTCCAGCCGTTCACAAAAAAAAACTTCCAAACAACTCACAAAAAAATGCGTGGAAGCTAAAAAATATTCGTCACATGAGCTTCCCTAGGGAATTGGACTTTTGAATGTGTCAGAAAAAATTTCTGTCTTCTTTTTACTCTACGCATGTCGACGACGAACGCAAAACATTGCAAAATTTAAAATTCTAATTAGTAAAAGTCAGACTACTTTTTATTCCGTTCTGGGGTCGCGACGCACATCAGAATTGTTTTTTTTTGTGAATGGAAATTGTGTAGATATGAAAAATTAGTCATTCAGTTTTAAAGACAATGAACTAGACAGTTAAAATTAAGTTGATTGTTTTATAATTTTTTGACATAAAAGCGAATTAGTAATGAAATTTATTGTTTGCTGAGCAGAAGCTAGTCTTCAGCTGAGCGGACGGTGTACTGTAGCTGAGTGGAAGTTAATATTCATCTTAACGTAAGCTGAACTTCATCTGAATGGAAGCTGAACTTCAGCTGAGCGGAAGCTTAATTTAAATTGATCGAAAGCTGAACTTCAGCTAAGCGGTAAATGTGCTGAACTTAAGCTGAGCAGAAGCAGATGCTGATTTTCATCTGAGTGTATTTTGACCTTCAGCTAAGCGGAAACTGAAATTTAGCTTTCCTGTTTTTCTCAACAGAATAAAATAGAAATCAGAATTGCAAAAATTCTCCTTATTTCCTATCAAAATAGCAAATAAATCTTCCATCCGCTCAGAATACTGCGAACATAAAAATACTAAGCAATCTGTTAAGCACTGAATGAAATACGAGAAAAAGATCTTTTCGAGTCGATTTGATGAATGTAAATTTATGAGTTACGAAATTTGTAATTCACTACAGCTGACAACAACCTGGGAGATGTATATACATAAAAAAATACAAGAATTTTTATTAACAGAGCAAAAAAGAATGTTTCATTTCCGTTTTATGGATTTTTTGCAGTGCCTTAGTTAATACAAATTCATTTATGCGACAGTCTTCTCTTTAATTTGATTTGAAGATGATATTGAAGTAATTTATGCACGAATATCTGATTGAGAAGTTATTCATTGCAATATCCTAGTTGCTACATCGCATCTAACAACAGCAGCTAAGTTGCATGGATAATCAATTTGTTTCATGCAAAAATATAAATCAAAATACGAAAAAATATTTATGCACATATATTGGCTCATCGCCACACATACGACAACAAGAGCCAAGGAGAAATACGTCTCTGACCTCCTTCAATGGCACTGAAATTTATCACACTCGCAAAAAATTTATATAAAATAAGATTCTTTCTGTCATTTGCATTTTGCCACAGCTTGCAATTGCAATTGATTTATCGCCATGTTCTGAATTTATCTCCGCATCTCTTCTTCTGTTTTTTTTTGTGTCTCTCTCTCGTTTTCAAATGAATAATAAAAGTGATTTTATTTGTTTGTACATTTATGCAATGTTAAGTCACACAAGCAACAAATGGTGCCTGACTTCCTCTTCTTGCGGTGATTTTTTTTCTGTTTTGAATGCACATAAATTTATCATAGATTGGATTGTGTGTGGCAAATGTTGCTGATTTGATGGTGATTTAGGAGTTGAAATGTGTTTAGGGGGTTAGATTTTAATGGGGTCTAGTCATAGGTGATCTAGGGAATTTTAAGGGGGGTCTATGGTTTGAAAATTTAGGTTTCGACAGAAAATTCGAATTTTTCTTGAAAAGCTGAGTGAAATAAATAATCAGAAGGTTTTGGTTCCTAAAATATATTTCTGAGTTAAGCATCAACTAGTAATTGCTCTAAAAAAATCAATGAGTACACCAGATGACACCCCCAAAATTTCACAGTTCAATAAGAAAAATTTCCCATTTTACTCTCAAAATCCTCCCAGCTGAAGTTCAATTCCCACGAAATCTCACTTAAAAAACTATGCCAAATTCATGTAATATTAAAAATTACATTAATTCCTTTTGTTTCTTCAATCACAAGCTTCCTTACAACTACATTTCTTGTTTCCTTTTACATTTTATTATTTTATCAAACATCTTTAATCTACAGCAACAAAGTAACAGCAGCAGCGAGAACAAAGAATTCTCTAATAAACCACACGTTTAAAGTATTTAAAGTAAAAAAAAATCGACAACAACATTCTTTAACAATTGTTGTAACATATTTCTTACAATTTTTTATAACAATACATTTTCTCGTATGGTTTTTATGCCCTCAACAAATTCTCGGGTTCTTATTCTGCCATGTTGTACGGTGATTGTATGAAATGTTTATTCTAATAGAACTTGGTGTCTGGAAAGCACTTTAGAAAATGTTTAATACATTATATTGTATTGTATGGGAAGTAATAGTAAATGAGATGGAGGTGGAATTGTAGGATTGAGTGGATTAGCTTGGGTATTTTTTGTGAATTCAGCTCAAGTTAAGCTTTATTTTATCTTTAGTTCAGTTTTAGATTAAGCTACAGCTCAGCTTCAGCTCAGCTTTGGTTTAAGATGCAGTTCAGCTTTAAGTTACATTTGCAGCTCAGCTTTGTTAACAACTGCAGCCAATTTTTAAGTTTTAGCTGCGATTTAGTTTTATTATTCAGCTGCAGCTTAACTTTAGTTCCAATTGCTGTTCAGCATTAGTTTCAGCTGCAGTTCAGCTTTACTTTTTGGTGTGGTTCAGCTTTAAATTCCATTTGGAGCTAAGCTTTAGTTTAGGCTGCAGCTCAGCTTTAGTTTAGGCTGCAACTCAGCTTTACATTAAGCTCAGACTTATTTTTAGTTGCAACTCAGTTTTAGTTCCAGCTGTAAATTATCTGATGCTTAGCTTTAAATCAATTTAAACTCAGTCTTAGTTTAGATTACAGTTCAGCTTTATTTTCAACTTCAGTTCATATTTAGTTTCTAATTTCTAGAGTAAAATTACCTTATTTTCCCCTCATAATCCTCTAATTAATTCCTAAAACCTGAATATACGCCAAATAAAATCTAAATAATCTGTAATTTTATTACATCACCGCAACTTGTTCTTCATTAATTCCAAAGGCCAAAGGTACACATTTAATATCACAATTATAACATAAAATAAGCAATCGCAAAAGTATCATAAACCAACTTTAACTGTGAAAAGCAGAAGCAAAAGTCAGAAAAGTTTGTCATTTTCATTTCCATTTTCATGAAGGTGTTAACAAAAGTCATCATTGCACTTAGCACAAAAGATGTACCATGAAGTGGAATAACGGGGAAAATGGGAAAAATGTTAATGCATGTTTTTGTCTTTTTAAAATTAAAAATCGCAGAAATTTTTTCCTTTCATTTCTTTTTTCCCGCGATGTCATCAGAATAAATGAGCTTGTTGTGAATACAAATTGTTCGAGTTTTACACAAAAGGAAAGTTTCAGATTAAAGAGGATACATTGTATGCTGTATATGTCAGCTAACTAACTATATGCATATTTTTTGTAACTATTCATAGTTATTATGGTATATGAAATGCAATATAGCATTAATCTTAAGCTTCATTTAACTCACAAGCTTAGATTTTTCTTTTTTCATAGCTGCATAGTAAGTGGGTTCTTAGTTGCTCGACGCAGTTGGTTGGGGATATTAAGATGGAAATTTGTAGATTATTATTAAGTAAGCTCTTTTGTTGTGGAATTCCATATTGCACTGATTTATTTGAGTATGTAAAACATAAGAAAAAATATATTTTTAAGTTCAAAAAATTTATTAAATGGTTTATTAAAAAGTCAAAATATATAAAAAAATAATACATTCATTTGGAAAATTTTTAGCAACATATTTGGGGATTCGAACCCACAACCTTTAAAAGACTAAGAAAAATTAATAAGCATTGCAGACTAAGGCACAGATTCTTTAATTGTATAAAGATAATTTGACTAAACAGCAACTTAAGCTATTATTATACAAATTTTAAAATGTGGTTTTTAAATTTTGGCCAAATACTCAGGAATATAATCAAGGGGCGTATTCAGAGAGAGGTTTTTGGTGGTCAAAACCTCTGTTTTTGGGTGAAAAAATCAATTTGCTGGGGTCTTTAAAGAAAAAAATCCGAAAACCCTCCAAACTTTTCCATCCATACAAAAAAAATGAAAATTTCTAGATACGCCCCTGTAAATAAGGAGGAGGATAGGTAAAATGGACTCAGACTCCCCCTTAAGATTGAAATTTGCATGAAAAAAATTCCAATCCCTCCTAATAATTAAAAATATATAAAACAAATATGAACTTTTCCTCCAAAAATTCCTGACTACACCTCCCTATTATATACTCTTCTTACTCCCCCCCTCCCCTCCTTGATTCTGAACCATCCATAATGAAAGACTTTTTATTGAAAATTTATAAAAAAATTCCCAAAATCAACTTTTCTTTTACACAAAAATTACTCAGTTCGATTCCCATCCCTAGCAATTAGCAACATTCTTACAATAATGCTTATGTTACTTTACACAATAACTAAAAGAAGGTTCTACATTTTTTCCTTTCATATTTGCACAACAAAAGGAGGAAAAAAAAATATTTTACAAAGCTACAAAGCTAAAAAAATTCTTCAGTACTTTTATAATCGTCTCTGCCATATTTGCATGAATCTATTGTACTATATCGCACAAAGTATATGAGCATGAAAGAAAAATCTCCTCATTGTGCTGCACATTTTAATATGCCATGTTTATTGTTATGCTAACTTTATACTTTACATTTACTTTTTTTTCCTCACTGCATATGACTTTATCATCATAAACATGAGATATAAACGTATGTATACATATGGGAATATTGTTAAAAAATTTAAATGCAGCATATTTATTTATGAGGTAGCGAAAAAGTTTCTTTTATTTAAATTTAAATTTTTTTGTGTCTTTTCTTGCAAAGCGATTTGTGCTTCAAGGATTTATTGCTGCTATTGACTTGATATGTTTATGCATAATTTTTACTCAGCTGCGCATGAAGTTCAAGGATTTAAATGAAGCCATTTCGATGACACGTTAAGAGAATGAAAATGAGTTGGACATTGTGAGATGATGAGACTATTAATCAATAATCGAATGATTGGAATGTAAAATTTGAATTTTCATGTGGTTTGTTTGCTAATGCGCATATTTGCAAGTTTGATGTTGGGATAGGGATGGAAAGTTCAAGGGATGGGAGGCTGTAAAAATTGGAATAATTGATTGAATTTTTGTTGGTTTAAAAATTGTTTTTATTTGTAACAATAGGAGGTAAAAGAGTTTTTTTTAATATGACATGATTTATGAACGACCCAAAAAAAGTTTTAAAAAAATATTCATTAATTTAATTTTTCAATCATATATCTACTTAAATTTTGGGATTTGAACCCTCACATAATACCCAAATCAAATTAAACTAATTTTTTCTGAGTTTTTCTTACAGTTTAAGTGACAGAATGCTTACATAAACCAAAGAAATTTGCATTTTTTTCTGAAAAAAATTCATTTGAAAAAGACGTTAGTAAAGAAAAATAGGAAAAAGTACTTTATTAAAAATTAAAAAAAAATAATTCATTGTTTGCTCGAATTTTTTTAAAATATATTTTAGCATAAAATTATTTGTTAAAATATTTGTTATAAAAATAAAAAAAAAATTTATAAGTGTAAAAAATGATTAAAAAATAGTATTCGATTGAATTTAAAACAAAATAAAATACAAAAAATGAACAATAACGTTGAAATAAACTCAACTTTTAATGTTGATTTTATAAATTATTAGGATTTGAACCTCTACTTCTATCCAATTTCGATAATAAAGTGTATTAACTTTTATAACAATTTAAATTTTACATGGCTAAAATACACTTTTAACCTTCATGAACTTTTTGATAATTTTTTTCCAATTCATTAAATTACTATCCTAAAAATGAATATTATAATCATCCTCAAATGCCCTCTCCCTGCAACTCTCTCCAAACAATTCAAGCTCACAAAAAAAAATTCTCCAATATTTATTTTCCTTCCATCTATTTCACAATAATTCAAAATCAAATGGCATAAATCAGGGCAAAGCCACATGAATAAAAATAATAAATATGAAGGAGGTAGAAAAAAAGCTGCATAATAGTAGCAAATAGCATATTCGAGTGACATCGAGATATCTCTATTGTCTGTCAAACTGATGTGACATAAAAGATAGAAAGAATTGTGTACACATTATTATGTAGCCATGCGAGCTTGTTGCATGGCATAAATGGACATATGGATAGAAGCGGATAAGTTTGTGTCTCTTGAATTATACATTTGGATGACTGAACATTTATGCAGATTTTTTTATGCGATGAAAAGAAAAACAGGAAATTTATGTGATTTAGCAATAACTGTAGATGACTTTTTTGTTTGTTGCTAACTTTACAGAAACGAAGTCACTTAAAAACACCAAAAACTGCCAATTTTTCGGTAATTTAATTCTCAATGAACGTGTCATCGCCTTATACAAATCTTCATGGTCTCAATTTTCATTTCTCAAAATTAATTCAATTGAATTTAATTATAATATGTTTTGTGTGAATTAATTCGTGGTTTGCTTTGTCAAAAAAATAATGCCACATCGAAAACGCATGTACGAAAATTAAAATGAGTAAAAACAATGACCAAACGAACGTGCTGATTTGTGTTGTAATTTTACACTTACATATGTCAGTCTTCGTGGATTATTGTAACGTGCGCGGCTATTATTATTTTTTTTAAATTTTGTTTTCTTCAAATAAGAGTAAATAAAAAGCAACGAACGATTTTGTAATTTTATATTTTATTATTTTTACGAACGATAGCAAAATGAATGGTATATCGTGTATAAATTCCAATAATTATAAAGCGACAACATAAGAATTAATAGCAGCAACAGAGCACATAGCCGAGTGAATACGAGAAGAAAAGGAAAATTATATTAAAAATTAAGAATTATGCTAATTTGTTTTTAATTTTCTGTTGAATTTGGTCATGTTTGGGTAATTTTTTTGGGATTTTGGAGTTCTTATTGACTAAAGTTCAGCTTGAGTAACGCTCAGCTTAACCAAAGTTCAGCTGGAGTAATGCTCAGCTTGAGTAATATTCAACTTAATTAACGCTCAGCTTTAGTAAAGCTCAGCTATACTAATAATCAGCTTAAGAGATGCTCAGCCTGTTGATCTAAATCAGCTCAGCCAAAAGAATCCACAACCAAAACCAAGTAAATATTACCCAAACATCCACTTACGCAATGCCACAAGTAAACAACAGCCAACAATTCAATTTTTTGCATCAGCATTCTTTGTACTTCTACAAAAATACACTCAAAATCACAAAACTCGCAAAAAAAACAAGTAGCAAATCGGAAATGGCAAAGCAGTGACATTTTGATGAGTAAATGAATATTGAGATCATTGACCGATAGTTTAAAAAAATATTTTCTGCTGTTTCATTTCTTCAATGACATTTAATTTTAATTTGTTATGTGTGCACAAAAAAAGATATATTTTTGGCTCCCTCGGTGACTCACATGCTGGACAGTATTTTATTTGTATTCAAATTCACATTTGTCGAGTGAATAAACGACAGATTTATAAACATATAAATTAGACTTTAAAAATTAAATAAATATATCTTTTTGGAATAGGAGACATGGGTATCGATAGATGTTAATGAGACTGAGATCGATATTTATGAGATAATGTGAACGATTGAGGTGATTAGTGAGGATTACGAGACTGAAAATGAGTGTTTACACGTGATATAGTATTTTAAAGCTGATTAAATTGATGTTGTTGAGATAATTTTTTGCTAAAAAGTCTGGCTGAGGATTAGTTAAACCAAACGTCAGTTAAGCTGTGCGTTAGTCAAGCTGAGCGTTAGTCAAGCTGAATGTCAGTTAAGCTGAAAGTTATTCAAGCTGAGCGTTAGTTACTAAAGCTGAGCATTAGCCAAGTTAAGGATCAATAAAGCTGTACGTTAGTTACGCTGAGTATTTAACAAACTGAGCAGCAGTAAAGCTGAGCGTTAGTTTTGCTGAGCATAAGTCAATCTTTGCGACAGTCAAGCTGATCATTATTAAATTTTAGTATAATCAAGCTGTGCGACATTAAAGCTGAGCGTCTGTCAAGTTGTGCACCACCCACGCTAAGCGTCTTCAAATATTTTTAAAAATTCAAAAATAAAACTTTCAGATCTAAAAACTTTTACCACATTCTAATCCATGTAGTAGAATTACACCCACTTCACAAAATTCTCTATCAAAAACTTTATTTATTCAAGAATAAAATACGATATTTTCTAGTATCAAATTTTTCCATAAAATCTCAACAAAAACCACATCGAAAATGTCACTGAACCCCCCTTCGGAGCAACACAAGCATGTCGAAAGAAATTCTTACAGTAATTATAATCAAATTTTAAACCATAAATAATATAAAACAAACATGAAAAGACGTAAATGAAAATATATATCTCATGTACTGGAATAAAAAGACATCACATAAATCTGATAAATCTCATAATAAATTCAGTATCATCAACAGCAACAACAACAATAACAAAGCCTAAGTACAGAAAGAAAAATTCCAATTCTTGAAGATGACAAGCTAATGAATTGTGTCGTCGTAGGCGCGTAAATGAAAATTTATATGGATTCATGCGATGATGAATCTCGCACCCATCTAATGATTTTTCATGAGATGACAAACTTGATGGATTATCTTTCCCACTTTCTACTCAAGCATCTTGCGAGAGAATTTAAAAAAAATTTCTCACATGTTCATAAATTCTTAATGTCGATGATGCTTCAAGATATTGGTTTTCCTACATACAACTTAACATATAGATCGAGCATAAGACCGAATGGGAATGAGTGGATTTAATGAAAGTATGTTTTCGAAGACACCAATCACTCATATAAGTGGAAATTAATCTCTAAAGATTTTCATTAACCATGTCACATTACTCATTTTTCATCTCAACTTGCTTTGAGAATTTTAACATTTTTAGCGGTGCCCGAGATGTGCATGGTGATTTGTTGCTTTTTTAGTTCGTTTTGTTTTTAAAAAATTTTTGAAATTTTTTTCTTTTTAATATTTTTTCAAAAATTTAAATTTTTTAAAAGTTTTTTCAAGTTTTATTTACAAAATTTCAAATTTTTATGTCAAAAAATTCAAATTTTTATATCAAAAAACTCAAATTTTTATGTCAAAAAATTCAAATTTTTATGTCAAAAAAATCAAATTTTTATGTCAAAAAATTCAAATTTTTATGTCAAAAAAATTCAAATTTAAGTTTATTTAAAAATTTAAATTTTTATCTCTTGAAATTCAAATTTTTGTTTCATTTATATATTTAATTTTTCAATGTTTTTTAAATAAAGAAATTGAAAAGAAATAATTATAAATTTAGCAACGAATTAAAAAATTAACATTTTTTTAAAAAATTCAAAATTAAGTTTCGAATATTAAAAAACTGAATTTTTTATTTACAAAAGTCACAACAGAATAATTTTTAAAAATTTAATATAATAATTTTTAAATATGCTTCCCGGTACTCATCTCCTAATTTTCACATCTTCTCTGAAAAACAAAAAAAAACTTAAACATCACAGTCAAGAGGGAATCGAAATTACTTGACATGCATGTGTGTGGCTCAGAAAACCAAAACTAATAGAAATAGAGAGAAAAGAAATTTATAAATAATTACACAATACACAAACTAATGAATGTAATTAAACATACTTATTGGAAGAAGGGGAAGAAGACAGCATCAGATGGAATAAATGAAAGATGAACGGAGATCGACTTTGATGAGCCTTAATAAAGAAATTTATTTTAACTTAGGATTATTAATCAAAATTAATTAGAAAAGTATGGAGTAGAAATTTTGATGGCGTGGAATGGAAAATTTATTAAAAATCCTTTAAAAAGTTTTGCAAAAATAAAAAAAGAATAGATTACAATAGAAATAATAAAATGCACACTTTTAAAGGAATTTTTTCATTACAGGATTCGAACCTTTGACTTTTGAAATTTTTCTGTTAATTTCATATAAATTATAAATTAATTTTATTTTAAAGCTGCAAAATTTATATTTAAATCGCCCAATTAAATTAAAAAAAATTTTTTCAATAGCTAATAGTAATTTAAATCATATTATTCAAAAATACGACAAAATTCACTTCAATTTGTATGAAAAAAAAACTTTCCGCACCAAATGTCAAAGAAATTCCCCCAGATTATAAAATATGAATTTTCATAAACCATTAAACCCATAAATTCATTTATTATTTGATATGCTTGTCGTCATTTTTCTCCATCAACTAAAAAAATTCCCGAAAAAAAATTTCCTAATGTGAAAAATTCTTTTCCATTTAAATCTTCTCAAGATTATGAGAGAAAAAAAGTCGTCTTTCATTTCATTTGTTATTTTGAATGCTGTCTTATTACTTCACATCCAAATAGAAGCAATAAGCTAAGAAGTGAAAGAGTCATGAGATGTGTAAAGTGAAGAATGTTGATATGATATGCTCGTCATCTCTTTTCATTTTCCACCGCATTATATGATCTTTTAGTTTTCTTCTTTATTTTGTGTCGCTCTCATCTCGGTTTTTTTGGGTGAAGAATGAAAGAAGTGTGTGACATTCCATTCGCTATAAGCCAGCTCAAAATTTTTTCTCAACATCTGGCATGCAGACAAATTAGAGATTCCTCAAAACATTAATTTTTTTATTTTCATCGTTGACATTTTGTTATAAAAAAGAAATTGGAATTAGATGTGGATGATGTGAGGGATATTTGGAGGTATGGGGGGGTCATCCGTATTTTTTGGGCCCATCTATTAGAATTGAGCTGGTTTGAGTCAGGTCTACTTGATCTGAGCTAGTACGAGTCACATCTACATGACTTGAGCAAATTTTAGTTCCATCTACTAGATTAGAGCTAGTTCTAGTCCTATTTACTATATTTAAGATGATACAAGTGAATTCTGCTAGGTTTATCCACAAAATACACCAAAAAATCTCACAAAATTATGGCAAAAGTAGAAGAATAAATTCTTTATGCTGTCGCTAAAATATCATTCACTGATGATAATTTTCAAGTAACTTCACTGTCACAATATTTTTTCATCATCATCTCATCCACATTGAGCAATAAAAATTACTTTTTCGAAATAAAATTCCTCACCACATGTGGAATATTTTTCTCTCTCCCAAACTATCGCGATTAAATGCGCAAGAATCAACTCTCGCTGCTACTGACGATGACAGGAGTCAGAATTAATGAAATAAATATAAAAAAATTTGTAGTAGCTGTATGGCATGCATGTCCCTGACAAGACGAGCGTAAATAATTGTAAGATATATAGATGCTCTGTGCACTATATCCACATTCATATTGTACCCGTGAGGAAGGAATAAAAAAATTTATGGCATTTTGACAAAAAAAATTATTATTTTCTCTCCAACAACAGCGAATTTCATAAACAACGAGAATATTTTTCCGTTGGCAAGGGAAAGCACGTAGGCAGTGGTGCAGCAAGGGGAGGTAACTGGAATATTTCATGTAGAAAGGATACCAATTTTAGAATCAAAACTGAACTGCAAGCACAATTTTTTGATCTGATTTCAGTCCCCCAACATCCTAGCTACGCCACTGCATACAAACAAAATGAAATGATATTCATGCGTGAGAATGTGCACTTGAAATGGACACACAGAGGAAAAATGTATAAAAAATAACTTAAAATGATTCATTGGGAAAATTTTTGCCTCGTTTTTCATACTTTTTATTCGTTCCTGTTGTTATGTACAATTTTGTGTATATTGTGGATATATACTCACAAAAAAAGCAAAATTTATTATAATTGAGTCACATACAGCAGAAAAAAAAAGCTTGAGTGGAAAATGAAATAAATATTAAATTAATTAATTTATTTTGCGATATCACGTACAGGCAATGTAAAAATATTTAATGTAAATGGAATTTAAATGAAATGCAATTAAATTATTTTGTGAACTGGTTGAAGCTATTTGCTGTGATTATTTTTGGAATTTTAAATTGAAAACTTTTATGGATTGGGTTTGGAAATTGATGATATTTGATGGATTGATACTAGTTTTGATACACTTTAGGGAAGGTTGGAGGATAAGGTGTAATAAAACATCGATCAACTGAGTCTCTTGTCGCTAAAAATCCTAACACTTAAAATGTAACTCCCAAATCCATTAAACCTCTGGAAGTTGCCATTTTGATTCTCAAAAAAGCTGACTTGAATCAAAAATTTCAAAAAAATTCTAAAAAAATTCAAAAAGTTCTTAAAAAATTAAAAAAATTAAAAAAAAATTTACAGTTAAAAAATCAAAAAAAATTTTAAAAAAATCTAAAAGAAATTATCTCAAAAAAAGTTTAAATTTTTTTTAAAAATTAATAACATTCTTAAAAACCTAAAAAAATCAAAAAATTCTAAAAACATTTTTTAAAAATCTTAAAACAGTTTAAAAATTTATAAAGAATTTAAAACTTTAAAATTCTTAAAAAATCTCATCCAAACCAAAGAAATTAAATTTAATAATCTTCATGCAACACAGCGACAGATGATGAATGTTCTTAATGACATTTTTGGGTTGGAAAATGTGCACATTTTCGAGAATATGTATTAAAATTATTTCATATTAATGACATGTGAATGTAATTACGAAGATGAGTATTTCTCGGATTATTTTAATGAGTTTGTAGATTAATGTGCAGTTATTTTAATTACTGTTATGATTTTTTAAGTTCTTGTTAGGAAAATTCACAATTTAACTTAAAAAACACAAATTTTCCCACAATATTCTGTCAAAAACTCCACAAAAAGACATCCAACATCAAACAGACTGTCAACCAGACCTAAAATGCTAAACGATACATCAAATTAAAATTTCCCAATTTGTTGACATACGACAAGCATACTAAACAGTCACCGTAGGAAATATCAACAGAATAAATCGAAAAAAGACACAACTTTTTCTTGAAAGGGAAAAACCCAAAAAAAAGAAAAATTTCCATTCTTCACTGTGAAAATATGTCGGTGATTTTCCTATGTCAAAATGAAAAATTTTTGTTTGCGACTTAAAAAAATCTATCATTTATTCATTATGAGAAAAAAGAAATCAAAAGCACATTTTTGAACACTTGTCGCTTGGGGGTTTGTGTAAATATTGGAAAATTATTGGAAGGAAAAAAGTTTATAATTCGCGAAAATATTTATTGAGGCAATCAAGAAGGGGTTCTGTGAGTTTTGTGGTGTGGTTGGAGATGAAGCTATTGATAATGATATCAGTTTCGTGCCATTTTGTGGCGTTGCCTCAAAATTTAAAGAAATTTTTTATGAAATTTAAAAGTTGTGAAAAAAATTTAAAATGTTTACGAAAAATTAAACTTTTCTTATAAAACCCCAAAAAATCAACATCAACAATATCAAATTCCATAATCAGCATCTTTGATCAATATTTTTTCCCACTCCACAAGTCAATCATACCCTGCAGAAAAAATAAAAATCAACATTTACTTCTCAATATTTTTCTCCCTTCATTATTTGAACATAATTTACGTTCATCAGCATTTAAATAAGTAGCAAATGGAGTAGACATTAAAGCACTTTAAAATCGCTCAATTTTTTCATATTTTCTTGAAATTCGAAACCAAAGAAAAACTCCCTAAAGGGCTCATTGTGCTCTCAAATTTATTTGACAAACAAACAAACTCAAAACAAGTTTTTTTTCTCTGTGGCTTAAAACGTAGCAATTTGTGATTTATTAAAATTTTATGCTTGTATGGATAATTACGAATTCCGCCTTCTACTTTGTAGATATCCCTTTCTAAAAAAATGGAATTGTGTGTACGGGTGAGCAGGAACTGCCGCAATTATTTTCTTCCACACCTTCGGGTAGAAAGGTGCAAATGGGAAGGCGGAAAAATGAAGGTTGTTTGGTGCGTTGTTTGGCTGACTGGCTGTGGTTTGAGTCTTGATTTTTTTTCTCAAAAATTTGGTCCTCTGGGTAAATTTTGAATCAACTTAGTAAATTTTGGGGGAAAATTTGGTCATCTCGGTAATTATTTAGTCATGTGGGTAAGAAATTTAATCATTTAAGGTGAAAATTTAGTCATCTTGGTAAAAAATTCAGTTAATTATGTAAAAAAAATCAGTCATCTTGGTAAAATTTGGGTCAATTTGAGTAAAAATTTAATCATCTAAGTAAAATTTTAGTTATCTGGGTAAAATTTAGTCATCTAGGTTATCTTTTGTCTTCTTGTTTTAACTTTTTGTCATCTAGGCAGAAAATATGCCATCTTAGATAGTATTTCAATCATTCTGGTGAAAATTTGATCATCTCGGTAATATATCATTCTTCCAGTCAAATATTTCTTCTCATTCCAATTTCTTTGTTTATTTTCCATAAAATTTTTTTTTTTCAAACCCAACCAGAAATTCCTTAATTCACACCCCAATCATTCAATCTCGGTCAATAATGTCATGCAATTATGACTACAAATTCCATTTACATAATATTCTTTGTTCTCGAACTGTAAACACCCAACACTTCATGTTTCTTATGCATTCACACCATAAAAATTTCATATTTCACAAACATACTTCTGGTTGAGTCATCGAATTGGTCATTAAAATACTTTACTCAAAAAAATGTAGTTTTTAAAAGAAATCACTGCGGCGGCAATGATGACGGTGCCAGACCCATTTTTTTTTCGATAATTTTGTTTTTTTCATTTCACTCACACACAGTGCTTAAATTTTATTTGACTAGACTTGATTTACTAAAAAATAATAATATGCTACTAGACAATTTTTATCGTACATACGCGCCTCTTTCTCGCATTTCTCGTATGTGGAAAAATTGCTGTAGACAGTGAAATATTTATGAGATTTTTATATACACACTGACTAGCTGTATTTACATACACAAAAAGATATTCGCCCTCACTTTAAATTAATATAGCTGAAGAAATGAAGAAGAAGTAGGAAAAAGAATTTCTATTGATAAAATGTGGTTTTTTGAATTTCTCACTTCACACACGCACTTAAAATTCTTTTTTATGAGGCTAGAAAGAAGCAAAAGAAATAAAAATGAAATTAAATGATCGCTCTATGATGCGATCCTCAATATGTCAATGATATCCGAGTCGTGTTACGGGTTTCTGAAAGTAAATAGTGTAGGTGATGTTGCGGTTAACTGGTAGGTAGACTGAGAGACTGCTTAGAAGTGAAATAGATAAAATGTGATAGAATATGGAATTGAATATCGAGGAGGAAGTTCGTGAACTGTTTTGAATGAGATTTTGGAATTTTCTTTCTGCTGTGGGAATTTTTAGAATCTCTTTTTTTTTAAAAAGTCTGAGAAGTTTCTTTTGCAGTTTGAATTTCAATGAGATTATTGATTTTATTGGATATTGGTGATGGGGTTAAAGACATTTGGTTGAATTGAAATCATCTTGTTCATGTTGTTTCACGGAATGAATGATAAATTTGTTAAATTTTTATCAGGGCACCATACCCTAGGTAGGGGTAGGGTATGGTACCATTGGTAGGGTACCCAGATAAAAATTTAATAAATTCATCATTCATTTCATAAAACAACATGAACAAGATGATTTCAATTCAACCATATGCCTTTTAACGGTACCCTACCCAGTGTACCCTAGGTGAATGGTTGGTATATGGTTGGGTACTCCAGGTAGACCTAGAAACCGTCCCCAGAATTGATCGAATTTGAGCAAAACTAAGCAAATTAAACATTCTATTTCTATAATCCGACATAAAGCTACTTCAATTCATCAATTATGCCTACATTAAATCCCATAACCGACTAAATACCTTCCAATTAGCCTAATTCCATCCAATCAAACATAAAAATAATAAATCCTAATTACGCCTCAACAAAACCAATCACCAACATTTCACAGAAATTATTATAAAATTTCTCATTAAAATAATCTTTCTCCACTACCATTTTTCTTCCTTATAATAACAAGAAACGGGCCGTAAGGCTTCTCATGTCTTTTGTGCATAATTTAAATTAATTGAGTGCGAGGTAACCAGTTGAATGGCTATGAATATGCATTCATATATGTGCATACATAGTTAAGATAAACTGTGTAACATCTATTTTCATTTTTATGTGCGACTTTTATGAATTTGAATTTAATTTTGTTTTTGTATAGCTATAAGGCATGGAGAGAAATGAAATTGATGAAAAATTGTGTTGCACGGTGGTGAATAAATCAAGTCAGGAGGTCGGTATTATTTATATTATTTTGTTGCAATTGGAAGTATGAGAAATTTTAGTATAATAGAAAAAAAGTCTCAAGTTGGACATGACTATGTTCATTAAACCCTTCAATCAACGCCATTTGAATATACAATGTCTCATAAGTCTTTCCTTATCTTCCTACCACTTACAATGTTGCATAGCAATGAAAATAATTCTTAATCCGCCTTCAATGTCCATCACATGTCATACATATCTGTATGCTTATAGCACACAATAAGTCACATCAACGTCATCGCGCCACAGAATTGAGAGTCTTTTTCCCAATCCCAATTAAAGTAATCACATAGCGAGAATTTCATTTTAATGTAATATTTTTTTATATATGCACTTAAAGGCATACAATACTATTTTATGGAAATAATCATACAAATAAAGTGAGGCGTGTCACGGATTTGTAATAATGCGAAACTCGAAAAATGTATGTAAATAATTTATTTGTTATAGTTTATTAAAATATGAGTCAAATGAGGAAGAAAATGTTGGAAAAGTTGCAAAGAAAATTTAATTAAATGACTAATTGGGGATTAAATCATAAAAGTAAGTTGTTGTCATTAGAAGTGCCTCCAGTGATGTCCGGACTTTACTGAAGATACCTTCAAAGTGGTGTCTTGCCAATTCACATCAAACTCTCCACAAGTCAATAAAATGGTCAAAATAAATCTAAAAAAAATTGAACCTTAATGTAATTTTCTCTCACTCCATAACTCACATAACCAATAGCCAATAATCATCTAAGAAACTAAATCCCTTTCTCTACCTTCATTATCATTATTGCATAAATTTTATGCTTTCAACATAAATACATATCCACATATATTGTACGAATTGATGATGAATGAGTTGAATAAATAAATGATATATTGAAATATTTATTGGAAAATCGTGTGTATAATAACACTTAACCGTAGAAACTGTATTCGAGTCGATGAGAAATGAGAAGGGAAAGGAAAAATAATTTCAATCAATGGACAAGCCTTCAAGTTAAATCTCATAAATTTCAAGTAGAAAAGTTATTTTTTTTTCTTCAAAATGTGTCTATAATAGCACAACATGCATGGATATATGCGTTCAAGTTGAAAGGTTAGAAGGGTAAAATTATTGTTTTCCTATATTTCAACCTACTTTAAATGTCTAATAATGCTCAAACTATGCCCCGTGCTTTACCGTAAAATTTATTGCATCAACAGAATGAACAATGAATGAAATCTTTCACTCCATAAATTATCTGCTCGCTTGAGTATGTTGATGGTGTACCAGGCTGTATATAACTGGGTGTGTGGCAATAATTCTCTGTCACTGACTCGGTTTGTGACTTTAAAAGCAGTTTTGAGAATGAATTTTGACGAAAAATACTTAAATTTGAAAATTATGGATGCTTTCCAGAGTACCCTACCTACCCTATCCACGGATGCCCTTAGGATACCCCTAGGATGTCCCCTAGCGTTCTACATACCGTACCCTATGATATTCTAGGATACCCCTATCTATCCTAATCCTACCCTCCACCTAGAGTACATCTAAGCCACAAAAGTCAATAAAATTATGAAAATCCACCTTTAAGCCTTTGCATCTCGGGCTTAACCATTTCAAGATTGAAAATTTGTGGCTTTAAAATTGAACATTTTTCATCATTCCTTTTCTTTTTCTCGTAAAACACAATAAAGCAGACGTGACTACATAAATTGTACAAATCTATTGACGGGGCGGTAATTTATGAAGTTTCTCAAATGACTTATGGCATTTGAAAACCTTTTCACTTGAAAATGTATCATCAATATTATGTGACACATTGTTTATTTAAAATTGAATTAAAAACTGGCTTATTGACATTTTCAAGGAATTTATATGAAGCTTGGAGTTTGTAGTTAATAGGATTATTGAACTGTTTGTCTAATTGCTTCAACTTATAAACTTATGAAGAAAATAGGATTCAAATTTCAAAATTTTAATGATATTAAGATGAATATGAGACATCTTACATTGTAGGTGAAGGAATTTTGAAATATAATGAAGAAATGTCGTCATTGCGTGCCTTGAGTTGATGAATTTGATTTTTGAGGTTATGGCAGGTTTGTAATCAGGGTGATCAGGACCCCCTTCACGTATGTAGTCCTACAAAGTTAAGATTGGGCAGATATAGTAAATTTTGGTCAATTCTCCAATTTTCAGCAAATTTTCCAACATCCAGTAAATTCAGAACTAAAAAAATTAAATCTGTAGTCCCCCCTTCCACCCATCAATTCCATTCCTCACAAAACGATGCGTAAATAAAATAAAACAACAAATTAAAGTAACGAGAGTAAGGAATATGAAACATTTCTTCCATCTCATGCCACACAAATGTGAAATATTTGGCAGCTCCTTTGACTCTCATTAAACTTGATTAATTAAGTCAAAAATGTGTTTTCTAAAATTTAATTATAAGTATTTTAAATCTTGAACCACATGCACGCTTTTGTTTTTGTGGTTTTACAGTTTGATATTTATTGAAAATAGTTTTTGAAATGTGGAAATGTTTTTCGTAAAAGATTTTAATGCCAAGGTCGGAAAATTTGAAGATTTAGTCAGAAATTTCAATAATTTGATACAGAAAAATATTAATTAAAAAATCAAAATAATTTAAATTTGCCAATTAATTCTCAATTTATTCCTCATAATTTACATCAATTTTAGCCACATTAAAAACTCAAAGCCTGTCAATTAAAATTTTCCATAAATTTTCATCCATTAAAATTACTCAAAAAAATTAATTCAACTAACTGGAAATAACATTGTAGGTAATTAATAGAGAAACAAGAATTCTCATTCGTAATAAATTAAGTGTCGCTTCGCCTCCTTCAAAATATTTTTTCCTCGATGTTAAAAAAATTCCAAAGTAGAAAGAAAAATTTTCTTCAGACTTAGTAGAGATTTATGATGGAAATAAATTATTACAAAATATTATCTTAGTTTTGTGTGTGTAAAATGTAGATGTGAATACTTCAGGCATCATAAGACATTCCTCCGTTAAGCTTGTAGATTAATATGCAAGAATTAACAATTAAAATAATTTCTCTAAATATTAAGATCGCCCGTCGTGCCACGGGATAGAAAATAATGGAAATGTTTTGAAAACAAATATAAAAAATCTTAAATTTTTCAACTTAATATTTTAAAATAGTTTTTAGCGCATTTTTGAAACTTGTTTTAAAAAGGTAGCTTAATAATGCACTTTGTTCGGCTGGCTGTTCGGCTGTTCGGCTGGCTGTGAATCGAGATAGAAGCAACCAGACATCGTAGAGAGCTCTGGTTTTTTGCATTAGCTCAGTGCCATCGAGTTATTGGCGTATCGATTAGTTTGAAAGCTCAAAACCATCTCTAAATACTATAATTAATGATTTTTTGTTTTCAATACAATAGAGCCAACTTCAAGTGGGATAATTTCAAACCAATTTCAAATATATTTTGACCGTTAGAAAATTCAAATTTCAAAAAACCGTTAAATGACAAACCATTTTATTATATGAAAATTCACCGCAAAATTGCTAATTATACTATAATTAATGATTTTCAAGTGCAATTACGCGGGAAATTTTCAAATATATTTTGACCGTTAGAAAATTTGAATTTCAAAAAACCGTTAAATGTCAAACCATTTTATTATACGAAAATTAACCGCAAAATTGTTAATTATACTATAATTATTGATTTTCAAGTGTATTTACGCGGGAAATTTTCAAATATATTTTGACCGTTAGAAAATTTGAATGTCAAAAAACCGTTATCGAGCCGTCGAATTTATTTAAGTCACAAAATATTCATGATTGACTTATTTGATACGAAGTACTTTGCTAATCAAATACTGATCGCTAACACAAAAATGCGCTGAAGTCACTCGATCTATAACACGAGGACTTTCTTTAAATTTTTTTAATGAAAATTTTATATAATTTTTTTTTAAAAAAATTGAATTAGTCTCGTTATTACTTGCAGAATGCCATTAAAATTCCACAAAATATATTTTTTAAAATGGTCAACAGAGACAAAACTATAAAAATTAAAAAAAATTTAAAAAATTAAAAATAATATTTTTTTTAAGTTTTGAAATAATTCTAATTCTCCCTCCAAAATGACCCCCCTCCCCATTCAACTCCACACCTGTCGCCACAAAAACTACTCAATCGGAATGACTGCACATGCAGCACAAACAGCAAGCAAATGTTGTTATGTAATACGCAATTTAATTAACTTTTATTACTATTCATAATTGCATAGTTAATGGAGTGAGATAATTCAGAATGCAAATGAGAATGACAACGACAAGTGTCTTTCATTGTCTCTATCTGGTTAAAAAAATATTAAATTAAATTCACATTGTGTCGTTGTAATGCAAAAAAATGCAAATGATAAGTTTTGTCGCTAATTTTTTAGGGTTGGGCAAATATACGTATATATACGTATATATACGTATATCAAAGAACAAAATATACGTATATATACGTATACGTATACGTATATGGATTTTTCAAAACGCAAAAAGTACGTTATTAATTTGCTAAAAAATGTGTTAAGATGCTGAAATTTGGACTCTAAAAGGTTAAATAGAGTCACTTAAGGATCCATTAAGCATTTTAAAAGTGTTTAAGCAAGAATTTAATTCAAATTTGAGAAATTTTTGCAAAAATTAATTTTTCTTTGTTTACAAATTATGAGCAAAATTTGAAATTTTTTTGGCCGTTACAAAAATTTTGTAAAAGAGAAAATGAAAGCATTTAGACAATAATTTATAGCTAGGAATGACAATTGAGCACTGTTAATGAACAACAAGTGCATATTTTGTCTTAAAATATTGAGAAAATTTAATTTTGATAAGCTACGATATGTAACGGAAAAAATTTGAAAAATGAATATACGTATAAATATACGTATATATACGTATAAAATATACGTATATTTATATACGTATATATACGTATACGATTCTGCCCAACCCTATAATTTTTATTGAGCTTGAATTAAGTGTTTGGAAATTATTAGATTTTTTGAGCGTGTTTTGTAAAGAAACTTAAAAATTTTGAAAAAAAAATTTATGTTAATTAAAATTTAAAAAAAAAATTGAAAAGTTTAAAAATTAAAAAGTTAATAAAAAAATTAAAAAGTTTTAAATTTTTTTAAAAATAAAAATTTAAAAATTATAAAATTAAAAAAGTAAAAAAATAAAATTTAAAACAGTTTTAAAAAAATTAATATTTTTTAAAAAATAAAATTACAAAGCAAAATAACCTCATCAAACTTAAACACAACACTATGGGAAAAAATTGAAAAAAAGCGGCCATCCACTTTTTTTTAGCAATGTTTCAAATATCCATTTCAAAGAGATTTTTTCTTGTAGAGGACATAAAAGTAGACTTGTATGCCAAATTTTAGGTCATTTGGTGCTAGTTCCGTGATTCTAGGGTGGTTTGAAGTTGAAAAGGGATGAAAAATCTGATTTTTTCATCCCATCTTTGAACTGGGAATTCTCTACAACGGTTAAAGATATCAAAAAATGGGTTTCAGTTCCAAATAGTGCTATATAAGAGCTTTATTTTGATGCCCTACAAAGTTTATAACTTTGTAGTTTTGGTACCGGTGTACTAGGAAATGCCTGAAAATCATAGGAAAAATATCTTCAAACATGCCGCAACTATCTTAGATGGCCGAATTCCCAGTAGTATTTTTTTACCCTAGTATAGTCCATAACTTCTAGTTTTCAAAACTATATGCACATTTGCTCAACTCGTCGTACTTTTTAAGTTATGGCGATTTTAGTGAGTCGATCTATATATGGCTAAAAACTAACTTTTCTTAGAAAAAAATGAGAAATATGAAAATAAATATGTTTTTTGATGTTTTTAATTAATTTATGCTGTTTTAAGATGAACTGTGAAGAAATTTCTTCAAAAAGTTCAAAATTTACCGAGATATGGGGTACATTTGCTCTCTGACGACTTGACCCTTTTTCACCTCACTCAAACTGCTGTAACTTTTACAAGATGTAATATTTTTTAATTTTGTTTTCTGATTTGTTTAGCTCAGATCAGTACCTTTCTAATGATAACTAATACTTGATAGTTTAGCATAGTCTTGTTCATGAATTCGGACCTTGTTTGTGACCGATCCCAAACTAGTAAAAATCTCAAAAACATCATTTCTTGATATACTATTTAAAAGCATATTCAGACGTTGTATTTGGATTTTTTATATTTAATTATCATAACTATGACTCCTAAAACTCAAATTTTGGGTTTTTGAAATTTTCTGCTACCTATGGATAGTCTCTTGATAGCCTCCAAAGATGTATCCTAGTAGCCTCTATTTGGATCAACAAATCTTGTAACTGAATTTATTTTACTGACTTTTATCGATTATTTTATGATATTTATGCATATTAAAGGCAAAATACACATGCTTTTGGTAGAATTAATTGAAAATTTGAGATTTTTGGCAATTTGGTTCGAGATTGGCATGCGTCGGTCACATTCAATACACTCCCATGGCCACAATAAGTAAGTTATATACAAGTATTATATATTTTTGTAAAGCTATTGATATAAGCTAGAAATTTAAGAAAACAGAAATAAAAGAAATTGCTTCTATAAAAAGTTATAGTGGTTTAAGTAGTCTCAAAAAGCACCAAGTCGGTAACCATCATAGACAAAAATACAAAATTTAGAATCTAAATGAAATTTCTTAAGTATAAAGGATAGAAAGTATTTATAAGTCATATAGGAACTTAAAAAATGTATAAAAAATCAAAATATGCATAAAATCTTTAAAAAAGCCCTTTTTTGTCTATGATGGTTACCGACTTGGTGCTTTTTGAGACTACTTAAACCACTATAACTTTTTATAGAAGCAATTTCTTTTATTTCTGTTTTCTTAAATTTCTAGCTTATATCAATAGCTTTACAAAAATATATAATACTTGTATATAACTTACTTATTGTGGCCATGGGAGTGTATTGAATGTGACCGACGCATGCCAATCTCGAACCAAATTGCCAAAAATCTCAAATTTTCAATTAATTCTACCAAAAGCATGTGTATTTTGCCTTTAATATGCATAAATATCATAAAATAATCGATAAAAGTCAGTAAAATAAATTCAGTTACAAGATTTGTTGATCCAAATAGAGGCTACTAGGATACATCTTTGGAGGCTATCAAGAGACTATCCATAGGTAGCAGAAAATTTCAAAAACCCAAAATTTGAGTTTTAGGAGTCATAGTTATGATAATTAAATATAAAAAATCCAAATACAACGTCTGAATATGCTTTTAAATAGTATATCAAGAAATGATGTTTTTGAGATTTTTACTAGTTTGGGATCGGTCACAAACAAGGTCCGAATTCATGAACAAGACTATGCTAAACTATCAAGTATTAGTTATCATTAGAAAGGTACTGATCTGAGCTAAACAAATCAGAAAACAAAATTAAAAAATATTACATCTTGTAAAAGTTACAGCAGTTTGAGTGAGGTGAAAAAGGGTCAAGTCGTCAGAGAGCAAATGTACCCCATATCTCGGTAAATTTTGAACTTTTTGAAGAAATTTCTTCACAGTTCATCTTAAAACAGCATAAATTAATTAAAAACATCAAAAAACATATTTATTTTCATATTTCTCATTTTTTTCTAAGAAAAGTTAGTTTTTAGCCATATATAGATCGACTCACTAAAATCGCCATAACTTAAAAAGTACGACGAGTTGAGCAAATGTGCATATAGTTTTGAAAACTAGAAGTTATGGACTATACTAGGGTAAAAAAATACTACTGGGAATTCGGCCATCTAAGATAGTTGCGGCATGTTTGAAGATATTTTTCCTATGATTTTCAGGCATTTCCTAGTACACCGGTACCAAAACTACAAAGTTATAAACTTTGTAGGGCATCAAAATAAAGCTCTTATATAGCACTATTTGGAACTGAAACCCATTTTTTGATATCTTTAACCGTTGTAGAGAATTCCCAGTTCAAAGATGGGATGAAAAAATCAGATTTTTCATCCCTTTTCAACTTCAAACCACCCTAGAATCACGGAACTAGCACCAAATGACCTAAAATTTGGCATACAAGTCTACTTTTATGTCCTCTACAAGAAAAAATCTCTTTGAAATGGATATTTGAAACATTGCTAAAAAAAAGTGGATGGCCGCTTTTTTTCAATTTTTTCCCATAGTGCACAATCCAAAATCACTCAACTCACAATGCAGTTCCAATGTGCATACACAGCCATGAATGCTAATTTTCACTCAATTCAATTTTATTACTTAACGGAGCGATGTAATAATAATAATATGACTGCAAAATAGATATGCACACAAGAGAACACGAGAGATACAGCAAGTGAGAGAAGAATCAGACATGAGCTAGAGCTGCTAATAAAAACAGGAAATGAGCACAGCTAATCTAAGATTAGAAGCGCGAGCGAACGAGAACTTTTTTTTATTTTATTTCTTCAATCGATATAAAAATAAATGTATGCTGTAAATTATTGAAGCACATTGCATACTTGAAGATGATGTTGCTTTTGGACAGCGTATTCCAATCACTTGCTGTAGTATATTCTGAGATTATTAAAAAATATACATGTGGAATGAAACGGGTTAACAACTTCTCAATTTCTTCATTCTATAACATTATTAATGATTATTTTTATTATTATTATGATCGTAAAGACATAAACAAGAGTCTGAGATGGCTGGGGAGAGAGATGGGTGCATTTATTGTTTATTAGATGAAAAATTATTCTCGTCTGCAGAGTTGGGGGCTACAATGTGAAATTTAATTTTTCTAATATTTTTTTTAAAAAACTATTTTTTATTTTTAAAATTTTTATTTTTTATTTTTGAAATTTAAAAAATTTATTATTATTAGTTTTTTAAAAAAATTTATTAAATATATTATTATTTAATATTTAACAATATTATTTAATTTTTTTAAAAACTTAACTTTAAATGTTTTTAATTAATTTTAGTTTTTTAAAGTTATTTTAAATTTAAAAAAATTATTATATTTATTTTTTTTTAATTTTTATTTTTCAGACTTTGAAATAATTTTTAACTTTTCAAATATAATTTTTGTAAAGTTCTTCAAATTTTTGACATTTATTTCAAACATTCTAATTTAAAATTTGATTAAATATTTTAATAGAATTATTTTTGAATATATGCGTAAAATTTCAAACCCACTTCTGCCCGCATCCACAAGACATCATTAACTTCAATCCAATTCAATCCGACTCAAAGCAACTCCAACAAAAAAAAATATGCAAGAATATGAAAAGATTTATAAAATAAAGCAGAGCAAGCTAATTCCTTCATCTATAAGTCTATAATAATCCATAATTTATGCTCAACAGCTGGTGAAACATACATGGGGCTAAAAGAAAACTAATAAAGTCAATAATTATATTTTTTTATTATCATCATTTTCATTGAACGCATGCATATATGGATATAGATATTCATAATTGCTTTCTTATATTTTTGTGTGTGTATTTTTTGGATTATTCTGGACGTAAATGTGTTGCTTCTAGAGAGCTCCCTTGGGATGACTTTTCGGATTGTATTGAATTTTTGGTTGGAACCATTGGAATTTTTTTGGAAAAGATTCAAGAAATCTCCAAAGAGGGTTCGATTAAAACTTAGTACCTCTCTGTTCGCACCCTTGGAATTAATTGAAAGTTTGTTACTAAAGATGGAAAAATGCAGAATCCATTTTATGAATTTTAAATACCCGATGACATAGAGAATTATTGAGAATATAAAAAACCAGAATATACAAGTTAATGGTTCAAATCCTAGATTTAAACGAAAAGTTTCTTCTTCCATGTTGGCTCTTTTTTGCTTCAATATCACATTTTTATATATTTTTTTTAAATTCAAAACTAATTTTTTTAAATAAAAAACTGAAAAATTCTAACAAAATAAACCTAAAACATCAACTTCTCATCTAAATATATTCAACATATAGCAACAGTCAATTAAAAAAGGGTTGGTAAGCTTCTAAAATTGTTTCCTTTACTTCCCATTCCGGAACCAACATTATAAACAACTCTTTATGGGGATTTTTTTTTTCACTTTTGCGTCTTAAATGTGTAAATGAACATTTATCGAAAATTATAGAAATAAAAATCCATTTTAATGTCCAATATTGATGATGATGTTTGAATAGCAATTTATGATAATAAAATATTAATGTGAATCATAAAAAAAAGTCGTGTGGAGGTTGAAATTTTGGAGGAAATAATTATAGAAATTAATAATTTTTTTTGGGAGGCAAAAGTGAAATTGAAAAGTTAATTGTTGTGGTTAATGTAGTAAAAAACCTGTGGGTTGATGGGTCGAGAGTATAATTTAGAATGACTATGAGTGATGAGTTTTATGTTCTAAATTGAGATTCTCTACAAAACTAATTAAAAAACTTCATTAGTATAATATTTTTGAAAAGATTAAGGGGAGGATGCAGAAGATAATAAAATTTTTAGTGGTTATCGACAATGAAATTTGAGCTAAAATTCTTTCATAATTATCCAAAAGCTGATTATATTCTCACATTGAGATAGCAAAAATTGCATCATAAAAATTCTAGCAAAATTACTTTTTTCACTCAGCAAAAATGAAGTTAATTAAAAATTCCCCAAAAGATTCCATTTATCCAAAAAGATCAAGACAGAACAAGAAAAATAAAGTCATAAAATCATGTACAGTTGCCTTAATAATACTCGAAGCTCAATATCTTGGCAAGTACATCATGCATATATACTTCACAATGTACATTAATCAAAATTAATCAAACTTCAATCTTCTTATCATGCAATTCCTCATCTTTTAACATGATTTTATGAACATTCAGAGTTACAAGTTTCTGTTGCCTTTAGGATAATTTTGTCAGGAATCTGAGGTGTTGGTTGCTTTTGAAATATCCAAAAAGTATTGGAGAAATTCAGGATTGCAGCTCCTCTTCTGCTAACGCAAGAATTCAATTTTCTAGAATTTTTTGACAAAAAAATCCAAAACTATAAATTCTTCTGTTCATAAAATATTTTATTTTCTTGAAAAAATCTACGATTTTTTTTAAAAAAAATATCCAAAAATTTAATTTATTTCTTTCAAAATTAGATTATTTGTGAACATAGTAAAAAAAAGTTCGATTTAACAGTATTTTAGGAATAAGAATTTGAAATTTTGGTTAGGATTTGAACCTTTTGTGTATTATTTTAAGTACAATTTAAAATCTTACTTTTTACTTTTGAGCTATTTTAGCTGTTTATAATTATGAATATTTTTAGCAGAGAGCTCATTTTAAATTACTGAAATATCCTTATAAATGTTAATTTTAAGAGTTTGTTCATAAATGACGTCGAATATTTAGGGGAGTCTAAAGGCTTTCACATTCAACACAAGGAATTTTTTTATATGAAAATTTTGTGACAAAGTGAGGAGAGGGTCTGAAAATTCCATCTTTTGTTGGAAGTCATTTGTGAACAGTCTTAATGCTTAAATAAAATATAACTACTAGTTACAATTTTTTGCAAAAAAAAATATGGAGAAATTTCGAATTTGCAAATTTTATTATGATAAAATTCAGGATTTAAACCTTGGTTTTTAATGATAATACTCTATATTATTTCACAACTGTGCACACTCTTATATACAAATGTAGTAAATTGATTTATATTTATTACATGAGTAAATTTAGTATTTAAACCCTTATAAACTAAAAATTTAAAGAAAGTCCTCGTGTTATAGATCGATGGACTTCAGCGCATTTTTGTGTTAGCGATCAGTATTTGATTAGCAAAGTACTGCATATTAAATAAGTCAATCATGAATATTTTGTGACTTAAATGAATTCGACGGCTCGATAACGGTTTATTGACATTCAAATTTTCTAACGGTCAAAATATATTTGAAATTATCCCACTTGAAGTTGGCTCTATTGTATTGAAAACAAAAAATCATTAATTATAGTATTTAGCGATGGTTTTGAGCTTTCTAACTATTCGATACGCCAATAACTCGATGGCACGGAGCTAATGCAAAAAACCAGAGCTCTCTACGATGTCTGGTTAAAAAGTTTTTCGTGTGTTCCGACCGACCAGCCGAACAGACAAAGTGCATTATTAAGCTACCTTTTCGAAACAAGTTTCAAAAATGCGCTAAAAATAAGAAATTGACAAAATTTGGCAAAAATTTTTTAAAATCTCTTCCAATATTTCCTCTAAGGGGTCGTAGCACTAGTTGTATCCAATAATTCTTCATTCAACAGTCATATATTCTCATTATTACTTTATCTTTTGTTTTTCTCACATATTCTTCATGTCTTTTCCTCCTCTTGCATCCCATAACTCATTCTGTGATTTATTATTTCTCTCACTCACTCACTTTATTCCTCCTTTACTTTAATTTCATCATATTCTACCTCATATGTATCGATAAATTTTTATTCGCTTCTGATCACGATATAAATAACCAACCACTTCAGGATATTGTGCATAAAACTCAATCACCGCAAGGTGTGCGGTCATTTCTTTCTGGAGACTCATAATTTTTTCCTTCATATTGTTTTGTCTTATTTGTAATGCAATGAACTCTCCCGACTGCATTAAGATTAAAAATAATAATTCTTTTGATTAATTTCTACATCATCACTAGACTGCGGGATTGTCAGTTACGTCAATATTATTAATAACGTGATGCTGATTGCTTTTGACCTCGTAAATAGTCAATAATAGTAATTATGATATTATTGGAGGGAAATCCAATAACGCGGAAAAAACGAGGTTCAGTTTTAATTGAATAAGACAAGAATACTAGCTAGCTTTATCTTTTGACATGATGCTGGCTTTTGAATGCATCATTGTGGAAGGAAATATGAGAAAATAATTTTTGCTTGGCAATTAGTAATTTATTAATGCGAAAAGTAGATTTAGAATTTTAAATTATTTTAATTTGTTTAAACTGTATTATAGTCTGTATAAAAAATTCTATTATTTTTAAAAAAAATTAAGAATTTACAAAAAACAAAAAATTTAAAAAATTAAGAATTTAAAAAATTTAAATAATTTTTAATTTTAATTTTAAAAAATAAATTTAAAAAACTAATTTAAAAAATTAAAATTTGACAACATTTTTTTTAATTTTCATCAATTTTAAATATTAAAATTTAAGAAAAATAAAATTTTCATAAATGTAGAAAAATTTCAATTTTTAAAATATGAATTTTAAAAACTTAATTGAATATCTTTTTAAATTTTATAATTTTTTTAATTTAATATTATTTTTTTTAAAATTATTAATATTATATTTAACCGAATCTAGTAGCTACTCTACATAGCTACACACTTATCCAATCAACCTGACCGTGACTCTAACTCTTATCATCTTGACATTACATTGAAGAATTCCTCAACAATTTATACTTTTAATTGCATTTTCATGTTCTTAATTGAATAATTGTAAGATAAACTTAACTCATTTCTTTCCATTCTTCTTATTCTACTTACAGGTAAATGAACTGTCCATCAAAAATTATAAAATAAGCGACCCACCATTCAGGAAGGCTCAAATCTACATCTCACCTGTTTGTGCTTTCGCGTAATTAATTTGTTTTGAATCGTAAACACGTACAGCATGCTACAAAATACATAAAATGAAAATATCATTTGATAAGGTAGACGTACATGTACGAATACAAAAGAAGGAATTTAATGATCGACGGTCAGCTATCGCATATTTTCTATCGCATACGACTCAGTTTTTTATGGGGCATTTTTTCATTTGTTTTAACAAAACAAATTTGTTTATTATGTCAAACCATACCGACTCGAGAAAATGCGCTAAATATATAAATTTTATGTCTGGGGTTCTCATTATAATGAGATTTAAAACGCAAAACATTAATTATGAGTGTAAGAGACCGTATACACATGAATTCATTAGAAAATAGCCTTTCTTAATTATAATATACGAGAAATTTTTTATTTCTGTTGATTTGACGCACTTTTTTTGGGAAGTTGGAACTTTTTTTGCTTATCGGTCAAACGAATCACATTACCCGGCTGTTAGAATGCGGATTTGTACTGTATGAAGTTATTAATATGCTCAATTTACGCTTAGATTAGGGAAACAAAAGGAAGTTGATTCCCAAAATATTTTTTGTGTGTGTGTTAATGATCGACTTTTGTCTTTTCGCTATTGTTTTTGATGTACAATAGAATAGATATACAAAAAAAAATACAAATTAATGCTTTTAAAATCGACATGTTTTGTTTTGATCGTTGAAATGGATATTTTGATGGAGAAGTTAAGTTAAGTGTGGATCATTTGGGTTTAAATTATTATGTTGGCTATATGAATTGAATTTTTACTTTTGGATGATCTTATATAAAATTTTGAAGAATCATTTGAATTTTAGGTTCAAAAATTTTAGGTTTATTAAAATTAAACCTAATAAAATTAGTTTTTAATTTTTTAAAAATTTATTATTTTTTTAATTTTTTAAAAATTTGTTAAAAGTTTTAAAAAATTATCTAAAAAGTTTGAAACTAATAATGAAAAATATGATTAAAATAGATTTCAAAAAAGTAATTGTTCCAACAAAACTTTTAAGTTTTTGCAATAAAATTTTAAATTTTTTTAAAAACTTAAAAACTTAAATCATATTTGAATAAAATTTTGAAATTTCATATTTTAAATATAATTTAAAATTTAAAAAATATCAAGAGATAAAAAAGCATAAAGAAACTTTAAAATTGTTTTATAAACACAACTATTGAGCAAATAATTTCAAAATAAAAATATTCTCCTAACCTTTTTAAAATTCCTTACATGAAAAACTAACATAATTTGTTAAATTACAACATATCCACAATTTCAAAACCGTGATTTATTCTCCCGTTTTACCAGCTGGAAATTTCAATAAAATTCTAATAAATATTCAAATTAAAAGTCCAACTGAACAATATAAAAATAATTTTTTTACACAAAAAAATGTAAAATCCACATGCAAAATTTACATAAAAATAGCCAACGCTCGAAATAATAAAAAAACCTAAGAATTAATCAATCACTGAGCCCAAAGAATAGAATAAAAAAATTATCCGCAATTGACCATAACACCATGCCATTACTCACTAATGCCTTAGTGTTTATTACCATACAACATTCTTTATTTTTGCCCACTATAATTTGATTATTCCTATCATTCATCAACCATCGATGTGAAACATTGAGGCAGCATAGAATAAAATATACAACATAACTTTCCTATTCCTTCCACAAATAGTCATAAAAAAATAGTTATTCATGTGCTCGCTTAGCATATAATTTTCACAGTGTATTTTAGACTTATTCCTCAATTCTCTCTCTTCCTCATTTTTATTATTATTATTTCAACTTAATTCTTATATTTACATACGAATAGAATTAAAGAGGAAAAGATCGAGTGCGTAAGTTGTTCGCATAAAAAAATTAAACAAGAAAATGAACCCATTAAAAATCATAAATTCCATTTTTATGTTGAAATTTCTTACTCTACTGCTCTATGTTTTTATGATCATAAATATTCTGATTTCATAAAATATAAATGTTCATGTGAAATGTTTCATCATCGTCACGTTCACGAAAAATGAAATGATTCTTGGTAGATCATAGCTGAAGAATGACGAGTTATGAGAGATTTAAGATCATAATCAGATGGGTTTGGGGGATCTTTTGGGAATTTTGTCAGATTTTTTTAAATTTATTTGTTAAAATTTTAGTGAAATTTGCTCGAAAATCTAAAAATTTTGCTCAATTTTCTTCAAATTTGTTCAATTTTTTATAAAATTTTTGTTTAACTTTCTAAAAATTTTGCTAAACTTTCTACAATATTTGTTCAATTTTCGAAGAAAAAAATCTCAATTTTCAACAAAAAATTACTCAATTTTCAATAATTGACCCCAAAAACCCCTCCAATACCCCCACAAGGGAACCATATTCTCTAACAAAAAGCAAAAAGCATTCATCTGAAATTTAAATTTTTAATTCATTTAAATGGATGAGGAGGAGCCGAAAGGGGAGAGCATGCATTGTTGCTGTAATACGATTTTAACAGGCCTCCGACTATATCTATTCATCTAATGCTGCTGATGCCGCTGCTCATTGCTCTATTATTCTTCTTCTTAACTGTTTTATTTTATTTTTTTGTGAGAGTTTAGATCGTGATAAGTGAGGTTATGAGTTTCGTATTTCTTATGTAGACTGCGATGAGATGATGATTATTTGGAGATGGAGATAGGAGTTGAGCTTCTGGGTATTGAGTTGCTTCGGTGCTACTTTTTTCTTGAGAAAACATCAAAAAGTTCATTAGAAAATGGCTTTTTAAATGAGGAAAATTAAGAAAAAATTTTTGAAGTGGAAGCATCACTGACGTTGGATTGGATGATAAATTTGAATTTTAAAAAGCCGCTAAATTTTTAAAACATTAGAAAACCTAAAAATCAAATAATTTTCTCTAATAGTCCAAAAATCAGCACAAGAACCTTAAAAATGCGCCATAATCCAACAAATCCTCGTCTATAATTTCCATTTTTTATTATTTTACATCTCTCTATACTTCTTTTTATCTCTAACTCGTCGCCTTATTCTTCCTTTTGTTCTTTCGCGCGCGAGTTGCTATTTAGAAAAAAATAAAAGTCCGACACATAGCATCGCATAATAAGAAGAAAATAAAATAATGAAAGATACGACAAAAAGATTAGATTTAAGCGGACGCAAAGCATTAACTCGAAGAATTATGTTTTGCTTTGGTTAAATTAAATTTACTAGACTACCAGCTACATAAAATAGATGGAAAATGCTTGCTGCTGATTATATCAGACTCTAAAATCTCCATCTCACTCACTTCTATTCTATTTTTTTATGACCTTCTCGTGAACAGCAATTTTTTTCTTCTTTCTCTATTTTTATTACAATTATATTATTATGTGTATGTATAAGATGATGATTGTCCCGGTTCTTGATTCTCGCTTTGCTTAACTTCTTTCCTTTTAATTCTTTGCTATCGTTCGTCGTCTTGCTGCTATTAGAGATACAAAACTGTCTTGCGTGGCTGTCTATTACTTTTCAAATTGTGAGCTGGAGAAATTAATACAAAGATTTTTGTTAAGTTATTCAGTTTGGGTATAGATGGGTGATATTGGGATTTAGGGACATTTATTTGGAGATCTGGAAGGATTTTTGGATTATTATTAAACATTTGAAGTAAAAGATCATGAGCTTGAAAGTAAAAGTCTCTAAATTTTGAGAATCTAGGGTATGTAGCTCATACTACTCTATCTAACCCAACCTGACCCCCATTGTTACAAAGCATACCCTATAAGTGACCATAAGATTACATTTCATAGCAAAATACGAATTTCTCTCAGATTCCTATCAATTTCGATTCTGTTAGCCACAATCCACGTCCATATTTCAATTCTAGACACAACAAGAAAAAAAATTTAAGAATCCAACTTACTTCTGTAAATTTTATCTCTAAATCTCTCCAGTCACAACGTCTTGGTCATCCCACCTAAAAAAATAAAAATTGTAACAATTAAACTCAAATCATCATATCCAGAAAGAATGATACATTCATTCAAATTTGGATAAGCTAATTAGACTGTTTCGCCATTCATTCACGGATCGGTAAATTTTAGATGAGGAAATTAAAAGAAGAAAAATTGTTTCAGGTTCTCCGACAAATATTTCTTTTTGTTCCATTCATTTCGGCAATAAAAAATGAATTTTTTTTGTGTGTAAGACAATGAGAGCTTTGACTTAATAAACATAATCATCATAATATTCTCCTTTTATCTTTCGTTAATGTGTGAACAAAAAAAATTTATTACCATTATTGAGACAAATGGGATGAAGTTCTTCTTCTTCTTCTTTCCGCTTTTTATTGCATTATTATTGATGATGGAATTTGTTTCTTTAATTTGTCGGTGTTGTTTGATGTGTGGTTGAGGAAGAGAAGTGCGGATGGGGTCTGAATTGTTTGTTTTTTGAGGTTAAAATTAAATAGTTTGGATATTTAGTTGAGTTTAGTGGCTAATTGACCTCTTCTGGGGCTGGTTTTTCACTAACTCTAGATATACGCTACTCCATGGGTATAATCTATGCTAGAACCTAGGCTAGTTTTTATGCCCCTCACAAACATATAGTCTTAATTAATTCTGGCTGAGAGCCAAACCTATTCAAAATCCAAGAAATACACCTGGGGTAGTTGTATACCCTGGAATGCAGCAACCAACAGCCTTCTATGTTCCAAAAATAATGGCAAACTTCAAATTTTCAAAAATATTTTACAAATAACTTGAAAAAACCCAAAAAAATTTCAAAAAACTAAATTTTTCTCAACAAAATATCTCCATCAAAATGTGTAATTTTCCCCGAACATCTTCAACTTATGTCAACAAAAACTCTTATTTCTGTAATGTTTATTTTGACATTTCAGAAATGTCTTCAGAATCCCACAGGCATTTGCAAAACATTACGTCGACTTTTCATCCCATCAAAATTTCATGATCTTGTCAATCTTTTCGTAGAATTTTTTACAGCCTAAAAAGTTCTAAGCCACACATCGTCATATCAAACTCAAAGTATTATACCTCCTGAATTGTTGGGATGGGGGGAACTGTGTGTAAATGAGGTATTCCTTAATGATATTGTAATGAAGATGTTTGTTTTTTGGCTGGATTTAGACCTCTTTGACTAAGATCCTTATCCTAAATATTTAAAAAATAAGCTTTTTCAGCATTGGGACTTAAATGGAAGTTTTCGAGAATTTTGATTAAATTCTTCTGTCTCTTACCAGTCCTATCTTAGGAGCTACCTCATTTCAATGCAATTTAGTGCCCCAAAAATCGTTCAATCCACCAAAAAAGCTACATCTGAACGGCATAAGTGCACAACCCCTTTATAAAATTCAATCCATCTCGCTGTTGTAGAAATGTCAACATATCTAAAGCCAAATCAACAATGTTACATTTTATGCTGTATCTTTTTTATTCCTCCAGATAACATGATTATTCTTAAAAGAAGGAAAAAATTGTTGATGACATTTTATTTTTTCTGATGATGATATTTCTTGGGATTTTAAATGTTTTAGCTAAATTGGATGGCTCACATATTAAATTCTTGTTTAAAATACTATATTCACATATCGCATATGTTCCATGCCTTCATAGAAATATTTATAATTAAAATACTATTTTGTGTATCTTTTTCAACTCAACTTAACCTTCCAAGAATTTTATTCTGCAACAAACATGTCTAAAATTTCCTTAATCACCAAAAAATTCTACGTGAAAATACCAAATTGATGATTTTGATGTTTTCGTGCGATGATGAGTCGTATGGATGAAATTGGGATTGATTTGTGGCTTTAGCATTTATTTTTGGATGGTTTTAGGAATTTTCTGAACTTGACTCTATATTTTTTGGAAGGTCTTTTTTACTTAGCACCAATAACAATAATTCAACGATAAAAAGAATTCCGCAGCACTAAGAATGAACCTCCAAACCCCATTCTCTCCACAGACAATTAGAATTCGAAACAAATGAATGAATAAACTATTGATAATATTGACAGCTAATTTAGAATGTGATTAATGATGATGTTCCATTATATTCCCTCAAGCTTAATTATCAGAAAAAAGAGTGAAAGAAAATTGAATTTCATCGTGGATGAAAAAAAAGATTCAAACTTGTTTCGCGCTTTTGTTGTTCATCGCCCTTTTTTGGATGAGTTTTAATGAAATTGATGAGCTTCCGATGATTCTGTTTATTAATTAATGAGGTTCATACTTTCAATTAAATGTTGAGGATGAAAGGAATTTGTTAATTGTGTTGGGAAGAATGGAGAGGTGTGTCTGGTGGGTATTGTTGATGGATCTGGTAGTACAGTTGGGGTATTCAAGGGTGTTAAGGTGTCATTGATGGGAAAGCTCTTCTAAATCTTCAGTTAGTTAACATAACCTCAAATTTTTGTAAAAATCTTCAATTTTAGAATCATAACCTCAAAAAAATTCTACATAACCTCAAAAAAATTCTAAATGACCTAAAAAAATCTACATAACCTCAAAAAAAATTCTACATAACCTCAAAAATCAAAATTTTGAATCAAACCTAGAAGCCACATTAAAAAAAGAAACAAAAAAACTCCTAAATAAAGCATAAAAAATAAAATTTATGTATTAAGCTGAAGCAGCAAGATGCAAAGAAGTCGATAAAGTTGATATCGAAAAAAAAACGAGTTTCATTAAAAATTAAAAGCAATTCAGATCCAATAAAAAATTCAATAATCAGTTTCATTTCGTGAATATGAATGCGTTTGTAACCGAAATGAAAAGAGAGAAGAAAATATAACAAAATCGAGAATAGAATTAGATGTGAATTATATTAAAAAACAGTCTGCGATGTTTGTGTTGTAATAATAATAATAATATCATCAGCCGTAGCAGAAGCTGTGAATAATAAAATTTATTTATCCATCGAATATCCATTTTGAGTTTGTAAAAGAAAAAAAAATCATTAAGTCGATTCCATACACCCAGCACAACCGAAATAAGAACATTGAGAACATTAAAGTTCAGTCCATTTATTAATAACGGGTCTCATCCTCGTCTTCATGCCAATAGAGACTCTCTCAAGGCACAATGAAATTGAGCTCATTTTAATATCTGATTATTTTAAATCACTTTTTTCTTCTTCTCCTTTCATTCTCGTTCCTTTTTCCATCATCATCATTTCTACGATTTTTTTTCTTCTCTTCGCAAAGATTTTTTTTATCTTTCTAATTTTCTGTTCTATTCTCTGCTTTACTTCGTCTATGTCTCATAATGTTGAGGCTGAAGAAGAAATGATGGCAAAAAAACTATTTTGCTTTATTTCTGTTCTGCTCATCTTGCTAACTATATTATAATCTTTATGGGGAAGAAGAAGAGCTTTGAACTAGGAGATGAGGATCCGTTAGGTTTGGCGAATAAGATCATTGACAGTTTTGGTTACAAAAAATCTTCTATTAATCTAAAATCTATTAGTATAGACTGTAAGCTGTACAAGAAGCTATGCTTTTGGCAAAAATGATGAAAGAGTGACAAGTTGCTCATCTGCAGAGTTTTGAATCATAACAGTTGCCTAGATATGCAATATTCAGGTACCAAGGTATATGAGCTCTAAGCCTTTAAACTATTTCAGTTCAATAAAATATAGAAAAGTTGAATATGTAATTTTAGTAGCTTTGGAATCATCAGGGACCGGTGTCTAGGGATAACTTGACCTTTGAGTAAACCTACCTACCTTGCACCCTAGGGTAAGGAAGGTGGGATACCCAAGAGTATCCCAGTAGAAGAGGGTAGGATAGTAAGGTTTTCCTAGGCTACTTTTTGGTATCCTAGGTTACTAGAGTTAAGATAGTGTAAAATACTCCGGCTAGCCTTAAAAAACTGGCCCAGAAAAGTGTATCTCAGCAGATCCACATGTTTTAACATCAATTCCAATTCATTGTGTCTCCATCATCTAAAAAGCAAAAATGCCTTTAAATCAACAGACCATAAAACAACTTCCTTTCAGAACTATAGCTTAACAAATCTCATCTATCCAATTTCAATCCTCGAACAGCAAATAAACAGAAAGAAGTCAATTTTATTTCTATCTCTCTCTTTTAAAAATAGCTTCAAGACATCAAAGTGACTTAGCATAATAATGATGAAAAGAACATAGACATAAACAATTTTGCTTATAAATTTGAAGATTAAACTGCTTAAGATTCTCAAATCGATTATCAAGTTTGTTGATGATTTTAAATTTGATAAGGAAATTGGAAATTGAATAAATTTTGAGATTTTAAAATCTTTTGAGAGATTTTGGCTATTTTTGAAGCTATGTTCCGTCTTATCATACCTTTAATTGCTGTAAGTTCTTTGACATTGAAAATAATTTTTTAATCAATCCTGAAACTTTAAAACTACTAGATTCATAAATTAAATTCCTAAAAGTCAATAAACTCCAAACTCAAAGCCAATTTTACCTGCATAAAAAAACCAAAAATTTAATGACCATCCAAACAGCAAATTCCTCCACATTTTCTACTTATTAGACCTCAAAAAATTCTTTTCAACTCTAAAAGGCCAAAATAAACCAAGAATAAAATTCAAAGAGTGAAACAAATATCCATAATGAGTTTTTGGACTTCCTCTAAGGCATTAAGAGACATAGAGAGAAGAGCGAAGAAACACAACGGGCTGCCCATTACAGAAAATGCGATTATCATGCATTAAGTTAATCCACAACAAATTGTGCTCGAGATGATTCAATCTCGCCATTTATATACAAGTTTTTTTTATTTCATCTTTCTGTTCTATCCATAATGTATGGTAGAATTTATAAGAGGGAAATATGAACAAGATAGAAATGAAATAGAGAAATATAGTCGAGAAGTTTGTTGACCTATGGGATTGAGTCATTAGGGCGCATTTTATGGAATATTTTTGGATTTTTCTTAAAAGTTGATGGTATTTTAGTCTGGAACGCGTATGTTCTATGTGTAAGGTCTATTTATTGCATACTATGTTCTTGTAGGTGCATCCTAGTCTTAGACTGTCAATGTCAGGTCTTTTAAAGTCTAAAGCCTCGTTTGAGTCAAAAACTGTCATAAATTAGCCAATTTATTATCGATTTCAGCTTAGAAACAGTTTAAAATCATTTTATAGTTCGATAGTGTCCAGTAACGTAGCTAGGAAGGGTAACCTAGAACAAAACTTTTACAAAGTGGCTCAAAATTGAAAAATCCGGGTCTCCGTCATTTCATTAACCCCATAGTGCCAAAAAGCTCTTTTAAGCCACTGATAACGTCCATCATACATACATACCGTGATCAGCAACTAGCCTCTAACCCAAACCGACAGAAACAATCCTCATCCCATAGAAAAAAATCACAATCCAGCTTAACCAACTCAATTCAGTCAGTTTATTCTCCACTCACTTACCAAAGTCTTCAAAATAATAAAATAATATCGCAAAACGACCGTCTATAAAGCTCTTCACAGACATACACACACACACAAGAATGGAGCGCGAAAGAAGACAGATATTTAGATAGATGGATGGAAAAGGAATGAAACTGAAATTAAAAAATCATAAAAATAAATTTACATTTGATTTACATAATGAACATCGCTCAGCTACTGGTATTCCGTTAATGTTTTGCGCGCAAGCTGACTGACTCACAAATGCTCATTAATCACACAGATGGAGAGTTGAATTTGTGAGACTTTTATGTGTACATGATTTCTTTATATGAAGACTTCATTCCATCTATTAATGCAATTTGCATAGCTGCATGCATTTCCATTATTTCTATTGTGAATTATATCATCATCCTCATCATGATCAATTGTGGTGCTTGTATGTTTGCAGCAGCAGCAGCTGCACCACATTAAATTGCAAATTTTATCGTTTCACAAATGTCGATTGGATTTGAGTGAAAAAATAATGTGAAATGTCCTTGAGATTATTTTTTGCAGTCATTTTTCTTTGATTTTAAAGAGACAAGCGTTATGTAATGGAGTTGGGATTGGGAATTGATTGATGATTATGGGTGGGGTTGGATTTCCGGGTAGAATTTTGCTAGATTTTAAAGGAATTGTACATTTTGAGGGTTAATAAAGCTTATGACGTCCAACATTTGAAACTTTGGGGATCTGGAGCTATGCAACTCTCCAAAAAATTAATTATATTAAAATTTTAGTGACAAGGCATAAAGGGGGTCAGAAAATTCAATTCTCAAGGACACACCCGTTCATTTACATCAAATTCCATTAATTTTAATTAAATCTTTGAATGATTAATGTGACATCACTTAAATCCATCACAATAAAATATAAATTTCCCCATTAAGCATCGCAAAAATGTTCTTTGTCTCAAAAATATTCTTCAGTTCATCCACATCCATAAAACTTCACACAACATTGCACCTTCAAACTACACTGACCTAGAAAAATAAAGTTCTCAGCTGAAAAACACATCTGACTGCAGAAAAACATGAAGAACTTGACTTGCTGAGACGACACTTGAGATGTGTCATTAAGTCGTTCCCATTCATTTTCACTGTCACATTCAATTTTCCATCCCTCTGTTTTCTCTGCTCTTCTTCTTAGTTTTTATCTATTGTCATCGTGAAATGAAATTGAATCTGAAATGTAATGCGATAAAGTTTTTCTTTCATGTCATGTTTATTTGATAATTTAATTTTTTTCAATAAGATATTTTTCTTGTCGTCTTCGTGCTTACATAAACAGAAGAATCTATGTGAATGAGTGGATTGTCTTTGACAGTGAAAGAGAAATGGGTTGATAATGGGGGTATGGCATTGAATTGATGGGTCTTGAAGTGATGGTTAACAATGCTATGTGATGGTTTGAAGGTTAAAGGATGAAAAAATTTCAATTTGTAGAAAAATTTTTAGATCTGAAACAATTTTTCAGCCATCGGTGACTTTCTTTGAAGACTAAAAACACCTGAAATTCATCTCTTATTATTTGAATAATAGCAATTGTCATTTCAGTACAAAGAAAATTGTACAAAACATATTTAAACTTCAGACTGAATTTCACGACAAATTCGCAATTGTATCAATATTTTATTGGAAACTTTGCATTGCTGCAATAAGTTTGATATTTTTAATATAAAAAATTTTTATATTTTTTATTTTTTTTTTATTTTTATATTTTTATTAAAAATACACTTTTGTCTGGAAAAAATTCAACAAAATATTATTACGATTTCGTATTATCATTTAACATTAATATTTTTTAAAAACTTTAAAAAATTAAAAATATACAAAATTTAAATATTTATAAAAATTAAAACATTTAAATTCCAAAAATTAAGAAAATTTAAAAAATTTAAAAGATTCAAAAGATTTAATTTTTTTTAAAGTTTAAGAGAGTTAAAACAATTTAAAATTTAAAAAATTAAAAATGTACAAAATTTAAAAATGTATAAAAATTAAAACATAGAAGTTTAAAAAATTAAAAATTTTAAAAGATTTAAAAAACTTAAAAAGATTTAATATTTTTTTATTAATATTTTTAAAAAATTTGAAAACTTAATAGTTAAATATTAAAATACAAACGTTTATTTTTTAAAACATTCTATAAAAAGGTTATTTAAAAAACTTGCCAAAAAACTAAATTTAAATTCCAATCCCAAAAAACATCCAATTGAGTCCCATAAAAACTCCAAAAACATTAAAAAATCAACAAAATTGACAAACTTTATATTCCTTTGAATTCACATGTATCTTTCATCAATTCAATTACTTCTACTTTAAATTCTCTTTATTTATTTAATTTCTCCACAAAAAAATCATTTTTTCTTCTTCCTCATGTCATGTACTCAATTTTCAATACTGCTGAATGCCATCAATCATCAATCATGAATAGCTCTCAAGAGAATTCTTGAGAAAAAAAAATAAGAATATTGAGATGATGGAGGAAAATGATCAAGAACTGGTTTAATGACTGCAATCGTAGAAAGACGAAATTATGAACATCATAATTATTATGGGGATATCAAATTTCTCACAATATCGATGATAGATCAGCATGGCTTTTGTCGCTTTTTGGTATGCTCGATTGAGTCGAGAAATTTAAACTTTCATTAGTCAAAAATAATATAAAAAATTATGCATGCATGAATGTGGTTGTGACAATGTTGCTGATTCTCGTGTTTCATGAAACATTTTTTTGTGACTTTTTCTGGAGAATTGGAGGGAAAATGTTTGAGGCTGTATTTTTGGATGCTTGAATGATTTCTTGGAAGCTTCAGATTATGCAGAAATAGAGTTATGATTACTTGAGGAGGGGGGGTCTTAAATTTTTGTGTATCGACAGGAACTCTTTTTCAAGATTTTATTAAACTAAAATAAACTTTTTGGTCAAATAATCAGGATTTCCCGTTAATACAAGCCAGAGATGTCGAAATGACAAGAAAAATTGACTGAAATTAAGCAAAACTGATAAAGTTGTATAAGCTCACAATAAATTATAAAATCTAGGGATTATTCGTTAATTACGTTCATCATTCAAAGAAGAGATTCTTCAGCTGTTTGGCACTCTATGGACAACCTTTTTTCCATCGTGGCACACCTGCTAGGTCTAAAAGTTCACGATACACTAAAGTGCTGCAGACCTCAGGTTGCCAACCACTGCATTAAATAAATCAAACTTTTTTTGATTGAAAAGATCAAAAAAATCTCATTTTTGATGGACCAAATTTACAAATGACCCCCTCGAAAAATTGACAACACAAAAAATTGCGCCAAAATCATTTTCATACCCAACTCAATCTACATATCTCCCAGCCATAAAGTAAAAAGGAGTTAATATAATTCAATAACATACAATGTTGCTGAAATAAAAAAAAATCTCCGACGACAAAATAAAAAATATGGGAAAGAATTTTTATTTTATGATATTAAAAATTCAAATCGCAAAAGGTTTAAGAAGAAGTTTTGGGTACGCGAAAGGAGGAATGACACAGGCAAAATTTTAATTGGAATCGTCTCTCTTTTTGCAACATTGTTGCTGTGCCTTTTTATGCTGCTCTCGAATAAAAATTAATCTTTTTTCATCAAAAAGCTGCTTAAAGTCGAGCGACAACCCAAAAAAAAGAGGCGATTAGACTATGAATAAAAAATCTCTATAGTTAATTTTATAGAAATGAAGCAACAAACTGGTTTTCATTTCTTCCAATCGCAAGAATCTTCTGTCCCGAAAAAAATAAATAAATTTGTGAATTTTTCTTAATACTGTCGATGACCACTTCCAAAAAAATGAGACTTTTTTATCGTCATCACTGTCTAAATTGCCTTTTATGTTGACCAAATGTGGAGATGATGAAATGGAAATTAGAGAGGCATGTCTCATGTGCCCAAAATTGAGAGGTTCTAAAAATTTTTTATATATCTCCAAATGCTTCATAATTTGAGGGGATCTGCATATTATATTTATGTATATGTAGAATTAGTAATTTAAACCTTTTTCTAGATTTAGATTTGAGAGCTATTTTCGGTGTAGAGTGAGGAGCAGGTAGATGAGAAATTTGAGTTTTAGAAGAAGTGATGAAATTTTTAATGGATTTTTGATCTATTTTGCAATGGTTTGGGATGAAAAAATTATATTTTAAAAAATGGCATCGAAATTTGGATATTCATGAGATGGAATGAGCACTTTTTAGAGGCCATTCACTTACAGTAGAATTTAAAGCTTTAGAAAAAAATTTGGTTGAATTTTTTGAGGCATGGATTGAAACTGGATCCTAAAGTAATAAGGATTGTCCTCTGATTTCTGAGCAGATTTGAGACATATTCCCGAGGGGCACACTGCACTTAACCGCGGATTTTACCATTACTATAATACTTAAATGACTTCCCAAACCATCAACTTCAAAAATACATCCCATTCCCATCATCTTACTCTCAAACCCAACCAAAACCCATCCATCATTAATTGTAATTCAATATCCCTCACCCATTCCTTAAAATACATCAAATTTCTCAATAAATTTCCGATGAAAAGTACATACATCCACAGCCACAGCCAAAAACGAAAAAAAATATCATCAGCTGAATGTAAAAAAAAGATTGATTGATACATCAAAGAACTTGATTCATTTAATAAACATGAATTAAGCAATTTTTTCTCTCGAGATGTAAAGAGATCTCTGTCTGTGTCTCGACAGTCAGCAATTAAATTTGATTACAGCTATTTGGACATAACTGATCAACATGTCCATTTTTGAGATAGAGATTAACAAAAATTTTAAAGAGTAGCTTTTAATAGAGATTCTTAACTGTTAGTGATGCGACAGACTTAACGGTATTATGGAAATTAATTTATTTATAAATTCTTAAATCTATGTGTGAACTCGCGAAAATGTCGAAATTAAAACTTCTTTTTTTAGAAAATATAAAAAATCAATTAAAGTTTAGACGAAGCAGACCAAAAAAAGAGAGAGAATAGAAATTGTTATCGCATTCTGGCTATCACGCGTGTCTTAATAATTTATCGTTTATCTTTTTTCCGTTGGTTTTTTGTACATCTCATTCCATCCATAGCTGATGACCGTCCGACCGACGAAACAACACTTAAAGTAATAAATTTAAAATGTGAAGACGAACAACAATATTCTAGCATTTATCTTTTTTTTGAGTACATGGTTTGGGTATGAATTTGTTTTTTGGGAATATAAGATTAAGGTGTGGGAAAGTTTTGGGGGGAGGTTGACAGAAGAAACGCATTTTTTTGAACTGGAAATTGAATTCTTTTAGGGGTTTTTCATGAAAAATTAGCAGTTTTTAGATTTTTTCAGAAAATTTATATTAATTCTGATAGGTCAAAACTAAAATATAAAACTAATTTCATAATCCAGGCTTGTAGCCAGGGGAGGGGGGAAACAGATCCCTCTTCGATGAAAAATTATTTAATTGACTAGGATTTTAAGAAAATATCCTAGACCCCCCAAACTGTTGTTCTTACAAACATTTTTAACCCCCCCCCCTCCTCCTCAAAAAATTTCTGGCTACATTACTGCCATAATTCAATAATAATCAAGCACAAATTCTACCATAAATTAAAAAAAAATAAAAACTTAATTAGCCGACAAATTATAGACCCCAAAAATCCATTCCTCCAGAAAATCCCTATCTAACTTATGCGACTGAGTAAATAAATATTATTATTAACACAAAAAAACACGCACAATAAATTTTATTTCTCTCTTCTTCTTAATTTTTTTCCTCTTGCCTGTTATATGTGTAAATTTTTTTATAAAAATTTCAATAGACCAAAACCTTTTTACGAGTGTGAAAAGAAGAATGAGACGAAACGGTGCAAGCGATAAGATTATTATTTTTTATTATTCTAAACTATATGCTGAACAAAATAGAAAAAACATTAACATATCTTTCACATATATAATACCTATGATGAGATTCACATCGCACCTTTTACACGAAAAAAAAAAATAGAAATCAAGAAAATAAAGTAGACAGAAACAAAAAAGGGAATTTCACGGGTGAGGAAAAAATATTTCTTCACCTTCGTCTTTTTAATGCTGTTGTTTTTTTGCTGCTCTTTATCTTGAATTTAGAAATGCGCGATTTTTATGTTCAATTTCTATTCATTTTGCTTTGCTATGGTTTTGATGTCTATTTGTTGTTTTGTTGGGAAAAGGTTATGATATGATGCAGTGGCATAGCCAGGAGGGTCTTGTCCCCCTACGAAAAAATTTGAACCGCAGCGAGAGCACGGTTCTAAATTTTTTGGAGGGGGACAAGACCCTCCTGGCTACGCGCCTGATATGATGATTGGAGGTTGACTGTTTTGATGGTTATTCGTTATATAGCAAATTATCAATGTTCAAAAAAAGATTAAAATAAGAAGAATTAAGCGTTAAACATAGATCATTTCGAAATATTTCTATATAAAATAAAACAACAAAAAAAACGAAAATCAACTTGTATTAAAGAAATTTTTCACATTTAGGATTCGAACCTGTACTTTTTGATTTTCATCAGTATAATACTTCGTTTCACAAATTATAGTTTTACAATAAATTTGGCTAAATGTATATTTAAGCTAATTTTTTGGGGTGATCTCCAGAGATGCCTCCTAAAGGAGGCGTAGCTAGGGGTGGGGTGTTGGAAGTCAAAACTGCTCTCAATAGAAAACTTTAGTTAATTTTTTTAGGTTTTTTTTAAGATAAAAATCATAAACCCCCCTAAAAAATTCCAATTATACACAAAAATGTTTACACTCCCCTCCTTTTCTTAAAAAACACCAACCCTGTCTGAATCATTTTTATTCAGTACCACTCATTCACACCAACTACAAAGCTAAAGGCAGTCTCCCAAATTAAAATCCCCTGTAAATTTCTCATCTCCACGCGAAAAGTCACCGTCTCTTAACACATAAACCCAGAGAACAAAGCACAAAAGTCACCAAAAACCTCTCAGATAATGGACAGGGAGTGAATGCTTAATACTTTAAGTACCAACAAGAATTTTATTGTGAGATTCATCACACATTCTTGTCTCATCTTTATTTTTATTTCACGCGATAATCCACAAAACAATAAAAAGGAAATTTACTGACCATGAACATAAAACTGTCCACTGTATATCATTTCACATCACTTGATTCTGCTGATTTTAGCTCCTCTCCAAATTGTTCTATTGCTGTCCACAAATTACTTTTTTGTTGTGCTGTTAAAACATCTTTTTTATTGCTATTTGTTTCTGGATGATGATTTTTTTTTCTTTTCGTTGTTGATATCTCATCTTTATGGCTACGATTTCGTACAAAGGCGAGTGAAAATAAATAAAAGATGAAATTCTTAGAGAAAGAAGTAAGCGGAAAACAAAAGTTTTAAGGCAATAATCAGACAATTCTGATGTGGAATGAATAAAAAAGAAGAAAGGAATGGGAGATGTCATAAATTTGATCTTTATTAGCCTGTGTGGCTTTGTGGAACTTCTTGATTGCAATAATATTTTAGAGTTATGGATTAAGAGTTGTTAGTTATGGGTTGTTCAAAATTTGAAGCACTTAAACAGGTGATGGTTTTGGGGGCATCAGGATGGACATTTAAGAACCTTTTTCATGCATTTCAGGATACTAAATTTTTAAATTTCATGAAATTAAATGAACAATTTTAAAATGCTTATAAAAATGCTTTAATCCTTAAAATTAATCAATTTTAATTTTTCTTAATTATCTTTCCAGGTATGTAAAAGCATTCTGACTAGTATTTTTGAAAATGGGACTTTTCAATGGAACAAGAGACGTTTTAAACTTGTCAACGAATTCGTAAGCTGCAATTAATAATTTTTCTGTATACCCGATCGACACACTTTTTCAATGGCGACTGAGTGGCAACCACATGGTGTCTATTGGCTAATGAAAGATGTTAACCACTTGATCTTCAAATTAATGTTACCTGGTTACTTGACGCTTAGGGGGGAGGGGCTCATGGCATTGTTACAATTCAAATTTAATTTTTTCGATTTTCTCACGAAATTTGTTACTTAGAGGAGGGAGGGGTCAAAAAAAGTAATTTTTAGTGCTACGTAATATCCAAACGATCGCTTATGAAAATCTTGATCCTAAAAATCAATCAGAATTGATCTATACTCCCTCCTTCCCTTAACCTTGGTCTATAATAAAATCGATCAAAAAAATAAATTAAAAATTCTAAAAACCTCTATTTTAACTTCCCCCAATTTATAGTCATCACTTATTAAACAAATCCCAGCACGACCAAAGAAAAAAATCTCGTCAAAATTCACTGAATTGAAAAAGTCACTAACATTTGACTGCTTTTGAACAAGCATTTGCGGTCATTAATTGTCATTTGGGGACAACGATGATTTTTTTGATGCTAATCGGACAGACTGAATGGAAAAAAGTCCTCAAGTTCTCTCAATGTTCCATCATGTTTCCCGTTTATGACATGACATGCTCAGTAATGTGTAGATTCCAATATGCATGTAGATTATTTGCCATTCAAATTGTGTTCTCATGCGAAAAAAGAGACCAGTGAGACTATATAGTATGGATGAGTGCGGCAATAGGACTAGATATTCATATGACAGACGAGGCAATGTCTCGTTCATGTCTTTTTAATTTGATTATTTTAACGACTTGGTCATTCCGATTTATGGCCAGTGTTCTAGAGCTTCAATATGACCATTTTTAAAAAATAGACATGGCAAAAAATTTATAATAGAATAAAGGAACTGAAAAAAATATATATAATGATGATGATGGAAGAGAAGGCAAAATAGGCTCGATAATATTCATTCCAAAGCGGGCCATCTAATGTCCATGCATTGCCATAAAATTTAATTCCCTTATACATATCTTCACTCTGACATTCACATTACGGGAATTAAAAAAAAGAGAGAATCGTTGTGGATAGTCAGCAGCAGCAGAGACAAAAAATATAAAAATACAAGACACAGAATTTTAATAGGCGTAAGTGGACATAAAATTAAATGACTACAATATCAGTGATGTGCATATTAATTTTTATCTCCTTCTCATTCTGACTTTTTGACGCGAGTGCTGTACTATTTATGTTCATTAATCCATATGCATGTGATGTACTTTGTGTTGTTTTTTTTTGAACCTTATGCTTCGTGGTCATAAAAACTGGCTCTCGTTTGGGTAATTAAAATGAGTCGTAAAAATTAACGAAATAAAAAATTTGATTTAATGATTTGAAAGCAATTAATATGAGCATTATTTCAAAAGGGGGTTGGATGAGATTTTTGGGGAATTTTCAAAACCTTTTCATAAATTTTCATAATTTGAAATCTGAAAATTCAAAAAAATTCTTCTAAATTGTATGAATTTATCTCCTCAACATTCTTTCAAATTCCTTTCATCATTCCATCCATAATTCACCGTGATTGTCCACCATCGATGTCTTTAGAGACGTTCATTGTGTATTCATCTCAACGAACTTTATGTCTCCATTGAAAATGACATGCAATCACCCATTGTCTAGATGTACATAAAAATAAATTTTTGCACATCATTGTTTTAAATAGACTGAGTGGTTGGAATAATGGATGGAGCTTTGTGGTGATGAAGGGAATTTTAAGTTGGTGTGGAAGTTGTATTGTGGATTTTTTCAAATTTATTAAAACTTTCAATATTTTTTAAATTTTTAAAACTTTAAAATTTTGTTTTTTTTTAAATTTTTAAATTATTTAAAATTTTGAAATTATTTAAAAAATTTAAATTATTTAAAATTTTGAAATTATTTAAAATTTTGAAATTATTTAAAATTTTGAAATTATTTAAAATTTTGAAATTATTTAAAATTTTGAAATTATTTAAAATTATGAAACTATTTAAAAAATTTAAATTATTTAAAATTTTGAAATTATTTAAAATTTTGAAATTATTTAAAATTTTGAAATTATTTAAAATTTTGAAATTATTTAAAATTTTGAAATTATTTAAAATTTTAAAATTATTTAAAAAAAATTAAATTATTTAAAATTTTGAAATTATTTAAAATTTTGAAATTATTTAAATTATTTAGAAATTTAATTTTTTTTAAACTTTTCAAATTTTTCAATTTTTTAAAAAAAACTCAAATCATAACCTACTATTGAATTATTATTATTTTCATTTTTTTATTTACTTTTTTTAAATTTCAAATTTTTAGAAATCTCAAAAAAATCCAAAAAAAAATTATTATTTGATTCAAATAACTTAAAATTCAATCCATGATTCCTCACATCATCTCATCAAATTTAATCCACATCATATCAATTCCACACAGACTCACTTGAAAATGACCCCGAATCACTTTAATATGTTCATGTATGTGCACGACATAAAGTGCCATTGTACTCATTTTTATGCAGTGAACCTGACTTCTCAGTGTCATTATTCTCATCCTTATGCACTCACCTCTGCGCGAATATTTTCTCCTCCCAGATTTTTTAGTTTAAAATTTTTTTTATGAAGGAGAGGTTGAGAATGTTACAATGTTCTGATAATGACTACATTCACTGCTTCTCTTATTGATTTTTTTTATTTGCGAGAAAAAAATGTTGTCTGAAAAATGAGAGCTGATAAATGCATAGAAGCTTTATTAAATTTATTGGATTTTTTTTAATGCAATGAGATTTTTCAACCTTGTTGGAGGGGGATTGTGCATAAATGGGATGAAAAAATTGGACATTTAAGTCACAACCTTCTTTATACATCAAACGTCATTAAGATCTAGATTAGTGTACATCTGGCTCATCTCATCGCTAGAATTATGCATTAAACTGTAGATTCCTCTTATCCTCTAAATGTGAGACGTCATAAGTGAATGACCCTTAGCAGCAACTGCAATTTTATGTGAGAACTGTATAGAATAAAGAATACTAAGTTCAAAGGTGGTTAAAGTCATTTGACTGACTTCAGTTTTCATTGACACTGAGAATTGTACTGGACATGCCATTTAAAATGTAGTAACTAAAAATAAACTGTCTTGAAATTTGTAAATTTCACTTCAAGCTGCCTTTAGCATCTTAAAGCTAATTAAACTTCAAAAGTGTATATTCTTAACGATCATGACTTCAAAAATCTCAATTCTGCTCTCATTTGAGCCTCAACAATTAATAATTCAAGCAATTCAGCTGAACCCACCAACATCATACCATATTCATCTCCAAATCACTTCATCCCATCCCAAACAAGCCCCAAAAATGTCTTCATCATTCATGTTACCTCATCAATTCATGTCGTCTCATTATCTGTTCGTCCTCCTTATTTCCATGCATTCTCGAGAGTAAATTAATGAAATCTCTTCTTGTTTTGTGGTCATTTTCATCATTTTTGGTCAATACAAATTTGCTGGTTCATTTGAGTCGAAACAAGCCGAGACCAATTTAAGATGACACTTTATTCATCATCATCATCATTATTATCAAACAAACAAACGTAAATAAATTGTTTGGTCTGTTTCGGTTCCCTTAGCATTATTCAAATTAAGTCTACGACTGTTGTCTGATTGTTAAGACCGAAAAAAAAACTGAGGTGGAGCGGAATTTCATCATAAAGACGTGAATGAATTGAGATTCAAACGTCCAAAAATGGACGTTAAGAATTTATGATTCCATATTATTTTGGCTAATGAATGCCATCGGCATCGGGACACATACGTACGAGAGGTCATTCGATGATGACTATTTACGGGTTTCATGATCATTAAACTTAGATTCGAATATCGAGAAAGCGCATATGCCACACGTATAGATATAGTAAAAATTATTATCGTCTGATTTTTTTTCTCGGCATTTAATCCCATCCATAGATAGCAAATGAACCGAACGAGAGAGACATAAAATCCACAAAAAAAAAGCTGAAACGATGAAAATTTATTTCAATAAACAGTAAGATAATAAAGATCATTAACATTAGCGACTGTCGCGGCCAACGCAGAGACAAAAGAAGTGATTTCAATTGTCAGCAACACTTTTTTTTGTTCCGTTATCAGCTGGAATTGGTTGTGTATGTAAATGGAACAGTTATAGTTGAGATTAGAATTTTTTATGGAGGATATGGACATAAATTTTGGTGTCTGATCCTTCCTGAGGTATAAAATTAGATTTATGAATGGAAAATTTAAATATTTTGGTAGATATGCTGGTTTTTAATTAACATTTAAATTATTTGGTGTCTGGGGCAGGTTTCTCGGGTATATGGGAAGGATATCTTTAGTATGGCAAGGGTATACTCAAGAAACTGGCCCCTGGCTTGGATACTGGTCTCTTCTTATCAATACTGGGGTTATATCTGTGAAACTTGTACATGTCGATGCTATATTGATGAGCAAAAAATTATTTAAATGCAAATGGATAGTTTTGACAAGATTATATTTATTTTAAGCTCCAAAACCCAAAAATACGTGCCATTGAAGCATGACTCAGTTCACACACAAAGCTGTTAATCTGCTGATGCATCTAAAATACTAAAATAATTCTGAAATATACCAAAAAAAATTCAAAACCCCTCAAAATTCATAAAATATTATCAGAAATCCACTAAATTAACTCAAACGCTAATAAAAATCTGACTCGTGCCTAACTTCTTCTTCATTTTAATCGACCACATAATGATACCCAAAAAACAAATATACAAGAAATCCAATAACAATAATAATAATCACATTAAAATTGAAATAAATTGTCAAAAATTTATCAACAAATTTTTTTTCGACCGTCACCAGCTGTGCTACTCATACGTGAATTATTAAAATGAACCGAACACAAATTATTAATGAAAAAAAAAATTAAGGAACGATCGTCTCGGCATTATTTTAAAATTGAAAAAAGAGTCCATATACCCAACAGTGCGGATGGAACGCAAGCTCTTTTTTTGTCCACTGTGTCTATCCACACAGTTCGCTTGACAGCACACAAAAAAATTTATATTTCACATATACATGAAATTTTTTTCTCCCGTAATAAAAAGAAGATTTTGAGTCGCGCATTGAGCGAGCGATAGAATAAATTAGAATTGGCCCATTGTTTGGTCATTGTCCTCCCGTAATCGTCCGTTACGTTTATAACCGCATGCATACATATGGAAGAGGAATATACGAAAAAATATTAAATTTACGATCAACTCTTCGCGCAATATTTTTTTTTTATCTTTTTTTGTGTGTGATTTTTTTTTTTGGTTAAATTTCCATAATATTCAAACAACTTTATACACACATATCTGGCTGAAAATATAGATACAGAAATTGAAGTGAATTTTTATTTTATTCCATTTCTTTTTTTTCTATTCTTGAAATAGAGAGCAAATGGGAGATGGAACTTATTTGCATTTCAAATAAGCTCTGTGTGACATGAGAGATGAGTAAAATATTGAGTTGAATGGAGTTTTAAACGAAAAATTGGAAAAAAATGTGGATAGAATTTTATATGTGGATGTGATAAAGTTCTCATTTTAATGCGATTTGTGAGTGAAATTGGAGGATTTAATTTAGAATGTGAATTTAAAGAGTTCAAGGTTTAAGTTTGCATTTTGTCAAATAAATTTAAAATGAATAAGTTTTCAAATAATAAATTTGATGTGGTTCGAATCCTAAAATATGTTTATTATTATAATTCATTACCTTCAATTTAGTCTGTGTTTTACATTTTTCTTTTTTGTAAATTTTAAAATTAAAAAAAAAACTTTTTATTTATTTTTTTTAAATTTTTAACAGATTTTTAAATAAAGTTTAAAAAATTGATAAAAAGCATTTTTGGCAATAATTTCTACAAACTAAAATTGTGAACTGGAATATTTAATTCAATTTGAAAGGTTCGAATCCGAAATTAAGTTTTTAAATTATTTTTTATTCTAACTTCTGTTTTATGTCAATTAATTCAATTAAATTCATTTTTGTCTTGCAACACAATTTTTAGCTATTTTTCATTCCACAAAATTAAGTTTAAAAAATGAATTTAGAAAAGTATTCACAAAGTTCTTCCTAAAAAAATCCCTCACCTCTCTGTAAAGTTTTACATCCACATCCACTAAAAATGCACTCACCATACCAAAAAAAGAGAAGCTTAATATAAATCATGATGGCTATTCATTCTGTCTATCTGTCTACCCCTCCAGTCCTCCCATAATTCTCATTCACTCGCATGTCACTGACTGTAAATGCAATAAATTTTATTCCTGCCACCACAAAAATTCAACTCGAATGTTCTCATTCTATTGTTGCTCTTGCCTGCAGATGCACACCGAGTTTTAATGTGTCTGTATCAGTACATTATTGTGCACACAGGTTGACAATTGAATCCATTTATTAAAAAAAGTATGAACAGTAGCCAAGTTTTGTGAGAGGAACAGAAACCGCACAATGGCAAAAAAAAAGTTTTTTTTGTAGTGCAAAAAATACGATACGATGCCACCCACTCATTTCACTTACATAGTCGTCATGCAAAGTGCACTGTGCACATCGTTTGCTATTGCAATATAATTTATTATTTCACAATGCAGTAACCGGCAATAGCTGTAGCAGAAATGAGAGCAGCAGAGAAGAGAAAAAAATATGACACTTCAAATGTGCGGTGTGGAATTAACATGATAACATGATCTTTCCATTAATGAATGAGATTTTTAAACTCTTATTCTGCTGGTAAGTGCAGGGAACGATTAAAATGCACTTAAATTATTGATATGCACTTGCCAGAGTTGTGCCATAAAAATTACAATTTTATTTGCCTTTTTTTCGCCTTCGAATGAAGAAAGAGGAGAAAAAATGCAATTTCACATTTATAGGAAGTTATAAGGCACTCATATTTATTAAAATTGCATATGCAATCTCACAAATTACATTTCCAAGAATTTTTAAGAACGCGAACTTAAGTTTAATGACGATGCAATCATCACAATTTACCGACAAAATATTTATAGTCATGCGTGGGGTTGATGATGGCTTCATTGTGAACACCCGCAGAATATGCTCCGTTGTGTGTGTTTTTCTCTGGCCTTTTGTAGACAGGCATCGTCTGCGGCTGTGAACTTTTTTATGATTGGAATTCTTTGTGGTATATTTTGTTAGAATTTATTGAATTTTTAATAGAATTTTGCCAGACTTTTGTCTGAATTTTTGTTCAAATTTTATAAATTTTGCACTATTTTTGCCTGAATTTTAAGAATTTATCAGACTTTTGTTAGAATTTTTAAAACATTAACTGGCTTTTGTCTAAATATTTAAAAAAAAATTGCCAAATTTTACCCAAATTTCATGAATTTTGTCAGATTTTTATCAGAACTTCAAAAATTCGGTCAGATTTTGATCAAAACTTCTAGAATTTTGTCAAATTTTATTGAAATTTTAAGAAGTTTTTCACATTTTATCACAATTTTTAATCAAAATAACATTATATTTTACTCAAATCTCCCAAAAATTCCCACAAGGACTCGAACAAAACCCATTCACAGGTCATTGGATCAATTATCGTTCAAATTGCCCATACACGATAAAATGTGAACTTTTTTTCGATTAACTCTCTTGTAAGCATCGGAAATGGCTTGAAATGATGACATTAGTGAAGGCATGCAGCAATCATCTATATTTTAATGATTACTTGAAAGAAAATCCGTTACTAAAATATTATTATGATTATTGTTATTGCCATGCGACACTTTTTAATTCCAAACTGGATATTGCAATAATATCAATTTTAATTGACAACAACTTACAATGTTTATTGTTTTGGAGTCGAGTTTGGATTCGATTAAAGGGAAACTGTAATGGGAGATTATTGAGATTGGAGGGGATTCTGAAGGAATTTCATGACAATAATTAAGGAAAAATATATTGAAAAGTTTAGAATTTTTTTTAACTTTTTTAAAATTAGAATATTTTTACTTTTTAAAATAATTTCAAAATTTCAATTTTTTAAAATATTCTAAAAATGTAGATAAAAATTAAAAAAAGAAATAAAAAATTTTTAAATTCAAATAATGAGAAAAAAGTCAAGAAATAATTCAAATTCGAGTAAAACAACCTCAAGACCCCATCCCATACCCTACAATGAATAAAAAAATAAACCAATGCAAATATTTCTTCTGTAACACAATTTCTATCTTCAATATTCTGCTAATTCCTTTTCATGGCAATAAAAAATTTAATTAAGAAAGTAAGTGAATTAAGTAAATGGAAATTATAACTCTGTTATGGCTACATTTCCAAATGAAATTTTAATTTCGTGCGAGGACTTTCATTATCATTCCTCCTCATTTCTCTATTTAATGATTTTTTTCCTTCTTCTATTTTACCAGCAACTAGTACAACAGGCATACAGAACAAACCGAGAATGCGAATTGTCGGGATTATCTCACTCTGCTTGTGTCGAATTAATTTAATTGCTGCTACCATTTCCATTAATTGAATTGCGATTGCCATACATATATCTACATAAATGACGACAAATACAGAAAAATAAAATCGGAAATGACGTTGGCGTTGATTTTGTACAGAAATTCAGTTAATGAAAATTGAAATGGTTGATACGGGTGACAGGGCAGGGACAAGTTGGGTTTTGTGGACTTTTTAGTTAAATTGTTTCTTTTTTTTTAATTTTTGAGGGTATTTTGATGAGATTCTATTTTAAACCTCTAAAAAATCAGTAATTGATCGTCCACAAAATTTATTCCACAAATATCCCGCAGCAGAAACTGATCCATACCTTGGAATGAGAGCATCGATGGTGGATAATTAATCCATCCATTAAAGTGAGTGCAAAATTACAAAAATGCAACACGGGATAATAAATTGAATTAATGATGCCTTGGGTAACTCGATAAAATTCAATGAATTCACATTAAAAAAATTTCCATAATCCAAAAAAAGATTTTTTTTTTAATTACTGAAATTCACTGCTTTATCTTTTTTGCATGCCTCGCAGAATGAAATGTGAACATCAGTCATTAATTTGAAAAAATGAGATTCATTTGATATTGCAGAGAAATGAAGGTTCTTTTTTCATGCTGCGATGCACAATGGATTATGCTACTGTGTTGAGGGGAGATTTGAGGATGATTTTATCAGAATTTGAAGCAAAATTCAAATTTTTGTGTAAAACTATTTTTTAAAAATTCTGAAAGATTCCTGTAAAAATTAAAAATTATACTAAGAACTACAAAATTTTACATACTTAATTTTAAATTTTTGGAAAATTTAAAGAAAAATTCTAAAATTTAGGTATTTAAATTTTTTTAAATTATAAAAAAATAAACTTTTTTAAAATTATTAAAAAAATTAATTTTTTCAGCTAAAAAATGAACTTTTTAGTAAAAAAATTGTAGAAAAATGTTAGTTGATTTTTTAAATTTAAGTTTAGAAACCTAATAACTTTTAAAAATTTCTGTTTTATTTAAAATTTTCAATTTTTAAATTTTTTACTAAAAATCCTCAAATTGCTCCCAAAATCATTCTATTTTTTACTTACATTAATTTCATGTCGACATCACTGTAGTCGACGATGCGAGCACATAAAAAAAATACAAAACTCAGTTCCACAGTGCATCGAGAGACGAGGAGAATGACACAGCATGACAATTGCAAACTTGTGCAAATGCACTTTTCAAGTAAATTGCAATGCATTTTTAGAACGATGGAACTTTTTATTCTCTAATTGAACTTTATGGTTGAGTTATGAAAGTGGCGAATGAGAAAAAATTGTGAGAAATTTAAAAAAAAAGTTGAATGATGTATTTTTAAAAAGGATGAAAGTTCTCGAGCCATTTGAACGTCAGTTATTCAGTTCATTAGCTTCAAAGAGACACAAGGTTATGCTGGTTGTAAATTTTCAACAGTTTAGTTCAAAAACTCAATTTCAGACTATCCACTCCGGCTATTACCATCTCTCAGGATGATATGCAAAATTAATTCAATTTTCACTCAGTTATTTTCTCATACCGAGACCCGGCAGCCATTTTTGAAGCTCTTCCTGTTTCCTTTCTAAATCGATTTTCATCGTACGCTTCACAGCACAATACGTATCCATTTTATCAATATGTGTATCCCATGCATATCCACATAGCTTCATATTCACTCAATACGCATTTTAATGGATGAAAATATTTTTAATTTATAGACCTAAATGTGCATTCACGAGGATTAAAATTGGATTTTTTTTATTTGAGGATGATAAAAAGTGAGAATGGAAGGGAATAACGGAAAGGTTAGAACTGCGGAAAATTCAATTTTTTGATACGAGAAAAAAAAATAATTCAATAAAATTCGAGAGTTTTATTAAAGTTTAGAGGGGTATGAAGGTACAATCCAGCCCCAACCCTAAATTATCCCCCTTATTTCTGCACCTAACCACCCACATCACTTCAACCTTCATAAAATTTTCATATTCATTTTTAGCGCCCATAAAACGCACATTTGACCACCATCATCATCAGCATTCAATATTGCTCGTCGATATGTAAATTTAATTTTGATTCAAAATTAAACATTGGTATAACCGCACATTGTGGCGTGGACGCATTAACTTTGCTAATAATTTTATGCCTTTTTATGACTCGAGAACAATAAGAAAGTTGAGAATATGTTTTTCTGAGAAGAAAAGCTGTTGCCAAGTTGAACGCGCCAGAAGCGGTCATTATGTGGTCATAAAAAGCAGCATCGAATACTGAGAATTTTTTTTCTCTTACGTTCAATTTCACGCATTATCGATGCGTAAAGGGACTGACTTCAGTCAGATGAAACGGTCGATTGTGCTTTGTGGGATTCTGTTTTTTTTTTTAATTTTGTCTTGTTGATGCTTTTAGAATGAATTTGTCAGAATATTTTCTATAAAACTAGGGTTTTGTGATTATTATGTTTTGAGGTTATTTGACTAATTTATTTACAAATTTTCTAAATTTTGAGGTTATGTTTCAAAAGTTTCTTTAAAACTAGGGTTGGATTTTGAGGTTATTTGATTAATTTATTTAAATGTTTCCCAAATTTTGAGGTTATGCTTTAAAAGTTTCTTTAAAAGTTGGTCTGGATTTTGAAGTTATGTGCTTGAGGATGTTACTTTCTTGAGGATGTTAAGTGATTTTCTTTATAAATTTTCAAAATATTTGAGGTTAGGTTTAGGAATATTTTATTAATTAAATTTTGAGGTTAGATCATTAAAACTATTGAAAATTGTATATAAATAGAAGGAATAAAACTGAAAATTTTGAGGTTATGTTTCAGAAATTTGTGGCTAATTACCAAACCATAATCAACTAAATTTCTCAAATTTTTGAGGTTATGTCTGCAAATTTTAATGGGATTATTCCAAAATTTCCATTATTTTCCAAATTTGAATACCTTAAGACTACATTTGTGCTATATAAATCTAAAATTCTCCCAAAGGGTCCTGTCCCAGCACGCAAAAAAATGTGATACGTTGATGAAAGCAATAAAAAACGAAAGTCACTTAATTGACGGTTCCACACATTTTTGTTCTTTAACTTCTTTTTATGTTTTCATTCTTTCCAATTTTTTTTTTATTTCTCTCAAAAGTCGCCGCAGTTGAATTTATTTTTCTTTTCGCTCATAAAAACCATAAAAAACATAAATAAAAGTTTTTCTTGAAATTTATATAGAAAGACAATTCTTTGTCATTTCCTAGTAAAACGGTCGTTTAGTGCGTAGATATCTAATAAATTTTTATGAGACTTCCCTCCGCGAAAAAAAGAGCAACGCACGAAAAAATAACATGAAAAAGGTTTTTTTTACTTCTTCTGCTGCCGTTGCTTCTTTAATGAGATTCATTTAATTAAATTTAGATCTCTCATCTCTTCCATAACACAGCACAGCATAAATCTCCAGTCAAGTGGAAATATTTTTTTTTTTATATTTCAACCATTTTTGTGGCTTTTAAGGGTGATGACGATAATGTAGCCCAAAATTAAAGCATAGAAGATGATGGAATGAGAGACAAGAGACTGAAAGGGAAATGATTTATGAACAGAAATGGAAATAAAAATGTATAAACATTGAAAGGAGGGACTCGAGAGTGAGATTTTCATTTCGAGATGAAAATACATTAAATTTAAATGTTGGTCAATTAAAGTCATTAAAGAAAGTGAATTAAAGTTTATGGGGAAATTTTGGGGGTGGATGATTTTTATGGGGGGTGTTGAGGGGATCAAAATTAAATTCTGTTTAGGGTTCGATCGTAAATTATGTCACGCTATAGGGTAGGAGGTCAAAGATTTTATGAGAGTTCAAATAAATTAAATTTCATTCACTTGTGATGTCCAAAATGTTGGAGGTTATAAGAAGCAAATTTGAGGTTAGGTTCTTTGAAAAGTATGTCGAATTATTAAGTATTAATTATTATTTTCTGATTTTTTGAGGTTAGAACTTCAAAATGGACAAAAATAAACAGAACTCTTCAAGAATTCCATCAAAACAAACCTCTCAACACTCATCCAAACACCCCCATTTTCACCTCAAAAAAATTTTTCATTCCAAAACTCTCAGAAACTCACAAAAACATCCTCCTTCTTCAAAATCATAAAACAAATCATCTCATCCCATAACTCAAAGGTCAAGTCAGCTTATTTGCAAAGTAAAAATAATAAAAAATTTCAATAAACTCGTAAATCGCAAACATTTGTGAGTAACTTCTTAGAAATTGACATAGAAAACAGCCTCGAGGACACTCAAACAAATTTTATTTCTCATTCTGATTCATGATGACCTTTTTTGTGCTGTACAAATCACAACAATCATAATAATGGTGCACACACATACAGACAGATGCCACGCTTAAGGCATGATTTCCGATGAAAATGAATAATTTGTGTTGTGTGGATGAAAAAGAAAAGAAGGAATATAATAAAAAGTTTTTGAAGAAAGTCGTCAATATGATGAACAATAAAAAGTAAAAAATAATAACAATAATATTTCGCAATAAACCCGTAAGAATTTAATTTGATAAATTTTTTTCCACTGCTGCTGTCTGTGAAAAATTTTTTTTATGAATAACGAGCGTCATAAAAAATATGAACGTAATTTTTTTATGTACACATTTTTTCTTGCTACTGATGCTGCTGCTGATGGTAGGGTTCTCATCCAGAATCGCTAAAATGAAGAATTATTTTCCATAATAACAAAAAAAAAATTTATTTGCCAAATGTGACATCAGTGCACATTCAATTTCAACTCGTCAAGTGCCTGACATTCGCTAGAACAAAACACATTCATTTGCACACATGCCGCGCATGCAGCCACAGAACCGCAATTGAAGTACAATATATTTAGCTTATATGTTCATTTCGACGAAAAAGGTTCGTCGAACTTCGAGCAATTACGCGATGATGATGAGGAATAAGAAGAACAAAAAAAATTGTAAGGAGGATGAGGAAGGAAAAAAACGACGAAAAATAAAGAATAAGAAGAAAAAGCGTAGCGAAATAAATTATAATGATGAAGAAGAAAAATTCTCAAATTGGCGCGCACAAAATTGAATGAGAATGGAAACAGCAGCAGAACAGAACAGGCATAGAGCAGCACGAAAAAAAGAGAGGATGCAATTCACCGAAGAAGGCATTAATTCACTTATAAAGAAAAATTTTCATTTTATATATATTGAAAACGATAACAAAAATAAAATAAATTACCTCAATTAAAATTAACGACCATCACATTTAATGCGATTACATTGCAACAATTGAGAGAGAGTAGAGGAAGGAGGAAAAAATATATATGTACGAGAAACATTGTCGATGATGATGGTAGACAAGTGATGCCAACTAGTCGAGCATGCATTCTTTGGGGAGTTTTTCGCGAAATAAATGCGTTTGTTTGTTAAAAATGTCGTGCTGGTTAAAGTTACTGCTGGTTTTGATAAATGGGGATAATTTACGGTATCTGCAGCTTTTGAATCTTATTCTTGCCACTTTGTAGAGGAATTATTGATGGAAGTAATTGCGTTTTATTGACTATTGATTGAATTATCGTAATAATACTTTTTGAAGTGGATAAAAAAATTAATCTGCAGCCAACTTCATGTTGTTCAATTTTTTAAAAGAAATTCGTCAAATTTACAGCTTTTTTCTCATTTTTAATGCTTTAATTTGGTAAAGTTTGATTGTTGCCATATTTTTCTACAGCTTCCATCAATAAGAGCAAGAATTTAAAGCTCTAAACAAGTTTAATTGCAAAAATACTTTCTAAAGTGAGACAAAATGGCGGATTTTCAAACAGCCAACTTCACTTCATACTTTTACAAAACAAATAAAAAATTCTCTAAATTCGCTTCAAATTGAACATCGATCAACATTTTCCTACTTACATATGATTACATCAAGCGGAATGCAGTTCCCTGAATATCTATCTCGACAGAGACGTGCGGAACACACATGAAGACATGTTTAATATCAAAAAAATAATTCAAAAAGTTATTATTATGTTTATATTTATGTTTATTGCATCGAGATGACCGTAAATACATGCATAATGTATCAATATATATGGCATTTACGCCAACATCAAACAATATTGCTACGGTCATGTCCATTGATGGATCTCTTGGCCTCTGCATACTTCATGCATTGTCGGAGGCAATTACGACAGAAAATTGAATTTTATGATTTTTTAAGTAATTTGATTATGTGATATATACATAAATTGATCACATATTGACATTGTGACTTATGGGAGATGTGATTTGCGGTCGGAATTTGGACGTGAATTATTTAAAGTCTTACGATGTGGGTCACTCATTTTGAAACATGAAAGAAAAATCGATTTAGAAAATCTTCCAGAATTTTCAGTCACGACTCCGCACTTATTTCTTATAAAATATACCTAAACTTTCCGATTTCTCTAACCAATAATGGAAGTTTCAATATCGCTTCTAGCAACAGACGTTGACAATTTATGTATGGCTATATCATTGCACGTGTATGGAGAAAAGTAACATCCAGAAGATGCCTTTTTTGCTTCACTTAAGAAAAGGGCAAATGTAAATTGGATTTGAAACATTTTTTACTGTTCATTGTAGCAGCAGATGACAAAAATTACAGAAATTGTAAAATGGGATTTTTTGAGGTAGGGGGGATTGTTGGGTGGTCAGTTTTGTGGACTAGAAAATTTTTGTTATAAAGAAAGTGGATAGATCGGGTAAAAAAATGGCTTTTAGTCATTTAAAATCCTTCAGGAGCTCCTTAGACATCCACATATGCTCATCCTCCATTCCATCTCTCAAATCTACACCATACTGTTATAAAAAATTTTATTGGATACAAAAAAATTTTTTTTAAGCTTAACCACAAAAAGGACTTTTTTCTGTGTTCTCAGAACAGAAACCAAAAAAATGTAAAAAGGCTTGATAAAATCTAAAGCATGTTGTATGTAACAGTCACTTGGGTCTGCCTGCTTTGACTTTTTAGAATTTTTTTCATTTGTCAAAATGGTTACAATGGTCGAGAGAGATTTATCAGACATTTTAGTTTTCTAACACTGCAGACATGTCAAAGCTTCTTGTGGAAAAATAAATTCAAAGAAAATTGAACTGGTTAATGGTCAGCAAGTGACCGAATCTCCCTTAAATGTCCTTTTTGTGCTTCTATTTCTCAATTTTTGTCATGCATCATCCATTAATCACAATTGCTACTTTTTGTGGATGTGTTTGTGTCCCCATATTGCTTTGCTTAACCATTCGTGACTGTTCCTATCTCTATGACATGCTGTGCCATTTCCTTCGTCTTTTCTAACTCCATAGCACCATTTTTGTTCTCCTTCTACTTCTGTACTGCTGTTGTTTTCATTCACTCGATTAAATTTTCAATTTAAAATGACATGTTTACTGAAAATTACAGTTCTGCCGCATGTGCTGCGTTTAAATTGTAGGCTGTTGTCCTTTTCGATGGCTGGTGTCCTTGGGGTTATTTTGTGCAATTTTTTGAGAATTTGAACATTTTTAAAAAAATTTAAAAAAATGTAAAAATAATTAAAATTTAAAATTATATTATTAAGAAAATTTAAAAAAAATTTAGAAAATTTAAAAAAATTAGAAAATTTAAAAAAATTAGAAAATTTAAAAAATAAAAAAAATTTAAATAATAAGAAAATTTGAGAAAATTTAAAATATTAGAGAATTTAAAAATAATTAGAAAATTTAAAAAAAAATTAGAAAATTTAAATTAGTATTTTTTAAATTATTCAAAAAAGAAATTTATTTTTAAAAAGTTATTTAAAAATTGAACAAAAATGTTTCTTCAAACTTTATTCAATTCTTTATCTAAATTCCCACAAAATTCTCCTAATTGGCCCATTTCCCATCGAAATGCTTACAAACCGTCCACAGCTCACGACATAAAGTCAACCAAATCACCACGCATAGCAACATTAATGCCCAACAATACACAGACTGAAGACGAAAATATTTAAATAGAATAAATTGCACAAATAACGTCAGACAAACAGCACAAAAAAGACCAGAAATGAAGTAAATTTTACATGCATCGCACGAATGACCAATGCAACCAAAAAAAACTATACATGCATCATGTGTGCACTAAAAATGGCTCATTCGTGTAACATGAAAATGATGAACTAGAAAAGACAGTAGAGAGACAGAAATGAAATTAATGTAATGAAATTGTTTAACCTGTATATGGTCAACGTCAACTTATGTATGTTTAGTAAAAGAATGTCTGCATAACATGAAGGCTCATTGAACGATTTATGCATTTTAATGCATGCATGGAATGAATTTTTGATGGGAAAATTTGAATTTTGTGAGTGTGGTGGTGAGGATGGGGTGCATTTTGGGACAAATGTGTCCGAAATGTCCTGAAGCATCCCAATAATTTGTATATAATATCTATAGTTTCTACGGCTTAGATTGAAGTAAATTGTTTACGAATTTACACTCAAAAATGATGCTGTTGAAGAATTAAAATATAAAACATGAGGTATTTGAATGTAAGGAATTAAAATCTTATGTAATATATAATTCTTAAGTGAATCCAACCCTATTATTCCAAATAGCATATCAAAAAACCTTAAAAATAGTTTTTTAAAATTCAAAAATCCACATTCTAAACCCCATCCTTGGATAATAACCACAATTACTAGTTAAATAAATGATAGGGAAGATAATCAAAAGCTTTTCATTAAAAATTCTCCAGTTAGGATCGATATGACTTACTTAAAACTTAATTGCTCCTACTCATGCACGTATCATTGATGATACTTGCTCATTATAGCTGTAGCCACAATACTGAATGTAGAAATTTTTAATGAAAATAATTTACTTTAAAATTACATCCTTCGGAAAATTCTGAGAAATTTTTACTTCAGGTAAATGAGGTTAGAGCTAGGATTATCAGTGTGTGTGAAGTTGGCGGGACCTTACGTCCATATTATGTTCATATACGTCCTACATTTAAATATTTTCGTCGTATCACCTGGAACAGGATATAGCTTTGATATTAAAATCTATGTAGTATTGACCTGTACTGCACTTAGGGGCCGTTCATAAGTGACGTTAAATATTTAAGGTGAAGGGAGTCTGACTTTGTGTAACACTTCCATATAAAACTAAATTTTTTGTATGGAAATTTTGAAACAGAGGTGGAGAAGGGTCTAAATGAACGCCACCTTATTTTAGTGCTGACAACCCCAGTTAGAACGGAACAGACAATTGTTTGCTTGAATATGGTACAAAAGCTGTTTCCACATGTAACAAACTAATATTATACATCCCAAAAGATCTAAAAATCTGTTAAAAAATCATAGTTCCACTCAATTTTCAAACCAAACTAAACAACATTTAAGCATCAACAACACTTAATTAACAAATTTAAAATTCCTATCTAAATCTAATTAAAATTATCATGCCATAAAAGTGCGTCAATAGTACCAGCTTGAGCTAACAAATTTTTATAGCCTCCAATTCATGCATAACTTATCAACTCGAGTCCATAAAAAATATGCTCAAATTGGGAAATAAATCCATTTCCCTACAAATATCATTTAAATCCCTTTTTTGGGCAGATGATTCATTAATTTCATTTTATTTTCATCAACTTTATGAGCTTGCACAACTGACTGCATTTATCAATATCAATAAAGTGAGATTTAAGTCGTTAAAAAATTTTCATTTTCTCAATAATTTCTAATTTAAAATTATTAAAATGTTCTCAATTTTTACGACTTTCTAAGTAGCTTTCTTCCATTCTTTAAAAATTTCCATACAACTTTTTTTTATCGCTCTTTTATAAATGAAATGCATTTATATTGTCACTATAAATTAAATTCATATTTCAGACTCTTAAAAAGCTATAAAAAGAAATTTTTATTATATCTCAATTTTCATATTTTCATTCGTGTGTTTATGTTGAGGGTTAAGTGGCACTATGCACTTGCCCTCAATATGCTTCAGACACAGACACATACATTTTCATGTATGAATAAAAAAAATAGCAAAATAACAGCAGCTTTGCAATAATTTTGCTATAAAAACTGTCAAAAGTCGTAAAAAAATGGAGGAACTTGCAACCCTTCAATCACATATCCCATTAATGCTCGCTCGTCTACTCATCTTGTGCTGCTTTTATGGTATTAAAATTGTTACCTTTATGGTGTATTTCTGGAAATTGAGATGATATTTGAGTGGTAGATTCATGAGAGAGGGTTCCAACCCCCCTTCCTGCTCAATGTCAAATGCTCTGGATTTAAGACTATTTTAGTAAACTTCTGATAAAAAATAATAAAATCCACCAACATCCTAGCACAAAAACCTCCAACAACATCATCGTCTATTTCATACTTAACAGCCAGACACCAATCACATCTACACCAGACATCAACCCATCCACAAACTCGACCATAAAAAAAACGGTCCGAGAATTAATGCTTCCATCAATTTCATTAGTTATGTTACAATATCATGTCATATATCAAATCAGAGGCTTCCTCATGTCTCGTAGAATGACATCAAGGTGCTATAAAAAATTCTCCAAGTGTCGTCTCGTCTTACTCGAAGCGATGCATGTGATACAAGTTTTATTTTCTCATTCAATATAAATATTTTTTTATTACACCAAGTTCTCGTGCTGTTCTCATGCACTCTTGCTGCTGTTGATGTTGCTATCATTTCATGTTTTCTATGCTGCTTAAGAGCTGTTTTTGTGGCACTTGCATCGTGCACTTTTATGACTTTTTAATCGCTTGGTTTGTTTTGTGAGATAATTTAATGAATGTCTCACATTGATTTACCTTCTTGTCTCCATCCGTTGGCTTGTTGCTGTTGGTGCTCTTTGCTTTAATTCCTGTATTTTTTTATCACTCTAGACTGGATTTAATGCACCATGTCATTTGGAAGTGATTTTTTATTTTTCAATTTTCTTTGTTGGATTGTTTTAAAGCTGATGGAAATTAAAATTGATTTTCTGTGAAGAATTTCTGTTAAGAATTGGTATATTTTTCATTTCAAAATTTATTTTTTCTTAATGTGAGTTTTGAATTAAAAAATTTAAAAATATTAAATTTAAAAAAATTTAGAAATATTAAATTTAAAAATTTTAGAAATATTAAATTTAAAAAAATAGAAATATTAAATTTAAAAAGTTTAGAAATATTAAATTTAAAAGTACTAAATTTTAAAAAAATTAAAAATATTTAATTTAAAAAAATTTAAAATATTAAATTTAAAAAAATCAAATTTTTAAATTTTCAAATTTTTTTAAAAAGTTTAATTTTTTAAAAATTTTCAATACATTTAAATTTCTTTAGGTTTTTAAACATTTATTTTTCAATTTATTTTATGAAAGTAAATATTCCAATGCACTTTCATGCAATATCAAGCTCAATACTCATCACATTAAATGAAACTTCAGTCATTCCCAACAATAAATGAGAAATCCACAAATGCAGTCATATTCAAGCATTTCATATCGATTTTTTGCATTTTTCATATCCATTTCATTCCTTCCATTTTCATACTCAACTCAGCATTTCCATATTGAATCCAACATTTTCATATTTACTCTGACATTCATTCCAGCATATTGAAACAACATCCGATTGCATATCCTCATATCTATGATTTTTTTGTGCTCCATTCATTTCCTCGCTTTTCTGAAATATAAAAATTAATTGAGTTACGATTGGACGTTCATATTCTCGGTGCATTTTGATGTTATTGTCATAGCAACTTATGGAAATGAATGAAAAATGTGAGGACTTTTGGTTTTTTATTCTTTTATTAAAAAAGCCAATGCGGATGTAAATGCATATCATTGATGATGCCTTTTGTTCTGCAATTAAATTTCCTATCAAACATTTTTTTATTTATGCTGCAAAGAGCTTTTTGTGATAATATTAATTCATTGACGTGCATTGTTCAGGTTTTTAATTTAATTGATGGATGTGATATGGATTGATGGAATGTGGGGGTAGTTTTGGGGTGAAATAAGGGGGATATGTGCTGCATCGCTGTATTTTTCAGAATTTCTCCGTCAAAAGCTTAAATTTCGACTCTATAAAAATATTTTCATCCAAAATCTCATTTATCCACCCCACCCCACCCCCAAGTACACCCAAAAATTAACTTAATTACAAGCATCTAAAATTTTACAATTTGCGCTATTCAAAATCGTCCCCAATTCAATATTATCACTCTTGCTACATCCATTAAATTATATATCATCAACCAATCCATTCAATTTCACAAGCAAACAGCACAGAATATGGAGACAAAAAGTCGAACGATATCCAGCACGACTATTCACAGTCACAATGTCACCATTCATTTAATTTCCATTCTCAACTTTATATTTTCAATATGAGAGATTTCCATATTTCTCTTCATTCATGACTGGATAGTCTGCTGATATATGTCGCGACGATACATAAATGTAAAAAGTTATCATTATTATTGTGAATGAAAGATGTAGACATCTTATAAAGTATTGACATGTCAATATACTAACAATATCGCATGTTTAACATGAGATGAATGAGTTTTTGTATGGCATGGAATATCTTTTTTTGATATTGAATTGTGTGAAATGAATGGAAAATTGATTGTATGAAGCAGAAGCCTTCTCTTCCTTCTGGGGTGCTGGTTGGAATATGTTAGGGAATTTTCATTAGAAACTCCTTATTTGCAATGGATTTACTCAAAAAGATAGGATGAATTATGGCACAAACTGATGAATTCCACTTTATAGTACTCTAAACTGTCATGACATGTCATCAACTTATGTCATCTATTATTTTTAATACGTTTGGTGCTATAGGACACGCCATAGATTTTTTCACATTGAAACACCATAACCTGAAAGACGAGCCCTAATTTTGAGGTCAATAACTCACAAAGTCATCAATAACATTCAAAATCGATCAAGTCATCCACGTCTAACCCTTTTAATCTACCAAAATTCCATCAATTACAACGCAATTGAGTGAATCCTACATTGCATAACATTCGCAATCAAAACAAAAATAAGTCCATTAATTCCAAAAGAATATTCAATCCAAGTTCCATTCTCATATTCTTCATTCAACTCATGAACTAATCCATCGCAATTTCTACTTATGTGACTTTAATGCTGTGTAACATGCTACGATAAAAGAAAATCCAATAATTTTTTTGTCTTCTTCTTCTTGGATTGTCTTTACAAATTTATACACGAGCCCCGGCGTTGTGGATGAAAATAAAACTCAAAAAATATATATATTTTATTTTCATTCATTCATTTCTACGCTGCTCGCTGTTATTGTAAGCTTCTGTGCGTGCGCTGAAATATCCTTTGTTGATGTCATTCAGAAAGACAGTAAAAAACTTCTTTATTTTCGGGGGTTTTCTTTTTTTTGGGTGAGATGAATGAACTTTGGTGGGTGGTTGGTATTGTTTGAGGAGTATTGAGGGATATTGGTGTGGATAGTGATGATTATGGAAGCACACAGTTAGATTAATGACTGTCACAATTTCAAAATGATATCTCACAGCTTCAGACTCTCATGTCCTATTTTATAAATCATCTTCATCATCCCTTTTCTTAAAATCCCTCAAATGACCTTCCTGATTCCAATCTTCCGGCTATTTACCTCAGATCCTTCAACTCATCTCATTCCCAACATCAGCACCCACTCCCAAAAGACACTAGATCAATTATTCAATAACTTTGCCATTAAAAATACAGAAAAGAAGTTTTCCACGCATGAAAACACATCAAGCCAGCAACAGCAACAGCATCTCCATCTCAGCCTCTTTTTATCTCGATTTTCATGTTATTCCTTTATACTTTTGAGGGTTATTGGCCTTTTCGTTATCGTAAAAATAATAAGAAGATAGTTGAAAGGAAAAAGATATTTTTCATGCCTTCTGCGCCTATTCGGAATTATTATTGTTATACGCATCCTTACGAGTGTATGCTGAAAATGTAATATTTTACTTCTTTTTAGATCGAGTGAGATGGTCGATGAACTTTCAAAGCATTTGTGTAACTAAACAAGAAGACACAAGAAAATGTTTCTGCTTTTACTTTAATTGAAGCTGTTGATTTTTTTGGGAAATAATTGATGGGGATGGATGGACATTGGTGGGGTGGATCAAGAAGAGGGGCATCATTTTGAACCCTCGCTTAGAAATCCTAGCTGCTTCACTGAGTTCGTAATATGAATTTTTCATAAAATGACCGTCTTTTAGTCTGAAATTTATTATATTTACAAAATAAAATATTTTTATAAAAATAAATATGAATGGAAAATGGTTGATGAATGGAAAGGTCATGAATGGAAATGGTTTTTGAGGGACGTCTTCATGTTTATGTTTATTTTTCAAATTGAATGGATCAGGATTTTCACAGAATTGTTTATGCTCCGATTGAAATTGATGAAATGTGAAGGAATTTTTATGATTTAAGCTGTTTGTGTTGAATATTTTGCAGTTTTAGATCGCAAATAGAATGTCCGGTGGAAAATGACTGTCTAATCCAACGTCAATTTTTATTGAAAAATTTAATTTCTTCTAAATTTTTTAAAAATAGTCTGTTTGTCATCAGGTAAAATTAAATGACAATTTCCATTTTCGAACTAAATTTTGATAGTTTTCAATATTTAGTCCCAATTATGTTTCAGTTTCTTTCTAAAAATTCTGATTTTTAAATTGTTTATGCACCATAATAGCATCACCAGCCATCATCATTTCCCTCTATTTTCTAGTCACATATCACACACTCTCTCCATCTCTAATGACGATAATGATTACGATTACTATAAATTTTTAGTAAAAAAACAAAAAAATTCTTTTCAACATCCATAAATTGGACATACCAGACACTCATACACCACAAATCATATCGTATCAAAATATTTTCTACATCCATAAGACGTTGAAAATATTCACAAAGTGCCATTAACGCACTCGACATTTTTATGACTTTTTTTCTTGTTTTTCTTCAAAATTTATGAAAATAGCTGTAAATTTTTACAAATATGATGTGCGTTTGTTATAATCATCACATTGATGAAATGTTTAGGGCAATTTCCCTATTTTTCTTTTAAAAAAAACACTCGAAAATTTTTCATAAATTATCAAGTTTTTCATATTGTTTTGAAATCATAAATTCTAAATTTTTATGACTTTTGAGCGTGTGTATGTAAATGTTTAGTGACGTGAAAGAGTAAACTGTCTTTTTTAATGATGCAACGTGAATGTTTTTCTCATTTTTATTTTTTTAAATTCCATATACATGTTCTGGCGTGTCATTTGAGTGATATAAAAATTTTTTTACCAGAAGCATAAAGCCATAATTCATGCCTGAATTGAAATTGATTTAAAACACATATTTTGCATTACTTTCTGTTCATTTATTAACATTTCGAACTATTGCTGTATTTTTTACACATTTATCAATATTGATGGATGATAATTGGTAGATTTATTTATTCGTGGGAGGTTTTATTGAGAGCTTGAAGGGGTTTGGTGATTTTATGGCAATTATTCACACTTTATGGGAAATATTTTATGCATTTAATGACAATTTAATGTAAATTTCTGTGATATTGATTGGTTTAGTGATGAATTTTGAGGGAACTGTTGTCATTGATGTGGATTTTTAGGTTTGGTAATATTTAATCTCATTAATAAGTTTCACAAAATTCATAAAATTTAAAATAGGATGAAAAAATATTTTTTGAAAATAATTGAATTTTTTTTTAATTTTCTTTAAATTTTAAATTTTTATTTTTGAAATTTAAAAATTTTAACATTTTGAAATTTAAAAATTTTAACATTTTGAAATTTAAAAATTTTAAAATTTGAATTTAAAAATTTTAAAACTTTAAATTTTCAAATTTCAAATTTTTTAATTTTTAAAATTAAATTTTTTAAATTTTTTAATTTTTAAATTTCAAATTTTTTAATGCCAAACAGGAAAAATTGAGACTCAAAGCGTAGTCAGGGAGCTCAAAGGGTTCTCGAGATTGAATTTTATATCAAAAATATCAATTCAATTTTTAAAAATTGAAAATTTATGACAAAAATATTATATCCCCCTAACTGCACCCCTGACGCTCAATTTAATTAAAAAATTCAGTTGCATTTCCCACACTCAAAAAACCCATTATATCCCCTAATAATCCATTTCAATCCAATGAAATCCTGTTCTGAATAAATTCAAAATTCTCTACACAATTCACAGAACAAAAAATAACGAGACTCATAACTTAAAGCTGCCATATAAACCACAAAACAGTATGTTACACACAATTCACTTAAAAAATCCATAATTCTCTTAATTTATAATAAGAAAGATAATTTTTAATTTACGATTTTTGTAATTTACCCCTTTAGTAATTCACTCATTCCGCAGTCCCTAGCTAATTATTTCTAGTCCATTTATTAGAGTAAATAGCCTGTAAAACACGCTATCGTCCATTGATTTTATTTTTTCTGGAATTTTTTTTAATTTAAATTTTTTTTACTTTACAATGGATGGAATTTATGGCACAAAAAGCCAACCGTCGACCACATATTCACGGATAAAAAAAGTATTCAGCATTGAGGAAAAAATATATAATAAAAAATTGTAACAATTCAATATTTTTTTCCTTCATGTATATTTATGAGATTGATGTTTTATGAGCCATTAAATGCCAGCATGGGCATATTTACAAAACGAGAGCTCTCATAAAGTCCCATCGTCCCGCAAAAACCCGTTTTTTACATTAAAAAAAAGTTCTCAAATCTTTTTTTATAGTAGAAAATGGTAATAAAGTTCGAAAGTTATTGTGTCTACTTCGCTATATAGTCTACATTGACATCATTATCAAAATTGAAAATCGTGATATGAAAAGAGTTTCTTCATCTTCATTCAAAGCTTGTAAAACTTTTTTTTTCATTCATTGCTGGTTTTATTGTTGGATGAGGATGTTTTTTTGTTTGGACATTTTTACAGTATTCATTTTATTTACAACTTTGGTGCTACTTTTATGTTGAATGAGGGTCGTTCGTATATATAGATGTCGACCTTCTGAGCTAACAACACGGATACGATTCCAAGGAAAGTTTAGTCGAATTATAGTCAAGGAAATGGCTTGGGGGGTCCTTGAAGTACTAAACCCCAGTCTTGATATTGAAATTTGTATGAAAAATATCTATCTACGATCATCTGAGATTTTTTATCAATTCTAGACATACAATTGGATTTGCGTAAAGTTTGCGTCCACAAATTGTGGCTAGGTACAATAAATTGATATACCTTGGGTCTTAGAATGGTACAGAGTTGAGATACAAGCTGATTTAATAGGAACTATATCCAATCGAGTCAAAATACGCAAATTCTCCAAAAAGCAGCTCAACTTCCACTCAGAAAATTCCCAACACCTTTAAATCAGCATTAATTTATACAAAGCAGCCTGCTTTTTTCCTCATCGCATTTTTTCCATATCAACATATTCTCTCTTTTACACAATTGTGGCTAACAAAAAGGGGATGAAAGTTTTTAATTAAAACAACAGCATCAGCCTCAGCACTAACCAGTCAACTAAATTAAACTTTTTCGTTTTCTCTATATTCATGTTTAACTTCATCATTTCATGTAACTTTACTTACCGTACGAGTCTGCAGTAATTTGTTGAAATGAACGGAAGATAATGTGAATGGGAACTGCATTATTGGACATGTAACAGAGCATGACATGTTGAGATGGAACAAGTTATCTCTTTGAGTATCTGTCACGTTTAACGACAATTTTTCTACCCTCAGTTTGTTTGACGAAAAGATCTCAATTTTAACTTAAAAAATCAATTTCCCTTTAAAAAGGGGTTAGTGGAAATGCTGATTACAAAAATTTACGTATTTGTGGACGTAACGCAATGTCACATGACACCCCTTGTTGCTTGCATTACACAAAATGCAACGATGACAGAATGCGATAAAAAAAATAATAATATTCTCATGTGTCATAATGGAAGGGTGGCGATGACTGTTAACTTCTATCATGATGGACGGTTTGTAAATGGCAACAAAAAAACATGAAATACGGAGAAAGATCAATTTCAAGCTTCTCTATTCCGCGCGCGTAATTCCATTTTTTAAACGAATCTCATGTCATTTTCATGTCATTCAATCCTTCTTTGTGTCTCTTCTGCTCTTTTGCATGCTCTTGCTTATATGTTATGCCATACACACATACTTTACACACGAGAATAAGCGAGAATGAGAATAAATTAAATAAATGAAAATCAAATTTATGAGAAGCGTAAATTATGTTGATGGGCATGCCGCTCTAATGGATTAAAATTTTTTTTCCCGTTCCTTCTCTGCTTCTTTAGAATTTTTTATTTATTTTATTTCAGACCGGTCTCATCTAGTCTTTTTCTCTCATTTTCATTTTGTTATTCCTCAATTGGTCACAAATCTTTATGCAAATTTCATCTCCTTTTATTTGCTTCGCTGTTGCTACTACTGCTGCTTTTTATGGTATTTTTTTTCTCCTCTGCTGAAGAAACGATGAGAGAAAAAAATCCTCGAGACAATAAACAAATGGCAGCGACAGCGAAAAGGAAAAAAAAACATTTCAATTTAATTTCCGACACAGCTTAGTGAGGAATTTCAATGAAACTGACTGGTGGTGCTTATTTTCTGTGATGTGCATTTTTATGGAGGAATTGATGGTTTTTAGTCATACTTTGGATTTTAGTCTGTAATCTCTGAGTTTTTTTTATCAGCTGAGTTTTAACATTTCCATCTAAGCATAGATTCAGCTGAGCTTCATTACGGCTAAGCGTTGTTTCAGCATCATTAAAGCTGAGCGTCATTCCAGTTAGTCATTTTTAGAGCTGAGCTTTATTACAGCTGATCATCGTTACGTTATAGCTGAGTGTTATTCCAATTGAGAATTTCTACAGCTGAGCGTTTTCCTAATTCCTTGTAAATTTTTTCAAAACTTTTTTCTAAAAAGCGCTTTAATCACCTGTAACTCAATACATCCTACATTTACAAAGTTCCATATTTCTTCTATCGCTGCTTATTGCCTCGAAAATATACAGAGCATCTACATATTTATATTCACAATAGATTTTTTTTATTCGTAAGGATAAAGAGGCAATTTTCATTTAAACAAATAGTTAGGGACACTTCACAATTCATTCTACACTTCTTCGGATGGGATTAAATTGAAGAAAAAAATACAAAACAGAAATGAGTGAGTGATGGACTAAGCATAATGAATGACGAATTTATTGAGAATTTTTTTAAGCGTTACAAAAACAAAGACTTAAAGTACATGAATAAGGGAAAGGATGGTCATTTTGATTGATTGGGGATTAAAAATTGTCGCTTGGAATTTTTTCGGAATACTAATTTGTTGTTGTTGTCATTTTGGATAGGTAAATGTTTTTTCTGTAGATTGAATTCAAAAAAGGAGTGAGAAAATTGATGAAGTCCAGGTGACGAAGTTAATGAGATTTTAATGTAATTGAAAAGGTTTGGATGTTCTTGGAAGTGAATGGATGGATAATTGGGAACTGGATTTTGCTGTAATGAAAGGCGTTTGTTATGTAATTGGGTTAAGCGATTTAGCGATGACTTAAACAAGCTGAGCGTTCCTCAGGCTGAGCGTTCATCCAGTTGAACGTTACCTTTCCAAAGCTTTTCTCCAGCTGAGCGTTCCTTAAGCTGAGCGTTCCTCTAGCTGAGCGGTCATCCAATTTAAAATTTCTCCAACTTACTGTTCTAATCAACTGAACTACTTATTACTCTAGTTACATTATAATCCTCCATCCAAATCCATACCAAAATCTCTTTCAATTCAATTAATTGAACACAATTGAATCCTCACGATAAATAAAAGTCACCAACCCTTAAATGCGTCTTTTTCCCCTTTTACGTCTCATCTTAATTTTCTTTCCACTCTTCTGGATATTTTTTTATTCATCGCATAAAAAACAAATCGCTTTTCATTTCATTTCAATTTAATTTTCTCTCTCACTCACTTGTGTTTGGATCCTTTACATTTCATTTGCTTGACCCTTTATAAATTTTTTGTCTCTGCTCCTTTCGAATATTTCGATATGAATACAACAAAAGACAATGACAATAACATCATGATCAAGAATATTTAGTAAAATGAAATGACAACTTTACGGAATCCTAAATCTGCTCAGTCGAAAACGAAGACAAAGGAACAAAAAAATATTTTTGTCAATCAATCGAGCGGATGAACAAACAAATGGCATAAGGGAATGAAATGACACGTATTTAACACACAAAAGTGAGGTTGATTTGCTGTAAGAAGCATTTAATTCTCCCTTAGCCATTAGTCAACCCCTGCTTTTTTCCATTATTCACTGTGTTTTTTTTCTCGCTCCGCAGGAATCGAAAGATATGGAAAGGATCGAAAAGGGTTGAAATTTGTTGTTTACTCTGCTGCCACTGCTGTTTGTTGTTGCTTACTGTCTTCTTACTCACTCACGAACTTCGTTTTTTTCTTATTGCGCGCCATTTATTTTGTATGTCTTTCTGTTTTGCTGGGTGTCTATGTGATTTGATTTAATTTCGATTTTTGTTTGGCTTCTGAAGCTGTTTTTTGGTTGAAAGTCTATGTTTCGTGCTCATCGTTAATAGTTGAGCGTCAATTAACTCAAATATTAGTTAAGTTTAAAGTTAATCAAGCTAAATATTACTCAAGCTGAGTGTTAATCATGCTGAAGATTACTTAAGCTGAGCGTTAAACAAGCTAAAGATTACTCAAGCTGAGCGTTAATCAAGCTAAATATTACTCAAGCTGAGCGTTAATCAAGCAAATAATCAATTAAGTTCCTCAAGCTAAATATTATTTACACTAAGTGTCTCTTTCAACCTTCCTCTCACAATTTAAATCATCTAGACACCCCATTAACTTCAAAATTTTCTTCGCCTTAAGGTTAATACGTGCAATTTTTTAAATGAAGACCTGAACTGGATGTATTTAATGTAAAATAATTTTTCATTTTTTTCCTCAACTCGCATCCGACGTCGTGAAGGAAAGGGAAAAATTTTTCACTAATGTAATTTTCCTTCCATTCATTACGTTTTTATGGACGAAAAAAAAATAGAGAGTAAAAAAATTACAGCAATGTTAATCGCAATGCCACATTCTTATCGCATATTTTCTTATCTCAACTCACGCGCACACCTCACAAAAAATGTTCATTCTGACATTTAATTTTTCATCAACGAACAAAATGTCCACAAAGAGAGTCAAGAGCGAGACATCGAGTCATGAGAATTGTAAAGCAAAATTAATGAATGAATGAATGTGGGTAAAAAATTCATGAAGTGAGACACAACTGATAGGAGGGACAGATTAAGGCAATGTGGAATAAGTTTTCATCGTTGTCGTGTTTTTTTCCATTTTTCTCTCACTCTTCACCTAGTAAGAGGTCGCTTATCGTAAATCGTAATAAAGCATTTTACGTGCCTCCTTTTTCTTCTTCTTATCGGACTGATTGCTTTAGTACGCTGTAAATTGATGACGTCTATGGTTTTTTGTGAGGATTGTGAGTGTTTGGAGGAAATAATTTGAAATTTTCATGATGTTAAATCAAAGGATTGATTGTTTACTGAAGAAACTGGATGGCTGGTGAGGATTAGAGTTGAAAAATGGTCTAATACTGGAAATATTACAGAAAAGGGTCAACCCCCAACTCCTAGCCATAATTCAAAGCCTCATTGCCCTCCACTAAATGTCTAGTCCCAAATTTCCCCAAAAATTCACTTTCTTATCTTTTAAAAAATTCCAATCTTAAATAAAATTTGTAAACAAAAAAATTCTACTTAATTCAGCCTCAATCCACAGCTCCAAATTCTTTCTCAATATTTCATCCGTCGCAGTTCCTAAAAATGTCACAAATACGCTTATTCATCACATGCCAAAACAGTGTTTACAATCCTTATCAGCACTCTCGTTTTGTTGCCTTTATTGTGTTATAATTACAAAATAGAAATACTGATTAATGAGCAATTTTTCCGGAGCTATTTTTAGACATAAAGGCAGAAGTGTTTGGAACTTTATGAGAGTCTTGGAGGTTAAATAAAGAAAAAATAGAATATTTAAAGAATTGTTTAAAAATTTACTGTCGAAATATTATTTTTTGAAGCGAAAAAAAAACAAAGTATGGAAAATTTATAGTTTTATAAAATATTAACTTTTTATTTAATTTAATTTTTAAAAAGTATTAATTTTTAAAAAATATTAATTCTTTAAAAAAAAAATTTTTTTTAAAAAAATAAGTTTTTAAAAAATATTAGTTTTTTAAAAATATAATTTTTTAAAAAATACAATTTTTCAAAAATTAAAACTTTTTCAAAACTATAAATTTTTGAAAAGAATTATTTTTTAAAAAAATATTAAATTTAACTTTTATTAAATCAAAAATTGAAAATCAATTTAAAATGTAATAATTTTTACTTATTTTTCAAAATTTTAAATTTGCCAAATTCTAAAAATTCTGTAGTTTTTTTTAAAAAAAATCTTCAATTTCAATGTAAAAGTTTTCAAATTCAAGAAATTTGTTTTAAGAAAATGATTTTTAAATCAATCGAACTTTGAGTCATCCAAAATCAATCATTTGACACCACCGTAATCAAAAAATGCCAAAAAGATTATTTCATACTTAATTCCATACGCAAAAGAAACTGATAACCATAAATGGAAAGCCTAGACGTTATAATAATATAAAATAAAGAATCTCCCTTCATTAGTCTACCGCGCGTGTATGTCACAAGCTATCAACTCAAACAGCTCCAAATTATAAACACAATAATAATAGTAAAATGAGAGAGCAAAATGAGAGCGAGACACACTAAAAAAAGTTTATATGCAGCATATATTATCGTAGCGAGACTCTTTTTTTTCGAGAATCGTGTCTTGATAACAGTGACATTTAAAATATAAATGTAATGTGTCTGGCTTTGTATTGAATTACTATTCAATAGTTAAAATGTTATGAATGAAATGCGATTGATTGTTTGAGTATTGGTTTTGAGACAATTGAGGGTCTGAGACAGGAATTGAGGTGTACCTTGGGTATACTTGGTTAACTCTCAATCACCTTGTACTGGCTACACATCTGATCTTAAGTATAGAAGGCTATGTCCCATAAAACCCAGTTTCAATTCTAAATATCAATAAAGATTCTAAATTCTATATTGGTCTAGTAAAATTTATTTTTATTTTTAAAAATCCTCGAAAAACGTCCAATAACATCACCAACTCCTTCCCTCCCCCAAACCCCAAAAAAATCTACTCATTATTTTTTTAAAAAAATGAAAAAAAAAACTTTATTTATTTTATCAAGATTAATGATTTTGTTTATGTTGCGTTTCTCTTCAACATTATATTTATTTTTTTCCAAGTAACAAATACAAAGTAAAAAGGCCGATGTCAAAACAAATGAGGGGGGAAATGAATGAAAAATTGTGTAAATTTCTCATTTATGTAATCATAATAAATAGCATTTGAAGAATCAATTAACTTTACTACTTTCTTCGTTGTTCCTAACAAAGTACGACACACTTAGTAAAGTCAAAATAAAACAATTACAATATGGCAAATAAGAGAATGAAGCCTCGATGGTCTAAATTGCACGATTTTACCATTAACCGATTTCCAATCGAATGTGTGCTTGGCGCGCGAGTGAGGCGGCGGTCGAATAGGTCAATTTAGTCACGATTAATCCATAATAGCAGCTCTTTATGGGAAATTAATGAAAAAAGGTAGAAGAGGAGGAAAAATGGAAGAGAGGAGGAGAAAAATCTTCATATTACTATTTTTTGCTGGATGTGCTGTGTTTCTGTGGGGTGAAGAGGTTACGGATGTGATTTGGGTGGCTGTCTGGTGTGATTTAACTGTAATTTTTTTATTAGAGTCTTAGATCATTGTCTTTAAAGCTGAGCGTAACTAAAGATAGAGTCCAAGCATTACTAAAGTTGGTCTTTCATTAAGACTGAGAGTCACTTAAACTGAAAAATGTTATTAAGTCTGAATGTCATTAAAGCTGATCATAACTAAAGCTGAGCGACATTGAGAGTAGTATCTCTAAAGCTGAGCGTCACTAAGAACTTAATACCTCTAAAGCGGAGCGAAACTAAGAACTTAGTATCCATAAACGTATCCATGAACGTCACTAAAGCTGTGCGTCGCTACGCCACTTTTTTTGGGGCTTAGTAACATTATTTTATCATTATGGCTTTGCGTATGTCATCTAAGCTGTGCATCCATGTCTTACTATTACTTAATTTCACTACTTTTCAAAATTTTCAAGCTTAAATTCAAAATGCGCTACAAACTCTCTCCCACCTTCTATAATTTCACAAATTCCCATCTCATTCTCGCTTACTCGCCATCAGCATCATCGTTATCGACAAAATAAAAAAAAATGTTAAATAAATATAAAATAACGAAAAACAATTGCATTTATGCCAAATTCACGACTTCAACTTGAGGCTATAAAAGTGAGAGAAAAATGAGATTATTGTAGTCTGATCTGATTTAATAAGCAACTGTAGACAAATTCCATATTCCATGTGCCATATACCTCGTATTAGTCTTTTGTTTTTCATTTTGGATGGAAATGTGAGATGCTATTTCGGAATTGAGGAAGAAAACGAAGACCAGTAAGGTTAGTAAAAGGGCAGTAAGTGTGCGATGAATTAAAGATGTTGTTGATTCTATTGTTGCCTAGCACGTCATGCAGTAACAATGGTGATAGGCCAGAGTTTATGACGAATTTTGAATGAAAATCTGTGATGGAATCAACGTTATTTGATACTTTTATACTGTAGGGTCAAATGAATCTGTCTGATTGCATGTAGGAGTGAATTATATTAGATATATGGATAGATAATATGTTTTTTATGCAGCTGTAAATTTGTCTTACATGGATGGCTCATTGTTTTGTTATATCTGTTATAAATTATGCTTTTTTGAGGCTAGAGAAAGTAAATGATTTTGAATTTTAAAAATTAGACCATCTTGGTTCAAAATCACATCCCCTTGGGTCGAGCAAAATTACATCATCTTGGGTCAAATAAAATTCTATCCTCTCAGGTCGAACAGAATTTGATCTCTATGTTTAACATTTTCAGACATTCTCAATTCCAATTCTCTTAAGACTTCTGAAAAACATGCAAAAGACTAGTTCCTACTGGGCGATCGACTTCTTCAATTTTTCTTATTTTTTTGTACAGCGCAAAGGGCACTGTCACGGGTCATGTTTTCATTTATGTGGCTTTACATTAATTGAGTCTTTCTATTCCATAATTTTCTTCATTTCTTTCTCCCATTTGTGATCTATCTAAACATTTAGTAGATATGTATATAAACAATGGCATAGCCACTTAGACGCTATAAAGCTCAAATCGCATGAGCCTCACTCACATCGAAATAGAAAAAAAATGCATGAGGCAATATCGTGAAATTTCCTGAATAGAATTTTTTTCCAACATTAAATTTTTTTATTGACGAAAAAAAAAATAAGCTACAGTACAATTGCTTTGAGGTTTCCAGTATCGCGAAGCACGCGGGAATGTTATAACGAAAACAAATGCCTCGAGGATATCGTAACATGAAACGTTTGTCGTTGTTGCTGCTGCTGCATCGCGCGCCCATTTCAAATTTGATTTTTTTTTATTTTGTCGATTTGTTGAACGGCAAAGTCAAAACAGTCAAAGTTTGCAATAGAACAAATAAAAACAACAAATTGTAGTATTAAAATTGAGGCCAATGCCTAATGTCTTTAATGCCAAAATGGATATAAAAAACAGTAAAGTGAAATTTGATGATGGCACAACCTTAGTGCATGATCATTGTTGGAATCATTTTCAATTTATTTAAAAATCCATTCAGAAGAATCCAATTACTGGGCAGTGAATTGCTGTCATTTATTTTGTAGAATGACATCAAGTTTTTTTTTCTTCTTCTCATTTCATTAGATTTGCTTCTTTGTAATCAAAATGTATCATTAAATGAGAGAGAGTGTTGTAGATTTAGATGTGTATATTTTAATGCATCCGGAGAGACAATTTTGTGTTTTCAAATTATCGTGTCAAGACGGTTAATTTACTTACAAAGTTGTGTAGTTTGCTTAAGATAATTAAAGTTATGCTTTCGGTTTGTCCAAGTTAAGCTGGATTGAAACAGGGCTTATTTTAGCTGAATTTTTTTCAGCTGAGCGTTTGTTAGCTGAAAGTTAGTAAGGCTGTGCGTTCGCTAGCTGAATGTTTTTACGGCTGTGCGTTTGATAACTGAAAGTTATTAAGGCTGCGCGTTTTCTGGTTGAACATTTTTATGGCTGAGCGTTTTTAAGGCTGTGAATTCTTACGGCTGAGCGTTTGTTATCTGATAGTTCTTATGGCTGAGCGTTTGCTAGCTGAAAAATCTTACGGTTGACCGTTTTCAAGCTAAATTTCATCTGAAAAAATGATTTTTCAACCTGTACGTTGAGTTTTTAAGGCTGAGCATTTATATTAATTAAAAAATAGTCAGACACCCCAAAAAGGCGTCAAATCTTCTCATTACCTAATTCACTCCTCATCATCAATATTTTCTTTAATTTTTATCTGTCTCGTCGATGTCGCGAGCATTAAAACTCGACACGACTTAATAGACGATGAGAGGGAAGAAAAAGAGTGAATAAGTCACAATTAAAGCCGCACGATGAGATAAATGACATGAGACGAATTGAGATGATGAGTGGCAGTCACATTAATTGATGCAACATTGTACACACATATTTCATAAGTATAGATGTTGTAGATGAAAAAAAATATATGTCGAGCATTGAACGCGTTAAAAGTATCATTATCGCTCATAAAAATGAGGAACTTATTATGGCGCATAATCGTTAAAAAAAAGAAAAAAATTAAATGAGAGATGAAACAAACAATAAGTGTAGAAATGAATAAAATGCACGCAACGAGAGACATTTTCCATGTCTATAAATTCAATCTTCTTCTTCTGACTTAATTTAATTACACTGTGCCATGGCTTTTGATGTCTGACGATGAACATAGATAGAATGGGTGCATCAAACAACAAATTAATTAATTAAAAGAAGGAAAAAAATTAAGAGAAGATGGAAATTAATTGTGAAATGAAGAATTTTAATTTGTTGAATGTGCATGCTTGGTGATACATTGTAAGGCTTTGGAAATTAAAAATAAATAAATGCGAATCCGAAATAAAAAGAATAAAGCAGAACACATTATGACATATTATTGGAATTTTATAATTTTTGGGATTTGAACCCACCGCCTCTAAATTCATTCGGCTAACTTCAGCATAGTACACTATTGACACAAACTATTTCTAAATTTAAATATTGCAAAAAAAACATAATAAAAGCTACTAAAAAATTTTAAACACAAATATTTTTTAAAAAAGATCTCTTTTAATGACATCAAAAATGCCATCCCACTGCTCACAATGTGTAAATTATGACAACAATTGTCGGCAAAACAGCACACAACAAAGACAAGCTAAACAAAAATGCACCAAGCCAGACAGATCATTATAAAAAGCTCATAAAAACTCATCGAAATAAGAAATTGAGATAGTGCAATATAATGGCACTGCCGACAATAAAGTTGAGAATGAAATTATGATGGTCATTAATTTATGATATGTCTGCATCGTTGAGCGTCGTCATTATTGTCGCATATGTATTGCGTATATGAGAGAGATGTACATGAAGTGCTTAAACATGTCAACAACTTTACGTTTCTATGAGCAGAGTTTGAATTGAAAGTTGAATGTTAAATTGTTGCATGGATATGTGTGGAATTATAGAGTTTATTTGAGGGCATTGATGCTATTAATGTCGTGAGAAAATGGCAAATAATTATGTTAACTGAGGAGAATTTTGCAGAATTGGAAGCAGCTAATGAGGGGATTCGGGCAAGCTTTTTGAATTTTTTCATGATTAATATAGAAAATTTGAGCAAAATTTCGACTCTAGTAAATCAATTCAGATTTTTGGCGCCAAAACATAAAACCCAACTCCATTGAAAAGCAAAATAAACCAATTTATAACCTCAGAAACCTCCATTAAAATTGATAAAACCTCTCATATCCAATTTCCATCATAAATCATCCAAAAAAGCCCAATATTAAACGTTAAATCCAGACTAGCGTCACCTTAAAAAAGTCCGTTAGAAGAAAATTTCAAAAATTTCATTGACCGTTACAAAAATGATTTTTTTTGTGAAAATCATACTTTTAGCTTCTTATTTACACAAAACTTAACATTCTTATGCTTGTTTAACTTCTAATCAGTCATAAGATGTTGATTTTGTAGATAATTTTAAGTAAAATTAAAACTTCTTGACATAAACAACAATGTAAACAAAAATTTTGTGAAAATTTTTTTGAAAACATTTTGAATGAAATCTCACTGAATTCTATGTTTTAACAATCACTGAGCTTATTAAATCATTTAAACATCATTGATAATTGTAATAGACTATGAAATTTGGTTGTATAAATAGCTAAAATGATGAAATCTTCAAAATAAAATTTATAAACAAAAAATATTCGAACGAAATGTCGAACTTTCAAAATCAATGTCGAACTAATGTCGAACTTTTCGAAATTCAGGTGACGTTAGTCTGGTTAAATCTACATAATCGTTTTCATATTGAATTTAAATCCCCTCCTAAATTCAATTTATTACAAAAAAATACATACACACACACCCCATCCAGAATAATTACAATAATTATTCTAAACCCATGTTGCATTTTCAATAAAAGTCGTGCTATCAAATGCGAATTAAATGATACACATCGAATTTTAAATTCAATATCAACAACAGATACGTGAAAGAGAATTGCAAATGAGTCCATGGGATTATCATTTATCATACATGTATATTTTTGGGTGGGATATATGCTAGATATGTGCTGTACATGTACATGTTTTCTGTTTTCCGTGCACATATCAGAATTTATTAATTTTTAATCAGCAAATCGAGGATTTTTTCGTGTGTCGATAAATATTCAGTGCATGTAAGTTGGAGGATAAGTGGAGATTATATAAATGAAGTGTGCAATGCGTAGTAATGGCAATTGTGTGGATGGATGTAGATGGGGATGTTAGATTGATAGATATAGGAAGAAGTGGGGGGATTAAAACCTGCTTTGAGGGAATTTTGGGATTTTTATTGAATTTTTGCAATTTTTTGCCTGTTGTTGTGAAATTTTCATCGTTTATGATTATAATGGGGTGTTCATAAATGAGGTCCATTAAAAAATTAAAATGATCTCTTCTGATAAAATGTTCAAGGAGTATCACACGTGATACATATACTCCAGACCAAACCACCCATACCCTCCTAAATATTGATCGTCATTTATGAATGACCCCATAGCAAAAACTACATAATAATTTGCCATTCCGCAAGCATTCCCACCGCAAACAAATCCAACAAAAAAATCAAACCGAGATGAGTTTAAACCTGAAATCTACATGCTGTATAAACACCAAATGCACGCCCAGCGTATAAAAAAATATAGAAAAAGACATCATCATCAATTGAGTCAAGAGAGAAAGAGAAATACTTAATTTTAAATTCACTTTGCATATCATTTATGTGTGCAGATTTTCATTTATCATGCATAATGTATAATGCATTTATTGTCTGACTCTCGTTAACATTTCATTGCCACAATTCAATTATTCTCTCTTATTCTTCTCATCTCCACAATCTTACTTTATACAACTACGTCCTCAAATGTGATATTATTCACTGTGTGCAACAAACATTTATTAAATGAAGATGTCGAGTGAAATGATAAAGTCATTTAATAAATTAATGAATGAAACTCTACAAACTCTTTCTTTTATTTTCTCTCTGTGTAGCTTGTGAAATGCAACTTTTACGTGCCGACAATCAGTCGAGTAATTCAGCATGCACACAAAGTCGTGCGATTTTATGAATCTCGTGCCTTATCGCCTCAAGGTTCTTCTCTCAATTATTACTTTATGTTTTTCATAAACAATCAGTTAATGATTTCATTTTGTTGCTTGCGATAAGGGCGGGTGGGAAGTGAAAAATGTGAAATCATAGTCGCAGCTGGTAGAGAGAAGAGGGAGTTAATTTGGGGAGATTTGAGAGGGGTTGTTGAATATTTTGTAGCTATTCTCAAAATATGCTCCTCGATACGTGAAAAAAAAATCGAAAAAGTTTGACTAACACTGGATTTAGTGGCTTAGATACGTTGTTTTTCAAAGAATCCTAAATAGGGATTTAAAAAAAACATACAATCAACCGAAAAGATATTAATTGTCATATTATTTTAAGGATTCGAACCTCAGCTCTCAATATACAATAATTTTTACAACTACACCACAATCACAATTAAATCTGCATTTAAAATTTGACAAAATGCACTTCAAAAATTCCAAAGAAATTCCCATTAATTCATATCAGCACCAAATTAAACATCCAGACACTGATTACGGCAGACATAAATGTCACGTTGACATCGCAAGCTTCTGACACAAATTTTTCAAGATTTTTCTTTTATTCATCTTATTTTTGTTGCTATTTGAAATATAACAATATTCTTGTCGCTGACGTAAATGCACATCACTTAACCTTTGGGTAATCATTTGTTGAATTTTAAATTATTTGTGACTGAATCTGGTGATTGTGTTATAAATGGGATGTCTGGAAGAGATATTCTGAAATTAATCCAAAGAAAGCAATAAAATAATTTTTTAAAAATAAATCAAAGATAATATGAAATAAAATAAAACGATTAAAAATACTCACTCATGTCTATCTGATTCACCAGCAAACAATGTTGTTGTTTATATGCGAGACTGGTCATTGTGGGTCAACGTTCTTGATGGCTGATAAACTTTTCATAAAAATGTCACATTGCATTCCGTACACATCATCAACACTTGTGTGTATGCATAAATTATTATTTAATAATAAAATTATCGTCTAGAATGTTTACTTACACTTATATATTTTTTTAAAAATACTAACAGCAATAGCAACAACAACTGAATATTTGATAGACATATCACACTTACTGAGTAGTACTCAAAGTGAATTAATGACTTTATTATGACTAAACAGTGGAAATTTCTAGTAAACAATTCATGACTTTCTTATCAGGAACTATAATAAAAATTTATGGCTGGGGAACTAATTAATTTACTTGCTGTCTAGCAGTCTAAGTCATAAATTGTTGCAAAATTATCTAATTAATAAATTATTTATGAAAATGTATTTTAATATTTTAAAGAATTTTTTAAACACAATTTGTCAAATTTTTTGGGTAAAACTAGAATAAAATATGATTATTAATTCAAATTGGTTTTTTGTCAAATTTTGAATATAGATATAAAGTATAGAACAAAAGTATTATAAAATAAATATAAAGATAAAGAGTTCGAAACCTAAAGTTTGAAAATAAATATTCCATCATAAAATTTAATCCGTATTTTTGCATAATTTTTAAAGTTAATATCCTGAATTTTTTAATTTATTATGTTTTATCAATTTCAAATCTAATGACTCAACATCACTCGATCATTATCCCATCCGTCACATTCAATCATTTAATTTTCAAGTGTTTTGATCGATATTCATCAAAAAGTTATCTTTAAACTCACATCATTCTTTTTACTGCTAACTTCAATCTTAATTGCACAACTGGATTGTTAATAAAGGAAAAAAATAAAGTTGAAACGACACTCGAGAGGTTCACATTCGATTTAATTGCTCGATAAAATTGTTCACGTTTAATTGCACGTTTTGTCGGAGTTGATGACGTTTTGAGAGATAAGTCGATTGATCGAAGAGAAATTGAGATTTTTGCAATTGATATCTAACTCAATGTGAAGTTGTCAACTCTATGAGTGGATTGTGGAGTTGCTTTGAGGTGCATTCTGGTTATATAGTGGTTTTTGAGGGTCTTAGTGACCTGAAGTTACGAGAAAAAAATTAGAATTGTAAAAATATCTTAAAAGCCTCGCCACCCCTCTCCATACCCCTCAAAATCTCTCAAAAAATAAATAAAATATCAAAAAACGCATGACTGAAAACCATTCAAACCCTTAAAGTATGCCTAAATATTTGGCATTTTCAAATAACAAGAAGCCTTTTCTTCTCATGTCATTCTAAATGCCAATTTCTATCAATAAATGAAGACATGAACAGGAAATTACATTCTACATGATAAAAAAATCGTCATCTTGTATCCATATCAAGTCCCACACATGCAAAAAAAAATAAATATTTTTATCGAATAAAAAAAATAATTGAAAATTTTCTATTTTTTCTAGGCTGCGATGGAAGAAGTCAGCACACTGACAGGCGGTCAAACAAAACAAGAGCCAGGATATGACATTCCATTGAAGAAATCAAAAATGGATGAGAGTCAATTGACACATTATTTACGTGAATTGTATAGTCCGGCAACGCTACTGTATCAGTTCTCGCAGCTGTCACGACAACAGCCATGGTTATCAGCAGCATCACCAAAGCACATAATAACGCCTTTTGGACCAAACGTAACGTCCATCCCGTACCTGTCGTCGACACAGGAGCCACCAATTTTACAAAATCCAGAACGTGTTGTGAGGCATACAGAGAATGAGCGATTTGATCGTTCATATCAGCCGAATGTGGCACTAGCACCAAGACAAACAATTTTAGCAAAAGAACGAGAACGTGAGCAGCGTGAGTTTGAGAAAGAACGTGAGAATAACGAAAGGTCAAGTACAGTAATAAAACGTGAGACAATTCAAATTAAACAGGAACGTCCATCGACACCAATTGCCCATGAATCACCGGAAATACGTCACAATTCACCTGAGACGACAGTTGTCCTTGAGACAACATCGTCGTCATCTGGTCAACAAGAGAAGATGAATGTTACCGCACCAATAAGTCCCGAGGGACAATCTGGATCAAATGAGATAACATCGTCCACATCACCCGTACCTGCAACGCCATCGATGATACCAAATAAGCAAGAATCAATCTCACCGCCACATCATCATCATACAACATCACCAAGATCTCATCATTTACATCATCATACAATGATAAGTAGTCATCATCATCATTTGATTCATAAGACATCATCAACATCGTCCGCATCACCACCAACAGTGGTCGTTAAAGTCACAACAAATCATCAAATGGTCACACCACTTAACGGACTCGCCAAAAAAGTCCCAATCATTGGTAATCCAGAATTTGAGCTCTCAACGGACACGGATGACGAGAGTTTAGGTGAACCAGATAGTAGTAATCATAATGGTAGCTTAGCACAAACGCCATACGAATTTGCAGCAAATTTGTTGAAAAATAATTCAACAGATGATCACATTAAGATACTTGATCTCATAAAATACATGGAGAAGGAGATAACGCAATTAAAAGAGGCTCACAAGAAGGAGATTCGAGAGAGGCAGCATATCGAGGAGACACTGAGGAAAGAGAATGAAAGATTACAGAATCAACTCAATCAGCAGCACAAATTGAGTGTTATTGCGAATGCCTCGTGTCTTTCGACCAGCTCGTCAAGCTCATCAAGTTCATTATCGTCAAATTCGTCGTTTGATTTTGAGCATCAGCAGCAGCAGCAGCAGCAGCAGAGAAATGGAAATAATAATGAACGACGCAATAGTATTGTCGCTGCTGAGAAGCCGAATGTTATAATTAAGCCACCGAAAAAGTCCCTCCTTCGAATAACGCCACTTCTTGAGAATGACTGCAAACCAACTGCCAATAACAATAATAATAGCTGTAGTAATAGTAATAATAATATAAATAATTCACAATCGACGACGACCACAACGCCATCAATTGTTATAATGCCAAAATGCGAAGATATTATAAACAATAATAATACGAAAATTTACAATAATAATAATAACAACAGCACATCCACGACAACAACGACTGTAGTCATAAATGGTCAACAGACTGAATCGTCATCGGGAACTGATGATAAAATTAACAACAGCAACCTTCAAAAGACGACAATTAAAGCTGAAAAGTTATAAGATCACGAGAGTGTTCCCAGATTCGATTTACGTGCGACGGTGCGTAATCGGCTGGCAACACTGGAATTTACGACAACAACTACAACAACGCATTATGTACATAGGAATTTACGTTAAATTATTATTATTATAAATACTTCCTAGATTTTTCTGTAGGAAGGAACAATGTTTGAGAAATTGTCGGATTTTGGACTTCCGCGTGGAAGTTCAGTGAAGGGGGTCCCTCTTTTTAAGGGGTTTCAAGGGGGAACTTAGATCGTGAAAAATTGAAAGCTTCTCAAAATATAAACAAATTTAAAGATTCTAACCCCTACATCCCCAAATACAAAAAAATCTCGACAAAAAATTCAAAAAACAATTTTTAAAAAATATGAAAAAATTTATAAAAATGTCTCTCGTTATAAAAATATGCAAAAGGATAAGTTATTGAAAAAAACTTCCGTGCTGAAGCATAGAAGTAAAAATTAAGACTCCCATGATAACCGCATGGAAGTTCAACCCTCACACATATACACACAAAAATAAGATGTAATAAATACCCACACACTAGAAATATTAATAATTTCAAATAAGAAATGAAAAAAAAATGTTGAAAATTTTTTTTGAATAATTAAACTATAAATATGTAAATGTATGTATGTATGTACATTATTTGCTCCTAGATATTAAAAAATTGATTCGACGCATCCGCGTGGAAGTTGAAGAATGTCCTTAAACAAATATTTAATCTCCGTTTACAAAACAATACAATATATTTAAATTAAATTTAAGTACGAAATCCAACTTTTAAGGCTTCTCTCGCAAAAAAAATTACCATGCCCTATAACTCGCGTGGAAGTTCGTAAAATTTTAATAAATTTCTAGTAATTAAGTTAAGTAAATTAAATATAATGAAAATGTTTGTGTGCTATATCAATATAAGAAAAAAAAAACATTTTAAAAATTTTTTATTTGTTCTTTTTTGTCGGAACAGAAACAAAAGATTAATTAATTAATTAAATTAACCGATTTTTGCACTGAAAACATCATTTTTTGTTGTAATTTATTTTTGTTAATTTCTTTGAAATTTTTTTATTTGTATAAATCAAACCCACCAGACGAAATCAACAGAAATATTAATTATCTTAAATAAAATACATGAATACACACACATACATATGCAGAATTACAAATACACACACACACTTTTTTATCCTATTTTTTTGTGATAATGGCTGGCTATTTTCTTTATCATTTTAATGCCAAAATTTCTTATTGCTGTCATGTTTCTTATTGGTTTTCGTTCGTTTGAATTGAAATTTTCAGGTTTTTTGGAGTTGCAATTTTAATTTACAGTAAATTTTAATTTTTCAGTAATCATCATCATCATTTTATTTGAAAATATTATTTTTATTAAAACACCACATATACACACTTTGAAACTAAAAAATCTATTATTTAAAATTTAAAATTTTGGTAAAATTTAAAATCTTCATTTTACTACTTCGAGTTAAAAAAATTTTAAAAATGTAATTTTTTTTTAAATTAAGTTTCTTAAAAAAATTTATTTTTTTTAAATTAAATTTTTTTTAAAAACTTAAATTGTTTTAAAAATTTAAATTGTTTTAAAAATTTATATTTTTTTAAAAAATTTATATTTTTTTTCAAAACTTAAATTTTTTAAAAACTTAAATTGTTTTAAAAATTTAATTTTTTTTAAAAACTTAAATTTTTTAAATTAATTTTTTAAGAAATATCACAAATTTATTTTCATTTAATCCAACAAAGAATTAAAATTTGAATTTTTTTACACCCACAAAAAAATTTTAATTTCCTCTGTAGACAAAAAAAAACTTTTAAGTTCAAATCGTTAAATGTGTACATATATGTGGAAAATCCAAGAAGAAATCGCGCATAAGGTGATATTTATTTGTAGTATGAAAAGGTGGGACTGACAATTGTGCGTCAAGTGCATTGTCAAATTGGATAAATAAATCCACCTGAAAAAAATCATATTTTTTTATTTAAAAAGAAAATTTCTTCAAATTTTTCCTTCAAATTGCTTTATTTGTAATAAAAAAATGTCGAAAAAAATTTCTCTCGCTAAAAAATGAAGAAAATTAGTTAAAATTTAAATATTAAGAAAATGAAAAATGCCAGTTTTAATCCTATTTAAATAAATTTGTAAATTTTTCAACTCACTTATTGTCGTGTAAGGCAAGACACCCTATCTTTTTGAAACTAATAGAAAGCGAAAAAAAATTATTTTTCTAAAAAAAAATGTTTGAAAAATCTTGAATTAAATGTAGTGCCCTCAAATGTCCAAAAAAAATGTAAACATTTTGGTTAATTGTTTTAGATTCTTGAAAGTGAAAGAAACAATTTCGATTTTTAATTTTAAGTCATTTAAGAAATGAAATCTTCGACTTTATTTTGTGCGAATTATTTTGAGGAATTTTTAATGAAATTTATAATTTTGAATTCAAAAATATTAAAACTTTGATTTCTAAACTTCCTAGTTTTAAAGAATATTAGTTGAAAACTAAAAAATTGCAAGAAAAAGATTTAAATTTGGGATTTTTAAATTTAAATTTCAATTTTGAAAAGCTCAAGCTTTCAATCTTAAATTTTTTTTATATTTTTTTAACAAAATTCACTAGCAAAAAAAATTTTTTATTTGTGAAAATTTGAAAAAGAAAATAGAATTTTTTGGCAGATAAAATGTGTTCAAATGCAAAATAATGTTCGTTTTTAGCTTTCGGATAGAATTCTTTTTCGGCTCAAGTCCAGAAATTGCAATAAAAAAATAAAAACTTAGTGTCTTCTCTAACAAGTAAAATTCATGTTAGAAGCAGAACCTTAGGTACTGTTTTAGTTTTCGAGTTGAAAGTTTTAGTATCTAACAAAATTAGAAACAAAAAATATTAATTTTTAGGCTTAAAATGCAAAATGCAACAAATTTTCACAAATTTAAAAATTTTAAGGTTAACTTTTTTTTAAAAAAATATATTTTTAACTAAAAATCTTAAAAGATGAAAGTAATTAAATTAAAAAAAACATTAAAATCTCCTCAAAATAGTTTGCACAAAAATTAAAAATAAAAGGATTCAAAAAATATTTTGGCTGTGCTTTTTCAATAAAACAAAACAAAGTAAAAATAATGAAGTGTAAAAAATAGGAACAAAATCATCAGTTGACTGAAAACATTCATCAACATCTGTTACATGAAAAAAAATAACTAATTTGATTTTAAAAACCCCAAAAATAATTAATTTTCACAAAAGAATTTTCTGTTAATAGCTTTTGAATTTCCAAATCCAAATGAATATAATCAAAATTATCTAGTTAAATAAGTCGACAGCTATCGCGAATGATAGTAAATTCAACAAATCATGCATAAAACCGTATTTTATGTCTGTAAATATTAACTTAAAAATGCTCTTTAAAAAATCATTGTCGATTAATTTTTAATAAACTGAAGAATGAAAGTGAAAGAATGAATTTCCTCATCGAAATTAGTTTATAGATTCCTCCCGTTCTGCCTTCTTTTCTATCTGGAGAAAATAGAGTTTATTGAATTTGATGTCACTTTGGGGTTTCTGGGATGAAATATTTCAAATTTGACAAAAATAAATAATTTGTTTTCAATTCTTTTTTTTTAAATAAAATAAAAGTAAAGATTTAAAAAATGAATCAATATTTTTTTTTGAAACACAAAAGGTTTAAAAATAAGAAATTTGTGGTGATTTTCTAGAATTCACTAATTGGGTAATGCAACTAAATTAAAATTAATTTAGAAAATTTTGAAATCTTTAAAAAATTTGAATTAATTCAAATTGATGGTTTTTTTAGTTTGTTAAATTTAAAAATGAAAACTAAAAATTTTTTATTTACGCTTTTGTCTTTAAAATCGTACTCTCAAATAACCCTAAAGGACACTCATCTTCTCTAAAGCTTTCTCCACACAATCTATAACTGAAATAAATGAAATAACTGAAATATAAAACCGAGAAAAGCTTTATAAACAAGAAAAAAATTTAAAAAACAAAATGATGGTGATGATTTTTAAATAAATATGAAAAGTAAGTCCATGACAGCATTAACCAACGAGATGCTTGCTTATTACACAATAGTTAAAAATAAAAATAGTAAAATTACAATTTAAAATGAAATAAATGTAAAAATAATCTGCATCTGATTAAAATATTGACAATTTTTGAAAGGGTTTATTAATTTTTTCAAAACTCAACCTTAATCTACAACTGGGCATTAAACAATTGCGTCATAATACTTTTGGCATTGCAAAGAAAACACCCGTCGACTAATTAGCAGTCATTAAAATTATAAAGTATTTTTATTGTGAATTTTTTTAATATTTTTTGGAAAAAAAAATAATCCCACTTTTCCGTACTATTCAATGCAAGACAGAAGAATCATAAAGGAATTTTGCATCACAGATCCTGCCTGCTTCCTATTTTGTTGACTTTTTAATTCATAATTTGTTAAGTCATTCATTTTGTTATTGGAGTTGAAAAGTTGCATCAATTTTTCACTCCCGAAAGTCACGCTGAATTTCGATTTTGAGAAGTTCGAGTGACTTAAACTCGTTCAGATTATTGTAAAAATTTGTAAAGTGTAATTTATAATTTGTAGAGTTTAATTTTCTGAATGAGTTTTTTTGAATGGTTTGAGATGTTTTTTTCTTGAGGTTTTCAATTGCGTAAATTATTTAAATTAAATTTTTACTAAACTAATTAATATTGTAAAGTTAACTGCATAACGACATATCGCCATAAAATGGAATTTTTGGTGCTTAATATGCAAATGTAATTATGCTTAATCGATAATTCGAGAAGGCCAAATTAAATACCAATTTATGGCGACATGTCTTGCAATAGAAATAAAAATTGACAATCTCAAAATTTCTCAGGTTATTCACGATAAGAAAATGATGGCTTTAGCACCGAAGTTGCTTGGAAATACTTTGGATTTACCTGGTGTTTTGGGTGTGCTTATAGTAAACCGATCAATTTGATTAAAGCATGTTTGAGATTAACCATCGACAAACTCTGATCGTACTCAAAAAACTCATTCTTCAGGTTGGTTGCTCGCTATGCTTTATTTTATACACTACTCCAAAAGTATAGCATGAAGATATCCTAGGGTTACCCCAGGATAAAGCGGGCAACTCACCCCTGGTCTTAATCCTTGAAAAACCTTCAATTTATTTTTAAATCAGTGTTTCTCAAACTATTTTCACTCGCGGCACATCCAAGTCGAATAAAGTGTTTCTTGACCTCAATTTTAATTCGAAAATTTGCTTAAGGGTCGTTCACGTATTATGTCATGCAAAAAAAATGAAACTTTAGACCCCTTCCCCACTCCCTTGTTACAAATTTTCCAAGAAAAAAATTTTTCTTTGTTTCACCAAAATCTCTCCCCCCTAAAAAGTGAACGTAATAAGTGAACGACCCCTTAAGAATGCCTAATAGAATATAAGGAGTCTATAAAAATTACAAAACTCAAATTTTGAATTTTTTTGAAGCTCTCACGACATACTTGTGTACCTCAACATTCAGTTTGGGAACCACTGGTTTAAATTCTGAAAAAAAAATACACCAATGCAAGGGAAATTATTAAAAAATTATTTAAATATTCTAACACACACACGTGACGTTCTCAAAAATCTTCTAAGCATAGAAAAAAAAATTTTTTTCGGCATTATAAATTTAAAAAATCTTCTAAGTGTTTAGTAAAATTTTAGTAATTTTAATTTCCAAGTTAGACTTTTTATCTTTCTAAAAATGTCTTGCATTGATCATTTTTATCAGAGGAAGGCCAATCGAATTTTCAACACAGTCTCTAAACATATTCATCTTAAAAGCCTTTAAATTTAAAAATATTTGCATAAATAATAAAAATTTCGTGCTTTAAATTTTGAAAGAATGACAAAAACTCATTTTATTGTTTCAAAAATTTGAATTTGAATTTCTATTGTATGTTTCTCGATGTTGTTCTTAATTTAGTTAATAATTAAACAAAATATGAATAAAAATATAAGTTTTCTAAAAAAATTAAGAACAGCATCGAGGGTCCTTCCAAAACATAAATTTACATAGAGAATAAATATGAAAAAATGTGAAATTATTATTATTATTATATTTTTAGTTTGTAGAAATGTAAAATACTAGAGAGACAAATTTTTATTTTTAAAATTTAAAAAAATCAGCAAAAAATACGAAAAAATTGCTTTTGTTTTTAACAATTTTTGTTTAGTTTTTAATTTTTTGTACAAAGTTAAAGTTTTCTTTTTCATTATAAAAATTAAATTAAATTAATACAATAATTATTACATTTAATAAAAAGAACATTTTTTATTTGTTTCTTTTTTCGTTTTAAGAAAAAAACGATGCAAAAATATTTTTTGTTTTTTTATTAAAAATTAATGAAAAAAGAAGAAAAAAATTATTGAAATGATGCGAAATAAATTTATGAATTTATTTGAAAAATTTGAATTTATTGAGTTATTTATTATTTTTAATTTATTATTTTTCTGCACAGGTTTATTTATTTTTTTAATTTCAGCATCTTTGTATTACCTTTTGTTTTACTTGTTACTGTTTAATTTGGTTTTAGAAAAATTAGAATATTTTAGAAAATTTAGAATAAAATTTTAAATTTTTTTGAATTATTTAAATTTTTATAAATATTAAAATTTTTAAAATTTTTATAAATAGTAAATTTTTTACAAACATTAAAAATTTTATTTTTTACAAATTCTAAAAATTTTAAGTAAATTTAAATTTCTAAAATTAAAAAAAATTAAATTTAATAAAGTTAAATTTAATAAAGTTAAATTTTTCTAATATTATTCTATTTTTTACTTTTCTAATACCAACAAAACAACCTTTGTCATGCAATGACAAGAAAAGTATTTCAATTTACTCAAATTTCAAGAAAAATCAAACTCATCAAAAAAAGTTATTGTCTAAATTTTCACAAACAAAAATTACCGACAAAATATGAGAAATTGTAGACATGCATTAACATGCTGTAATATGAGCTCGAAAAAACGTCAAGTATTTATTCTAGTCATAATAATCTAGTCAGCATTAATTGAAGTGTCTTTAAAAAAGAACTGAATTTTGTCATATGGTATTTGAGGTGTGCTTCGGGTCAGTTTAAAAAAATTCCTCAAATATTAATCCAACTTTCAAATATTTGTGCTTATTCTCACGATCCTTAAGCTACTGATAATAAACTTCTTTTTCGTAACAAGAACTTATTTAATTTAAAACTTATGAAGCCATTTAAATTGAAAATTTATTTCATTTTCAAAATGCAATTAAAATATTTATCGATAAAGATATAATTTTGTTTTCATTAATATTTTTTATCTTAATTAAAAAAAACCCATGACTTTAAAATTTATTTTTATTTAAATTATTTTTTAAATTCGTGAATCGTGCAATTTTCGAGTTAAAAACCTCATCAAAAGTAATCAAAGTCTGGAAATTGATTTTGAAACGTTTATTGAATAACTTTGTTACGAATTAATTGAAAATTTATTTAAATGAGGACACGTTTGCATGACCACCGATGTTGATGTGGAATTTAGGTTTAATTTTAGATTTTAACTGATTTACATTTTATTCTGAATATTGTTTAACATTTGAATTTTTAAAATTTCCAAAAATAAGATAGCAATAATTTATTAATTTTTTTTGAAATTTTTTTAAATTATTAAAATAAAAAAATTATTTATTTCAAAGATTTTTTTAATTTAAATTAATTTTATTCGAAAAATTTAATCTTATTTTTTTAAATCATTTAGAAAATTATTTTTTTAATTTAATTAATTTTTCTTAGAAAAATATAAATTTATTTTTTTTTAAATTTTTAGAAAAATATTTTCTTGTTATGTTAAAAATATTTAAAACTATTGTTATTAGTTTTTCAAATCATTGAACATTTTTTTTATTTTAAAACTTAAACATTCCTACAACTTTTAAGAAAATGCTAAAAATGTGCCAAAAAAGTTTATGCCGCAGTTTTTTAATCACCCAACTCAGCCCAAAAGCAAGCAATCAAGCATCTCAAGCACACAATTTACACATAAAATAAAGTAAAAGATCCTTAAAAATAAAAATAAAGAATAAAAATAGTTATCAATTCAAAAGTACAAATTCAATAAGAAACTGACATTTATAGACATAAAAAATATTTGATATTAAAAATGCCACACCATAATAGACTTTAAGAGCCAAGAATGAACAAACAAAAATCTGTAATCATAAGAGGAACTAAACTTTCTTGTCGATTTCTTGTCGCATAAAAAAAACTTTTGTATATGTATGAATAAGAGCCTCAATTTTCTACATTGATAGAGATTGAATATGACGTATGTACATAATAATAACATTAAACAATAATCATCATAAGTATAAATATGTGACATATAAAAAATGAAGACTTATTTCAACGAGAAAAAAACTTTTCTTATTTACAACAAAGAATAATGATGGATTGCTATGGCATTGAGACAGATTCAATGATCATGATAACATGAGCGACTATAATGAACTTACTAAAGTTCCACAAACATTCATTGAGAGGGGAAATAAACATTGTTTGATTTCTCAGTCGCTCAATTTTGTGTCATCAATGTTATTATTGTGATTGGCATTTTTAGTCAGAATCGGTCAGTGTTGATGGATGAGGATGGTGAGTTATGGCTGATGGTATGTAGACTAGGCCACTGTGACTTAATGTCTGATCTAGATCTTGTCTAGGATCATAGATTCTCAAAATACCGGTACTTTATAAATTTCTGGAAATATTCGAGTATTCTTAGAACCGGTATCGATATCGATAGATTTTTCACAAGCCACACAGGTACAAAAATGCTAAAATGTTGAACAAGAGTCCTCTTTTTACATTTTATACAAATTTTTAAATGCATTTCTTTTTGATAAAGCAGGAAAAATTTGTCTGTGCCTAGTTGTAGGCATTCCTAAAACATAAACTCTGGTTTGGTATCGACCAGGACATTCCAAGTCATCCTAATGGGTACTTGTGGTCAAACTATGTGTATTTTATGAATGAGTTACTTATTCCTTATGATCCAAATTTTGTTTGACTAAAAATTCACTAAATTATGGGAATTCATGTTAGTAGACTGATAATGCAGACTAAGCAGTCAAGCTTGATCTCTAGATCTTCATCCCATAAATCCTACACCTGCCATAGCAACAAACCTGAAAGTCTCGTTCCTGTTAATTTTTTCTCTCTTAAATTTTCAAAATGAACGAAAATGAGAGGTAAAGTTAAAATAATTCTCGTCTATAAATAAACAAGTCCCGCAATAAGAATGCCACAGATTAAGATTAATGGCTGAAAGGAAAGAAAGTAATAGAACAAACACAAACTTTTTCTTTCTATTTTCTAATTTTATTTCTTTTTCTTATCGAAACTTTGCACAACAAAAAAATATATATAAGGTGGAAGGAACGTCGTGAATAGCTAAAATCAAAATGAAAGCTTCATTCGAATAACATCAGATTGTAATTTATTACCAATTTTCTTCTCTTGTTTTAACGGTTTCAGGATTGATTGTAGAAGAAAAAAAATTGAAAATCAATTGGATGAAAAAGTTGGGAATGTGAAGAAAAAGTTTAATGAACAAGAAGTTGGAATTTGGTTGGCAAGTTTGTGAGTTTTATGGTTTTGAGTGCTGAAAAATTGGATGTTTTTGTCAATTCGAAGACTATTTTAGCAATTTGAAAATGTTTTAAAATATTTTTCTTAAATCTGCACAATTTTCTAACGAAAACTTGACACAATGACCTTAAAGTATAATAATAATGCGTGAAGGGCCCAGCTTAAAAGCTGGAGGAACTGCGATTATAGAAATCTATTGTACCACACCCTTTAGACCTACAGTTTATAGTGGAATCCGAACCACTTGCAAGCTCTGCACATTGCAAGGACACGAGTACGTCATAAGACCTGATGTACCCTGCAATGTACCTAGTTACAATTCGTGTGCGTAAGATGCTGCTAAGAAATCATCCAAATACTAGTATATCCTTGTATACCTAGCAATGGAGACACATTATGTACCAAAAACCTCAAAACTGCACCCAACACACGAACCGAGCTTCATAACTAGAACGGTGAAATGGAAAAAGAGCTTCGAAAATTAGACCTGACCTGGGATTGAACCCAGGACCTTTGTCACGTAAGGCCAACGCTCTACCATTTAGGCCACTGATGCCATTTCACCGCTACCTTAAAGTAAGCCTAAATGAAAAAATGTCGTGAGATTAATTGAAAGAAATGGTCGTAGAATGGTTCAAAATTAAAATAAATAAAATTTTCGAAACACATTAATCCTGAGTTCGAAACCTATAAAACCAACTTCCCATTTCTTTTTAAATAAAATTTATAATACTTTAAGGTACTGAGGTTTTGCTAAGCACTTCTCCTCTCCCCTTGAACTTTAAAGATTTTACCTTTCGCAGCAGAAAAGATCAACCTTTTAATCTTAGCAGCGGGGTTTTGGGGTAACCTCCTCCTTCCGCTTTAAAAAAATTTCTGATTCCGCCCTTGAGTCAGTCTTGATCGTCCATAAAAATCTCATAAACTTTCATTTCATTGCCAAGGAAATTTTCAAATTGAATATCATGTAAAAAAAATACAGAAGAAAAACTTTAATTCTCAAGTGCACAGTTAAAACTACAAGAAACTGCATAACCTCATCTCACATTACTGCTTTTTGCTTATTTTTCTTTAACTTCCTCCTCAACTTTTTTCACTCTTCAGTCTGTGAAACTTCAAACAAGAGAAGCAATATAAAATTTTAAGTTCTTATAGGAAAGAAGTTTTGTAAAGCTAAGAAATTGAGGGAAACCTGTCTGACTAATGGATGTAATGATTGTAAGTTTTTTTGAATGAAAATCTTCTAGATGGTAGCTTTTAAAGCTAATTGAATCGAATTGTTTTTAATTTTAATGTATAGAAAAAAAGATGTGAATGAATAGGAGAATTTTTAAAATTAAAGAATGTAAAAAGAGAGAAAAAGGATTTTTGAGTGGAGAATTTTTTGGGTTATTTTTTATATTTTTCTATGTATATTAAGATTTTGGAAATATCTTAAAATATTACTGAAATTTTAAAACTCAAAAAAATTGAAATAAATTTTTTGCATTACTTCTTTTAGTTTTTATTTGAATTTTTAATTCTAATCTAGAAATTTACCTAAAAAATTTTTGTTGATGAATAATTTAAAATTTTAAAAAAATTTAAAATTTAAAAAAAAATTCAATTCTAGAAAATTTTGAAAATTTTGAAATTTTAAAAAAGTTTGAAATTTTAAAAAAATTAAACTTTTTGTTAAATTTCTAAAATAATTTCATCCGAAAAATGCTCCCCAAAAAAACAATTTTCGATAAAAGCAAAATAATTTTAAATTAAATTAATTTTAGTTATAAGAAATGAAATGAAAATGTTAAAAGATAATAAGTAAGGACAAAAACTGAACAAAAGAATCAATCAATGGAGGCTTATCGTATGTGGTAATAGGAAATAATGGTCATGAATGACAAAATTTAAAATAATAATAATTAAATTAAAAATATTTCTCTCTTTTTAAAAGAAGAAAATTGAAAAAAGTAAGGAAAAGGAACTTCCATGCTGTTAGATGGTTCACATATTCCCGCGTGGAAGTCAATAAAATAAGTGCATAAATTAATTAATTTTAAACTATTTAAAAAATTATATATATGAAAAGTTCTAGATTGAAATGATATGCGAGAGATTAATGCACAGATTCAGCTTCTCCCCTTAATAAATTTTAAATGTCAATGCCATTTTCTAATTCTTTATGTCTCATGGAAATAAAATTCTTAAGTTCGAATTATAAAGAAAATTAAAGGAAATTTAAAAAGAATGAAAAAAAAAGTAAAATATGAAATTTTATTGAAATAACGTTTATGAATAAAGCCTTGAATGTTAAAAGAAATTTTGAAGATATGGAAATAATGAATAGATATTAAAAAATTTGAAAATATAATTTTAGAAATTTAGGGATTTGAGAAGATTTTTTTGTTTGAGAATAATTTTTGAGGGTTTTTAAGTAATCAATATTTCTATTTAAATTGTAAATTTTAATTTTTAAAATTGCAAAAAAACTTTGTTTTTGAAAATTTAAATGTTTAGTTTTAAAGATTAAAATTTTTTATAATTTCAAATTTAAATTTAAAAAAATACATTTCAAGAAAATTTAAAACTTTTTTTAAAAAATATATATAATTTGTAATCAAATCTCGAAAGAAATGGCTCGTGTTCATTTTGTGGGTATTATTTTTCTTAAGTTCAATTCTAATTTCATCACAAAATTCATTTGTTTCATCAACAAAAAACTTCTGCCCATGGCACGTGCATCTGTGCTAAATTGAAAACATTTTCCTTGAAATTGACTCTTCATCATTATTTTATTTTCATTCTTTATTCACCGGAATTTGTGGAGGTGTGCCATTTTTCTTCGTTATCATCATCTGTCAATCTATAATTCTTCGAATCAGTATGGGTTTGATGCCATGTGTGATGCTATATGATATGCGAAAAATATTTTGACGAATTTTCATTGACGTCAAAAAAACTTTTTTGTGGTTTTTTATGAATGAAATTTTTTTAGGATTTTTTTGTTTATTTGTGAAGCTATACACATTGAGGCGATGATGAATAGAAACTTTGTGATGAATTGGAATGGGAATTCATTCATGAATGAAATGAATAAGTTGTTATAAAATATCTAATTTTTTTAAATTTGTTTAAATTATGAAATAATTAAAATTCTTGACAAAAAATCTCAAACAAAAAAATCTTCAACCATTTCCCATTAAAAATCCTCTTAAAAATCATTTACCCCTTCAAAAAAATTTAAAATTGAAAGAATGATATAAAAGTTTAAATAAAAGACATAAAATAATGAAAGAAATGATAATAATGAAAAGAAAATGTTTAACGAAAATAAATTAAAAGTAATGAAAAAATTTAAAGTAAATTCGTAGGCAAAATGAGAAGAAATATATTATATGAATGTGTACTTACTTAAGTAAATATAAATTTAATAATACAAACAATGAAATTTCCCAAACATTTTCCGTTGAAATTTTTTTCTAACAATGATTTTGAAATTAAAGCTTTCCACTTGGTGTCTTTTTTAGGCTATGGTTTGTTATATGTTGTTCTCTAAGTGGAAATTTTGATGGATTTTACAAAAAAAAACTATTAAATTTAAAAATAAATATTTTATTTAATTTAGTTTAAATTTTTTACCATTAATTCAAGCTTTATAAATTTACTTTTAAATTTTTTAAATTTAATTCAAATTTTTTAAATTTAATTCAAGCTTTTTAAATTTAATTCAAATTTTTTAAATACAATTTTCATTTTTTTTAAATTTGATTCAAATTTTTTAAATTTGATTCAAATTTTTTAAATTTGATTCAAATTATTTAAATTTAATTAAATTTTTTTAAACTTAATTCATTTTTTTTAAAAATTGATTAAAATTTTTAAAATTTAATTCAATTTTTTAAAATTTAATTCAATTTTTTTAAATTTAATTCAATTTTTTAAATTTAATTCGAAAATTTTTAAAAGATTAATTCAATTGTTGAAAAAACTTATACTAAAAACAGTTCAAATTTTTTATAAGGGTTATTTAAATTTTTTTTAATTGAAAAAACATTTAAAACTTTTAAAATTTTTTAATTTCAAAAGAATATTTTTAATATTTTTTTTTAAAAAAAATCTATCAGAAAATCTACCTAAACGAACAAAAAACACTTAACACACATGAAAAAAAGAAGGAAAAGAGAGAATTAAGAGTTTGCACATATATAGCAGTAATATTTCCAGTCCTTAATTTCCCATGAGGTTGCAAACATAAAAGAAGAAAATGAAACAAATAAAAAAATTCGTACTTAAATTATTTATTACATAAAAAATAAATGGAGAAGCTTTCACGATTTTAAAGATAAAATTAGCCAAAAGAAAAACTTCACAAAGAAGTTCAAAAAAAACTTTTTAATTTTTTAGCTAGTCTTGAAAAATTTTAAGAAATATAAGAATGAAAAAAAAAATTAGTTGGTGTTTTTAAAAAACTTTTTTGATCGACGATAAGGAACAGAAAAAAAAGTCACAAAGTATGTATGCATAAATTTTACAGCAGTTAAAATATTCTGTATGCTTCGTAGTGCAAAAAAAATTATATATATGAAAAATGACTGTCATGCACTCGCGTGGTGGTTAAAATGTCTTTACGCATTATAAATTACAAATTATTATTGAGAATACCGCAATGCTTTTAAAATCAAACTGAAAAAAAAATCGTAATAATTAAAATGACTATAAATATTTTTGTAGAAATTAAAAAAATAAATAAATTCACGAAAAAAAATCAAATTATGCTATAAATCAACGTGGATTTAAGTAATTACTCATTTTATTCCATAATCATGATTAATGAATTTTAAGAATAATTAGAAAAATTGTATGGTTATGAGAGAAATTACATACATACATACATGCCGAAATAAAAAGAAACAAAAGGTTTGAAAAAAATCAGATTAATGTCGAATATCCAGAAAAAAAGTAAATTATTTTCCATTTAAATTGCAATAGAAATAAAATTAAATTACCAGAAATTTTTATGGTGGAATTTATTCATGAGATTTGAGGAAGGAGCAACATACTCAAGAATTGTCTATCAATTAAAGCTTTGGAGGGTCCTTTGGGGCTCTAAAGAGTCCTATGGGGTTCTGAGACATCCTTTGGGACTCTGAGGAGCTCATTGGGACTTTAAAAAGTCACATGGGTATATGAGGCATCCTTTGGGGCTCTGTAAAGTCTTTTTGAATATAAATTACTTTCATTTGAAGCAAACATCCCAAAAATAAACCAAACAGTCAAACTTTAAAAAAATCTAACAAGCCTAACAACCCCCCATCCAACACCTCCTTTTTAAAGCATCAAAAATTTAAACGCCCACAATTTAAAGCCTATTTACATTTCAGCTTTAAAGCTTTAATTCCATTTTTCACGTTGCCATGGATAACAACACAAAAATTCACCGCAAATCCCATAAATCTGTTTCGTATATTTTCGCAAACAGTGTCATATTTCCATAACGTGATTGACAATGAGTAGGTTTATATGTTTGAATGTTGTTAAGGCTTAACTTGAGATACAAAATAATTTGACTCATCCTCAAAAGCTCATGAAAATTTCATCAGAAGAAGAAAAATAAATTTTGAATTATTGATGAAGAATCGATTAAATATTCAAAAATTAAATAATCAATAATGGAACCAATGAAATTTTCAAAAACAAAGAATTGAAAATTTTCATTAAAATTCATGAAAAATATGCCAAAAGAAGGATGGAAAAATTTATAAAATTTTTGGCCAGTTTGTTAATAAAGTTTTTGTGAATTTTTGTGGAAATTTTCAATTTTTGAAGTTAAAACTTGCTATTATGCAGAAAATGGAATGAAAAATCATGGCAATTGAAAAATTTTCACAACATTCCTTAAAAATTGCCATGACAAAATCATTTCCAAAATCACAAAAGACCCAAAAACTATTTCTTAAAAATACAACAAAAAAAACTAACAATGAAAGTTAAATAATTAATAAAAACATACATTAAAATCTAGCAATTAAGTGTAGTTGAAAAATTCCTAACAGGATGAAAAAAATATAATAAATTATTATTCATATTTAAACATGACAAGAAAAATGAATGAAATATAAAAATTCCTCGTAATTAGAAAAAATTAATAATAATTACCTATAAAAATACTAACGATAATAATACATATAAATAAAGTAATAACCAAGCAGCAGTTACCAAAGAAAATATATAAAATGAAATGAAATTTTTTTCTCTCTTGTCTGTTTTTAATCCTTATGAATAGAAATAAAATAATTATTTAAATTTATTGTGTATTTGGTGGGAAAGTGGTTTGGATTTTTTGAATTATTTGACCTTAATTTTTATTCTTTATAAATTAATTTAATGGGTTTGAAAAATAAAGAAAAATTCAAAAGGTTAATTTTTTTAAATTTAGAAAATTATTTTTAAAGAATTTAGAAAACTATTTTTTTAAAATTCAAAAAATTAATTTTTAAAAATTTAAAAAATTAATTTCTAAAAAACTAAAAATTAATTTTAAAAAACTGTTTTAAAAAAATTAAAAAAACTGTTTTTTGAAATTAATGTTTTAAAAAATAATTTTTTTAATTTATCTAAATCAATTTTTGAACTTTTTAAAATAACTTTTTTGAAGAAAACATAAAAGGTATTTAAAATTTGAATTTTCTTTCATTAATTGAATTTTTTTAAGATTCTTAAGTGAAACATAACTTGTCATTTAAAACAAAAAATTGCAAAAATAATTCTAAAGTTTAAGAATTTTAGTTAAAAGTTACAGAAACAAAAGAAACTAAATTTAGGATTTTAAAAATTATACAATTCATAAACAACTGAAAAAGTCCAAGTCACCTCCCCACCAACCCAAAAACCCACTAAACAGCAATGAAAAAATGCTTCAAAAAAATGAATTTCTTTCTCGAAAAAAAAATAAAAAAAAACAAAAATCTAACTCGAAAATAATTTTATGCTTAGTTTTTTTTTCTCACTGTAAAGATGAAATAATAGTAATAATAATGACGAATATGATGAACATGAACAAAAAATAGATACAGAATACAGAAAGAAAATTTACTCGCATTTTTAGGTAATATAAAAAAAGAGAGACAGTAAAAAAATTTTGATCAAATGTAAAACAATTTTTACAACTTAAAAAAATGAAAATGAAGATAAAAAAGTATAAAAAAATGAAAAACTCGGTGAAAATGAAAATGTTTAAAGAAAAATTATTATTATAAAAAATTGAAAAAGAAAAATAATAAATAAAAATGTCGTAAAATTCTTAAAAGAAAACTTTTTTGTGTGCCTCTCAATTTTTTTATGCCTTTTTTGCAGAAACTTTCAGGCTCAGGCGACATGCTGAATTCATATACATACATAAAAGACTTAAAATGGAGGTAAGAAAAAAATGCGAAAAGGAAAATCATTGCCGGGCAATAAAATTTTTTATCGCTTCAGACATTTTTAAGGGAAAAATGTTGTTTCTTTTTTGTTTAGTTCTTATTCGTTATTCTTGCCGTTCATTGTGGCACTTTTTGTTGTAGATTTCTAAAATGTTGAACTTCACTTTGGGTGTTTTGATTATTTTAATTTTTCAGCTTTTAACACTTCGAGTCAATTGTGCTCATAAAAAGAATTCATACAATCAACTCAGTATTCTAGCTACATTCCTGGCTAGAAGTAGAATATTGACAAATTTAAGAGGTGGTTAAAAATTGCTGGTCTCTACATTGTAATTGATTTAAACAATTGAAGTTTTCAAAACATATACTGAGTTCGAGTCTCAAATAATAATACAAAAATACTCTTTGATCCTCAGTTTGGTTCATATTTTCTTTGCCACAAAATTTTTTTTATAAAAATATATTTTTTTGAAGTTTTCACTAACAGGGGCATGGTGGGAATTTTTTCTTAAAACCCCCTTGGAAATTGAAGAAAATTTCAATCAATTAGGCTTATTCGAGGATGCATCAAGGCTTTCTGCTCAAAAGACAGTAGGATTCGTTCATAAATGACATCCAATGTTTAGGGGAGGGGGTTCTGACGCTGCGTGACACTTCCATAAGAAAGAAATTTGTGGTATAAGGTTTTACTGTAAAAGAGAAATAATATTAAACAAATGTAGGCTGACCATCTACTTGGTTTTCAGAGGAATGTCCTCTATTTTTGAAATTAGTCCTCGATTTTCATAAATTGTAAAATTGTCCTTTATTTTGGTTAAAATGTCCTCTATTTCCAAAATTTTGCCGCTTTACACTAGATAAGATGGACTTAGGTGCCAATTTGAATAGAAAAATTTTTGATTCTCTAGGTTTTCAAAAAAATATCTGGTGACCCTAAACAAAGGTTGAATTTAAGAATTGAAAAATAAATATTAAGAATCCACAAATCTAAAACCTCGCTATTTACATCCAATTCAACCAAAAAAGCGCCTCATCTACCTTACCTTAACTCCAAAACCATTAGAATTACTCGAAACTTTTACTATATAGTATACTGCTGTGCTCGAGACTATTATTGTGTATATATACGGTAGACATACACACAATAATAGGATATTACACCCTTGAGATCCAGACTTGGCACAATATAAAGAACGATTCGGGAAAAAAAATGAAAAGAAAATTTTTTTACGACTTGAAGTTTTTTTTTTGAATAGAAAAGCGAAATGTGCAGAAGGAATATTTGAAGGTCGAATAAGGATATGGGAAGTGGAAGAGAAAGTGTGAGTTAGATTTGGGAAATTTATGGCAATTCTCTCCATCAAATTCGACGCTTGAAGGATCTCGTTCATGAATAGACAAGTAGAAGAAGCACGAAATATGAGAAATGGAAACTATTGAAACATCTGAGCAATAAAGCATCTGTATCGAATTGTCGATGTATCAAAATCATAAAAAAATTTCTTCTCTCTTTTTTCAATTACATCAATATGCTTCAAACATAACATTTATCTTATTTGATCGACGTAACATAAAAGGGAAACGAGAGAAGAAAAGAAAATGATTTGAATCAGATGTTTATTTTATTTTTTTATAGTGAGGTAAAATCTCATTTTTATATTTTTTTTTTTGAAAAAATTCACTTTAATCTCGAGAAAGAAGAAAGGAAACCCCTTTAGCATGCGCTCGTACTCAAGTACTCGAGCGGTTTTGATTATTTATCTTACCTTCTCAAAACGAAAAAGTTTTTTTTACTATAAATTATTTCTTTTCACTAATAAATTAGATTGGAGAAATGGGGGGAAGACTTCCATTATAATATGATCAAAGGTAAATGAAACGTTTCATAATTTGTGACCCAGGTTGGAAAGTTTTTGGAAGAGTTTCTGAACATTTGAATAAGTTTTAAAGTTTAAATTAATTTTAAGTCGTCGCTTTATTTTTCAGTCATTTCTTAACACTGAGTCGTCGTTTTAACTATTAATTGTCGATTTGATTCTGAATTGTCGCTTTATTTTTCAGTCGTCGCTTCAATTCTGAATCATTGATTTTGTTCTCTGGACGACCAGTTAATTCTGAGTCTTAGCTTTAGTTGTGAGTCATTGCTTTGAATTTAAGTCTCAGCTTTAATTGTGTGTCGTTGCTTTAATTCAGAGTCTCTGCTTTAATTATGAGTCGTTGCTTTAACTGCAAATTTCCACTTTAAGTAGAAATCATAGCTTTATTTGTGAGTTTTTACTTTAGCTCTCATATTTAGAATTAAATTGAAGTCGACGCTTTAACTCTTGGTTGTCGCTTTAATACTAAGTCGTCGCTTTAATTCCCAGTCATCGTTTTAATTCTAAGTCACTTTAACTTTCAGTCGTCAAATTTTCTGCACCATATAAATTTAAGCAAGCATAAACCATGTTACATAGTCGTTAAGTGCCCACTCACAGCCCATTGCATCACACATGACCTAAATCATCACTTGACTCTTTCACAAATCGCAGCAAATCAGTTCATTCGGCTTACAAACTGGGTCTTTAGATAATTAATTCACTCATTATTCATAATGAAAAGAAGAACAAGCAAGAAAGAAGAAGAAAATATCCTATATGAAAACAGAGAAAGAGTATAAAAAAATCTCTTCCTACATCATTTAATGCAAATGTACACACAGCAAAACAGAGAAGAAAAAAAATCTCTTTTTACATGAAAAGAATAATTTTACTTTTTTTTATTCAGAGCTACACATTCAAAAGCATAAAAATCTCATCTCATAAATCAAAATAAACACTCTGTAAAAAGCATAATAAAGCGAGTTTAAAGTCAATGCACTTGTACACAATTCTATGGAAATGGCAAATTTACAGCTCGAGCATCTCGTACTTTCTTCTTTATTTTTGAAAGATGTTGCATTTAAAATTTTGCATGAGTGCAACAAAATGCACCATTTGCACGTTATAAATTAAGATAAATTGCAATTAATTTTCATAATTTCACAAATTGTGCGGATTATGCCAAACGAGAAGAAAGCAGTAAGTCTTCTTCCTATCTAAATCAGGCAAAATGTTCAGATTTCTTATTTTTAATTCTGCTATTTTTAAAAGCTTAGAGTAAAATTTATTTATTCACATTACCGCTGAAGACAGACTGTCTATCAATCTTACGTTTTTATGCTTGCGCTCGATTCTGATTTTTTTTCATCATTTACTTTCTGTTGCCTTTTTTTCGCTCGTAATGCGGATTTCTTCTAGATAAAAACAAAAACTATAGTGGGAATGATGGAAAGTTGCTGATCTGACGATGTAGAGCGCATTTAAACTTAGCTTTTTTTGTCGATACTGAATACTAATTAAAAGTTTTAGATTTTGGTTGGAACATATCAACTTGAGGAACCGGTTACTTGCTATAACCTAGTGCTACTCAATCTATGCTTTACACTAGTATGTTTCTAAAAACTTCAGATGTGTCGCGAAAAGTATGATGATACAATTTTTTCTCACTAGATAAGTAGTTAAGTGTGTAAAGCTTGAAAAAGATTGAGAAACACTAACCAAGGATATGCACTCCTGGGGCATGTGTATCGGTAAAGGTAGACCGAGAAAGCCAGCCCTGGAATATCGTTTAAGGGTACCATAGTTAGTAACTCTTGGATATATCCCTAGTTAGGAACCCTTAAGGTATCCCCAAGCTGGGGTAATGCATAGCTTATAACGATTATAATTATAGTTAAGGTTTGTCTTTAAGACAGAGTTGACAATCATCTGCAACTCCAGCAAAAATCAATGAGTCCACCAACTAACATCACAACAATCAAATCCAAACCGACAACTTCAAGCAATAAAAAAATTCACAAATTTCAGCTAAAAATGAAAAATCTTTCTTCCCTCGCTTCTGTTTCTAAAATTAACAATAATTATTTTTAAAAATAAAGAGAAAAGAGTGAAAGAAACGCAAGCACACAAGATTCTTTTTTTAACGGCGAGTACGTTAATGAGGAAAGTAGTCGGAAAAGTGATTCAATAAAATGGATTTTTTTTCATTATTATTTGCTTTGATTTTCGTCTGTGTTTATGGATGCGTTTAAATAGATTGAAGATGTTTTCGGAAGAACAAGCTTCAATTCCCGACAAATGTAAAACTTCTCATCTCATCTGCCATGTTAAATAGTAACAAAATTGTATGGACGATAACAAAAAATTATACAAAAACTACGAAAAAGGAAGGAGAATTTTTGCGCAGACAGTCATTGCACATATATGCAGTCACACCATACATGCTTGTAAACCACACAGCAGTGAGTGAGTGAGAAAGATAAATTCACAGTTGCTGATAAAAAAAATAGTCAAGCATTTTTTTTTAATATGAGTAGAAGCATAAAAAAACATGGAAACAAATTCCTTTTACATTCTGTCGGCAAATTGTGTAGTTTGTGAACATGGGAAATAAGTTAGGAAGTTGAGGAAATGTGTTAAATTGATGAGGCGCATTTTTAAAGGGGAGTTTAAAATTGAATCAAAAATGGTTTTGAATTCTAAGGGGCATGTTAAATTCACTCATTAAGAAACACAAAAAACCAAGTTTTTAGGTACAGGGGCATAGTCAGATATTTTTCGAGGTGGGGGTGTTTTGAATCTTTTTTTATATGGAACTAAAAATTTATGGGGCTATTTTGGGTTTTTTGGGTCAAAACCCCCTAATAAATTAAAGAAAATTTCCATCGAAAGAGTGTTTCATACCCAAAACACCCCCTATTGAGACCCCAATCCTCCCTGTCACAAATTTTCCACAGATAAAAAATTCACTTTGTTTGAATTGTCACAAAATTGCAGACCCCTTCTCTCTAGGAGCGAGGGGGTTCAGGGTCAACCCCCCTTTTTATGAGCACCCATTTTTTCGAGATGGTGTTTTGGACTTTTTTGTATGGATGACAAAATTTAGAGGAGTTTCTGGGATCTTTTTATCAAAAAACCCTAGAAAATTGAAGAAATTTTCCTTCAAGGTAAGAATTTTGACTTCAAAAACACCTCAATGGCTACGCCTCTACTCCTGACTTATACCAAACTGAGGTAGCACACAAAACTTATTGATATACATATTCAGGCCTCCCAACAACATACAACAAATAATAATAATTAGTAGCAAATTAGTAATACTCATGTTTTTATTTCCTTACCATTTCCCACAATAAGCACAAACAGAGTGTACCTGACAACCATTGGACACGACGACATCATCGCACATCTCATTAGCATAAAATTCTCCATACAAAATAAAGAATATAGCAAAATTAATAGATGGAAATGGAGAAGAAATGAATGAAATTGAAAGACATAGTTAGTTAGGCGAAACGAGCAAAGCGAACTAGCATGTATGGTAAGGTATGAGACTAAAAATAAGTTGTAAGGAATGTTTTTGCTGGCATTACCATACATGAGAATTGTGAAAAAAAATGTACATGATATTTCTCTCATTCTTCTCTGCCATAATCCACAAAAGTTCTTTTTTTTCAACATTTTCATTTTACCACAACACAGCACCAGCAGAAATAACTATTTTTTGTGCAAATCCACACAGAATTCTTTTTTTTGTCATGTCTGTGTCTCTTACTATTTCCAACTCTTATATTTTTTGTGTCGTTTATTTTAAATCCACGGCTGCGGTGACACTCAGCCATTATTTCGTAATTAAAATTCCAATTTGTATAAAGACTAACATATCAGATATCTACAACAACTTTTTTACATACATATTTTACGGGACCGACTCGAGACGGTGCACTTGTTAATGATATGATGCAACCACCACACATTTGAAATTCACAATCTAGTGACTTGCTTGCAAAAGTGCTGTTTTTAAATATATATGCATACACGTATCGCAATTAAAATTATTTTTGTACTTCCTACAATGTTGCGAGATGTGCTTTGTCGCAATCAGTTAGGAAGAATGGTTGAGTGATATTAGATGGGTGAGTTAGACGCAGCTTTAGAGGGTTTACTAGAGTAGTGTCCCGTCAATTATGATGAATTTTATTTTCTACTAAGGAAATTCTTTGATAGCTAAATATCGAGAATATTTTAAATTAAGGAAAATAATAAAATTTGGAGTGAAATGGTAGAAAACAGATTTAAAAACTAGTGAAGAATTTATTTTGACTAAATTCAAGAATTTCATAAGATTATTGAGTTTTTGTAGTTAAAAATACATATCAAAAAATAAATTGATTAAAAAAATTTAAATTTCAAAGGTTCGAATCCTATAAATTTTGAAAATATTAGACTTTTCTTCTATAGTTAACTATTTTGTTCTTTCTTTCGTACCTCCACTTTTTGCCTCTCAATCCAAACTGACGCTACATCCCAATCACATCCTTTTCAAAAACCGTGCAACCGAAAAGAGTAATCTCTGGCTAGATGAAGATTTATTTTATCATCAAAATGTGTGAACCGAGAAAAAAAACTTGTCTCTATAAATTTATTGTCTAGATGGCAGGGTGAGTTATAAATTTTAAATGAAAATTGCAGCAGTAAGATTAATTCAATTAATTTAGTTTGTCGGATGTAAAAAAAGAGTTTCTGTCAAGTTTCTGTAATTTACAATCAAATTGATCATATGTTGAGGTTTATTTTGAGTTTGAAGGCATTTTTGTTTACAAAATTGCAGAATGTAGCACAAAATTTGAGAGTGAGAGGACTAAGATAGCTGAAAGAACTTGTTTGGCTAGGTAGCTAAGTCAGAAGATAGAAATACCCTTCGGATGAACTGACGAGTAAAGTAACTTACAGACCACAAATTACTTCATTTACTGAATTTCCTGCAGAAACAAACTCAAACTTCCATTTCCTTCCACCAAATCCACTAAATTGATAAATTTCCATAAACAACTTGATGCATTTAATCCAGTCGATTAGTTTTAATGTTCCTTCATCTTGTAGATAATTTTCATCCCACTTCTCAGGAAGTTTAATTCCTTTCATTAATCTCTTCACGTTAAATGTGATAGCTCAATTCCATTTCATGCACATTAAGTGCGTAAAGAATGATTGCATGCTGTTAATACATTCAACAAATCAAGAACTAGATGGGAAGGAAGAAAATTCTAACAAGTTTAAGAGAAAAATGTTCATCTCAATTTCACAGTCAATAATCATAAATTTCACTCGAAGGAACAATTTGATGTGGTCAGTGGCTGAAAGAATTATGAACAGGAGGAATTGACCGATTGAATGAAGAAATTAATCAGAAAATTTCTGAGAACAAAAAGGAATAGGAATTGTAAGTGGCTTTCGTACTATTTTCTGTGTAATTGGTTTCTTGATGTACTGGGATGTGGCATGTAAAGTAAAGTAATGAACAGCCAGGGATGTTGGTGGTGAAACGTCTTTTTAAGGGAAATTTTAGGTTCAGTTGTCTAAAAATCTCGCTGTACTGAGGCTTAACATATCTTGACTCTAATATGAGATCAGCACTATGTCAGATAAACTAATAAACCTCACGGATTGACTAAATAGATTTCATAAAAATACCCAACGTTACACTGGCACCTCATGAGTGTAAAAGTGGGCACTGGCATGATTTCGACCTTAATTCAGTACTACAATGACATAAATCAACTAATACACCTCAGCAGAAGTAGCCGTTAATCCGATGTGGTACCAAATTTACTGATTTATGCCGGGTTGGTGCTAGGTTTACGACAGCCTCCCGTTGACTTTACTACTAAATGCTTTATTTTAAATTTGTCATTTTTAAATAAAATTAAATTTGTCATTTTTGAATAAAAATATTACAATAAATTAAAGTTTAAATCTCATTTTTACCCAACATCCTCTATTTTCATTCCAATCTTTCATCTTCAAAGCAATAAAACAAAAACCAAAAAAAATTACAGTCATCGTAAACGATTATGTGCAAATGGCATCAAATTTATGGCAATCGTGTGAAGGCAACCCAACCAACCAATGAGTCTTAATGAGAAATATAAAAAGGAAAAGAAAAGAAAATGAAATTGGCAGGAAAAAAATCCATCAACGAAGGGAAAAGAAAAGATTTGTGATTATTTGCAATATCCACATACAATTTCAACTTCCGCAAAGATGCAATAACACCAAATATATGGCCCAATGTTGGATATAAACACATATCCATCCCTCAAAATCTATGAAGATTCTGATTACATCAAACATGATGATGTAGTTTGATGCATTATCCTATGTTTTACTACAGCAAATAACTCACAAAATCCAAAATGGCATCATAGGTCTAATAATCAAAACTAAATATTTTTTCTGTCTTATTTTTTCGTTCGGTAAGCAGAGCAACAATAGATGGATGGATAGAAAATGATTATGATGATGATATGTACATGAATTTTTCCCCCATCCATGAGAGTATAGACACAAAAGTTGGATTGAAGGATGGTTAGTGTTGTGAGGGATATTCGGACCGTACTGATTGAAAGGAACAATTAAATGGAAGTTATTCATTGCTTTAAAAATTGATTTTTCAAAAGTGATTGCGTTAAATTTGAGTCACTTAAGTCGTCGCTTTAAATTTGAATCATAAAAAGTTGTTGCTTTAAATTTGAATCATAAAAAGTCGTCGCTTTAAATTTGAATCAAAAAAGTCATCACTTTAAATTTGACTCCAAAAAAGTCAACGCTTTAAACATAAATAACAAAAAAATCGTTGCTTTAAGCTTAACTTAGGAATAAGTCATCGCCCCTCCAACTTAATATTTGAAGCAACTCCAACAATCACGGTCGGAATGCAAAGAACGAGCTCAAAGATTAAACATTAAACCTTTTGGGAGGGTAAAAAGGCATCAACATTCATCAGCAAGAGAAAAATTGCTGGTAAAACTGCGCTGATAACACATCATCCAATTTCATGTTTTTTTTCATCATCATCATCATTTTCCTCGCAACTTTTGCTGCTACCGTGTGAGATACAATCCCTCATCCGCATAAATCTACACACACATTCAGTTTAATATCACACATGATCTCACTTGAAGCGATTTTCATTCTTATATGAATAGGGATTTATGCAAGGCAATTCTATTTCGCTCTTACTTACTTTCTCCTTTTTCATATATACATGTGCTGAATGGGTAGATGGATAAATAACAGAAATACGCAAAAATAGAAATGAGGTATGTGCGTATGGATTGCTGGTGATGCATCGTAATCAACTTTTGATTTTTTTCCTCGTCTTCAACAAGATTTACCTATAAAAAAATATTGTGTTGATTTTGTAACCCTTTCCGGAGCAGTATTCTGTTGTTGACAAAATGGGAAGTCCTCGAGGCAGTTTGTCAGAAAAAGTATTATTTTTTTAGAAAAAATTTGTATTTGTTTGAATTTCAAGAAACTTTTTTGGTTTATTAATGCTGGAAAAAAGCAAATCAATGATTGGTTTAGAAGGTATCAGCTAGGTAGAGGCATGGCTATACCCATGTATGGGGCCCCTGCAGGGTATATACTCAGGGCTAGGCTATACTAACTCCTATGTTAGTGCATACCCTAGGGTAAAAATTGGGTATACACTACCCCAAGGGTTAGTATAGCCCTAGGGGCATACCCTAGGGTAACCCTAGTGTATACCCAAGCAACCAGCACCAGAGGTACCTTTTGAACCTAAAACATTGACAATTTCAAATATAATCTAATTAAGAATGTCAGTTAATAATCTTTTGACGTCAAATGCTTCCTAATTATGTAGTTGTTATTAGCTATACAGTCACAATATAGCTATTCCTCTGGTATGTAAAAAATGCTCATCATTCTTCCAAAATCTTCCAAACATTTCCATCTCATCCTTTTTACATTATTTATATAAAAAATACAACTTTTTTGGGGTTGAGTTATGTTAGGTATAGTGATTTATATAATATACTGTAATACTGCATGTACTTTATGATGGAAGGAAGTTTTGTGTTAAACTAATCCTGAATTATGTAGCTTCATGTGTAGTTTTGAAGCATTGTTAACAAAGATTGGAAGATTTATGAAGAAAAGTTTAACAAAAAAATTATTTTAGTAAATTTGATCAAATTTTCAATGCCAAACTAATTTTTTAAAAATTTCTAAACTTCTAAAAAATGTCAGTTTTATTAATTTTATCTGCAGTAATATTAAATAATTCACAAAATTCCAAATGACTGAAAAATCATAAAACTCAACGAGTAAACTTCTTCAACCACATAAAAATTTAAAGTACATAAAAGCTTATCTCATTCAAAACTTCAGCCACAACTCAAACTTTCTCATTCATAAATTTATTCTTTTTTCATCAATAAATTTTAAATGTTGTTTATTCTTCCATAAAAAAATTTTAAAAATTTTCATATGAAGAATGGTGTGGACTTACCACTTGGATTGGGGGGTATTCATAAATTATATCACAAATAAGCTGAAGTTTTGTGACAAAAAGCACCGCTTGGATATCGAAAAATCCCAATTTTCGTTGAACGCCATTCCTAAACTCCCTCAGAGTAGATAATCCTTCAACATTCTACTAGTTTTCTTCTTAGAATCCATAAATTCTACTTCAAACAAACTGAATGAAAAAGTCAATAGACGAATCTCTTGTTGATACCCTGAACACATAGTGCACTTGCATGTACTCACAGACATCATCTAAAAGTACTGTTCATGTTCAATTTTCTTTAGCTTTCCGTATTCTCAAATAAAAAAATTCAATGCTCCATCAATAAAATGGCTACATATTGTACATTGCTGTGTGCATTGTTTGTTGAGTAGGGTGTTGAGTAGGATAGATGTATTCTTGTTCTATTGTAGAAAATTAAAGCGCATAATGGTAAATTCAAATATTTTTAGAAATTTTAAATTAAAAAAATTGAAATTTAAAAAAAAATATTTAAGTTTTAAAAGAAATTAAATTTTAAAATTTAAAAGAAGTTAAATTTTAATTTTAAAAGAAATTAAATTTTAAAATTTAAAAAAGCTATTTTTTAATTTTAAAAGAAATTAAATATTAATTAAACAAAATTAAATTGAAAATTAAGAAATAAAAGTTTAAAAAAATGTATCTGAGAAAATTGATTTTAAAAAAATTAAAATAATTTTATTTTGAAAGTTTAAAGTTGAAAATATGAAATGATATTAGAAAATACAATAAAAAATTGAAAAAATTAAAAACTTAGAAATAGGAATAATTATAAATTTGAAAAATTAAAACTTTAAAAATAGGAATAAAACAATTTTAAAAAATTAGAAAATATAAAAATACTTATACATTTTTTCAAAATTTTTAACAAATCTTTAAAAAATAAAAATGAAATAATTTTGTAAAAGAGGTTAAAGTGTCAAAAAAAATCATAAATTTATTTTAAATTTGAATAATTTTTCAAGCACAATCCATCACATGTCCCATCCACGCACATTTCATTTCAATTTACCCATCAAATCTCAAACTGAGCTTTTCACCCCGACACTTTCCCTTCCAATAATGCTCACATAAAAAATATATTTGCATACATATCAAAATATATATATTCTGCTATGATATGATGTGCGCATATATGAGATGATTTAAAAAAAAATTTCTGATGCGAGGCACTTTTGGTGCGGCTTTTGCTGTAGAAATTTATGTTGTGTGAAAAGCTATAAATTGAATCAGAAATTTTTTGTGTGTGGTGCTTCTGCAGTGCGATATGAAAGCTCTTTTTAATACCAATATGATGTGGATGGGTTTCTGTGCTATAAATTTACTTTCATTATCAATTTTTGGTGTAGAAAAAAAGTATTTTTAAATTTGAAAAATTGTAAGTTGATTAAAATTTTGTTAAACTTAGAAACTTTACACAGACTCTCCTCAGGGGTGTTGCAGACAATTTTTTAAGGGGTATTCCAAAAAAAATTCAAGCCAAACCAAAAACTCTCATTAAAAATTCTCAAACGATTATAAAATTTTCACCAAAAATCGCAGACTCACTCGTCACGATCCACGTTAGAGAATATCTAGCACGTTAAATTAACTCCTGTGGGATTATTATAATGTCACTGATGTAAGCTCATTTGTGTATAGATCCTGTACGTGTGTATGACAAAATACTTTTTATGAATATATACATTATATCTACCTGAATTAAACGGGGTGTTTGCTCACATATACAGCACATGATGAACGGAAAACTTTTTCATTTTCATGATGTGCCTACACTCAGCTCACAAGTTAATGTGGCAGGCATGAGTGAAAGATGGAGGAGAAAAAGTTCTCAACTGAAACAATGAAGATGAGGAAGTGGAAGAAGATTTTTCAATTATAAAAAAAACTTTTATTTTACGATTTCACTGTAGAGTAATGAAAAATGTCAGGTGAAATTTGTTTTACTTTTCGTTACTCTTTTATTATGAGGAGAGAAAAAAAATCTTGAGAGAAGAAAATGGAGCAAAAATTTATTGGGGCAGACAAAAATAGATATAATATCATAAACCCTAATCTTTATAATATTCAATTTTTGAGGTTTCGAACCTTTACTTGTTATTTAATTTAGAGTGTTTTTCACTTAGTTAATTTTTTACTTGTAAGAACCTTGACAAATTCACGTCTTAAGGTGGAATTAAAAACTATTACACTAATTAAAAATGATTTTTAAAAAACAGGAACAATTTTCTGATTGTTTGGGTTAAATTGTTTCAAAATCCACCTGTTTTAATAGACTTCTGACCAGCAATCTTAATATTTCTATCAAATTTCAACCCTAAATCATCCACATTTCACATGCATTTTACAATAAAATTTTTCTCATTTTTCTTTCAATTTTAAAATGAATAGAAAAGTTTTTGATTTGAATGAGAAAAAGATTCCATAAAAAAGATGAATCTGGGATAAAAGGGAAGAACTGCCACCTCTAGACAGGAAAAACAATCAAAATGGAATGAAAACAAAGCAGAAGCTGTTTAAGTTATAAAAAGGGATTTTTGTCTTCATTTATTATGCAAAGGCATCTTACTTACATACACAGCATTTATATTTATGTACTTTTATTCAGCATTACATTCATCACATTACAAACAAGCAGCAACAGCACAAAATATACATATTGGTAAATTAACGGGAAACGAAATGTGCAATAAAAAATGCTTTTATAAACTTTTTTATGATACTTTTCGTGACAGGCAAGAAACAGACACCCAACGGCACTTATTCTTGTATCACTTCTGTTTTTGTTTTGCAAAATATGCGACACAAATAATTTTATAAAATTTTGTTGGACATGAGGAGTTGGAGCGCATCAAAAGGCATAACTTGAGTTCCAGCTATCTAGAGTCTAGGGTAGGGTTTTCCAAGTGACAATGAAGACCAGGTTGACGAAATGGCACTGTGACGTTGCTCTGTCGTTGATTTTACCAGTTTACATGACTGCCATACAACAAACACTGCCAATACACCTTGAAGTCCATTTTATGTAGATGGCAACTTCATAACAGCCAGGTAGATGGATATAATCGTTGCTGCTCGGTTTAAAGAGTATTATTACGAAATAGGCTGACTATATCCTTGACTACTCAGTGGACTGTCCTATGTTCTTTACTAAAGTAATCTGAAAAATGAGATCTGACTTGAGAAAATCAAATTTATCACAGACATTCAGCCAAAACAGTAAATTTGTCACTTACATCCACTAAAAATCAGAAAACTTTTATTTAAAACGACAAATTTGAGACTATAAAGCTATAAAAAATATTTTACAATGGATTACAAAATTTACTTTCATTCTCTCCCTTTCTCACCGTCTTTTTCTGGATGTACATGTGAGCATTCGATATTCCCTAATCCCGTCTTTTGTGTACGATTCTCATTTCCACACGTCTATTGTTGAATGAAGGATTTCTTTATGCAATTTTATTACTGTCGATTTGAAATATGACGATAGAAGTGAGTGAGTTGAAGGAATGAAATAGGAAAAAGGGAACCAAATTACATTTTATTGGTTTTATGCCTTTTTTCCTATTTTTTTCTTATTTTATATTGCCATCGTCACATGAATGTGAATAAAAATTGCGAAAAACATGCATGTCGCGCAATAAAAAAAGAGGAACATAAAAATCATCAAAAATTGAATGGAAAAAATTCCTTTTTGAATGATTCATTTGCTGTAGATTGAAGACTATTGGATCTGATATTACACTAAGGTCTATTTTGAGTCTGTGAATAATAAAAATATTTTAAAAATTTGGAACAAAAGTACATTTGAATACATATTTTTTAAAAATTTAAGTCGACGCCTTAAATTTTAGTCGTTGCTTTAATTTTCAACTTTTTGAGTCCTTGCTTTTCAATTTTTGAGTCGTCGCTTAAGTTTTCAATTTCTTGAGTCCTTGCTTCAGTTTTCAACTTATTTGAATCGTTGCTTCAATTTTTCAACTTATTTGAAATGTTTCTTTAATTTTTTCATTTTTGGAGTCGATTATTTAGTATTCATCCTTTTTTTGAGTCGTTGCTTTAATTTTGCAACTTTTTGAGTCGTTGCTTTAGTTTTCAATTTCTTGAGTCGTTGCTTTATTTTTCAACTTATTTGAGTCGTTGCTTTATTCTTCAACTTATTTGAGTCGTTGATTCAACTTTCTTATTTTTTTGAGTCGTTGCTTCAACTTTCTTATTTCTTGAGTAGTTGCTTCAACTTTTCAACTTATTTAAGTCGTTGCTTTAAACATTTTTGCTACAGTTTTCATCTTTTTGTCACTTTATTTGACATTTTATGAGCTCTTAAAAAATTTAGACACACCAAAAATTCCAATTTAAAGCAAACATAATCATCTAGCGCAAATTAAGCATTCATGACTTTTACAACTGCAATAACACATTAATGTAGTCCTTATTTCTCTAATTAATTACCAAAAAATGCCGGAATCATAACAATAACATTTCCAAACCCCGTTTTAAGTATTTATTTCAGCTCTTATCATCATCATCAAAATGATAATAAATAAGATCTTCAGAAGGAGTCTTTAAATTGTGTGTAAGTACTTAAAGTTTCATTTTATATTGCATTGAATGAAATAAATTTTAAAGCATGATGAGCACATAAATTTTTAGACATTTTCATTTCCACTTTTTTCCCAACCCCCAAATTCATTTTTATTACCGTCAAAATGTTTTTCATTCTATTCCGCAAGAAAAACAAATGCTATTTTCATAAATTTATTCGCATTCTCATATGGAGAATTCAGTTTTAGTTAGAGTACATCCACCCCTACACACGGAATGGATGGGAATGGCAACGTCAAACCAGAACAGTGAGGCAAGAAAAAAATTGAAAACGAGAGAATAATTTACTGTCATTTTAGGCAATAAAAATCTTCATGTCTAATGGCAGCAAAGAAACTACCGCAAAAATGTTCACGCAGTCTTCAATCTATTTTATGTGCCATTTAGGAACTCGTTGTGTTTGGATTTTTTGATCCTTTTTGTTCGTGAGATGATTTTTGGGAAGATTTATGTGAGGGGGGAGGTGGGTAGAGTATTTTTTGTTGGAATTCCTAATTTTCAAGTTTCGAGGATTGCTTTTTAAATGCTCATTGCCTACTTCTTGTCGAAGGAAGGCAAAGATTGGAAGACGTCATTTATGAACGACCCCATTTCATTGTAAATATTCCTCATAACTGCCACCACTGATAACACAAAACAAGCAGGAATAGCTGTTTAATTCCCTTAAAAATCATAACATTTAATTTTAATATTTCCTTCATTACCTGTAAATAAATGAAATTTGAACAATGAAAACATGAAATTAAAATGATTCATTTATTCAATAAAAAATAATGTTTCCATCTTTACAGCCTGCTTTAGACAATAGCGCCTCGACACCAGAAAAGATAAGAAATTTTTTTATTACACATGCAGGCATACTAAGTGGAAGTAAGTATTTATTTGTTTGTTTAAGAAAACAATCGAGAAATTTTTTATTATATTTTTAAGAATTGAAAGGGTTGGAGATGATACCTGAAAATGTTACATGAAAAACTCAGCCGCCATAATCCAATTAACTTTTTCGTTTTTATTTTTCTGATTATTTAAGAAGAATTTGAAAGTTTGAATTTTTGGAATGCACAAGGTGTATTTTTACAACTTTAAATGTCAGGTTAGTGATCAAGGCAGCATATGTTAAAAAATTATAGAAGAAACATGATGTTAACCTAGACCTCAGACGACGCCTGGATTGTTTGTGGTCTGTACCTAGACAGCGTATGATCTGGTTCAGGCTATTTTTACTCAATTTTTGAAGTTGAAAAAAATAAAAATTTAATTTAAATTGGCAAAATATCAACAAAAAAATTATAATTTGATGCAGACACTCCAAATTTGCAGTCATCCAGTCAACAAATACTCCCAGACATCCATAACTTTCAGAAATAACGCTAAAAAATTCATTTCATTAATTTCCGAACATAAAAATTAAGAAAGCAGCCTTCCTGTTGTTTAATTTTATTAAAGTTCAAGAAATAACATTAAGTAAGTACACTAAAGCATCAAAAAATACGCACACACGTTATGTGTTTTACAAGCGGGAAGAGAATTAATGATAATTATGTACTGTGTGTATATATCATAATTTTGTTCCTTAAATTCACTTTCTCATCTAGGAATGAGGTAATAATGCAGCACCATGCTGCGAACATATTAAAAGGCAACGTAGGAAAGAATTTGACACGTGTTTCATTAAGAAAATCGATTTTTGGCACTTATTCTTATGTTTTAAGTTCATAACCTCAGAATAACACATGAAGTAGTCGAAAATTTATTTTTAGACCCCAATGCTACTCCAAAGTTCATGAAAAAAATTGCATTGAGTATCACAGAACTTTAAACCCCCAAAAAAGCTACATATCAATTGCAAACAACCCCCAGCCTACACGAAAAAAATTCCCCATTCAAAAACCATATCTTCACTCATTCTCAAGCACGTTATTCGTGTCAGATCTGATTCAAAAAATAAAATAAAATTTATCCATCATACCAGGGAATTGCTAGTGCGTATCCAGATGAATTTTAAACTTTTTATGAATCCTGTCTTTGAATTGTACACGCCACTCGAACTTAATGTCAGTTTAAATATTTCCCGTAAGACACTCGCCTTTGTGCTGAATTTTCTTCTTCTTACGCTTGTCTATCAATTTTTTAGTATCCAACAATGTGGAAAAAATAAAGGAAGAAAGGAAAATTTTCTTTCTGTCAAGAGTTGTGTAGAAATTGAGTGAAAAAAATGGAAGAGATTTAAACTTCCGCACTTTTTGTACGCATCACAACACGTGAAGTTTAGAGAAAAAAGTATAAAAATAATTTTAATTACCTTCTTTTGTTACTCGTGTTGTTATAGCCTTGAGGTAGCTGAAAGGTTTTGTTATTGGATGATTTTCTAAGAGACTTTTTAAGGAAATTGTGAAATTTTTGTTGTTCAAGATTTAAAAAACGCAATATTTACTTCTATTTTTGTATATATTCTAAGATTTCTCGTTAATGTAAAGCTTTGATGCGACATTTTACTCAAATTTGAAGCCTTAAAGCGACATTTTACCCCAAAACTGATAAATAAAGGCATTAAAGCTCATCAAGGATTTAAAGTGACGACTTTATTCAAAGTTGAAGCTTTAAAGCGACGATTTTATTTAAAAAAATCAATGCTTTAAAGCGACGACTTTATTCAAAGTTGAAGCTTTAAAGCGACCACTTTATTTAAAATCAACAACTTTATTTAAATTCAAAGCTTTAATGTGACGGCTTTATTCAAAGTTGAAGCTTTAATAAAACGACGATTTTATTCAATTTTGAAAATTCTAAACGACGATTTGCTACAAAAATCAAATTTTGCATCAATGACATTTCCTAAACCCGGAAGTTCCATCAAAAATATTTAAAAACAACATTTTAAGGGCATTTCCTCAATTATTCAAATACCATGGGAGGTCAAAATGCGAATGAAAAAAGGGAAGAAAGTTAAAAATTCTCACATATTTTTCGTCCAATCTATTTGATCCAGTTAGGGATGAGTTGATGAAATATTCATCCCCAAAAATTTCATTACTAATTGATGAACATGGAAAAAAGTTTCTTTCCTTTCATCCCAAACACTTTGATTGAACAATTTTAGGTATCGACATGTGAGGAGAAAGTGACGAGGGCAATTTTCCATTCCAATCAATGTATATATCTTGTCCATTTCAGATTTCATGACACAAATGACTCAATATTTCGATCTAATTCACTCAAAAATCGATCCATCAAGTCAATATGTTGTGTGAGTCTTGCAACTTACTCACATTGTGATTTGTTTATCGTATCTGGAACGGAATAAAGTTTTTTGTCCTCCTCATCCCACACAAGATACTCAAAGAGCATTTTGTACATCCCAGGGATCAAAATCTTCATTTACAGAAAGACTTTTTTTTTCATTTCATAAATTTCATTTTCAGAGTTTTTCACTTTTTCTGTTACAAATTCATCAAGAGTGGCAGGAGAGGAACAAAATGTGCGTAAATGAAAGACGAAAGGATGAAGGAATATAAAAATAACAATGAATGAAGGAACATGAAGAGGATTTTATGGAAGAACTGGGAAGTTTGGTAAATTTAGCTCGATTTGCTATATAAGGCTCCCCGATGTCTAGTCTCTAGTCTCTAGTCTCTAGTCTCTAGTCTCTAGTCTCTAGTCTCTAGTCTCTAGTCTCTAGTCTCTAGTCTCTAGTCTCTAGTCTCTAGTCTCTAGTCTCTAGTCTCTAGTCTCTAGTCTCTAGTCTCTAGTCTCTAGTCTCTAGTCTCTAGTCTCTAGTCTCTAGTCTCTAGTCTCTAGTCTCTAGTCTCTAGTCTCTAGTCTCTAGTCTCTAGTCTCTAGTCTCTAGTCTCTAGTCTCTAGTCTCTAGTCTCTAGTCTCTAGTCTCTAGTCTCTAGTCTCTAGTCTCTAGTCTCTAGTCTCTAGTCTCTAGTCTCTCTAGAATTTGTCAAGATTGTGGCATCGGGAAACCTTATTTGCATGCCATCACCTACAATAAAATCCCATTTCCATTTAGCCTCATTTCTACATCCATCAAACCACGCTACACCAGAAAGAAATGCGAAAAAAAACTCATCAAAAGAATGTAAATTGAAATAAAAAAAAGTCGAGGGAAAGAAATATAAAAAAAAATTTCACTTTTCAATTTCGATTAGGTAATTTGACGCTTCTCTACGCTTCCATCGCTACAAAAATCACTTCCCCAACGTGAAAAAAAATTCTCGCATCCTCTTTCGTCTCCTGAAGGCACATTGGCAAATACGAGACAGAAGAAAGCAGGAAAATTGATTAAAAAAGCCGAGAAAGACACACGAAAAATAAAAGTCGAGAACGGCATTTTCATCATCATCAATTTACCATCAATCGAACAATTTCGAGTGTTTTCCATTCGTGGGGAAATCAGAAGAAAAAATACACAGAAATGTCATTTGTTTTGTGGCAGAATCGACAATCGACACAATTTTTTTCACTTATTTATTTTTCATTTCTTGCCATTTGATCGACGGAGTAGCAACAAACAACCCAAACCACCTCAAAAAAAATATTTCATTCAATCCCCACCGCAATCGAATGATGCGTAATTTATTATGTGGGAAAAACAAATTACCATTGACATTCCTTCCAACTTTACTCTCGTTTCTCCTTCCCATACATATTTTTTTGTCTTATGTTGATGTTACAACTGCTACGGCTGCTAAGTATATAAATTGATGATGCAAACAAACAAGAGAAGAAAGTTCTGTTGAAAATCAAGGAATTTTTCTTTCTTGATATATTGAATATTTTTTTGGAGTTGATGAAATATTGATGGAGATAGAAGAGGAAGTGACATCAGGAATGTGTGGATAAAGTTTTAGCTGTTGATTTTTTCTTTAAGTAATAATTTTGCCACATTATTTAATATACTAATAATAAAAATTTTTGAAAAGCATTGAAAATGCAAAGGTTCGAATCCTTGTAATTTAAAAAAATATTTTGTGAACGTACATGATTTTTTAACCTTTTTATTATTTTTTATTGAATTTTTTTTATGTCTTAGGTCCCATAGTAATTTAAATCTCTCCAGTTTAAAAATAATAAAGTGAATCTTGACTTGATTTATAAAAAAAGCAATTTGAAGTGATTTCATTTACTGGAAATTTTAATTCTATTTTGTCATTACAGCAAAAACTAGCATAATTGTTGACCGATTAAAGTGTTCCTTCACAGAACTTTAAAAAATATAAATAAAACTTCAGAAAACATTTGAAAAATAACTGTCAAAAAATATTTGAAAATTAGAAATGTGATTAGAACCACTCTGGAACTCAGACTATAAAGCTCTCACTCTAATCTGTTGCTACTTACTCACTTTAAAAATTTCATTCATAATCCACTTTACAAAACTCAGTACACATCCCTCAATCGCACAACTCAACGCATGATGACAAATCAAATTTCAAGAGTGACTTTTTTCCAATTTTCATCGTAATTCCTTTCCATCAAAATCCATATTCTCATGCCCTTTTCGTCATTCTTCCAATACTTGACAGTTGAGCATGAAACTTGAGTGAAGATTCTCAATTTTTTTCGATTATTTCTTCCTCCATCGTTTCTGACAAATTGATTGCCATGCAGAAACAGTACGAGACGAAGTTCGAGTGAGGAATGGCACACAAGTACAATAAAAATAAATTCGCGATAATCCATTTTTGAATTTACAGTAAAAGATGAAGGAATGAAATGGATGGAAAGGAGAGAAAATGTTTAGATTTGCAGCACTAGGGAAAAATTTGGATGTGAAAAGGAAGAAAAGTTTGTAGACATTTTTTTATTAGCAGAATTTAAAGGAAGAGGTGGCTAGTGATTGCCATTTGGGGGATTGTGATAGAAATTTAAAGAAAAAAAAAATAAAAAATTTCAAACGGAACAAAAAAATCCAAAATGAGGGTCCACGTTATCAATAATTTTCTAATTTTTTTGGGATTCGAACCACAATTTCATTGGAATAATTCAACTTTTCCATTTCAAGCTGTAAATTCTTCTGACAAATTTACTTATATATTATTAAATCACTTTTTTTAAATTTTAATAGAGAACGAGTAAGGTTTTTAAAAATCTGAAATTCTGCGCCTCAAATTCCTTGATAACTAAAATGTAATTCCTAAAAATGCGCTTCAAGTCCCAACATTTTGTCCTAAATTTCTAAAAAAAAATATTTTCCCTCCTCGTTCTCATCATTCTAAGTTTAAATGTGGGACACAGAAGGAAAAATTTACATTTTTATACAAGACGAAAAGAAACAACTTTTCTTCATCTTTAGTCATTCATTCCATCCTTCCGTCGTCGTCGACGTCTTTGTCATTATTATACATCTCGTCGCTTTTTTCCTCTTCCATTCTGTATGCTATGTGTTTAGTCATGGTAAAAATAAATCTTCTCAATTCTTCATGCTGCTTACTTGCTTCTGTTGCCTAATATATTACACAACAAATTGAATAGCTTTTTTTTTATTTTCGCTCAATTTAGTAATGATATTGTTTCTTTCGTTTCTCATTGCCGCCTATGCTCTTTTTGGATTTGTTTCCTATAACTTTTTGTTGTGGTGATGACGTTTTTGGAAACGAAGGATGCTGGATGGCTGGATGTTGTTTTGGTTGACTAAAAATGAAGTGACGTGGAATAGTTTAGAACTTATGGATCTAAAATAAGTTAATATTAGTGTCTGTTTATATTTAGGTTGGACTGTCATTTTTTAAAAAAATTCCAGGACTAGTAACTACGTCAGGGTAGGGTGGTAACAAAGGTGAGTAGAATGTATATACACTACCTCTAGGGTATCAGGAGCCCAGGGGTATGGCCTATGGTAACCCTAGGGGCCATTGGCTGCAAACAATTCTTATTATTCGAAAATGGTTCTTATTTTTCGAAGACAAAATTTCGAAAATTTGAATTCAAAATGACCGTTGTAAATCAAAACAAAATTTTTTTACTTATTTTAATTAAATATGGTTAAAGCTTGCAAAGTTTCTAGCTGAAACCAAAAGAAAACAATTAATCATGTTTTTGAAGTGCCGAAACATTCTGTAAATAAGAATAAGCGGAATTTTTTTAAAGGTATTTTCAAATTCAAAAAATTTATCAGTCAAAAAATTTTCGAAAATATTTTGAATTTAAAAAAAATAACGGTTCATGGAGCTGTTTGCAGCCAATGGCCTAGGGGTAATGTATACCTTAAGTATAACGAGCAACCGGCCCCAGGGAACTAAGGAAAATGTTGTGGAACCCAGCAAGCTTCCCAAAATGCCATCAACCCAAAAATATCCTCAATTTCGATTTCAAATTAATGTCATACCTTAAATATTCCAAATCTATGGAAATTGATTCAACTGAAGATATTAAAAATTCATTAGTTTTACTTCCATCTAAATTACATGTGAAATGGATTAAGTTAGTTTTTGTTCTATATATATTGACACATGCATTAGAGAAGTTGAAACTTTAGCCGATAGCATTAATGGATTTTTAAGCTTTTTAGTTTCAGTTTGTTGGTGAGTTTGGATGGAAATGAAATTAATTAAATTCAAATATGTGTGGATATACCTTGAGGCACATATGGTGAAGGGATTTAAAGCATTGGAATTATTTATTCATGATGGTCAGATTGGAGAGTTGGTTATAAAAAAGAATTGATGTTTGTTATAGTGTAAATGTGCATGCATCCACAGACATCAAAGGTTATATCCAAAATGACCAACAACTGCATCACTTCCCATCAAAATCAATTGAAAATGGAACAGAATATTGCCATCATTTGTGTCAAATTTATGAATCTTCAATATGTCTTAAATTTCCATCTCAAAAAGGAGGTTGTGCAAAAAATGGAAAGAAGGAGGAAATTTAAGATTTTTCTTTTTGTTATTTTCATCTCCAATTGCTGCTTGTTTGCTGTTGCAGCAAATTCAATAAATTTGAAACTTTTTCAATCGGAAAATATATCGTTGTAATAAATTTCAGACCAGCGACCTCATCAATGATCCCCTTTTTAGTCATTTTCTTCTCCCTTCTTGGTTTTTATTTTTGTAAAAAAAAATTTTGCGCAGAAAAGTTCTTTTGAGTTTAGGGAAGCTGAGAATAATGCCGTTGTTATTGTTTTTTGAGGTAGAATTGAAAAATTAATGTAAATTTGTATGACCTCTGGATGAAACTAATAGCAAACAGTAACGACAAATTTCTTAAAATTTTATTCTGACAAAATCCCGATAACACCAACCTGCCCCCCTTCCCCACAAAAAAGTCAAATCAAGGATAAAGACGATCTAAAATGATGAAAAATTCCCGAGGAAATATTTGCGACGCAGCAAAAGGAGCAACGCAGATAATTGAATAGAAAAATGTCTATTGTGCGATTTTCATTGTTATGCGTTGAAAGACAACAATTCAAACAACTACTCAAAGGCTCATCCAAATATCTGATTACATGACACAAAATAAAGAATGAAAAGCCAAAAAAAAAAGAAATTGAAATTTTTGTGCCATTTAGGATTGAATGAATTTGTTTTCGGGGGTATTTATGGACGACGAAGTTCTAATTTCAAAAAATTCAAAATTTTAAAATATGGAAAAAATTCCAAATTTTAAAAATTCAAAAATAATATCAAAAATTACAAAGCTTTAAAATATATTTAAAAAAATTCAAAAACAATTAAAAATTTAAAAAATTCAAACTTTTAACAAATAAATCAAATTTTCAAAAAAAAAAAATTCAAAATTTTAAAAAAAATTAAAAAATTGCTAAATTTTTTCCTAATTTTTTATCATTTTTACTAAATTTTGTTATCCCCAGATCTTCAATTTTGTAAGTCTCCTTCCCCTCCTCACCATAAACTGCCCAACATCCCCAACAATCAAGTAATCAAACTAATCAAAATGCCAACATACCAACAATACAAAAAAGAAGCTGAAAGAAGAGACAACAAAAAATTCTTTTCAAATGAAATATTTTTTTTGCTGATATTGGATACTTGAGATGAAGATTACTAATGTCGACATTTAAGCATTGTTACCAATTCACTTTCTTATTTATTGGCTGCCATGTCGATTGTATAAAATGAAATTAAATAAATTGGATTGAATGGACAGAAAAAGAGGATGTTGATGCTCTAATAAGAGGAAATAATTTGTAATCAATCTGATGAATGAATTTAATGGCCTAGCCAGGAATAAAAATTTAGGATTAAGAGTTTCTAATTTTCTTTTATTCTCTTGAGTCGCTTCCATTCTTTTATGTCTAGATTTTTATACGTTTTTATCACAACCTTGACATGCTTTGATGACAAAGACTTTAGTTTCAAAAATAATCATTTACACTAAACACCTAACAGACTCTCAAACTCAACTTTTTAAGCTTCACTTTTCAGTATTAATTGACATTTTTATTTAAAAATATTAAATAATAAAATAAATTATAAAATTTATTTAAAAAATGTGCTTCCATTCAAAGATTCATGCTTGTTGCTGAATTCATTTTCAATTTCTATTGCTTCACTTCCAAATCTGAAATTATTTTGGTTCCAATTACTCACAACTGTAAGCCACGTACAAAGCTTTGAATTACAAAAATTACTCATCAAAATTTAATTCAATTCCACGTCATGCCGTCCTATTATTTTACACAATTGACAGTGGATGGTGTAAAATTTCAGGAAGAACGTCAAGATCTCTTTAATAAGCTGCTTAAGATTTCAATTTTTAATGTAATTAAAGCTCATCACATTAAATAAAGAAAGGCAAGCGAATTTCTATTGAAATTAAATCCAATTTGAAGTCGAAATAGTTCTTTTTATGGCAATTTCAAATCGTAATGCGATGAACAAGGAAAATTAAATTTTTATGTCGTTAAATGTTTGAAAGTTAATTCCTATTCGCGAGCAAAAACATATCTCATTTCATTTAATTTCTTGTCAATGTAATTGATACTTAATTCGGGCTCATTGAAGTGCTTATTTGTTTGCGTCTAATGTTGAGGCTCGTTTTTGTGAGAGGATGTGGCAAACAGACCTAGTTTTGGCTGACTAGGCTTTAAATTTTTCAATCTAACTTTTTTAATTTTTTCATAGGTACTTCAAATTTAGTCAATTTTTAATTTTTTCAAATTTCAATTTGAATCCCTTTTTAATTTTTCACACTTAAAATTTAATTAATTTTCAATTTTTTGTTTTTTCAAATTTAAAATTTAATTAATTTTTAATTTTTTCAAATTTCAAATTGAATCAGTTTTTAATTTTTCATATTTAAAATTTAATTAATTTTCAATTTTTTTAATTTAAAATTTAACTAATTTTTAATTTTTTCAAATTTAATCAATTTTTAGTTTTTTCAAATTTAAAACACTTCTTTTAATTTTTAATTCTTTTATTTTAAAAATTCAATTTTTCAGACTTTATGCCTAATATTTCTTAGTAATAAAATTCAATTTTATTTAATTTTGAATTTTTTAAATTTTTTTTGAAATTTTTCATAGTACTTATAGTTAAAATGAATTGTCACAAATTTTTAATTATTCAAATAAAAGACTATCGAAATTTTATTCACAAAATTGCGTTTTTAGTCCATAAACGTCTAACTTCCTTCAACCGTTTCTTTCTTATTTCCATTTCACTCATTAAGAATGCTCAATTTGACGGAAACCGTTAATACAAATTTTTATTGTTATTTCCATTTTTATTTGCTATCACTCCTACATTACAAAATCTAATTGTATCAGTTTGTATAAATTTTAATCGAATTATAAAATTCTATTTAGTTGCCTACAAGGATATCAGCTTACATGCCATGCCGCCTTAAGTTGCTGCATAATGTACAATGTTGCTAATACTGGTAGCAGTCATAGTCAGGAATAATTAAATATATAATTGTTGACAGTGTGAATAATAAGAATGTTTATGACAAACAATTTTTTCTGAAAAATTTTAATTTTACCACTTTTTATTTTTTTTCTAACTTTTGTAAAAAAAATTAATTTAAAAAAGTTTAATTCTTGAAATTTTTATATTTTTTAATTATTTAGAAAGTCAAATTTTTTTTCAATTTTTAAACTAAAATTCAATTTTTTTCTTAAATTTTTAAAATAAAATTTAAATTTTTTCAAATTTTTTCAAATAAAATTCAATTTTTTTTAAATTTTAAATTTCCAACATATTCAAAAATCATAGACAGACTCATTTTAAAAAGTCAATAACCCCATCACTCCATTCGCAATAATTAATTTTTAATTGACAACACATTCAGTCTCAAAATAGTCACAATAAATGTTAAAAGAATTCAACCATTAAGCAGTTCCAAACATAAATTTAAAGGAAAAGAGAAAAAAATCTTTAATTAATATCACATTTCTCAAACAAACATCATCCAGCCATTATTCTTCATTCAATTCACATACAAACAGCAGAATGTAATTACGAATCTATCAATAATCATTAATCATAATCAGCAACATCTTCAGACATCTTAATCCCTTTAATTTGTCATCATTCCATATCGAGCGTGCATGTCCAATAAACATCGGAATGAAGATCATCGTCTGTAATTTAATAATTATGATGTCAGTGAACTTTTTTCTTCTTTGGTGTCAGATGTCTGTTTAGTTTTGTAGAGTAAGTGAGGCATTAATAAATTAGACTTCAAAGAGACAATTTTTAAACTAGAGAACAATCCATGGTTAATTTCTTGATTTTTTTCTTAAATTTTGATGGTCATGCTAACAATAACGTTATTTTTCTTTGGAAAAATGAGCTTAAAAGGACATTTTTTCACGAAACGAAAAAAAAATTAAAAAAGGAATTAGTTATATCGTCTGCAAAATTTTTGTCCTAATATTTGGGATTCGAACCCTCAAATGTTATATATTATTTAATATCTTTCAATTTAAAACTTAATTAACATCTTGCAAAAAACTTATAAAACGTTGAATTTCTTGAGATATGGATTGAAACTTATTAATGTCTATCTTTGACACTTACAACACTTTTCGAATTCCTACACATCGCCATTTAAATTGTCAATCAAAAAAATTCTCTTCTGTGACATAAAAAAATCTCATTTAAAAATTAAGGAACCACATTTCACAATAAAAATCAAAACAATGTCAGCTACACACAGAAGACACTTCATTTAAGCACTAAAAACTAACAAAACATTTCATGTGATCTTGACTAATTATTTCCAAATGATAGAAAGCGACAAAGATAGATTAACTTGAGAGGCATAAAGAAAAAGACCTGACTTTAATGCTGTGGTGTGTAATACAGCATACAGCAGTCAATCTCAATCTCAATTCCCTCAAAACATACAATTCAGATTCAACTGATACACATCTGTATGCTGTACATATAAAAAATGTTGTATGTTGTGCTTGATTTCATCTTACGCTTGTCATCATCTTTATTCCATCACATATCCACAAAACTATAAGAGAGAAAAAATAAAATATGTGTATATGGGATTATAAAGCGACTGACATAGTTGTTGGAAAACTCAACATCGCATTAAATCTGTCTCGATATCCAGATGGAAAAATCATGCTGATGCTGTGAATGTTGAGAGTTTAGCCGAAGAAATTTTGACACACAAAGAAAATAAATGCCGTTTTTTTCTGGTGATGGAAGGAAAATAAAAATGAGAAAATGAGAAAATCTTAAGTAAAATGGAATTGGAAAGTCGAATTTTTTCTAAAAAGAAATTAAAAAAAGAAAAAAGAAATTACAAGCCGTATTGAGAAATTAGCCTAAATCTTTAAGGATTCGAACCCTTGCGTTTGAAAATTTTATATTATTTAAACATTTTTTCAATCAATTTTATTAAAATTCTGGCAAAATCATCTTTATAAATAATCATAATTTTGTATAAAAAAAGATTTGAATAAACATTTTGTTTTCTTCAATGACATGACTCATGTGACAGTTCTAAGAGTAATATAAAAAATTTAGAAATATCACGACATGAAATTAAAGGAGATGAGAGAGTATCGCATTGCCAACTAAATAATCTTGTCATGTCACATCTGGCTAACAGACAAATTGATAATTTATAGTTTTCTTATTTTTTCGTGAAGAATTTTCCTCTCTATTTTGACTTTTATGCGATGGTCTTATGCGTTATTGAGTAAAATATTGCGTTTTATGAAAAAAAGGAATAAAGAAAGTAGGGACTAAATTTACAGCTTAACCAACCTTATTCTTAATTAATTTAATTATTAATAGACTTCTAAACAAAAATAAAAAATAATTTAAATTTAAAAAAGAAAATAAAAGCTATTTAGGAATAAATATTTGCAAATATTTTTCTATGAGACTCGGACCTCTGAATTACACTAAATTTTAATTGTGTTACTTTCTGCATTTATATATTTGTTTACAATTTTTACATAAATTTGATTTCAGTGAATAAAATTCAATAATTTTTAAAACCTCAAACTTTTTCCATAACAACCATCCCAGGCGTGGAAACTCCGGAATATAGGGAATACTTCATGCAAATTTGGGAATACTTGAGAATCTTTGGGAATACTTTCATACATTTTGGGAATACTTATGAATATATTCCGGAGTTTCAACCATCAAACGACACCTCAAAGCAAAATCTTCACACTCACACTTGTTGTCAGCTACTTGTAAATTATCTCAAATCATGCACATAAAAAGTGAATCTTTCCGGGAAATGCTCGAGAGCATTGATTAGCAAAAAGTGATTGCAAACGTTTGCATCATAAATAATTTGTATAATATGAAGTAAAATAAAAGAAATGTAATAACAACAGTAACATAATTTTTTGTTAGCATTAATTTTATGAGATGGAGAATATTTATGTTGAGTTGGGCAGAAGCGTAGCCATGATTTTTTAAGGGAAGGAGTGTCCAATTTGATTATAGGTCACCCACACAAAACCCACGGATCCACACGTGCTAAAACCCAGGTTTCACCAGAAAATTTATTTTTGAAAAAATCATTGTATTAAATTTTTTAATACTTTTTTAGACATTAAGGTTGATTTTGTAAGTAGTCTTCAACATTTTTCTGTAAAAACAATTAGTTTTTCGATTTTAGTATTAAAAAAACTTTAAAAAATTTTGTATTAAATTTTGATCTCAAGGGTGTTTGGGCACCTAAGGACCACCCCATGGGTACGCCCTTGAAGTTGGGAGTTTCTGGATGTTTTATGCTGGGGATTGTTGAGTCTGGAGTAGATTTTTTGATTAATTGTAAGGAATACACCTGAAATTTAGCATGGTAAAATTTTAAGGTTAAGTTATTGTCTCCTGGGGCTGGCTTCTCTCGTACATCCTAGGCCCTGAGTCCTCACCATACTAAAGACACGGACCTAGGGTCCAAAATCATCCACCAGGATAGCCACTTCTTAAAAAAATGCTCTCTAACTCCAACTTTTAATCCAAACTAAACTCACCATAGTTATATTATTTACAGTAACACTGCGCAAAATGGCCAATGATTAAAGATGAGAGAATTATGTATGTGATTCCGTTTTTAGTATTTTTTTCTTTTTTGAGATGTGGAAAGGTTGATTAGAAGCATATAGCAGAAGAGAATGACGAAGAAGAATATAAAAAAATAATGTATGCATATAAAGAAATCCACATCACATGAGGCAATCATAATATGTAATTTATATGCATCAGCAACAGCTGGTGAAACAAAAGGCGATAGCGAAATGTAAGAGGAGAAAAAAAAACATGATCCACAGCAGAAGAATATAATAAAAAATACTGACTGCCTCACGGACCCAATATAACAATAATAACAGCTCTCGTAAGCCACATATTATTCTGGTGTATATTATTGGATGGTCTCTTGTTTGCCGCTGTTGTGTACCATAGCGAAGTTAATAACGTTCATAATTATTTACCGTGCCATGCCGTGTGTGAGAGATGTGATGAGATATTGGACGATGATGATGGTTATAGTGCGTATATTATGAATAGAAATGTGTACCATGCCATCGTAAATTACAATATTCAACGTCTTATCCGTTTGCGATCGTTACCAGTTCTATTTGAGAAAATTCTGTAATTGCAGGTGCCAAGCGTCCAACATAAAAAAGATGTTAATTTCATATACACGCTTTATTATTTCCCTTCATCTTTAGTCTTGTCGCTCGCTGTATCTGCTCTAAAAGACTACATCTTTCCATCTCACCTACTCGGAAATCTAATTTAATATTTATATCTGCTCTTTATAATCATAACATTGCCATCATTGAGCATCGCTTATTGACTGTGTGATATGAAAGGTGTCTTCAGAGCGTGTGTTTAGATTCATATTTAAGATATCCGGAGAGTTGGAATTTTAGTTAAATTGTGCTGTAAGAATGAAAAAAAATAAAAAGTATAATCACTACATTTAAAAAAAATGGAAAGATCGCCATTTACGATAATAAATTAAATTGTTAGGATTCGAACCTTTAACTTGTAATAATTATAAATTTAATTAACAAATTGTAATGTGAATAATGTTGTGCATTTTCCAATTAAGTTTTTAAAAAAATCTTTTGAAAAAATCCCAAATATACAAAAAAGAAAGAGTAAAATCACAAGCCCTCTTCTTCAAGTTGGATCATTTTTTTTCTTCAAAAAAATGAGATTATTGTCGTAAATTTTTTAATAGAAATCCTCACACCCTTCCCAGAGGTGTACTCTAATTTTTTTTGGGGGGTGGGGGGTTGAATTTTTTAAAAAGATGGAAATTTTTTGGGAAATTTGAGATTTTTTCAAAAACTCCTAGCAAATTGACGAAAAAAGTAAGGGTTTCGATCCCAACTTCTCTCGGCTACGTCACTGACATCTCCCCCTAAACTTTCTGGTTCATACAAAAATAATTGAACCCCCCACACCTTAAAAAATGGGCTATGCTACTCATAGATTCTGAACAAATTGAATTATAATATCTCCAGCTTAAAACACAGTGCTTTATATATTTTATACATTTTCCTATGGACAGCTTAATGAATCAAAGCTACAAAAAAATCACTAAAGCTCCACTAAAAAATATGACAAAAAGCAACATTTTAAATCTTAATGTTTAATCATTTTTCCAACTTCAAGATACTCACCAATTGCCATGTCTCATAACTTTTAATGTTCCTTTCCATTTCATTTTTCACCTGAACTCCATCATCTTAGCTATTCCAAAGAATTTTAACACAAAACAAAAAAGATGTATGAAAGCTTTAAAATAAATTACCAGCCATCCGACCAAGTTGAGAAGACATCTACAATCCACAATATACGAATAGAAGAGGCAAGCGAGCACATTAATCCAGGTGAAACAATTCGATTAATCAAGAAATCGTGTGTGATGTTGTAAACAGAGTCATTATGGCTTCTTTTCCTCACATTATAGACTTTATGGCTTTTCATGTCACTAAGCACATCGTGCGGTAAACAACATTTCAGATGCTAACGATCCATTTCGCGTAAATTTCATTTGAATAATTTCATTTATATTACGGTTATATCTTCGATCTCATTTCTGTTCTGTGTAAAGTGTACATACATGTTACATCCATGAGCCATGGCAAGAGACGAGAAAAAATAATATAATAAAAATGGTTAAAAAAGGAGAAAGATTTTTATCAGTGGACATGTTTTACATGCGCCTTTTGGATACACGTTTTTATGTAAATATACACACATATCATATTGATTGAAGTTCATGATTGCTACATGACTGGATGTTGCTGAAAAATAACCGATTGGTGGGATTATTTTATATTGGAAAATTAATTATTTAATTGATTGAAAAAATAATAATTTTTTTGTGTGGGAATTAAGATGGAATAATTTAATTAAATGATAAATGGAATTCGTTTTTTAAAAATGATTATTTTGGGGTTATTGAATTGTGATGTACACCATACAATGAGGGACAGTATGGGCAGTGACGGAGCTTTAAAGTTTCATGATGACTTGTCTAAAAATCATATATTTTTCTCTATCAAACTACCAAACATTTCAGCTTCCGACCAGCAAGGGTGTAGCTATGGGGTATGTTGTAATCAAAACCCATACCACTTTGGAAAATTTCTTTAATTTGCTTAAGAGAAAACCCCCTAAACCCTGTAAAAATTTCAAATCCCCCTATTTTGAAAATTTTCTAGCTACGCTCCTGCCAGAAGTCAACTTAGATAAAGAGTCTCACTTTTTATCTACAACAATTTGGTATAAACTACGATGAGACTAAAAATAAAAACTTTATCAGACATGACAGGAAACTTCGGACACAAACTATAAATTCTTGATATTTTACAAGCTCTTTGCAACTAACAAAGATGCAAGGGCGTAGTCAAGATGGTTTGATGAGGCTTGAAATGGAAAAGATTTATGAAGTACCCCCATTTAGAGCTACATTAACAAAAGAAAATAAATTCCAAATTTTTTATGGACGTCATAAGTGATTTATCCTTAAAAAAATTACTGCAAATTTATTTTTAAAAATATTTTTGAAGTTTAAATTTACAGCAAAGTTATTATTGTTAAGTAAACCCCCTGAAAAAAATAACTGCCTACGCCCCTGTAATGATAGTTCATTACTAACAGCCAAATAGTCTATTGTAAATTGAGAATGATAAGATTACGAAACTATAAATACGACAGAATCACCAAACTATAAATTCAGTAAGTGTTTTGAGAACTAACTATTGACAAAAAATGAAAGGTAAGAAGCATAAAATATATTGTAGTACAAAACTTGATTAATTAAAAATCTTCATTATAGGCTTCTTAATATTGTCTGTAATTTCCTGCGTATATGCACAAAGTCAAGATTTATGTGGCAGTGCTACTCCAGAAGCTACAACGGGATTTACATTTGCCGATGATCCATCTGATTGTACAGCCTACTTATGGTGTAACTACAGAGGTACTAATTTAGTATCAGTCCATCAAGGAAGGTGCTCAACTGGTAACTTCAATGGTGCAACAAGTAAGTGTGATGCTTCGTTTGCATGTACTGATCGATGTCAATTTATTGAAGCTGCTAGTACAATAAGGGTAAGTTTGGGACACAAATAATACTAGTTTGGGATTTTTTATGAATTAGGTCTATCAAAAACTGGATTTTGAACATCAAAACCCCAAAAAGTTGGACAGCATAAGATCAACCTTATTTAGAAAGACTTTATAATTAAATCCTATTTAAGGTCGTTCATAAATGATGTCCAATTTTTTGGGGGAGAGGGTAGTCTGACGCTATTTGATACTTCCATATATACAGATATACAGAAGTTCGAGGGGGTCTAAAAATCTCGTTTTTTGATTGACGTCATTTATGAAGGTCCTCTTTTCTTGAAAACGTCATTAATAGATGATCCTAAAATTTATGGTCTATCTTCTAGGTTGCCGTTCCAGGAGATAGAAATTGCCGAAGCTTTCAAACGTGTACCGGCCCAACTATTGGATCTGCAGTCAGCAATTGCACAGCACCATCTGTATTCAATCGCAATTTTGGCGTATGTACAGTGTCTTCAATAGCACCATGCAGTAATAACTTTAAATTTTTATTTAATTTTCAAGCTCTAAATTTTATTTTATATTCAAGCTGTATCTGAAGACGCATTATGTGATGTAGGAAGTGATGGATTCTTTGACGATGAGTCGGGATGTGCTAAATTTATATTCTGCAAGAATGGCGTTGGAACTAGAGAAACATGTCCAAATAACCTTCATTTCAATCCAAATGGAAATTTCTGTGATAGTCCTAGTAACTTGAGTCCACCATGCACTAACACAGCAGCCGTAAATCATGGAAAGATTCCATTCGGACCTGAGATTCCAAGACCACCTCATGTTGATGGTAGAATTAAAATAAAATATCAAAGGATGTCGATGCTTTAAAAATATTAAAATAAAGAATGAATATTTGAATTTTTTTTGTTCTGTAATTTATAAGCCTTTAAGCTGTACAACAGTCTTCATCAATTTTACTTTAATTTCATCTCTGTGGTCCATTTCACATTTAGAGTTTGATTTTCAGTTTTATTGCATTTGCTTCGATCATTCCAAAGAAGAACTTACTAGATTTTGGGCATCGTATGAACAACCGATGCTTCTTAAATAGAAAAAAGTTATTTTAAATCACAATTTTGAAATTCAAAAGTTACTTTGTTTTTTAAAAACCTCAAATTTATAAATTTAAGTTTTTGTGGACGAGATTTTGAAGCTTAATCATTCTCGCTAAATGAAGCTTGGTCTGTCAGTGAGATTATTTTTAAAATGGTGTTGGCTTTTAAGTGATTTTAGTGATTTTGACAAATAATTTTGTATGTAGGACATTGCTGACAGTTGAGAAGTCTAAATTTGTTTAAAAAGGTTTAAACAGACTGGTTAAAGATGTGATAAGTTGCTTAATGCACGCTTAATATGACGCTCAAAACGATAAATTAAACTTTACTGTACTTACTATATTTAGTCTAAAAATATTTTAAACCCCTACAAAATTATAACTTTTACAGCAAATGACAATCGCAGACTGCCACTATTTTTTCAAAAATAAACTTTAATTGAAAAACTTGAAGAAACTAAAATTGTTATCAAACAAATAAACATCAACACGTGTAGCATTACAACAAAACTAGATTTTTGGACTCAATATGTGGACAAACTGATAAGCAATTGTTAACTATTTCCTTCCTCAAAAACTAATGTGTTCTGCCAATTTTTTTTAGTTCAGAAGTTAGGAAAAAGATTTAATCTTTAATTTTTTTGAGAACATTTAGAGCAAACTCGATGATAAGCAAGGTTGGCCATCTGAATGGTTTTTAAATGGACAGGATTATATTTGTCAATACTGTCCTGTTTTTTTTCATGAAAATTTACATTAATTTCAAATTTTCCTTTATGTCCTGCATATTTCATGAAACTTAGATGGTCTAGTTTGGTTAAATGGTCAACCTATTGCTAGTTCATATATTACACATTTTTAATCAGATTTTTAATCACAATTTTAATCAGTATAAGTGGTATTAATGAGTCAATGTCAACAAAAGCGCATTTTTATTATTTTATAATTTTATTAAAAACAAATTGCATACCTAGGTACTGTAAAGTAGTGGATGGGTGTCATTTCAGCAACCTAAACTCTTGATTTGAACACAAGAGGTCTTATAAAGGTCAATGATTCAAAATTACATCTCAAAAGATGCGTCGTGGATTTTTTGGGTGGCAAGTTATTTTTTTCCATCAAGTAGTTTTCCCCCTTTTTACAAGTCATTGCTAATTGTCACAAATAGTTTTCATAATTGGACATCTTTTAAATGATAAGATTACTGAACTATAAATACAAAAGAATTTCAATTCACAGAACTAGTTGGAAAATAAAAGTAAACGAAAATGAAAGGTGAAAAAGTTTTGATTTTTTCTGTGTCTCGAATGTAAAAATATTAAAATATCCTAGCAGGTTTCATACTTCTCCTTACCCTCGTCTCCTGTGCATTCGCAGCTCAAGATTTATGCGCAACTGCTGTAATACCAACAGGATCAACATTTAAATTTGCCGATGATCCATCAGATTGTACTGCTTATTTATTTTGTAACTTTAATGGCGTCAACTTGACATCAGTACATCAGGGAAAGTGCACAACTGGCAAATTTAAAGCTGAAACAGCTACATGTGAGGAAACAGCTTTTGCTTGCACTGTTGCATGTGAATTTAATCCAGCTGGCACAACAATAAGGGTAATTATTTAAATTAATTTAAGAACAGAATATTCGAAGTGATTAAGCTATGATGTCCAAAATGGAATTAGAGTTCTATAGAATTTTCTTTTTCTGAGTCAAAGGACCCCATTTTTCAATAGACGTCATTTGTTAAGAACTCCAAAAATTTTATAACCTAGATTGCTGTTGCTGATGATGCAACATGCAGAAAATTCAAATCTTGTACCGGAACTACAGTAGGCGAAACTATTTTCAACTGCACATCGCCATCAGTATTCAATCGCAACTATGGCATCTGTACATCCTCATCAATCGCTCCATGTAAGAATAATTTATTAACGAGACAAAATTTAAGTAATATTAATTTTTAATCCACATAAAGGTGCATCTGGAGATTCATCAGCAGGATGTGAAGTTGGAAAAGATGGATTCTTTGATGACGTATCAGGTTGCAAAAAATACTTTTTCTGTAAAGACGGTAAAAAAACGAATGAAGTATGTCCAAATAATCTTCATTTCAATCCTAATGGAAATTTCTGTGATGAACCTGGTAACTTAAATCCACCATGTACCGATACATTGATCATGCCGTTTGGACCAGAAATTCCAAAACCACCTCATTTTAACAGATTGGGACAAAGAATTTAAAGTTGTACTTTAGTTACTTTTTCAACAAAATAAATGCATTTTATTGGAGCTTATCTAATGGCTTGATTTTATGAATAGCTATATTGTTACTTACGTACAAGACAATCTCAAAAGGGGGTCTGGATACCCCCTGGATAGGACAGGAAAAAATTCAACATACCCAATAATGACCTAATGAGATTTTCAACTGTAAATAGGTGTTGAATTTTAATTTTTGGATATTTTTAACATTTTAGTGTCGGAGCAGAGTAGAATCTGAGGTATTGAGTCATATGTAGGTAAATTTGCCAGAGGCGTCCGGGGGCGTATCCAGAGAGGGGAGGTTTGAGGGTCAAAACCAATACTAGCCTGTCTGCATGGGATGTAACATAGCTGTAGAACCCTATTCCCTCTTTTTTAAAGTCTTGCATCATTTTAACAATTTTATTTACAATATTTTCTCCATCATCTTAATTTACAGTCACAAAAAAAATAAAGATGTCTCAGAAGTCATCTCAATCCCCCCAAATCACATTCATGCATGCATGAAATTTCTTTAAGAAAAATCTCAGATCTTAGCTATCAAAACAGCACTCATATAATAAAGAGTATTAAAGTCTCCAGTGTTGAACAGCGATGAAATTTAAAAATTTATTTCAACAGATTAAATCTTTAAGATTAGCAATCACAAAACGCGACTTTTCATTCTCTTTCTCAACGTCCGCGATGTCAATACTTTACTTTAATCGTTCAATGAGATTTAACATTTTATGTTGATTACACTAGATGGAGATGAAGAGGAAGCATCGCACCCAAAGAGACCATTTTAGCAATTTTTACATTACGGAGGGAAAAAAGAATATTTTTAACTGTTTCTGATGTGTGTCTCTTCATGACGCTAGAAGATAAAACGATCTCATTTCTGCTTGCAACAGCAATTATTTTAAAAAGTCTTTCTTTCTTCTTTTATGCATCTCCTTTAATCTTTTAGAATGATATTTGCTAGATGCGAATCGATTGGTAAAGTGATTTGTCCAGAGTGTGGGATTGGGAATAAGGCGGCGACTTAAGGTTAAATTTGTTGTTAAATCGTCGACTTAAGATCAAATTTATTCATAAAGCGTTGACTGAAGATCAAATTTGTTCATAAAACAATAACTTAAAGCTTATGGTCAATTTAGTTAGTAAAGCGTTGACTTAAAGTCATAAAGCGTCGACTTAAGGTCAAATTTCTTACTAAAGCGATGACTCAAGCTCAAGTTTGTTAACAAAGTGATGCCATAAGGTTAAAAGTGTCTACAAAGCGACGACTTAGGATCAAATTTATTCATAAAGCGTCGACTTAAGATCAAATTTGTTCATGGAGCGTCGACTTAAGATCAAATTTATTCATAAAGCGTTGACTTAAGATCAAATTTGTTCATAAAGCGTCGACTTAAGATCAAATTTGTCCATAAAGCGTTGACTTAAGGTCAAATGTGTTCATAAAGCGTTGAATTAAGGTAAAATGTGTTCATAAAGCATCGACTTAATATAAAATTTGTTCATAAAGCGTTGAATTAAGGTCAAATTTGTTAATAAAGCGTCGACTTAAGGTCAAATTTGTTAGTGGTCTTAATATCAAACTTTTTTCATAAAACAATAACTTAAAGTCAGTAAATTTTTAGTTGAACGACGATTTTCAGCATAAATGCTCAATTAAATTCCCAATTAAGCTACAATCTCTTCAACTTGCACTCATTTTTCCTTTTACTCTTTAGCTCTTTATATCTTTTTATTGACTGTCGTCGACTTTTTCCCTTTTCTTCTTCTTGATTACTTTTATGTGACAATGAATTTATTTTTTCAGCTATTTCCATCTCTCTCTCCCGCCCGTGCTTTCCTCGATTTTTTTTTCTTCATGACAGCATTTTTATGTATATTATTATATTTTTTGCCATGCAAAGCAGAATGAAGACAAGAGATGATAGTAAAGAAGTGGATTTTATGATGCTCATCTGATATCTGATGGTTCATTTCAATGGCTCTCTTATGGCTTTGCATTCAGCTAAGGGAGAAAAAAAATCAGTTTTTAGTACACAAAAAAAACTGTTAAAGACAAGAAAAAAATTTAAAGAGTATATTCCCATCAAAATCATTATCAAATTCATTCTCGAATGTCGATGGACGTGCCAGTTAAGATGTTGCCATAATGGAAGAGTCAAATGCTTTAGATGTCGTCATAAAATGAAAATAAATTTAGTTTCATGGTAAGATGACACGAAAAAAATAAAAATACGGAGAAAAGATAGATAATGTCGAATGATGCCTGACTGTACATAACTAACCAGTTCATATTAGATGAAAATGAAGCTTTTATGTGCAAAATAGATAAAGAGGGAATGATAAAGTGATTGAACTTTTTTTGTGATGATGATAATGTCATTGGATGTCGATTGAAGTTATTTTGTAGAGATTTTTATGGAATAGTGGAGGAGTGGCTCTTACCGGACAGGACAGGACAGTTAAAGTTTCGATTTCTTTTTGAGTCAATTTCAATAGATAGTATCAAAATACTTAATTTCTTCGTTAGACTTCAAGATCATTATTGGGTTTCTTGTCCTCGGTTGATTTCCGTCACCAGATGGGTTTATTGCCCACCAATACCCATTTCACAGCCAATGTGCTGTACTGTCTCTATCATTAGTTGCATATTATGATTTTTTTGTTAACATACGTGATCATTTGCCATCTACACTCGAGTATACCTAAAGTTTATTCCCAATTGCCGATCCCAGAATTAAAAATTAATCGAATTCAGCACCAATCTGTATTTTATATAAATATCGAATCTGTCTGATTGGCTATTTTAGTAAATTGACCGATTGCGCTTTATTGCTATTAATATGGCAACTCTAGGACACAATCGTCTTAATTTATGTAGCTCATAAAGTCCACATCATAATTTAGTTATAAGCCGAGCTTGGAGTCGACTTTTCAATACAAAATCCATGTAAACATGGAGATCTGGATATAAGTTTTGTTCCAATCCAGAATAAGTGGCGTAGTAAGGTAGACATCGAGTCCCCATATACCAGTCAGTGCAAGAGAAAGATCACTGTAGCCGATTGGTTAAGCAAACCGATCTCTCAAGCATTACATCATAATATACTATATCCAATTTACATTTGTTTCTCGGGATTGATACTATATCCCATCTAACATAATCAATGCACAATGATCCATTCCCCAAACTTCCTATATCGTCATCACTGTCATAAACATCACCATACACTAAACATAAACTATTATTGATAGCTGATAAAAAAATAAGCAATTCTTCTTCTTCCACATCCTCACCATAATATTATCTCATTCTACAAGTTCCACAAGCTTTTTATTCATTAATCAACATGTTTCAACAATTTTCAAGTCGCCAAAAAACTTTCATCGTATTATACAACCCCGGAATAATGATGTAATAATAATGTGAATGCCATCGCTTCTTCTTATGTTTATTCATTCTTATTATTTTCTTACTACAACGCCATAGCATTAAGCAATTTCTTTTTCTTTTACTCGCTGTGTGTCGTTTGTTTCTTCTTGTTTATTATTTCGACAGGATGTAACGAATTTCGAGACTGAAACAAGTTGTGAGACAGAACGAATGTCTAGTAAAGGAAAGTAATGATAATCCGAAAAAAATAGAGAATATCCACATAAGCATAGAGGAGAGAAAAAAATAAATAGATAGCATAAGAAGAAGAACATGAAATGATAATATGATACTCATTAAAATTCGCGAAGTAATGTCGTCTTCGAGACGAGACGCTCAGTAATTTCTTTCTCTTTCTATCTATCTAGCTATCTATTTCTTTGTGATGCTCCTTCTGCTGTTTTATTCTTCCCAAGTGAATTAAAGATGAGATGATGGAGTCAAAGAACTGAGGATAGAGCGACTTTTTTATGGGTAGTGTTGAAGGCTAGTTTGAGACGTGTAGCCGACAGGCCATTAGACCCATGCCTAGAACCAGGAAATTTGGTTTTTTTTTTATTTTTGTTTGTATGAATGCAAAAATTTTGGGGGTTTTTTTGAGATTTTTTTCATCAGGAGGGGTTAACCTCATACCTCCTCTGACTACGTCCCTGCCCGGGACGATCTCAAACCTTGGATACCTGCTATTGAACTACTTCTAAAGTTGCATAATTGATCAACTGGTTTTTGTTCATTTTTGATCATATAATACCACAAAAAACGTCCAAAAACCCCAAACCTTGTCCAAACCCTTCCTCCCATCTTCCTTAAAAAAAGAAGCTAAAAACACGAAAACTGAAAAAGAGATGAGCAGCACACAAGGAAGACGATAGAATAAATTGAATGAGGAATTGAATAAGGAAGCATGAAGAAAGGAGCGACGGAAAAGTTGCACAAGACAAAAAGAAATTGACTTTGACTTTGCTGTTGCTGTTGCTGTGACAGTCTCATGAAATAGAAATTTGAGACATGAGCAAATAAAGATTATTCAATTCCACATGAATGAGTTTTACATTTTTTGTTGTGTGTATGTGGTGCAAGGGATAGGAAACTGGTATTTTATGGTTGTTTAGCCTGAATTGATTCTTGGGACATTCTGTTTAAAGAGAAGTAACTTTTGATGAATTTTATGTGATTTTTAAGCATATTTTCTCAGTTTTTGGTCAAATTTTGCTTTTTTGCTCAATTTTTGTTCATCATTAAAAAGTACTCATCCCTTGAATTTTAATAAATCTTTTCTCGCCTTTGTATTATTCAAGTTTTACGATTTTGAGACATTCTTGATTCCCATGTCTCAAGTATCAGCTGCTTACTCATGTCAAACATGGAAATTCAACAAAATTTCCAAGAATCAACAAAAAAACAAATTTATTTTTAAATCTCAGCAATCTTGTTTTTTTTTTCATCAGAAAAATTTCATTTTAAAAGTTTCATCCTAAATTGATAAAAAATTTCAACCAAACCAGCGTGTGCCTCAAACAGATCTTCAAAAAATGGAAGGACATTACAATCCACAAGTCTACAATTTTTCGCTTCCATCAAACATGACTGAATCAATTATGAATTGGCAATTGGATACGTATGAAGTAAAAAGTCCAACATTTCCAATTTTATTGGAGCATACACACGCTGTCATATGGCATTCATTCGCTGACAACGGAAATGAATTGTCGACTTTGAATAATTCAGACATTTTATGGGCATTGAGATTTTTGGAATCGATTGACATAAAAGACGCCGGCGATCCGACAGATCTTGATGGACTCATAAAATTCATGAGAAAATTGCTAATATCACGTTATGCTGTTGAGGATGAAGAGGATGTGACGACGAAGAACCAAACGTTTCTTGACACAATAAAAACAGCAGATGACTCGATGTCGCTGTCTTACGAGGAGTATCTCAACTGCCCTGAAGTACTTGCTGACGAGGGAAAAGTCTTGTCATTGGAGAAAATGGCTGTGGATGTAAAATGTACGAAAGCTGAACTTGTCAAGCGATTGAAGGCTATGCAAAATGAGTCATCGAAAGATGGTGCCATGTCACTTGAGGATGCTATTAAATTACTGGAAAAATCATAAAGTTGAATAAAATTTTTGGTGATTATACGGATGATTGTTTCATTAGGTAGCATGAAGTATTTTGGTCACCAAACCTTACAGTGGATATTAAATTAATTTTCCTTAAATTTTTTAGTCAACAAAATAAATTTATTCATTTTTACTTGCATTTAAGCATCCTGTAATTTTACATTTTGAAGCTCTTCCACTTTCTCATCGAAGATTTTCCTAAATTTTTTCTCGAAAATTTCTCCAATTTTTTCTAAGAAAATATTCTCAATTTTCTTTAATTTAGCATCAATTCTGCTTCTTGAAGTTTCAATTTCCTTGTCAATTTTGCTGAGTTTTTTGGAAATTTTTGCCTCAAATTTGGCAAATCGTCCGTCAAGTTTCATCATTTTGTCATTCAATCCCAAACCTTCAGCTGCTAAGTCCTTCATATTTTCACTCAATTGTAAAATTTTCATGTCAATCGTCGTGTTTAAAGCTTCAAAGTCGTAAGTGCTTAAGGATTCAAAATTTGAGCTTTTTCTGCATAAAGGCTTGGAACTCAAGTCGACTGTGTAATTCCTTAGTCCTTCAAATCGATTCCTTAAAGTAGAAAAATTAAAAAATCTTGATTTTATGAAACTTTTTTCAAATTTCTCAAAATTTTCTGTAAATTCTTCGGAATTTAAAAATTTTGATTCCGTTTCAAGCTTTGTGATTTTTTGATTCATGAATTTATAATCAGCATTAATGCATTTATTTCTTGCTACATCTATAGCTTCAATAGTTTCATTTCTAGAGTATACAATCTTGTCAACACAAGTCCGTGTGAACCAGAAGCATCTCAGTTTTGGCAAATTATCAAAAACTTGTGGCTCAATGTGGACAATATCGTTGGCGACGAACGAGAGAATCTCCAAATTTGGATTTTGATCAAAAAGTCCTGATTCTAGGACTTCAATTGAATTGTATCCTAAAGTCAGGTAAATTAACTTTGTGAATGGCTTCAAGTCAGCCTGATGGATTTCCTTTAATCCAGCAAATTCAATAAAAATTAATTCAAGATTTTTGAAGAAAATTTCCAAATCTCGTGGGAAATAATGAATAACTTTGTGGTTGGAATGGAAGCCTGTTACATTATCGTTGGTGTTTTGGTCTGTGTGAGTTCCATTTACTGAAGTAATTTGTGCTGATTCATAAGTTGTTATGTTTTGTATGCTTGTTACTACGCAGAGATATGAATCCCCAAATTGATAATAATTATCAGTTTTAAATTCACATTCAATGTCAACTGATGCTGATAAGTCGTGAATTATTATGATGAAAAAACAAATTTTAAGACTGAGAATTCAGAACAAATTAATTATTTTAATGCATTTAAAACAATAGTTTCAAATATAAACTATAGAAAATATTAAAATCGAACTTACAGATATGTTTTTGACATATTAAAAAATTTAAATTAAAATGATTTACTGCCAACTTCACAATCTTACAAAATTATGAACAACTGATTGTCACTTTACTTTTTTTTTGATAATTTTAGAAACAATAAATGAAACTTATTCTCTCACAAAATACAAAATTTATGAGCGCAACGTTTTAAGCTTGCTCAAATATTTCAATTTTAAGGTTCAAAATTAACCAGGAATTTAATTTAAATCAGAGTAGCAAGAGGGTCATATTTAAAAATAAACAAAAATTTTATCCAAGGGGCGTTACATCTTAGGGGCCATTCACTTATTGGGTAATGCAAAAAAACGAGTTTTAGACCCCCCTTTCCCCTTTATCACAAATTTTCCAAACTAAATTTTTTCAAATTTGCAAGTATTTAGAAAAATTAATTTAAATAGAATAAAATAATAATTTTAGGTAGTCAATAAATTAAAATAATATTTTTACAAAATAAACTAATTTTCACAAACAAATTGGTAAATTTTGAATTTCAAAAAATATTTAAATATATTTTTAAACCTTTTTGCTAGATTTTCATTAAATTCAATTTTTTTTAATCACATAAAAAAACATTTTTTTGCGACTTTACTCAACAGAACTCACCCATCTTCATTGAAACATAAAAAACCATAAAAATAAGCCTCAATATTTATTCTTCTTTTTTGCTGCTTTTTAATATTTTTTACATCGCTTACATATCATTATTCCCATCATCATTATTATTCCTTTTATTATTATTTTTTCATTTTACGATTAAAATCATTCATGAAAGAAAAATTATTCCATTAGATTATTTATGGCTCACATTATGCTGTCATTAAAGTTACTATTATATTGAAAAATAATTCGATGGGTTGCTTAAAACATGCAGATGATATGGAAATGTTGCGGAATATTGAGCATTTAATCGAGTTGAAGGGGAAGGGAGTTTGATTTCAAGTGTTTCTAAGCGCATTTTGGGAAGTACTACACTGGAATCAGGGTTGTAGACATTTTGATGGATAATTGTTATTTTAAAAATTGACAAATTTAACAATCAATTTTCTTTATTAGCCAAAAAAAAATCTTTGTTATTCCCCTAAGAACACCACTGAACTAGGACAATCAGCCACAAATACATAAAAAACTCACAAACTTAAAAAAATTCTACAACAAAACGCACAAGAAGACTTACGACTTGTAGGAAATTTATTTACGATATTTGAGACACATTTTTCATTTGATCATAATTCAAATCAAAATGTCATAAAGAGGCACCTTTTTATGGTTTATGAAGTTTGTGTAGTTTATATTGTGCACTCATGTGAGGTAAGATCGTGGGTAAGACAAAAAGTGAATCTTTTTTTGATATTTTGGAATAGAAAATCAATTACGTAGAGTTTAAAAAAATTTAGAAATGTTGAAAACATTCACATGAGGTTAAAAAAAATTCGATAAAAAATTCAGTTATGACATCTAAAGTTTATTTAAACTTCAATTCAGTGATTCCTAAAATTCAATAATTTGCAGAATTTTATATTTTTAAAATTCAATAAATTGTGGAATTTTAAAATTTAATAAATTGTAGAATTTTAATATTTTTTAGTTATTCATTTTTTCAGTCAATTTGAATATTTAATATTGTTTAATGAATTGAAATTATGATAATATAAATTTAAATTAAAATTCAAAAAAACTATGAATTTTTCGATAACTAAATTTTAAATTTTCATAAATTTAGCATTTTTTTGTTGAAACAAAAATTTATTCATTAAGATCAAAAAATTCATAATCAGCAACCGAAATTTATGTTAATTTTTATTAAAAACATGAAATAAATTCTCAGAAATCACGCAAAAATTACCACAGAAATTTATTAAAATTAATTTTCATCTGAAATATTAAAATTTTAATAGGCAAAAACTTTTCATATTTTCTATTTTTGGTTTTTACTTATTTTGGCATTAAAAACCATGAATATGATAAATATCAATTAATTTTTTTGGAAAAATGAATAATTAATATTTAGTAGGGTTCCTTAGAAAGTAATTAGATAACTGTTTTTTTAACTCATAAAATGTTTTTCATCCTCGAATTTCTTGTTTTTTTAATAATGGGGGGTCCTCGATTTGAATAATTTTTTAATAAAAATATTATTTTTTAATTTTAATCAGAATTTTGTTTATTTATTTTTATTTTCTTTAAAGTTATTATAACAGAAAAAATTTAAAAACATTTGAGAAAAAATTCAATTTATTAAAACCGATGACCCCCGATGTACTTAATAAATATTCACAAAATATTACTAAATTTCACACAAAAAATAGATTCGATTCTTCTCAGAATGTAACTCAATCCAATTTCATCTATTATTTCGCTTTTATTGCCATTTTCAGTAAGATAATATAATATTCTAAAGATATAAAAAAATATAACAAAAAATAATAATAAAAAGAGTTTCAATTTTTTAATGTGAACATTTCTTTCCTCTCTCCATGAAACTGTCATAAAGGTCTACTCTATAATAAAACAAAAAATAAATATCATGCGAAGACAACGAAAAGCAATAAACATAAAAAATTCTTCTTTCCAAAGAAATTTTCTTCTTTTTTTATCGTCAAAAAAGTTTCTTTCAGTTTTTGTCAAATTTTTGCGAAATTTTTTTTCGTGCGTCGCGGTACAATCAATTGAACATCATCAATGCATTGTCATCTGTAGGAAGCAGCAGAAGACAAAAAACAAAAGTAATAGGAAGGAGATCGAAAATGTTCATTGATGAACGAAGAAGTGAGTTTGATGATAAGAGTAAGTATGAAGTTTGTAAAGAACTAGGCGCATTTATTGTATATTGGTGGTAGGTACACAAATTAGAGCTGGAATGGGTGGATTTTGATAGTGACATTTTCCAGGAAAAATGGATTTTTATGCGTATTGCTAGTTGTGTTGTTGGATTTTACATTTGACATTCGAAAGTTCAGGTACCTTCACTAAATGTTGATGAGGGTCATTCGTTTACGTAATGCAAAATCTGTTGTTTGAGTTGTCGCAAAATCACAGACCCCCCTCCCCAAATACGTGACTTAATAAGTGAACGGTCTCATAATGATAGTGCTGATCAGAATTTCAGAATTATGCTTTTAAAGTTACCAAAAGTATCAAAATCATTACAGCCACAACAACACCAAAGCCCATCCCGACAATCCACATCCAAATCCACATCATTTCTCTCAATAAATTACGATATAACCAGTGAAGAAAAAAAAACGGAGTACATTAACGTACATCCACATTGAATAATATAAAAGGAAAATTTATGTATCACAACATGATAAGAACAGCGCGGCATGAAAGGGAAAATAAGCAGTAACAAAATAGGAAGAAAAAAAAACTTTTTTATGGTTTTACGCTTCAATTACAGCATCTTGTTTCATCACAGTAATAATGCCAGCCAACAGAAAGATGAGAAAACATTTTATGAAAGAATTTCTTGTTGTTCTTCTTGTTCCTGCTCGAGTTGAAGTGGAAAGAGGCAGCAAAAATATGTAGTATGAAATTTACACACGCACATACCAAATAAACAACAGCAGTGGCAACAAATTTTTAACATAAAATTATTTTCGCGGCATATAAGAGATAATGTGATGCACTAAAAAGTAATGGAATAGATATTAGGCAGCATAGGACAAGTTGTGAGGAGATTATTTTGATTTGAATGAAAAATTTAATGGTGCATGTCTTAAGGAAGTGCTTTGAGATTGTTTTGTGAAGTTGAATGGGATGCGCCCAGTAATGGAATTTTGAAATTAAGGAATAATTTTTAAACTATTCATTTGATGTTTTCATTCTTAAGGATATGCCAAGTAGGAAGCTGGGGATGTGAGTAGACTACATTCTAACCCTACGGTTATGAATTTTGGCAACAATATTTTAAAATTATTAAAAATTCTTTCAATAGAGTACAAAAAAATATTGGGATCAGATGAAATAATGAAGGATCTTCGCTCCATATTGGAAATTTTTCTGGGCAGTTCCTAAAATGATGAAAATTTAAGTTCAAATTTGACTGCAGTGATGAAGATTTTACTCCCAATAATAACACATTGAAGACTATAATGTACGTTGAGTGTCATGCTGCTTTGGTGCCAGTTCCAAGCTGAATCTGGCAAAACACTGGTCTTACGTCTGTTTGTTGCTGGATTTTTTGACTGGAGATGAAGAAGAATGGGGGAGGGGAAGGATTGGGGTTGTAAGTACCCGCCTGTCCAGATTTACTAACGGATTTGATCTTGATTCTTTAAAGTTTTGGTTTGAATCCAGCTTCGAAATTTTTTAAAATTATTATAAATCATGTCTCTAAATTTAATCAAGTAGTTCAGAAAATTCAATAAAATTCCAAATATATAAAATTCAAATATCTCATCCACATCCAGAATCACCCATACACAAGAAAAGGGATCCAGGTGAATTCTAATCCCTCTCATCAATCAAGCAACACAAAAAAATTTCATTTAAGGACTTTTAAGCCGAAGCACAAAATTTCCATAATTTATTTCCTCGTATTTTTCTTCTCCCTTTTTCTGGGATGAATGGTCTTCATTGAAATTGGGTATGCAAACTTTTAGTTTGTGAGACTAAATAATTTTTTTATTAATGGTAAAAAGAAGGGATTAATTGCGATTCAATCATGTTTGAAGTGCCCTCAAGGAGAAATTTAATGAAAAATTCTTCGAACGAATTTGTAAAGCTTCAGGTAGAGTTTTAAACGGAAGGATACTGCTAGTGTTGATAATCAAATTTGGATTTTATTTTGTAATGCTTCATAGAAAAATTGATGAAATTTTTATAAAATTAGTAGAGAGCGCAGGGGGTGGGGGTTGGTTTTCACTGAAAATGGATTGAATTTTTGTAGAAAGGTGATTTTTTTTCGCTAAGATCTCTCGAGAGGAATATTGTCTAATTAATTACTCTTCCTAACTCTGGCTACGTAACGAACTCTTAGATTATGCACCGAATCTTAAATTTGCGCTAAATAATCAAAAATCATCCAACTATAATTTCACCGAACTCTTATTGAGCATGACCAAAAATATTATGAACGAAATTTTTAAAATATACCAAATATATTTGTTAATATACAGAATTATTTCAATATTTGCGTCATTTACAGTCATTATCATTATATAATAATTATTTCTCATTAAAAATAATTATAGATATTAACAGATATAAAAGATAATTATCCAGGCATAGAAACTGTTTTGGGGCCTAATGAAAGATTTAGGTCTCTATTCCTACAACTACATCTAACCCTACCCTATCCCAGGCTATATACCAGGTGTATACCCTAGGGAAGTAGAAGCAAGGGTAGTAGTATATCGAGAGTCACTAGTCGGATACCATGACCTCATTTAGAAAGTTTTTACCTAGACACACTAGGCATCATTAATTTAATTTATAAAATTAATCTAACGTCTGCGGAAATGAAAAAAATAAACGAAACTTAATGTAAAGTTATAAATTTAATTACCTTTTTAATGAACAAATTTTATATTTCAGATTTTTTCTATTTTATAATTATAATATCAAAAGCAAACACATTTGTGATTAATATTTTGAACAAGTTCAAGGCATGTGGAACAGCTTTACAATTGTTTTTATTTTTTCATTAATTTCGATAGCTTTTCAGTCCGATTATAAAGTTTTGAAGCTAGAGAAATGTCATGGCGATAACAATAGTGTTATTATTGAAATTTGTAATTTTATTGATGGATATTTGTTTAATAATAAGATGAATATCATTCAACCTATCAATTTCTTTGTGGTTAGTTTAATACTCTTGCAAAATTAGTAGAAGTTTACTTAAGTATGTTCTATTTCCAGTTCAAATTGAGCATTTTCAAGAAGGAATCTAACAATGAATTCCGCGAGCTTTTCAAAAACATCCCAACTTTAAACTGGTGCAAAATAATGGAAGGAACATCAAAACTAAATTCAAACTTTCTCGTCAAAATAATAATCATGGTTGTTAAGGAAAAATTTCCAGAAATTCATAAAAGATGTCCTTTGGGTCCCACAATTATTGACAAGGTCAACACTACAATTGACAGAAGGGTGGTTGTGATGTTTCCGAATGGAATTTATCGCATAAGTGTTTCCTGGATTGATAAAAGAGGAGATCTGATGTTTAACTTTTTGGCATTGTTGGAAATTTTGAATTAAAATTAGGGTTTGTTCAATATTTAGGGGGGGGGGGGGGGGGCGGCTGAAGTTCTGTGACACTATTATACAAAATAATTGATTGAAGGTGAATATCTTTTTTTGGATGGGTTACTTGGTATACTCTAGGATATGGTAGGGGCAAGGTATACTCTATGGTAGGGTACCCACCCTGAGACCTAGAGCAATTTTATTTTAGTGATAAATTGTGGGGGTTCAAAAAGTTATTTAAATTGGTCAATAAACGTCGTGGTCCATTAATGATCCAATATTTTGAGTGTTTGGAGCAAGGATGTATCCAAAAAGAAGAGGTTCTAAAAAATTATTTTTTTGAAACTTACAAAATGTTCAATAAAATGGCAAATAAAATTTTAATCTCATTAAAAATTTACTTCCACGACTTTAATATTTAAATAAATAGTATCAACCATTATTGATGCAATTTTCATCATCTAAAGGCATTAAAGATCACCCACAGATAGCAAAAAATTCATTTCCATTTTTCTACGAGATGGAAGCACAAAAAAGGCACAAGAATGAGTAAAGGAATTGCTCATCAAACCAAAAAAAGCAAGAAAGAGAAATAAATGAAAATTATCGTTGATGAGCGAGTTTGTTATAACATATAGACGTAAAAGCAGTCGACAATGTGATGGCGATGAAAGGCAGCAACAGCAACAGTAATTGAGCGAGCAAAAGGAAAATAAAAGCTGAAAAAAGAAAAGAAAGATGATATTATAAATTGCCCTAATTAAAATAAACTGGCAGTACCATTAAGTGAGATTACTTGCAACAATGAATGCATGTACGCCGCACAACAATTTCTAGATTGGTAAGAAGTAGTTGTTGAAGTGAAGAGCGATAGAAATTATCATTAATTTTAACAACCATATCACTTCGAACTTCTTTCATTTCTTGGCTAGTTAGCTCCTGCTTTTTATTGAGGCTAGATTTTGTGGGGTTGGAGGGGGACAAGTGCATCATTTTGTCATCTCTAATTTTAAATTTTTTTATTTAAAAATGTTTTTAAAAATTTAAAAAAAATTAAATATAAAAAAGAATAAAATTTAAATAATTTAAAATTTTTAAAATTTAAAAAGAATAAAATTTAAAAAAAATAAAACTTAAAAATGTTCAAATTTAAATAAATTTTAATTTTAAAAAATTAAATTTTAAACAATTAAATTTCAAAAAATTAAATTTTATAAAACTAAATTTTAAAAAATTAAATTTTAAAAAATTTCACTCAAATTTAAAAATATTTATTAAATCTTTTATAGATTTTAGCCAAACTACACCATATCCACAGTTGATTCCAATAAACAATCCAACTTCCTCCCCCCTCCTCCCCATATGTCTATTTGCTCAATGCAAAACAAAGAATAAGGCAGTAAAAAAATTGCGAAAAGTTTTTCATGCGATTTAATTGAATAGAATTTCTTTTAACGATTATTGTTGCAGTCATAAAAATTGATGATGTCTGAAGTGCCTTCACTGCACTTCTATTTTATCTTCTCTATCGCCTTCCCTACGCCCGATTAAAATGTCTTTTCACTTCGACTTTTCATTGTTGCGACGATCATTTGAATAATTCTTATTGTCATTGTACATTATGTCTCATTCATTACTTTTTATACTATTCTGTATAAATATTTTATTTATTTTTCCTGACTTGTAAAGCTGATTATTTGCTGACTGACAAGTTGAGCCTTTCAGAATGGTTTGCGATGAATAAAAATAAATGCAAAATCAATTTAGAATTCTCTTTAATTTTGCATCATCAATCAAATTATTTCGCTTCCTTTTCTTTCCTGCTTGTAGGTAGGAAAGCATCACGTTTTCTATTTGGGACAGGAAGGCATAATATTGGGGAATTTAAATCCTTTTTCTGCTTTGTTGATTTTTCTTTAGCATTTTTGGTGAGGGGGCCTTAAAATTTTATTTTGTTGATGGACGTCATTTATGAATGTTCCCAAAAATATTCCAATTTTAACTTAAAAATTGAAGAAGCTTCTAAATTCCATCAACGGGCCAAACATAACCCAAATTCCATCTCAATTACAGTCCAATTTCAATAATTACACAGCAAAATTTACGAACTTGTCCCTCAATAATTTCTAATAAACCTGCAAACTGAATAAATTCCATAAAAGAGTTCTATCCTACTTGACAATAATCGTCTATCTCAATTTCATTTTTGTCGAACCCAAAAAGTTAATTTTCTTATATTTTTCCCACTGCACTCATTGTCCCTTCATCCTTATAATTATGTTAAAAACATTATGTCCTTCGATCAACCTGAATTGTCACATTTTATTGTGTACCTTCCAGTAAATTTAGCTTTATTGATTTCTAAAGTCATATACATAATTCATGAAGTACATTTTGGTTCTACCACGTGTAAAGATGTTGATTATTCTGCAGGAACTTAGAACTCATTCAATCCACGTTGTAGTTTTTCTAGTCAATTTAATTTTGAGATGAAAGTCTCTTTTTTTTGTTAGATTTACTTTGGAAAATGTGTAAATGAGTCGGAAATTCTGTTGCCTAAATTGATAAAACAAATGTAGATTCAGTAGACAGTTCAAAATTGTGTTTGAGTTTACAATATTTTAGAGAATCTAAGTTGATATCTTCTATTGGAATGATACAAAAGTCATTACTGACGCTTTAGTTAGGTCACTAAGTGTAGGTGTGTACTAAGAAACCCGCTTTGTTACTGGATTCTCGAATATATCCCCTAGGGTAAAACGCAACTATTAGCTATTGTCTTTAGTATGGCAAGGGTGTACCCAAGAAACTAGAGAAACCCATCCCAGGGGTAATTTTAATATAGAATTCAGGTTTGCTTCGAACAGGGGTCATTCACTTATGACGTCCATCAAAAAATGGGATTGTTAGAAACCCCTCCCGCCCTTGTCACAAAATTTTAATATAAAAAAATTTCTTTAATTTAAAGTGTCACAAAATCTTAGACCCCCTCCCCACTAAATCATGGACGTCATAAGTGAATGACCCCATACTTACTGAATTTTATAGTTTGAAAGCCTAGGATTCGAACCTCGGACTACTCAAAAATGAGATTTTCGGACCCACTTAACTAAATTTTGTATCTCACTGATTCCAGAATACAAATTGTCTTAAAGTGACTAAAAATCTCTCTACTCTATCGTCACATATGTCTTAAAATAAGCTATTTGAGTCTAAATTTTGGGAATGAATTTTCAATTATCATCTAATATAATCTTTATCCTGTCCTTCCAGGAACAATTTAAAATCTAAATCTATACATTCAATAGTAGCACATACGTACATCCTATTTGCATCTTCCTTATCGCTCTAACCTACAGTCTCTTTGAAGTTCCGATTTCTTCCATCGTACATGAATCTAAGAAGGAACAAAGGAAAAAAAAACCGTAAAAACAATTTTTAGCGCTCTTGGAAATAAATTGGATTTATTTTTGATCTTCAATGCTTTTTTCCCTTTCCTCGCATGCTTGTTGTCTATACGGATATATATTCCTCCCATATAAAAAAAGGAAGTGAATTGAAAAGGCACCGGAATCGAAATAGATTTTGTAAATAAATTAAAAAGAGATCAAACGGCTCTCTGTGTCTGTGTTCGTTCCTTTCCTTCGTCATCATCATCATCTGTTTGCATAGGGATCTTTGTTCGATAAGGATGTTGAATTTCCTTCTTCTTCCTCTTATCTTTCAATATTGTATTGATACTTTCCATTTTTTTGAGCTTACTCTTGCTTTTTTATCGCAGAAAAATTGGGGCAGAAATAAGAAGAATCATGTCTGAGGATTATGATAAAAGAAATGCTTTCTGCTTTTTTGAATTCCTGGAGGATTTTTGCTCTACATCTTTCATGGTCTTAAGCTGAGTTTGTAAGGAAAAATGTTGGGTTTTTTGTCTAATATTTGGTCAACAATTGATTTTGTATGTCTGTTTATATGATATGCGTGTCCACTCAAAAAAGCCTACCTTCTTTTATCCTTTTTCAAAAAAGGACACTGCAGATAAAGAGGGTTTGTTTTGGAAACTGTTGGGTGTACATAAACCAGGTTGACCTGGTATTATCAGGATGTCGACAGTTCGTAGCGAAACTGAATCAAATGGACGCCATGATGCTTCAACTTTGAGTAAAAGGACATTATTACATTCATTTGCACCACTTTTTATCTCTTGTATTCCCTTTTATTTTTCTCGACTTGTGATTATGATGACGAGGGGGCATGAAATAATGCTCTATTGAGTTTCGAACCTATGAACGCCGTTATAACGTTGGTTCCGTTTATTTATTACATAACGCAAAATAAACGTGTTCCATACAGAAAAAATTATTTTGTTTGAACTGTTACAAAGATTTAACTCATTTAACTGTAATGCGTTCCGTAATAAGTGAAGGTCCCAAAAATACTAGTTTTGTAAAACCATTAGTAATTTTTGAAAATATATAAAAAATGCGTGGAAGTTAAAATGGCACAATTTGAACCCCCCCCCCCCATTCCTGGATAAGCCCCTGATTCAGTTACCAGAGAAGTTGACTATTGAGCCATTTCAGCTAATAGTCCTGTCTGAGTAAAAATGCGCTTCAAAAATGTATCAATTTTCTTAAAATCACATAAAACATTTTCAAGATTTAAAACCGTTTTGCGCAACAAAATTGCTTACCCCTTCCTTGACTCCACATAATATTTATACCAAATTTTCTAAAAACATCACATAATCTCCAATAAAATAGATGAATTGAGCTTAAAGATCATAAATTTAGTAGCAAATAGAAGCCATTGAGCAGATATATTACTAAATGAATATCGAGAAATTTAATGAAATTTTATCCAGACACGAGGAAGCCTCAAAAAGTAAAAAAAAAATCCACAAGATCATGCCATAAAAATCATAATTAATTAAAAATATCTCAAAAGTATTTTCAGTCATTTAACACCGTCTTCAATTCCGATTCCCACTAAACGAACATAATGTTTTATGTCATCAGACTTAAAAGTGCCAATGTTTGTGTGTTTTTTCTCTCACATCTCGTTTATTTATATTCTCGATAGAGCTTCAAGTGGAAGTGAAATTAAATCAGGAAAGAAGAAATGAGAAATGAGTTTTTCATGATGGTTATAAAATTCAAGACAGACAGCGAAAATTGCGATAATTAATAAAAATCAGTCTGTCTCATAAATATTCACAGGTTTCTTTATGGCAAGGCATGTAACGTAGAAGAAGGAATAGCGACAATTGAGGTGGAAATATTGCCGAGAATATTTACACACAACTGTGTCATAAAGTACATTTCAGATAAATAAGTAGAAAACAGGAATGAGTTTGTAGATTTTTATGGGAATTGGATGGAATGTGACGCTGAAACCAGAGCTCAAAATATTGTTGAATTTTGTAATTGTTTTAATTCCAAGCTCAAGTTGCAACAATGCATAATTTTTATCCATGACTGTCCTTTAATAGGTCAGGGACTGTCCTCTAGAAAAAAGTCTTAAGTTTCTATGCCTACTCTGGGTATCCTACCCTACCTAGGGTACCCCTACCTACTTTACCTCCACCCTTCACCTAGGGTACCCTGAAATAATAAGGATTCTTGAATTATTCTGGTGCAGGAGACTAGCCTGGGGGTCCAATAGAATCCGTTTATTTCCTAGAAAATTTAGCACATTCTCACAAATTCTGCTTCTTCCAGGTACAAAGACAAACAACTTACCTTCAGTTGCTGAATATTTCCTCCCACAATCACACAAAAAGTTGTTCACAAAAAAGCGATAAAAAATTTTATCGTCAAACATTTAAGCATAAAAGAAGTAAAAGGAGGTAAATTCACAGTAAGAATATTCTTTCCACCCACACTTCCTGTCTCTCTTACTCTTCTTTATCCTTTTAATTCGATGTTGATGTATGAAAAGAGAGAGTTTATGGTTTACTTAAATAAATAAGAAGCAATAAAAAATTACACCCATGAGAATTCCAGACTTTCTTTCTTTTCATTTGTAGCATCATTGTAAGAAGCATGTAAAGTAAACATTCATTGTGGATGTACATTCCTCATTGTCAATAAAAGTTGAAGGTCATATTAGAGATTGATTGATGATGAGGTTCTGACAAGTTTTTCCAGTTTATTTACTTACAGTCTTGCTGCAATGACAATTCGGGGTTGTCATTTAATTTCCCTCAAGATTCAAGTTGATTTTTGGGGGTCTTTTGTTGACCAAATTTTTATTGAGTTAATAGTTGTTTGTAATATTTTTTGGGGTGGTCAGGATAAGCTTGTGCTGTTGTTAGAGAAAATATAATAATTGGGAACTATTCAAAAATTCTAGGAATTTAAAATAAAAAATTTAATGGAATTTATTTCACATTTGAAATTTACTTCAAAATTAAATTAAATTCTAATTTTGAAACCTAAAGGAAAATTTTACTATCAACAAAATATTCACTCTGCTTTACCGACTGTTCATTATCATCATATATTTTGTTTCAATCAGAGGTGTAGGTGGGAAATTTTAGAGTGGCGGGATGAGAAGGAGGGAATTAACCCCCTCAGGCTCAGAGGCGTAACCAGAATTTTTGAAGGGGGTGCCCAAATTTTTATTTTTAAAAAAATTACTGTAATATAACCCTTATATTAAATTTTTATATTTTTTAGACATTAAGATTAATTTTGCGAGCAATCTTCAACATTTTTCTGTAAAAAATAATTTATTGATTTTAAGAATAAAAAAAAATTTAAAAATTTGTATCGAGACTCGAGGGAGGGTACCCGGGCAACTAAGGACCACCTCCTAGGTACGCCCCTGCTCAGGCTGCACCCCTGAACCTTAGACATGAATAGAATTAAGTCAAATTAGAGTCGTAATCTGTCATTCCAGTATTGAAAGGACGAGAGGGGTTATTAATAGGAAGTGTCACACAGCGTCAGACCATCTTCCTAAAAATTGAACGTCACTTATGAACGTCTTGCTCGGCCGCAGGATTTATTAACAATAGAGAGTTTTGTATGATTAACTGAAAAATGAGTTATTAACAACAAAATCTTTTTTTGTCTTTTCCATAAAATACTCTATCTGCCCCTGCCCCTGCCTTAAAGTGTTGTCAATCTTAAAGCACTATCTGTACAAAAAAAACCAAAAAACAATGCAATAAAATTAAATAAATTTTATCAAAAAACTATCCCAATTTTTTTCAATTGAAAAACTTTTTATTTTTATTAAAATAATTTTTCCAATTTTTCGTCCCATTTGAAGTCATCCAGAATGAAGAAATTTCCAGTTCATCCCACCGACAATGTCTGGAAAGGGGAACATTCATACAAACACATATTTTCTGAATTAAACAACAAAAGAGAAAAGATAAAAGCATGACTTTATGAGTTCAAATAAAAAAAGTTAATAATTTGTGATCAACCCTTTTTGTGGATTTCATGTTATCTCTTATGACTCCTTCCTCATGCTGGTTCATGATTACTGATGGAGAAAAAATTCTGGAAAGTTTATGTTGTTTTTGGGGATGAAAAATTCTTTTATTTTTGTTGAGAATAAAAAGTTTTTTAATATGCTAATCCAATCCAGGAATTAGAGACTTGGATGCTCTATTTATGGTTAAATTTATTCAAATCTGATAAAATAATAGTCAACTTCCAAATTCCTCTTCCTTTACAGACCCAAAAAGCATAAAAAATGATTTAATTGATTTGAATGTTTATTGCTTATTTTCGTCTATGGAAGTTCCTCTAATGAGAATTTTATGTCATATTTTCATAGCCTTTTATAGTTACAAGGAGTCCCTGACTCAGGAATTTAGTTTTATGGCTCATATATTTAATGAAACAATATGCATGTCACACAAAAAATATTTATGTAGATCATAAAACTTATGCAAATTCATAAGAAATAAAGCTAAAGTTTTATCCTCAAATCAGACATAAATTTTCACAACCAGTAGTTTTCTTTTAAGAATTGCTCATGTACTTTTCCTAGTCGAAATTTTGCAGACTTGCTCATATAAATAAACTTGGCATTGTCTGCATAAATAGACAATAATTCTTCACAGATAGACGGAAAATTTCCCTTTTAAATGGTAAAGTTTTTCCTTCTGGAATTTAATAGAGTCAAGTGCCATTTGTGAATGGTTTATAAATGGATTTGTTCTCTTGTGTGGATGATGACTTTTACCAAATTCTAATCTGGTATTAAATATTCTTGTTATTTAATTTGTGATTCAATTTTGCTCAGTTTTTGTTCATTTTTGCTCAGTTTTTGTTTATTCTTACTCAGTGTTGCTTACATTTGCTCAGTGTTGCTCAGTTTTTTGTTCAGTTTTTGTTCATTTTTGTTCAGTTTTCGTTCAATTTTGCTCAGCTTTTGTTCAGTTTTTGTTCATTTTTGCTCAGTTTTCGTTCAGTTTTGCTCAAATTTGCTCAATATTGCTCAGTTTTGCTCAAATTTGCTCAGTGTTGCTCAGATTTAAAAAATGTACTCAATTGTTGCACATTCAAATTAAGTTTTAATGAATTCTATTAAGAATTTCTCAAACATAATACAATTTCATCCAAAGTCCAATACACAACTGAACAATTTTCTAATTTAATTTCATGAAAATTTACTAACTTATTTCAACTATTTCACAATTTAGACAATTCAATACCGAAAAATTCTTCTTTTATTACCTACAGCAAAAAATATTTATATTATTGAAATAATTTGATACTAACAAAGTAGATAAACGTGCATTCATGTCCTGTTATGAAATACCTCAAAATTGAACCCTTGAGTATCATCAAATAATTTTTCCTTTCAATTCCGTTTAATTTAAAATTCCAGCAACTATCTGCAACACATTCATTCTGTGTCCCTTGGTCCTTATTTTTCCTTATTTAATAATGTAAAGCACTTTAATGTCACATATTGTAATATTTTTTATCAAGGGTTCAAGTTGCGAATAAAAAGGATATGAAAAAGGATATTTGGCTCAATATTTTAAACTATCTGCTTTTTTGCCTCTGAACTTTTGAACTTCCGAAATTTTTTTCACTCCCTTTGAAGAAAAATAAGAAACAGAAAACCGAGAGAAAAAAATATTTTTTATTCCGTATCCCAAAGTCCTTTTGTGTTTTTTTTCTTCTCGTTCTCAATTTCCCTTTTATATTTGTCGCATTTATTGATTAAAATCTAAAAACCTTAAAAGAAATGTCCATATGATGCACGATAAGAGTCATCAACTGTGACTCGGTATTACACATTTTTTACGGTTGCTGTTTAAATTTATATCTGTATATAAGTCGGTATTTATTGTGGATTGTTGTGGAATGGGACTTATTATTTTAAGTCTGTCAGGCAGATTGGTATCTGATTGACTTTATTTTTTTATTAATTTTTGGGGCTTTGAGATGGATGATAATTTAATTACTTGGTAGGAAATTGACCTTAGTTTAATTTTAATCTTGACAAATTTAAAGGACTGGAATGAGATAGTCTGACCTTATTATGTAACATTTAAATGACTACTGAGTTGAATACAGCAGAATTCTCTAGGATTAATTTAATAGCCGAATATTTTAACTAATCTTATAAGTGTCTTAGTGGCGTGGTCTTAGTGGACCATCAAATGACACTTGTAAGACCATCTTCCGTAGATAACCAGATAAATGAGCATATTCAGGAATAGGTTTTGGGGGTCAACCCCCCCTCCCCTCCTTTCTGGGATTTTTTTTCAATTTACTAGGGTTTTTTAAGAAAATAATCTAAAAAGCTCCCTAAATTTTCCTGTCCAAAAATTCAAAACCCCTCCCTCGAAAAATTTCTGTATACACCCCTGACCAGATAATCAGCTTTGTCAACCCTTTCATGAATAAAAATTCAGTTCAATATTGACATTAAATCAATTGATTGAAAATATATTTTAATTTCCAAACTTATTCAACCAAACTTAATCAAAAAAAAACTTAATAATCATGCCATAAAATGCGTCCACTAAAATCATCCGGCTGCAATAAATTTTCACACTTTCTTTTCCTCATTTTCACCGACAAAGAAAAAAGAAGAAAAGGAGAAAAAAATTATTTTCGGGAACCTGGCAGCCACACCACGCACAGACGCACATTGAAAGAAAATATATAGCAAAAGGCACAAGAATGTGCGTAGGATTTTTTTTCATCGAAACGTATAGAAGAAAACAAGCGTAAGCAGAAGCGGCAGCAAAAAATGTCAATATTTTTCTCGTATTTCTTTCAGTTTTTCACCCCGTCGCGGTCGATAATTTTTTGTTGTTGTGGCAAAAAAGGTCTGCTTGCCACAGAGGAAAGAATGAATTGTGAATTAATATGGCAAAAGAGAATTCACACCAAAAATGGCATAAATAAGTCTATTTTTACCTAATCGACTCATTTGAACGATTTTATTCTATTTTCGTACAAATTTTTCTTATTATTATCGACATTATTGCTGTTCTGCTGTATTTTTGGGCTCAAGGCTCTTCCAAAAATATACAAAAAATACATTCTTACATGCAATGTCGCTGAGAACGACATCGAGTGAAATACGCAAAAAATTTATGTTGATTGAAAGTCTACGTGATGTATGTCATATAATAATTTTCCATCCTGATGTTTGTACACTTTTTAATTTATTTGACGTCTGATAGAATTTTTAGGATGATTGGTCCAGGCAACTACATGGCAACTAGAGGCCAGTTACTCGAGTATACCCTTGCCATACTAATAATAATACCCTAGGATATATCCGAGAAAAGAAACCTCAGATGGTGGATATTCCACAAAGGAAACTTTCTTTGAAGAAGATGAGTCAATAGTGAATTCAGGCATTCATAAAACAGACTTGACAGGGGTATAGTCAGAGGGGGTTCTTAGGTGCTCGAGCACCCCCTCCCCTCGATATGAAAATCAAGAGAAATAGCCAAAAGAAACTCAATTTAACATCAGTTTGAAATTTTCATCATCTTTCCATGTCTCATATTCGAGGCTAGTAGCTTCAAGTTCCAAATAATCAACCGGCAAATTTCATTCAGCTCTTGAATAACTTTTCAAATAAAATTCCATCCGAGATATTTTCAAGACAATTTTCTCAGAAACTTAACCTTCATTTCCATCATAAATGATGAGGGATTTTTCCTAGTATGACATGACCTGCAAACACAATTTCCTCTTCTCAATCCACCATCCATCCACCCAGCGTTCGTGTTCATTGAAAGAATTTCGTGCCATCAACTTTATTTTTTTCTTGCTAGATAAATTCTTGATGACTTCAATCGGGAACGAAGTTCTCTTCTTCCTCCATTAGCTGTCATTAATGTCATAAAAAATGGAAACGCATCGACAACATCCATAAACTTTAATCACAACAGAGAAGAAGAAAAAAAATTCCGCATAGATGGAAAGTCAATTGAAATTGTGGGAAAAACTACTTTAGAACTTTTACATTACATCCACAGACACAACGATAGTCACATGCTGAATACATTGACAGACATCATTTCACAACTACAGCAACAAAAACTTTATCGACACGGTCTGTGTGGATAGGCCATGATGTAGAAAATATTAGTGCGACGTAATTTACACAACACAACCCTGCTGTACTGTCTACTCAAAAGTATTGTGCTAGACGGTGCCAACTACGCATGTGTTTGTAATCCAGACATTTAAATACATTCGCAAGTGTCGGACGGGAAAAAAGTGTATACACAATGTATTTTTTTCCTCTTCTTGATGATTCTTTTTTTTGTGTATATTTTTTTTTTTGGAATGAATTTTCATGACTCTCGTGTGCTGTGCTGCTCGAATATGTGTGCTGTTGTTGTGTCGAGTGAAAATGAGAGTATGATGAGAACGCGATGGGAAAAATAAGAAGAAATTGTCTTTCACTCTAGATTCGGGCGGCTACGAAGGCGCATTGAGAAGATGGATAAAAAAATATATATATTTTTTGAGAATAAGAAGAGTGATGATGAAAATATATGGATATACACACAACTTCTTCTTTCTTTTTTGAGGAGAGAATTGTTTGCTCTGTGCTAGACAATTTTCTCGATATTTCATCTTTTTGTCGTTTTTTTTTCTTTTGGAGAATGAAGAAGAAATCTTCCTTCCTTCTTGCTTTCCATTTGGACAGACGTATGGAATTACTTTATCTTCTTCGTTAGTCTTCTTTTTCTTTTTCTCTCACTGTTACTGAACTATTGCATGAAGATGAAGAGAAAATGAAAGAGGAAATTAAAGAAACTTCTTGTTATCAGAGAATATTTTTGTTAGCATCTATTTTGAGTGTTGTGTATGAGACTGTGGGCTATTGGGTATCATATGCATTGAGATTAATCATAGCTAATCTTCGTCTTAGCTTCGATCTTATGGTCAATCCTAGCTCAGGTTTAGGTAGAAGCTTTTTGTGAATTTCACAAATCTAGTTGCAGTCTCTTCAGGGGCTGATTGCTCAGTACACCCCAAGGATAACCCCTGGAGTAGGGTATACTCTAAGGTATACTGAGCAAATTAACTATAATTATTTATGAACTAGTGAATTATTAAACATGAAAGGTTATTAAGCAGGTTCATTAAAAGAATTCCCAATTCTAGTTTTTGATAGTAGCGAGGATCTACAATAAATTATTATTTCCATGGGATTTTTTTTAAATCTACAAAATTCTACAGCAACAAACTGTGGTAACTAGAGCCCATTCATGCCATTTTGAGCCAAACGGCATAAAATTTTTAATTTGAAAAATTATTTAAAATTGTTAGGTTTTTTACTAAAAGGTTTTTAGATGGAAGAAGTTTTTAGAAACCCATTTCTGAAAATCTGGCTCTTGAACGTATCCATGGGGGGTGATTTGGGTGTTAAAACATGTGATTGATTGAACATTGATTTATGATTGAACCAGATCAATACCTAAATTTCATCATGCCCAAATTGAAAAAGATTTTCTATCGGAAAAGGTGTAATTTGTTGTTCCATGGACTAAGGATTCTACTGTATTTCAATACCAGAAATTTTTCAAGTGGTTTTTTGAATTTTTTTTTTGTATGGACGGGAAAATTTAGGAGGGGGTTTGTAATTTTTTCTTAAAAACTCCTAGCAAATTGAAAAAATTTATCATTAGAGGGGATGGGGGTTGACCCCCAAACCCCACCCTAAATATGCAACTGGCTTGCTTGAATTATAGCTAGGATTCCCAAAGTTTTGGTCTTAGCATTTCCCATCAAATTTTTTCCCATCGAGTTGTTTTCCCCTCGAGCATAGTTAACTTATAATTCATGTTTATCCTAAGTAAGGATTCCCGATATTTCAGGAACCCTTACCTACAATAAACCTCAATGATAAGCTTCAAACGCTCCAAAAATCAATATTTCTTAATGCCTCAACTACTTGCTATTTTCCCTCAGTTCATCATATTATAAACTAGTAATACGTCCGAATTAATGCGGTACGAAAGCGCATTTTCCGGTTACAGATTGCCGTAACTAATTCAAGTTAGGCAAAAGTTAGAGCAAAAATGTATATAGCGTAGCTTCTCGCCCCTTGAAATCCAAAACAGTGTCGGTTCCTTATTCAGGAACAACCAATGAACCTACATACCAAATTTCAGCTCATTTGGTCAAAACACATCAAAATTATACTATAATTAAGTTTTGCGTAGTTGTATGCCCCTCGAAATTCAAAATGGTGTCAATTCCATATTCAGGCACAGCTAAGGAATCTACATACCAAATTTCAGCTCATTTGGTTAAGGTAGGCAAAAGTTAGAGCTAAAATGAATATAGCGTAGCTTCTTGCCCCTCGAAATCCAAAATGGTGTCGGTTCCATATTCAGGAACAATCAATGAACCTACATACCAAATTTCAGCTCATTTGGTCAAAACACATCAAAATTATACTATAATTAAGTTTTGCGTAGTTGCATGCCCCTCGAAATCCAAAATGGCGTCGGTTCCATATTCAGGCACAGCCAAGGAACCTACATGCCAAATTTCAGCTCATTTGGTTAAAGTACATCAAAGTTATAGCTAAAATGAGTTTGTCGTAGTTGCATGCCCCTCGAAATCCAAAATGGCATCGGTTCCATATTCAGGCACAGCCAAGGAACCTACATGCCAAATTTCAGCTCATTTGGTCAAAGTACATCAAGGTTACAGCTAAAATAAGTTTGGCGTAGTTGCATACCCATTGAAATTCAAAATGGCATCAGTTCCATATTCAGACACAGCCAGGGAACCTACATACTAAATTTCAGCTCATTTGGTTAAAGTACATCAATGTTAGAGCTAAAATAAGTTTGGCGTAGTTGCATGCCCCTTGAAATTCAAAATGGCGTCGGTTCCATATTCAGGCATAGCCAAGGAACCTACATACCAAATTTCAGCTCATTTGGTTAAAGTACATCAAAGTTAGAGCTAAAATAAGTTTGGCGTAGTTGCATGCCCCTTGAAATTCAAAATGGCGTCGGTTCCATATTCAGGCATAGCCAGGGAACCTACATACCAAATTTCAGCTCATTTGGTTAAAGTACATCAAAGTTAGAGCTAAAATGAGTTTGGCGTAGTTGCATGCCCCTTAAATTCAAAATGGCGTCGGTTCCATATTCAGGCACAGCCAAGGAACCTGCATGCCAAATTTCAGCTCATTTGGTTAAAGTACATCAAAGTTAGAGCTAAAATGAGTTTGGCGTAGTTGCATGCCCCTTAAATTCAAAATGGCGTCGGTTCCATATTCAGGCACAGCCAAGGAACCTGCATGCCAAATTTCAGCTCATTTGGTTAAAGTACATCAAAGTTAGAGCTAAAATGAGTTTGTCGTAGTTGCATGCCCCTCGAAATCCAAAATGGCGTCGGTTCCATAGTCAGGCACAGCCAAGGAACCTACACGCCAAATTTCAGCTCATTCGGTCAAGTTACATCAAAGTTAGAGCTAAAATGAGTTTGTCGTAGTTGCATGCCCCTCGAAATCCAAAATGGCGTCGGTTCCATAATCAGGCACAGCCAAGGAACCTACATGCCAAATTTCAGCTCATTCGGTTAAGGTATGCAAAAGTTTTAGTAAAAAAGTCAAATTTGTATGAAAAATGTATGAAAAGTATGGACAGCAGTCACTTCTAATGGCTATAAGTCAGGAAGGAAGTGACCAATTCCAAAATCCTTCCGTCGTACAGGTCCTAGATATAGAAGCTACCAGTGTGCCAAATTTCAAGTTGATTGGACCTTCCCTGCGAGACTAGTTGCTGGAACAGACGGAATAACGGAATAACGGAATAACGGACAAAGCGCGGACAATAGCGCCTTTCAAACAGAGTTTGGAAAATGCGCTAAAAAGTGTCTAAAGATCCATTATTATTATTATTATTATTTATTATAAACCATACTGGTTGTTCGATTAAATTCATTACAAAATTAATAACTTCATAAATTAGAGAGATTAGATTTTAAAAAAAATGAGAATATTAAAGAATGAGGAAACGGAAAAATTAAATTTGAATTGTTCAAAAGCTGAGAGGGACCTATTACTTGTTGCAAAAAAACCGTTACATTTGGTTTTGAAATTTATGCTTGTTGACGAATAAAATGTAAACAATAATATTAGTGAATTATAATTAATTAAGTTCTATGTGTAAATAGTTGTTGTGATGCATGTGATTGAGTGAAATCTAATCAGTGATATATCGGAGAGAGGAAATTTCAGAATAAGAGATAAGGTAACATTTAAAGATAAAAAAAAGAAATGTTTAACATAAGAAATTGTTGTTGTTGAGAAGATCGTCTGTATGTTCCAGCAAATACAGCTTTACAGCTCGTTTGAAAGAGCCAAGTTGGGTCAGCTCCATGAGGAGCACATATCACAAATAAGATATGTTTTATGGAAATTATGCAAACACATCACACAGATGAGAAAGGAAATTATGTGTCTTTAAAAAGTTCTCACATCACATCCACACATCACAGAACCAAGAAGAAGGAGAAGAAAAAATGTTTCTCAGTCAGTTGATTACATTTCGTAAGATATGACATCTCAGATGCATCATTTTAAGTGAATAAAAATTCTAGGAAAATTAAAAAGCATAAATTTTTACAAAATTGTATAAAAAATTGTGCTCAATTTTCTTAATGCTCTCAACATTCACTTCCTATCATTACAATATTTTCTTTTTCCTTCTTGCCTGTGCAACTCTTTCACTCATTTTTCTCATTCCTTCTTGCTGTTTTCATTTCAACACATCATCATGGAATGGCACAGAGGAAAAGAGTTGTAGGAAATTATATTTGCACCTTAGTCTTTTCAGACTGTATGGATGTGTATATAATTATTGGATTTAGGTAGTTTTTGGAGAATTTTTAATTATTACGTCCACTTTTAAGACTGGAAATGAGTTTGGGGCTATGTAACATGGCTATGTGAAAAGCTGGGGTGTACCTAGAAAAAATAAATATAGGAGGGACCCCATCGGACTATTCCTTTGGTTACGCCCATAGTGACATGAAATTATGAATGCTTACTTCACATCTGTTACAGCTGTGCTCAGATACGATGGATTGATGTGGGGTCAACTTTTCTCCACACCTATCTAAATCCCCTTCAACATCCAGTCAAATTTTTCAAATCATCAAAAGAAAAATCTTTATTGATCTCAGTGTTTTTTTTTAATTTTCATTTTTTTCAAACTTAGTCAAATCATAACCTTCAAAACTAACCAACCATCCTCTTCTAGTTTCCTCAAACATCCTCTTAATTATACCATAAAATTTTTTTTACTCATATGACTCCAATTTTCTTCATGCAATAGTAGAAATGAAAAATCTACTTCCACTGATGGTCTCATAAATTTCAATTAAAGCACAGCATTAATGACAAATTTTCTGTAATTTTTTTTTCAGTACGCATTGAGTGGCAAGAGCATGAAATTTATGAGATTGTTTGATTTATTGTTGGCAGTGCACTGATACAAAGGTTGGAGTTTTTTATGGGATTAAAGTATTTTAATTATGTGGGCTGGCAATATTGTGGAAATGTGGGACACCAGCCACTATACCAGATCAGGACACGGCGGTCACTTAGACCGATGGTTTCTAATTATACTTTCTACTTGTTTGTAATGTGGTCCGTATTTTAACGATAATTTTCCCTGGACGCCTCGGAACTTCGTTACGTCAAGACCTAAAAACCATACATGATCATTTAAGCACCATACATTTTCTTAGAGTCATCTCATTAATTCACATTTTAGTAAACAAATTAGCACCAATTAATTTAAATAAATGGCATGTGATACAAATTAATTCACTCTAGTCAGTGCAAGTCACACTGAAAATAAATATAAATAAAAAAGTCACAAATGATGAAAACTGCATGAAAAAGTCTTTGACCTCATCGTGTACATTCGCTACATATATCTTCTATTCTATATACATTCAGTATTGTTGGTACGCATTGTAAAATGAACACGTGAGAGGAGAGACACAAGCAAATAAGAAATAATAAGTGTGAATGCTTTTCGAACGTTGGACACTTCTTGGAACTAAACAAATGGAGCATTATGTGGAAAATTACCATAATTACAATTTCTTTTTCCTTCTCTTCGTCTTCTTATTTTGGTGCATTTTCCGAAGGGAAGAGATTTTATTGTCTGTATTTTGTCTGTCTGTCACTTAACTGTTTTTGTAGTTCAATCTTTATCTTTCATCTTAGCAGATTTTTTGATAGCTGACCATTATTTTTCAAATATTGTTTGTCCGTTATTCTTCAAATATTTTTTGGTCGTTATTTTTATTTTCCATAGGAAAAATGCGCTTCGGTCCCACGTCAATGCTTGTTTTCATAATAACTGCAAGAGGCTTACGGTTCAATAACGACGCGACCAAGCAAGTACGTATTGACGATATTTATCTTAATCGGCTCAATATCGTCTGCATTTCTCACACAATTCTCTTCTTCTACATGTTCCTCTTATCTATTTTATGTGGTGTACTTAACGGATTGCTGCACACACAATGCATAACGTTGATGTGAATATTGTTATTATGTGTTGGATTATTAAGAATCAATTTTTTTTGTCGATGCTGTTTGCGATGTTCTTGAATAGGAAAAATGAGATTTAAATAATGCAATTTATATTCTATCTGTATCTTTTCATGATAATATTGGAGATTGAAAATTTATATGTGGATTTAAATCTTAACATATGGATTTAATGACACAGCTTTGAATAAGAGATAATTGGAGATAGTTTTTGTGATTTAATTAGAGTTTGTCAGTGGCTTGTGTAATTATAAAGTTTTTGAAGTTGGAATGGGATCTGCTGACTGAAAGTGGGTTAAGGTAAACTAAAAAAGTGTGGCGGTTGTGTAAAATAATTATACTAATTTAGCAAACAAAAATAATATTTTTACTACATAAAAATAAATTACTTAGGTTCTAACAAAATTATTAAAAATCAATTATAAAAAAAATTAAAAAAAAATCTTTTTAAGGACGGTATTGTCTTAAATTCTTCAATTTTTCAAATTTGGGATTTGAACCCTCAAAGCAATTCAACGATTAACACTTTTATAAATAATTGTCTTAAGAGTTTTTGACGATTTGTGCTATACTTTACAGAATAAATTTTTGTAACTAGAGAAAGAGGGTCATGGATCCCAGTTAGTCTATACATAGGGTAGCCACCTAATTTTCATGAAAATACAGGACATTTGGAAAAAATTTCATAAAAAAATAGAACAAAATTTAAAAATTTATATAGGACAGTGTTGAAAAATACAGGACTGTCATGTATTTTTTGTCACTTTAATTTCCGTAAATTTTCAAATTCTTCTTTATGTTCTGAATTTTCATGAAAACTAGATAGTCATCCATCAAAAGGTTGCATTTTTTTAATAGAAAAAAACATGTAAACGACAACCAAGTATGAAATATCGAATCAAATCTTTAAATTTCTCTTCTATAGTTCCACATTATTTTCATGATTCCACATTATTTCCATGATAATGACAATGAGATGATAATAATAATATTAATGTGAAAGTATCCAAAATAAATGAGTAAAGAAGGAAATAAAATTTATATTTATAGTAGCAATTATCAATATATGTCTTTTCTTTTCCATTGTTTCGATCCACAAAATTAAAATGTTAAAAAGCAATAAAAATGAAATAAAATTTAAAATTGCAATTCAAAAGAAGCAAGTAAGAAAATCACCGAAGAAGGTTGATTACAGCGCTTTTTTTCAGCCTTCAACAAATTCTATTTGTTTTTAATTCCTGAATCCTCAAGTGCTCGAGACAGCTGGTCAAATTTTAAGCAGGGCCGTAGCCGAAACATTTTTGAATTTTATATCCACAGAAGAAAATCAAAAAACCCTACCAAATTGAAAACAAGCTTTATGGACGCCATTTTATCAATGACCTCCAAAAAATATATTTTGTATCCATTTGTTAAAGCACAGAAGTAGAAAAAAGGAAAGTAAAATAAAGCCAATAAATATTCTCGATGATTCAAATTCAATTATTTTATGTACCAACAAATTACCATGGAAATTTTATACAAATTTAATTTCTTCTTTTATTTCTTGAAAATTTATTAAATCCATAAATATTCTTGCAAGATGCCTTAAATTGCCTTTTTATGCACACAACAAATAAGTTTTGAATTTACGACAAGGCAAAATTATTGAATTTCGCATGAACTCCTCCACTTTTTTTCATTTTCTTTACGTTTGTTTTACGTTTTGTCAAACATGAGATTAAAATCGTAGAGATGTAGTAATTTAAATGGCAACAATGTATGATTTGGATTATAAATTTAAATGAAGCAATTTAAAAGCAATTTGTGTTGCAAATGCAGCTGCAAATGCCGCTACAATTTCTTTGTTTCTGTTGATTTGTACAAATTAAAAGTTTTGTAAGACAAAAATAGTTTTCTTAAATATAAATTTATTCAAGATTTTAAATTTTATACAACTCCTTAGTTTTCTGAATTTTTAATTTGTTTTAAAATGTTTTATTTTATAATTTTTTTTAGAAAAAAACTAATTTTTTTTTTAAAAATTAAAATATAAATTTTGTTTTTAAAAAACCAATGTTTTTTTAATTTTTTAGAAAAAGTTTGTTTACAATTTTTATAAGCTTTTAAAAAATTTAATATTTTTTAATTTTATCTTTTTTTCTATAAATTATTTAATTTATGTTTTTCTGTTTTTAATTATAGTTTTTATTTTTTATGAATTTCAAATTTAATTTAGGGATTTTTAAAATTTTTTAATTTTTGTTACCATCAACGTTAATATCCCTCACCCAAAAAGATCATTTGAATTTTAATTTTAATTTAACGTATTTGAGCAAGATCAGTAAGAATGTTAAGGAATTTCGAGATCGAGATGTAACAAGTCACCTGATCGAGATCAAGATCGAGTTCACCTAACATTCTTATTAATCTTGCTCAAGATTGAGATCATAAAAGTTTGTTACATTTTTAATTTTTTAATTTTTTATTGAAAATTCTCTTAAAATTCATCTTCGATTCACACAACAATTTCCACAATTCCTCCATATCCTCCACATACATCAACTCCACAGTGTCTCGTCATGTTTCAATATCTCGCAACATAATCAAAATAATTGAGTTATAACAATCAACAAAGCCGCCATATCCATTTATGTGGCTGGAGCATTTTGTTTCCTTTAATTTGCATCATAATGAGGTCTTGGAACATTTGCATAATCACCACCCTACCTGACTGCATTATGTTGTACATGCAAATAGCATATACGTTGTTGTTTGTTGCTTGTTTTTAATGGTTATGTGCATCAGTTGTTGATTCGGTCGCTATATGTTAAGTGAATTTATGATGATGAGAAGGATGATGATGCAGATATCATTATAATTTTTCATTATGTAAATCGTGTGTGGTCGGGTGATTCGCATGATTTTGTTGTGGGTTTCTTTATATTTTTATTAAATATTTTTTTGTGATATTGAAGTAAAACGCACAAGTAGCTAGAATTGAAATAGAATAAACTCAGTTTTTATTTTTTTAATTTTTTTAGAAATGTATTTTTTAAATCTAACAATATTTCTTTTTTAAAAAATGTTCAATTAAATTTTAAAATTTTCTTTCAATTTAATCATATTTATTTTATTTTAAATTTTAACTTTTCATTTTTTTAAGTTTTTTAGCTTTTTAACTTTCAAATTCTTTTTTAAATTCAACAGTTAAAAAATCAATTGCTTTGAATTTTTTTAGAATTCTAACTTTTGAATTTTTTAAAATTTCAACTTTTTGATTTTTTTAGAATTTTAACTTTTTGAATTTTTTTAAATTTTAAATTGTTTAATTTTTTTAATTTCTTTAAAAAAAATATTTAATTATTTTTCTCTTATACTATTATAATTTTTGACAAATTTTTAAAAATTAAATTCCCATAGTAGACCAATACGACCCAAATGACAAACTCATCATCAAAACCCCAACATTAAAAAAAATTTGCATACTGATGACGTTGATTATGATAATGATATTGATTATGCATACACCAAAGTGCACTCATGCAACAATGTTGATTTTGTCCAATGATTTAAAATGCAATAATAATTTTCGATTTATCAGCAATATCAGAAGATAATGATATGATATTAACACATTACCATAATTAAATGATAAAAATGATTTTTTTTCTCATGACTGAGTAAATATTTATCTTATTTTTCGGATTCATACGTATGACTAAGTTTTAGGATAGATTGGGTTGGGTTCAGAAAAATTGAAAAAATAATCTCAGGAGTATTTGAAAATTTAAATTCTGCATTTAATAATAGTCTACGAAAAGTAAATAAATTTTCATGCATCCAATCATAAAGTCAGTGTAACTAACGAGCAACTTTGTTTTCAACTGAACTTTTTATTACATATTTTCCATAGCAGATTCTGTATACATTTGCGCTCACTATAAAGTTCATTGTCGATTGAATTTCAAAGCGAGAGATTATGAAGGTAAGGAACTGCTGTAAACAATCCTTAAGTAGAAAGTTCATATTTAGTTCGAGTTATAAATTCTCGGTGTTTTCCTTGAATATAAAGTATATTATTGCGATAAAAAAAATAAAGCGTGGGAAAAAAGGGTTTGAAAAGTTTTTTAAAATATGGAAAAAATATGATTTAAGCTTGAGATATGTTTGTTTTTTAGCATAGCATCAAAGGAGTTTAAAAATAATTGATTTCAAGCATTCATTCTAATGGAAGATGTGAAAGTTCTCAAGCTGTGCATTAAAATTTTTAAGTATGACCTTAAACCATCCAAATTGACGATTACTTACTTAACCATTTGCATAGCAGAAAGGCTATGAAATCAGCGGTACCAAGCGTCTCATACACAGATGAACAAAATGAGAACCGAGACGACCTTGTTATGGCACTGACATGGACTGACTTCAATCAAACTTCAGGGGCGTATTCGAGGGGGTTTTGGGATTTTTTTTGGGTAAAAAACCCTAGCCTGGTCCCAAAAAGAGGGAGTTGACCTCCAAACCCACCCCTCCCCTCCTGCCCAACATCAGCAATCTATTCAGTATACTAACTGATCTAGTTACTAACGAATATCAATCAAAATTAAGAACCTTGTTCCTGATGAAATTTGACTTTTGACATTCTTATCACCTAACAGTAGTACATAATTAACAAACAATCCCCTATAAATGCAACCAAATTTCAATATTTCCATAAAATTTCATCCTTTAATTTTTTAAAGTTCATAACATTCACATCAGATAACAATTTATAGCACATCATTCCTCTGCACTTGAAATACTACACCAGCAAAATTATTAATTAATAGAATCCTTGCTTGAATCCTACTCATAATTTCAAGTTTAACATTTTATGCAGTTTATGAACTTTGAAAAATGATAACTTTTCTCAACTCGAATGAACTTTTGCTTGTGAGGAAACTTAACGATGCTCGTTTTTGATTTCAGAAATTTTTCAGAATTGTTATTAATTTTGATTGTTTTTCATAATAAATTGAGAAATTTTAGAAGTCGAAAAATTTGAGAATTTTGTATGAATCAGGGTCTATTATTATTAATTTTCAATTTTATAAATTTTTTAACTTTTAAAAAAATGATAATTTTTTAAGTTTTAAAAAAATGAAAATTTTTTAACTTTTGAAATTTTTAAATTTTTTAAGTTAGAAAAAAAATTAAATTTAACTTAACTTTTAAATTTTTTTAATTCTTTTAGTTTTAAGTCGAAAAATGAAAATATTTTGTCTGAATAGTAATATAAATCATCAGTTCTTTAAAAATTTTCAATTTTTTAAGTTTAAAAAAATAGAATTTTTAAATGTTAAAAAATTTAAATTATTTTAAGTTTTTTAGATTTTTTAAAAATAATTAAAATTTTACACTTTCAAATGTTAAAAAAATTTATATCTTCAAAAATATTTTAAAAAATTAAAATTCTCTTCCAAAAGCCAATTTTAAACAAAAACTTCCTCATGGCTTTATTGAAAGCTTCTCAAATAGTATAAATATTAATTTTAATTATAAACTTTATTCAGAATAGCAATAATTTGCTCCCACACAATGTGCAAACTTGACTAGTTCTGTTCCAATAGTTTTACTACAAATAGTTTCACAAATTATACACATTTGAACTGCAAACAGTAATCAACTCAATTACGATAATGACTATAATTACATGAATTTTAATGGATTGAATTTTGATTGAAATTCAAATCTAAATTACAAATTTTAATGAATTCTTAATCTTAATCTCTGTGAAAGGATAATTGCTTCCTTGCTTTAATTAATTAATCTTATTTAGAAGAATTGAAAGTTATTGAGCAATAAACTTGAACTTGTTGAAATATAGTTCAACGAGTTATGGCTAGTGGGAGGTAGAACAAGATTGCTTAATTATGAAAGAAACAATGAGAAAAGTGAACATAATGGAATGAAGTTGTTGAGAATGATTGAAGGGCAGTTTTGAAAGGCTGCAGTTCCTGTCTGCTGCTTGATTTGAAAAAAGTTAAATTTTTCATATTTATTTAAGTATTTAATTTTAATTCACTTAAATTATCTCTTAATTTATCACATTAATCAAAACAACACGAACAAAATTCACATATTTTAATAATATTTTTAATTAATTTCTAATTACAACTTTGTAAAATGTCACTGAAATGTTCGTATTTATTTTTAGATGTCATTCAACACTTCATTAATAATAATTATTTATCTGAAATTATTCACTGAGCATTCAATAAACTAATTAATTTACTGAAACTTTATTTTATGTTAATTTAAAGTTCATTTCTGCTCATGTTGCAGTTGTGCATGCTATATTATAATATTACAGAGATGAAAAACTTATGAGAGAGTTGAACTTAAAGAGAGTTGAAAAATTATGTTGAGTATTATTTAAATTAAATATAAAAAATTGTAATTTTGAAGAAAAAATATTGAAATTTTTAAAAAAATTGTAATTTTGAAGAAAAAATATTGAAATTTTAAAAAAAAGTGATTTTTTTATAAAAAAATGAAATTTAAAAAAATAAAAATTTAAGAAAAGTAAAATTTTTTAGATATGTTAAAAATATCTTTTAAAAACTAGGTAATTAAATTTAACCCATCTAAAATAAACTATATTTAATTCTTTTTTTTATTTCAATTATTTTTCTTCAATATTTCAATTTAAAAAAAATCAATCTGTTTAAAAAAATGAACTTTTTTAGAAAAATTCAATTTTAAAAAAAAATCAATGTTTTTAGAAAATTTAGGTTTTTTAAATTTCAATTTTTTAAATTACAATTTCCCTGACAAATTTTCTTTTTTTCTTCAAAATTTCACAAAATACAAAATTTTAGTTTAATATTTCCAATTAATGCTCAAAACTTGTTGTTTTTCAATTAAAATTCACCCAATTAAAATAAAGTCATTTATCAAAACAAATCATCAATCCTGTCGATGAGCCATTCTCAATTAACATGCATGAACAAATGGAAGTAGAAATGAATAGTAATTAATTATTTTCAGCTTGTTTCAAATTAAAATTCACAACTTTTAATGATGACTGAATATGAAGTTGTGTGTGACTCACATAAAATTTTCTGGATATTTTCCCCTCCTGCTGTGATATTTTTTGTTCATAATTTGAGGAGTTGAAAAATAATTATGTTTTGTTCATATTTACTTTTTAATTTGTATAAAACTGGAAATTAATAAATTGGATTTTAATTATTGTCACAATTGGATCAGTATTTAGAATTAAATGCCACGGTTGCGCTGTATCGACAGTATACTTAGACCCTCGGTTAAGCATCAGTGGTGTAATAAGGGGGGGCGACCGGGGCATTGTTCCGGGGCGCCGTTTAAAAATGTTCAAAAATCCCATAGAAAGGGGCGCAAAGTGTATTGCGTTCTGAAAAGTTTGAGAACCACTGATCTAGATTAACAACACTGACTTAAAATCGAATGAACCTGAATAATCTCTAAACGAGTTTATAAAAAAAACTCTTATCAATCTCATCCCATACCAGATAGTCCATAAATTTCGTGAAAATTAAACTGTCCCAAGAGAAATTTCCACAATTTTTCATCACCACCAACTGAATAGTTTATGTCTCAAAATAGATGAAAGAAAAACAAAACATGAACGACATCGACGACGTGTGAAAATTGTTGAGTGAAAAGAAAATTTTTCCTGTCTGTTATGAAAACATTAAAGAGAAAGAAACTGAAACAAAATATCATAATTCAAGAGACATGATGTGAAAAATTATTATGAAGCTCGCTTCCATTACGGACAAAAGTTATTTCTCTCCTGTGAATTTTCTGTCTCATTTTCATTTATTTTAAGAGACAAATTGGATTTTTTTTATTTTAAAATGGTTTGGAGGAAATTATGAGCAGCAATTTGGAATTGATGTACGGATTTTGCTTAAATGATGTGACAAATTTTATTGAGGTTAAGTTTTTTGTGGAATGTCTTATAATATTTTGTGTAATAAATTAAATAATTGTCAAGCTGAATACTTGCTATGTTAGTAATGTTGACAAGCTGGAAGCTAAAGCCAGGAACTTCTTGATGACTCTTCTAACAGAAAAATGAATAACTCGGAATAAGGGAGCATGATTGGGACTCGAACCCACAAACCTAATCATAAAGATCACATGCTACTAATATTGAACTATCTAAGGTCACTTGACTATATCGCCAGATGCCATATATAAACTACACCTTTTCTGTTGACTTTGCAAGAATCTAATTCCAATCCATATTGGTTTAAAAAAGTCTTGAGAAGAACCCAGGGTCGTAGCTAAAAATCTCTCAAGGAGAACATCTTCAAAATTTTTATATGAAAAACTTTTAGGGAGGATTTTTAAGATTTTCATAAATGAAAATCCACCATTCATAAATGACGTCATGCAAAAATGAGATTTTTAAAAACCCCTTCCTTCCCTGACAGAGCCCAGCTGACAGAGCCAAAAATTAAAGAAAATTTTCTGGATTTTCTGAAAATTTAATATGCCCTCCAATCGACCCTTCTAGCTACACGCCTGGATGGACTAGATTAAAATTGGCCTCTTTATAGGCATTACAACTGTGACACAGCTGTCCAAATGTCACTTCACATCGATGTTTATATCCAATTGCATGATCTATTTTATTCAGCACTTACTCAAAACAGTCATGAACTCTTATCACTTTTTATTAAATATTTTGCTTTTTTACCGCGCATTTTTTGTTCCCTCCAAATACAGCGATTCCAAAAATGGTAAACAATAATCTTCTCTCAAGATCTCTCAATTTTGCTGCCATACATTCTGCATGTGTGTGATTCTGTGCTCAGAAATATGTCAAAATAACGCTCGAGCTGTGTGAACTTTTAATGTAAAGATAAGATAAATTTAGACACGTGTGAGTCAAAAGTTCCTATACATTCATAAGTAAGCCGAAAAATAATTGAAATTTCTCTCAGTTTGTGTTCTGTTTCTGATCGGAAGTGATTTATTTTTTGGAAAAGACTCAAATGAATTTAAAAATTTTGTGCATATTCCTTATTTTGGCAGTTTCTGGATGTCAAAGTTCTAGAATTTTGTTCATAATTCCACCATTTGCCAAGTCACATGTTGTAACAGCTGAAATTTTGGCAAAAGCCTTAGCAAAGCAAGGTCATGAGATGACTTTTGTGTCGGCATTTCCATCGAATGAAAAATTAGAGAATTTTCGAGAAATTAAAATTCCAATAAATGACGAAGATTATGAAATTTTTGATGAAATCAATAAGGCAATGAGTGTCGGTAAAGAAATTTCAAACATGCTCGATACATTCTCGAAAATTATTTTTGACATCGGTAATCAGACACTGCAGTCCATTGAAGTGAGGAATTTGATGGATAATGAAAAATTCGACCTCGTAATTCTTGGATACTTCATGAACGACTTTGCCCTTGGACTTGCTGATCATTTTAAATGTCCATCGATTGTTTACTTTTCTGGACATCTGATACCAACATTGAGTCGAATGGTTGGTAATCCAATCTCTCCTGAATCTGTACGTCATGCGACTGTTCATGTCAAAGATATGAACATAATGAATAGATTGAGAAACTTTGTTGTTAATGCGATGGACTTTGTTGTGATGAAGCTGTATTTTAGGCCAAGAGCTCTAGCTGTCTACAAGTAAGTGCATTGATAGAATTTGATTTTTAATACTTTTTGAGAAATTTTTTCAATTTGCTAGGGGTTTTCAAGAAAAAAATGCCAAAACCCTCAAAAAATTTCTCGATACCCCCTGTGCTGATTCCCAGACTGTTCCAAAAAAAATTCCACAGGGTAGTTTTCCTCTTCACTTGCTATGTAACTGAACTAAGATAAGATATTTTTGAGTTTATCTGTAAAAAAATATTTCTATAATTTACATCAACAGTTAATTTTAAAGTTTTTTCTACTTATCATTAAACAGAGATTATATTTAGTTACTAATGTAACTCTTGTCAAGCATGACGGGTTAATTAATAAAATTATTCTTTTGGCTTTTATGGTAAGTTGACAAACCCCCTACCATATTTAATCCAACTATAATTCCTTAGGGTATGCACCTACCCAACCCTAGACTGGGTACCTTACGTGAAGGGTAGGAGAGGGTACCCCAGGCAGCCCAATCTCTAACGATGATCTGCCTCCCCTGACCAAGTCGTAATTTGTGGATAGATTCTTTATTTTTCATGGATACTGTCATGCCACTATGGGGCAAAATGAAAAAAAATCGGACATTCACTTGGTTTTTGGCAATGTTTCAAATATCCATTTTAAAGTAATTTTTTCTTATAGAGGACATAAAAATAGACTTGTATGCCAAATTTCAGGTCATTTGGTGCTGTTTCCACGATTCTAGGGCTGTTTGAAGTTGAAAAGGGATGAAAAATCTGATTTTTTCATCCCATCTTTGAACTGGGAAATTTCTATAATGGTAAAAGATATTGAAAAACGGTTTTCGGTTTCTAGTAGTGCTATATAAGAGGCTTATTTTGAGATACAACAAAGTTTAAATTTTTGTAGTTTTGGTATCGGTGTGGTAGGAAATGTACGAAAATCATAGGAAAAATGCCTTTGGACATGCCGCAACTACCTTAGATGATCGACATTTCGCTAGGGAAGCATATAAGCATATAGTTCCTGGTTTCTAGTTTTCAAAACTGTATAAACATTGGGCAAAAACCCCCAACCTAAAAAAGTTATGAAGGTTTTAGTGAGTCAATCTATATTTGGCCAAAAACTAACTTTTCTGAGAAAGAAATGACAAATACGAAAATAAATATAGTTTTTGATGCTTTTTAGTGATTTAGGCTATTTAAAGACAAATAGCGAAGAAATTTTTCCAAAAAGTTTAAAATATACCGAGATATAGGGTACATGTGTTCTCTGACGACTTGACCCTTTTTCACCTCACTCAAACAGCTGTAACTTTTACAAGGTGTAATACTTTTCAATTTTGTTTTCTGATTATTTTAGCTTAGATTAGTACCTTTTTAATGATGTATAATCCTTGATAGTTAGATATGGACTTGGTAATGTATTATGTCCTTGTTTGTGACCGACCCCAAACTAGTGAAAATCACAAAAACATAACTTCTTAATATCCTACTTAGAAACATATATAGACATTGTAATTAGGTTTTTTATGTTTATTTTTGATAATTATGAGTATTTAAACTCAAATTTTGCGTTTCTAAATTTTTTTGCTACCTGTGGACAGTCTCTTGGTACCCTCCTAGAAAGTACCCTAAAAGTCTCTAATTGATCAAGAAATCTTGCATCTTACAGACTTTTATCGATTTATTAATGACACTTATGCATATTCAAAACAAAATTTATATGTTTAAAGTACAATAGAGTGAAAAAATGGGAATTTTGGCTTTATCGTTCGAGATTGGCAAGGGTCGGTCACATTCAATGCACTACCATCGAAGCAAGGACTAAGATATATCCAAGTATTATACATTATTGTAAAGGTATTAAAAGCAGCTACCAAACAAAGAAAACAGAGATAAAAATTTTTGCTCCTGTAAAAAGTTATGAGCATTTAAGTAGTCAAAGAAAGCACCAAGTCGGCAACCAGCATAGGCAAAAATACAAAAAAGCAAATTTTGATGAAATTTTAGACTTGTTTTGCCTTTTTTGAGTTTCTTTATGACTTAAAACTGTTTTTTGGACCAAATGCTTTCAAAATTTCATCAAAATTTGCTTTTTTGTATTTTTGCCTATGCTGGTTGCCGACTTGGTGCTTTCTTTGACTACTTAAATGCTCATAACTTTTTACAGGAGCAAAAATTTTTATCTCTGTTTTCTTTGTTTGGTAGCTCCTTTTAATATCCTTACAAAAATGTATAATACTTGGATATATCTAAGTCCTTGCTTCGATAGTAGTGCATTGAATGTGACTGACCCTTGCCAATCTCGAACGATAAAGCCAAAAATCCCATTTTTTCACTCTATTGTACTTTAAACATATAAATTTTGTTTTGAATATGCATAAGTGTCATTAATAAATCGATAAAAGTCTGTAAGATGCAAGATTTCTTGATCAATTAGAGACTTTTAGGGTACTTTCTAGGAGGGTACCAAGAGACTGTCCACAGGTAGCAAAAAAATTTAGAAACGCAAAATTTGAGTTTAAATACTCATAATTATCAAAAATAAACATAAAAAACCTAATTACAATGTCTATATATGTTTCTAAGTAGGATATTAAGAAGTTATGTTTTTGTGATTTTCACTAGTTTGGGGTCGGTCACAAACAAGGACATAATACATTACCAAGTCCATATCTAACTATCAAGGATTATACATCATTAAAAAGGTACTAATCTAAGCTAAAATAATCAGAAAACAAAATTGAAAAGTATTACACCTTGTAAAAGTTACAGCTGTTTGAGTGAGGTGAAAAAGGGTCAAGTCGTCAGAGAACACATGTACCCTATATCTCGGTATATTTTAAACTTTTTGGAAAAATTTCTTCGCTATTTGTCTTTAAATAGCCTAAATCACTAAAAAGCATCAAAAACTATATTTATTTTCGTATTTGTCATTTCTTTCTCAGAAAAGTTAGTTTTTGGCCAAATATAGATTGACTCACTAAAACCTTCATAACTTTTTTAGGTTGGGGGTTTTTGCCCAATGTTTATACAGTTTTGAAAACTAGAAACCAGGAACTATATGCTTATATGCTTCCCTAGCGAAATGTCGATCATCTAAGGTAGTTGCGGCATGTCCAAAGGCATTTTTCCTATGATTTTCGTACATTTCCTACCACACCGATACCAAAACTACAAAAATTTAAACTTTGTTGTATCTCAAAATAAGCCTCTTATATAGCACTACTAGAAACCGAAAACCGTTTTTCAATATCTTTTACCATTATAGAAATTTCCCAGTTCAAAGATGGGATGAAAAAATCAGATTTTACATCCCTTTTCAACTTCAAACAGCCCTAGAATCGTGGAAACAGCACCAAATGACCTGAAATTTGGCATACAAGTCTATTTTTATGTCCTCTATAAGAAAAAATCACTTTAAAATGGATATTTGAAACATTGCCAAAAACCAAGTGAATGTCCGATTTTTTTTCATTTTGCCCCATAGTGCATGCACCATATAAGCTAGTTGCTGATAAGTTTTTTTAAACATTTTACAAAACACTTAAATCCATTCAGTCAAGTATTACAGTTCAAGTGAGAAAAGTGTCTTCATAAATTCTCCTACTATGAATTCGAAAACAGTCACGGTTTTTCTAACAATTTCAATATTGTCATGTGAATGTTCAAAAATTTTGTTCATGAATCCAACATTCAGTAAATCACACACAATTCCACTTCAAGTTCTTGCAAAAATATTGGCAAGTCGAGGACATGAAGTAACTTTTGTATCTCCATTTAAGTTAAATGAAGAAGTAGAAAATTATCGAGATATCCAATTAGAAGTAAGTGAGGAAAGTTTGAAGAACTTTGATGAATTTAGTAAGGCAATGAGTGAGAGCGATCCGATTGGTGTATTGACTGCTGCCACAAAAGCTATTTATAAACTTGGCAATGAGACACTTCAGTCAACAATGTTAAGAAAATTAATGAAAACTGAAAAGTTTGATATCGTTGTCACTGGATGGTTCGTCAATAACTTTTTACTTGGACTTGCTGATCATTTTAAATGTCCATCAGTCGTTTTTTTCTCTGGAAGTATTTTTTCAATGCTCCATCAAATGGTCGGCAATCCATTAGCACCTGAGGGAGCTTCACATGGAATGTCAGGAACAAAAGAAGTTCACACTTTCAAGCAACGACTTGGAAATTTTCTTGGCTATGCATTTGATGTGCTAATCATAAGAAATTATTTCAATTATCGGTCAAGAGCTGTCTATGAGTAAGTATCTTGATAATGCATTATAATGAGGTTATTGAACGATAATATTAATGATAAGTCGCACATAGCCGACTAAAGTTAATTTTCCTCACATATAAACAAAAACCAGAAAAATTCTAACTTAACGGTCAAAAAGTATTTGAAAAATAACGATCACAATTTATTTGAAAAATAACGGTCAATTTTTTTTTGAAAAATAAACCGTTAAAATGTAAAATAACGATCAAAAAGTTTTTGTAAAATGAATATTAAGTTTCACACCACTAACTATATTTTATTTAAAAGCGTATCCAGGAGTATCCTCGAGGGGATTCAGACTTCCCAGGGGCGTAGAATTAAAAAAATATTTTTAATCCAAAAAGTTAATTTTTCTTACAAAAATTTTTGAAGACTACATTAAAATGATTTTTCCAAAAAAAAGAGGGTTTCAAAAATTCTGGCACCACCCCTAAAGCCTCCCCTTGAGGGATTCAGATCCCATCGTCAAAAAACTTCTAACTAAACCCCTGATTTCATCACTTTAACATCAAATTTTATTTGTGTTCATTATGTAATATCAAAACGACACCCCATCATATTAACCATCCTATCACCATCTCCATGACTACATCCCTGTATCAATTACATTGTAATGTACAAACTAAAATCTATAAATTCTAAAATTTTGATTCAAAAATCTCCTCTTGTTATAAATAGAAAAGTTCAAAGAACCAGGATGTCTGTAGAACCTCATTTCTACTATTTCACGATTCAATAGCAAGCAATTATTATGTAATTACCAATTAATGAGCCTAAAGAATTCTACAACATGTGAAGGCTGTATTGATTGTTGAATGGAAGCCTACTTAAAGTCATTAGCCATTAAAAAAAATTTCTTACAATAAGAACATTAGATTCTAACTTAAGTTCGTCATCTCTATAGGTACAGACAATTCTCGCAAGTACTCACACAAAACAAACATAATTCAATTGATGACCTTGAAAATACAAATAAAATTTGTGTACAAAATGTTGTTGTGCCGGTCAATTATTGTTAGGAATGACTTCGTAGAGAATCTTCATACATTCATTTATAAAAAAAATTAAAAAACCGTTTTCAAAAAGTTTTAAGAAGTCACTTTCAAAAAATATTATTAAAATTTAAAAAGCTGATTTTTAAATTTTTTTAATATATATTGACAAATTGTCATATATATTTACATGGTTCGGTGGTTTAGTGGTTAGAGTACTGGGCTACCAACCAAAAGGGCACTGGTTCGATCCTCACGCTGAGCATTATTTTTTTAACGGCTCAAAATAATTTGAAAATTTAAATCTCTTCATGCAAATTTAAAAAAGTTTTTTAAATCTTTTCTATCAGTGTTCAATTAATTCTAATGAATATCAAATAATGATGATCTTTGCTATAAAGAAAATCTTACAAAGTACTTTTCACGCTGCATTGAATTAGCTGATGTAACATCATTATTGTTGTAGAATTTATGAATCTTGCTGAAATATTGCGTCAGATTTGATCTGAGTGTTTTGATAAAATATAAATAAACATTTTCACAACTTCATCTTCTTGCTGCTTTGAGTAACTTTAAGTTAAGTTAATCTCATTAACTGACTTGGTGATCTTGTACTTTGGTTCCTGATTATTGTGATCCCAACAGAACCATCAAGACAAATCCTAAACTACAACCTGCTATCAAAATCATATAAAATTGCCCAAAAATGGATCTCTAACGAAGCATATCAGCTAGACTTTCAATTTAATTCAATTATCTGCTGATAAAATATCTCCATTTTTGGTATTCAACTCATATCTCAAATTCTCTTTGTATTGATATGAACACCAATTCAAATACAACTTTGAATTCCATAAAAATTGACTTAATTTGAATTGTACTCAGTTTTGCTCCAGATTTCAAAGGAAAGTGAAGTGATTGTTAATAAAAATGAATCTAAATTTTTTACTTGTGGTTCTTGTCATCACAGGCTCGGAGTGTTCAAAGATTCTCTTCATTCATCCTTCACTCAGTAGATCACATGTGATTCCATTACAAGTACTAGCTAAAATTTTGGCTAAAAAGGGCCACGAGGTCACTTTTGTCTCTCCATATCCACAAAGTAAATCAATTAAAAATTTTCGTGACATAAAATTGGAAGCAAGTGATGAGGAAATGAATATTTTGAATGCAATGCAAAAAGGAATGAGCGAAAGTAAAATTTCATTCTCAGTCATGACCTCAGCAATGAGTATGCTACAGAATTTTGGAAATAACACTCTTCATGTACCTGAAATGAAGAATCTGATAAAAAATGAAAAGTTCGACTTAGTCATAGTCGGCTACCTAATGAATGAATATTTTTTGGGCCTTGCTGATCATTTCAAATGTCCATCGATTGTTTTCTTTCCTGCATTTTCTTTATCAGCACTTGATAAAATGGTAGGAAATCCATTGTCGCCTGAAGGTGCAGCACATGCAATGGCGAATGTGAGATCAATTGGCAGCTTTAGAGAGCGTTTGATCAATTTTATTATGCATTTTGCTGATCTGATGTTGATGAAACAATTCTTTGACTATCAGGCAAAGGCTGTGTATGAGTGAGTATCATGTTGAATGTCCTAAGATATGGACCACTTTTTCATCGCATTTACCATTTTGGGGTCTGTTAGACCGTCATTGTCCAACTCTTCACACGAAGAGCTTAAAGACTTCATACAACTCGAAAAACAAATCTGTGTCTTCGCTCTCCCAAAAATTTTATTTCTCACCAATAATTCAAAATTCTCATATAAAACATTTTGAGAGTCCAAAACATTCTCAGTTTATTTTCGGTTTTTACTCTGCGTGGATCAAAATTAATCAGCAGTTATGCATGTAAAGATATTTGGAATTATTTTGGTAATTTTGATTGCGTCATCGGAGTGTTCAAGAATTTTATTCATGCAGCCATCGTTTAGTAAATCACATGTGATGCCACTGCAGGTCCTTGCCAAGGAACTAGCTAAACGAGGCCACGAGGTTACTTTTGTCGGTGTATTTCCATTATCGAAACTGATCGACAATTATCGTGACGTAAAAGTTGAAATTACTGCTGAAAATAAAGCATTAGCTGATGATGTTGGCAAGAGCATGGCAGAAAGCATGAGTTTGTTCAAAATGTTTCCAATTCTTAAAAAGTTAATTTACGGACACGGCAATGAAACAATACAGTCAGCGCCAGTACAAAAATTAATGCGAGAAGAAAAATTTGACCTTGTAGTCATTGGATACTTCGTAACTGAATATCTTCTCGGCTTTGCTGATCATTTTAACTGCCCGTCGGTCATTTTCTGTTCTGGAAGTCATGTATCAGCATTACATAAATCTCTTGGCAATCCATTGTCACCGGAAGGATCTAACAGTCCACTTTCACAGTCAAACGATCATGGATTCTTCAATCGTGTCCAAATGTACTTCATTTATGGATTTGAGCTTTTGATTACAAGAGTTTTATTCTATTATCAATCTAAAGCAGTTTATGAGTGAGTATTTTGGGAGATTGTAGATCTTTTTTGGTCATTGAAGGATTTTTAAGGCAACATCATCTTTATAAATAATTGCTTTAGACTAAATCAATGATTTAGAGATTAAATATCCATTCAAATGGTTAGAGATTCTTGATAATAGAGACTGAAAAACCGGTACTAGTGTAGAGTGCCAAAACATAGTCACAAAAACACCGTGTTAAGGTCAAAAAGACGTTGGGGTGTCTGAAGGTGCCATTACGACTGTCTTTAAGCCAAATTGTTGACAAAAAATTAGATTTACCGCAGAAATGCTGCATTCAGTTTCAAATTCCTGGAATTTACCGAAAATTTACTTGTCTTTCTAATGGTATTTTGACAATCCCTAGTTATCAAGGGCGTAGCTAGAAAGGTCCCCCAAATTCCCCCCTCTGGCTAAGCTCCTGCTAGTTATTATGAATTCATTTACCCGCGATAACAGACAATATACTTCACTAAGATTATTATCCAGCCGATAACATGAAAGTTCATTTTTAATGCTCCCTATTTGGTCATGCTTTAACTATCTTATCCATATACTCACTTATCGGATGCATTACTTTCATTTGTGTATGTTATGGTCGATAAGATTCTGTATCTCTGACAAAAGTGTGTTCTATAAATGGAGTCATAAGCCTTTAATTTCTCTCAGTTAATTTCTGTAATTTGATGTGAAGTGATCTAGAAAAACTTGTCAAAAATGAACGTGAAAGTGCTGGGATTAATTGTGTTACTAAATATTGTATCATCTGAATGTTCAAGAATTTTATTCATACAGCCCTCATTTAGTAAATCACATGTAATGCCATTGCAAACATTAGCTAAAGAACTGGCAAGTCGAGGACATGAAGTGACTTTTGTGTCTTTATTTCCGTTTGATAAAAAAATTGAAAATTACCGCGACATAAAACTTGAAGTTGAGGGTGAATTTAAAAGTCTGTTTGATGATGTTTCAAAAGGAATGACAGGAGGAACTAAGTTCTTTGCAATGTTTCCAATCATGAAGAAAATGGTATTTGGATATTCCAACCAAACTATAAGATCACCAGTAATCCAAAATTTGATGAAGGAAGAGTCATTTGATCTTGTAGTCATTGGCTACTTTTTGTCTGAATTTCTGCTTGGATTTGCTGATCATTTTAAATGTCCATCAATTGTATTCTCATCATCAAGTCATTTATCTTCATTGTTTAATATTGTTGGAAATCCTTTGTCGCCCGAGGGAACATTCAGCGCAATGTCCAATTCAAAAGAAAATAATTTCATAAATAGAGTCAAAAATTACATGATTTATTTCATGGAATTTGTAATTTTCAAAGGTTACTTTGAACATCATTCGAAAAGTGTTTATGAGTAAGTAAAATTTAATTTAGATTTTAAAAACTAAGAAATTTGTCTTGTTACTTCGTGGAGGATATTGTTATTTAATTTTTTGGCTGCCAATCTTGTTCTAAGGCTTCTTGGCATTTGCTAATCAAGAATATTGACTTTTTAGACATTTGTTACGTAACACATTAAAATATTATTGAAAAAATAATAAAAAAAAGTTAAAAATTTTAACAAAATTTTCTTAAACCTTTTAATCTTCAAAATTTTAACGAAAATAAGTTTTTATATATTTTTTAGCCTAAAACAATCATATTTTAACAATATTTTATCGAAAATTTCAAAAATAATTCATTAATTGAGATTCTCATACCCCTCTCCCCTCTAAAAGTATTACGCAATAAATGAACGACCCCTTAGGAAACTTCTACGTCTTTTTGACGTTTCACCGTTATAACGTCGACATATCAGTGCCCTAATGACTACGTTCTACCGCTCGGTATATAGAATTTCTATTCTAAAGGTCAATTGATGTTAAAATCTAATCTGTCTTCCATACACTTAGTCACATAGTTGCTTAGTCATGGTGTTGTTGACTGTTAACTAAGACAACAAGTAACATTTTAATCTCTAACACATGTACAATCTATCTTCACTGTGTTTATGTAAAACGATAAGATACCGATGTCTGGTAAACAAATTAAACACACGAAATTTTGTTTTTATTTCCAAAGCATTCTCAGTCTATTTTTAAAACTCGCAAAAATCAGACCTAAACCAACGCGATGTGGCTGAAAATATTGTGTATAATTTTAATTCTGATAATTGGAACTGAATCATCAAAAATTCTCATAATTAACCAATCATTTACAAAAGGTCACATAATTCCGCTTCAAGTTCTCGCAAAGGCACTAGCCGGTCGAGGTCATGAGATCACGTTCGTATCTATGTACCCACTAGATCATTCAGTTCCAAATTATGAAGACATAAATGTGGAAATGACTCCAAAAATTTTAAAAAGCATCGATAAAATCAACAAAGCACTAACAGAAAGTGAAAATGTCTTCAAATTATTTCCATTACTTAACGAAGTTGTTTTTGTTTACGGCAACAAAACACTTCAGTCGCCGGCAGTAAACAATTTGAAAAACAAAAACTTTGACCTTCTCATCGTCGGTTATTTCATGAATGAGCATCTTCTCGGCTTTGCTGATCATTTTAAATGCCCATCGATCATGGTGTTTGCGGGAATGCATGACGCACTCTGTAATGGAATTGTTGGGAATTCATTGTCAACTGAGGGATCACCACATGGCTTTTTGGAGTCAAAACATATGAATTTCATGATGAGAGTTAAAAATTTCTTACTTTATGGATTTGAGCGTGAGTTATTGGGAAGATTCTTTAAGTATCAGTCTAGGAAGATTTATGAGTGAGTATTTCAAACTATATAGTGTATTGAAGTGATAGAGTGTTAGCCATGTATGGTAAAAGTCTTTTGTTCGATCCAAAGTTAAGTTATGTTGGAAGTACCTTGCTTATTTCACTGATCTAGTCACAAAGCTCGATTCATGTGTTGTAATCTCTAGTACAGAATTTAGCTATTTTAATAGGTAAATGTGGTATCTGAGCTGAGTGGAATCTGGGGTATCGAACCATATGTAGGTGAATCTGCCAGTGCGAGAGTAAGTTCTCTATGACCGAATAATTAGGCAACCGGATATCTGTAAACCAATTGTATGAGGACGTGGGTTCGTCATTACATAGAGTGATGCCGAAATGACAAGAATTAGCACAATACTCACGACATGACATGACTATCTCATGTCAACTTGTCTACATCGATTGTGGCTAGGTACATTGAATGGTTCATCGGAGGCCGGTTTCTCGTGTATACCTCAGCTATTGTCTTTTGTATGAAAAAGGAGACAAAGGCAGCCTTATTGAATCTACATGGATTACGCTAGAAATCCGAACTGCCAAATGTAGCCATGTATCACTCGGGCAGTACATAAAAATCTTGCAAAAATCTTTACTAAAAATAAACTTAAATATAGGCTGGACACTTAAAACATCATTAATTTCTAATTCCAACAAATGAATGTAAACACTTTAACAAACTCTAACTTAATTGTGTGCATGTCAATTGATAATATTGCATCGCAATTTACATTTACATCGTAAGTTTTTTATTTATAATAAATAATCTAAAGTCTAATCATCATTACTCAGTTACATTTAATTACTCTTAGTGATCAGATCGAATAATATAGAATCGCGATGAGTGGAAAAATTATAGGAATATTTCTATTAGCAGTGCTTATGTCATGCGAGTGTTCAAAGATTTTATGCATGCATCCATCGTTCAGTAAATCACATGTGATGCCACTGCAAGCTCTTGCTAAGGAACTAGCTAAACGAGGCCACGAGGTTACCTTTGTTACCTTGTACCCGTTGGATAAGCCAGTTAAAAATTATCGTGACATAAAAATTGAATTAAATGAGGAAGAGTCAAGTGTATATGCGGAAATTGGGAAAGGAATGGCTGCGGGTGAAAATATATTCAAAATGTTTCCAATACTTGACAAAGTTCTTTATGAATATGGAAGTGATATTCTTCAATCAGCTACAATAAAGAATTTAATGATGAATGAGACATTTGACCTCGTCATTGCTGGTTACTTTATGAATGAATATTTGCTCGGCTTAGCTGATCATTTTAAGTGTCCATCAGTTATTTTCTTTCCTGGACCTCACGTATCATCACTTAATGCAATGGTTGGAAGTCCTTTATCCATTGAAGGAACCCCACATGGTATAATGCATGCAGCAGATTTAAGTGGTTTTATACCAAGGGTTAAAAATATGTTGCTTTACACAGTCGATTTTGTTGTATTCAGAATGTTCTTCTATTATCGAGCAAAAGGTGTCTATGAGTGAGTATGAGGTTGAAAATGTTAATAGAATGACGTTGAAATGTTGACCTTGTCTCTCTTGTCACCTAATTTGTACTAATTCTCTGTCCGCATATTCTGCTGACATTCATTTATCGCTATTTTATGACATGTAGTTTTTTGAGCTCCAGGTCCTCTTTTTCCTATTGAGTTCGACCCAAAGAAAACTGCAACAAACAAAATTCAAGTGTGTGTATATCAAGTGATAAGATATTGCTACACTACACAGTAAATTTTTGATAATAAGTGTACAAAAGTCTAGTTTTCTCTCAGTTTCATTTTATTATTCTTAGAGTTCAGATCGAAAAATAGAAGTGCGTGATGAGTGGAAAATTTATAGCAATATTTTTATTAGCAGTGTTTATGTCATGCGAGTGTTCAAAGATTTTATTCATGCATCCGTCGTTCAGTAAATCACATGTAAATCCATTGCAAGTTTTAGCAATAGAATTGGCGAAAAGGGGACATGAAGTTACTTTTGTTACCATGTACCCGTTAGATAAACCAGTTAAAAACTATCGTGACATAAAAATAGAAGTAAATGAAGAAGAGTCAAAGTTCTATGCTGACATTGGTAAATCAATGACTGCAGGTGAAAATGTTTTCAAAATGATGCCAGCCCTTAACAAAGCTATGTTTGAATATGGAAGTGATATTCTTCAATCAGCTACAATAAAGAATTTAATGAACAATGGCAAATTTGACCTCGTCGTTGCTGGCTATTTTATGAATGATTATTTGCTAGGCTTCGCTGATCATTTTAAATGTCCTTCAATTATTTTCTTTTCTGGACCGCATGTATCATCACTTAATGCAATGGTTGGAAATCCTTTATCACCTGATAGCATCCCGCATGGTCTGGTGCAAGCAGCAGATTTAAGTGGTCTTATACCAAGAGTTAAAAATATGTTGTTTTACGTAGTCGATTTTGTTATATTCAGAATGTTCTTCTATTATCGAGCAAAGAGTGTCTATGAGTGAGTATATGGTTGAAAATTATTTTAATCTCGATCGGTAAACGTTGAAATGTTGACCACGTTGCAGTGCTTTGCGGCTACTTGCCACTTGGTTCGAAGTATATTAAATTTCATTAAAAAAATCTGAAAAGTTTACTGTTAAGCATAAAAAACCTGAGAACACGCTATAATTAGGTGCTATGTAATATCCGAATGACCTCTTACTGCAACCATGTTCCTATCTCGAACTAGGTAACAATTAGAAGTCCTCCATTTGACTCTGTTCCTAGTCTTGTCACCTAGTTTGTACAAATTCTCTGTCCGTGTATCCTACTGACTTTTTTCAATCACTACTTTACGTTATGTAGCTTTTGGATCCCCATGTTCCATTTTCTTATTTATTTCGATCCAAGGGCTAAGTACCAAACTTGTGTTTCTATCCCAGTAATGACATTTTCTCAAAGTGCCTGTATCAGATACCCAAAAGCTTCTAAAATATTTTTAAAATTTTTCTTTCTTGAGGGCTTTTATTTCAATTACATTGAGTCAATTTTAACACATAATTATCATTTTATAATAATGAAAAATAGTATAATCATCAAAATAACTGATAAAAATGTTCTAATCATTCACTTTCCATAAATGGAAAGGCTGTCAAACAAAATTGCGCCACGTGCTTTTTTAATTAACACTTTTTATTGATAAGATAACGATTTCATTGAGCATTTATGATAAGATTGCTGACTGTAAACAAGAGTGATTAATTTCTTCATGTGGGTTATAAAAATGTTATATACTCAACCCTTTAGTATTGTTTTGTGAGTTGTTGTGAGCAATTAAACCGAAAATTCATAATGTGGTTCAAAATTCTCGGACTTTTACTAATCGGATCTTGTGAATGTTCAAAAATTCTAATCATAAATCCAACAATCAGTCAATCACATTTGATTCCATTACAAGAGCTTGCTAAAGTCCTAGCTAGACGTGGACATGAAGTCACATTCGTATCTGTATTTCCAATGAATGAAAATATTCCAAATTTTGAGGATATTGGAATCAAAATCGGGAAAAAAGACAGTGAAGTACTTGAGACAGTATTAAAACAAATTAGCACTGGTCAAGCTCCATTTTCAGTTATTATGACCATGCCGAAATTTCTATCGAAAATTGGAAATGACATAATGCAATCAAGTGAAATAAAAACACTAATGGATACACGAACATTTGATTTAATAATCATGGGATATTTTATGAATGAGTTCTTGCTTGGACTTGCTGATCATTTCAAGTGTCCATCCATAATATTCTTTTCTGGTCACCACAATTCACCTCTTAGTAAAATTGTTGGCAATCCAATCTCACTTGATGGAGCTCCACTTGCTATGCTAAATACAAAAGAAATGGGATTTGTAGATCGTGTGAAGAATGTCTTATTTTATGTGATTGAAACTGTTTTGTTTGGAAATTATTATCAATATTACTCAAAAGCTGTTTATGAGTGAGTTTGCATTTTTTGTATATTCTTAAGTACATCGACATTTGTTATCTAATCAGTAAAAAATTACGGCAATTTATTTTTAAGTGGATACAGATTACTGTAAGTCGTATGTTGTGGATAAATAAAACCTGGATTAATGGTCATTTTCACTAAAGAAAGTAGATTCTTCTGATTAATTTATTGGAACCAGGGGCTATCAGGGTTGGTGCAACGTTTCAGTACAGGGTTTGCTACGGTGCAGCCAAGGTTAATGCTCGTACACCAAGGTTGGTGCTACTTTCTTGTGAAAACTATCCGAATTGACAAATTCCTGTCTAGGTCCTTGACCTAAGGATTATCGTAATTATATCTGAGAGTACTCGTATGATACATATACCTGAGGTTATCACTCAGGATGGGAAATAATATCGAAAAGTAGATTGATGATTCTAAGGATGTCCTAATCTGGTCACTTTCTCAAGAAACTATCAATGTGGATACATTCAAAATATTCTTTAGAGGCACTGTTGAGGTATTTCTGAGGATCTCCTTAAGATTTCCTTGGAGGATTGCCATCTTGGACATACCTTAATGGTACCTATAGATTCTACAATTTAAGTTAAAAGTAACCAATTTTTCTCCTGAGATTTGAACTTAAGGTTGATAAGTAAGCATAAATTTTAAAGCATCAGGACGGCAACCACTGCACAATCGACTAATTTGAGCTCAAAAATCTTTTTAACCAAAATAAAAATACTTTTTTGAACAACTACATTCCTAACTTTTAAACAAAAATTGAGCGATTCACGCTTTAGAGAGGAGGGGTTGAAGAATTTGTGACAGTACAAGTACAAAATTCTTTGTTATTTGAAAAATTTGTGACAAGAGTGGGAAGGGTGTGCGAGAAAGTCGTTTTTTGCGTGACGTAATTTACGAGCAACCCCTTACACATGTTGAATACAAAGTTTTCAGCATGCAATAATTTTTTTCTAAAATACACATGTCTATTCATGTGTCTAATAATTTTATAACTTATCAACAATCTTCGAAAATCTCCATATGACCTATCGACAGTATGTTGATACTATGTAGCATGTAGAAGAAAAACAAAATTAAATCATCTTCTCGATAAAAGAAGTAAGGAAATTTTGTTGGTGTGAGTACAATGAGCAAAAATTTTTCGCTGCATGTTTTCCACAAAAGATTATTTTAAAATCGACTTCAGTGTGTTTTGAGTATTTATAGAGAGTTGGATGAAAAAAAATTAGTTCACACGATGTGTTTAAAATTTTTTGGAATTATTCTAATATCAGTGATTGTGTCGAGTGAATGCTCAAAGATTCTTTTAATTCATCCGTCTTTTAGTAGATCTCATGTCATTCCATTGCAAGCACTCGCGAAAATTTTGGTACAGAAGGGACATGAGATCACGTTTGTGTCACTGTTTCCGTTTGACAAGACGATTGAGAATTATAGGGATATAAAAGTTGAGAGTAGTAAAGAGGATAAAGAGTTGTTTGATGAAATTGGAAAGACGATGAGTGACAGAAAGAGTCCATTTAAATTAGTGTCAATAGCCTCAAAAGCTACATATAAAATTGGAATTAAGACACTGGAGTCTGAGAGGATGAGACAATTAATGGATAATGAAAAGTTTGATCTCGTTATCATTGGATATTTCCTTAATGAATTCCTACTCGGACTAGCTGATCATTTTAAATGTCCATCAATTTTATTTTTCTCCGGATCATTTTTTTCCACATTAAACAGAATTATCGGAAATCCACTTTTACCAGAAGCGATCCCACATCCCATAATTAATGGAAAGGAATTAACATTCTTAATGCGTGTTTTCAATCTTGTACTTAATGCTGCTGACATATTTTTCACAAATTTTTATTTCTCGCCTCAATCAAAAGATATTTACAAGTGAGTTCTCACAATTGATGTGTCGGTGTCAGTTAATTTATAATTCAGGAATTTGGCATGCAAAAATGTGCTTGCTTTGTGATGAATGTGTGAGACTAATTAGTAAACGATTTTATAAACTCAATGAAATCAATTATTGATCAGGGTTGGGGATATTACAGAGAACGGGAGATGTTTGGAATGGCTGTGAGGTTCGAACTTAGGGAAAGTTCACGATCTTTTATAAAGTATTAAGTGTAAAAATTCTGTTTTTTTCTTGAAGAACCTTGAAGAATTTTCCAGTGAAAAGGGGGATTGTGAAAAATTCTCCAATACTTCTCTGACTAGGTTTCTGAGTCTCACAGATGAATCTCAAGTTTGTGTTCTGTAAAATATTCAAATCATCAATTCAGAAACGTTACATCCATTTGACGACCAAGTAGCAAACACCTAACAAGAGACCACCTGGTCGTGATGTGATTATCATTCAGTCGCCATATAAACTTATCCAGATCGAACAAATTTCCAACTCTGGAGCCATTAATCTTTCTGTTTGTATTGCCAATTGTTCGACCCTGAATTTTACATCAGCTGATTCAGCACAACTCGGAAAAATCTCTAAAATTAGCTGCAATAAAAATCATCGAAATGCTTGTTGAAAACAGATATTAAACATATGGACATACTGGCACAAGCTAATTTGAATGAAATTTTTATTCGATTTTTCAAACAAAAAGTTAATTTGGTTGCTGGGTTGAGGAAAATTTTTACAAATTATTTTTATCAATTTTTTTTATCATTTTCTATGTCTGTGTTTTGTGAATATATTCCAAAGAAATATTCGCATTAAAATAATATTCAAGAGCTGTCAAGTTCTCTCACAAAGAGATGAAAAATTGTTCAGAGAGAATGAAAACAAAAATGACCTTGACTCTACTAACACCTCCATGTACTGAAACATTTTTGTAAATAAATGATTGAGCGTGTATTTTGAATCAGATGTTTACAACAGCATGCATTGTATTTATCATGTCAGTTAACTAACGCAAATATGCTTTTGTTTATTTACAGCTACAACTTCCCACCAGACCGTTATCGTTCATACGATGAGATGATTAGAAATGTCTCATTAGTTCTTGTAAATACTCATTTCACATCTTCAGGACCACGTCCACTTTTGCCAAATCTTGTTGAAGTTGGTGGCTTGCAAGTCAAGCCAAAACCTGATCCACTGCCAGAGGTAAATGTTGTACTTAATTTTAGTTCTAAAATATTCATTATTAAATTTTCTAGGACCTCAAAACATTCCTTGATGATGCTAAATACGGTGCCATTCTCTTCAGTTTCGGATCGAATGCAAAAAGTATTTACATTCCTGAGGATAAACAGAAAATCATCCTGAAAGTGTTCTCAAAACTCAAGCAACGTGTCATCATGAAATGGGAATCTGATGTTCTACCTGGCAAACCTGACAATGTTCTGATCAGCAAATGGCTTCCACAAGACGACATCTTGGCACATCCAAACATCAAGGCATTCATCTCACATTGTGGGTATGGTGGTGTCATTGAAGCTAAGTCTAATGGTGTACCAATTGTTGGTGTTCCACTTGGAGCTGATCAGAAAGGAAATGCTGATAAGATTGTTGAAGAAGGATGGGCTGTGAGATTAGACATGACTGATATCACTGAAGAGTCATTGACTAATGCACTTAAGGAAATTCTTAGTAATCCTAAATATAGAGATGTTGTCAGAAAGCAAGCAATTTTGGCTAAGGATAGACCGATGAATGCTCAAGAAACTGCAGTTTACTGGGTTGAGTATGTCTTGAGGTGAGTTTGTATTTATTTGAATGATTTAGGAATACATATTAATTTACTTCCAATTCCACAGACACAACGGCGCACCTCACTTACATTATCCAGGAGCTGATCTCAACTTCTTCCAAGCCAATTCCCTTGACGTCCTCCTCTTCATCTTTGCCGTCATTTATGCAGTATTCAAAGTCCTCAAGCTAATTTGTGGATTCATCTTTTGTAGAAGTAAAAAAGTCAGCAGCGAGAAGTTGAAAAAGAATTAGACGATAATGATTAAAAATTTGTACAAAAATTTAAAGAAGCTTAAATAAAACTTTTTTTAATAGAAGTTTAAAACTTATAAAATTTTAATATTATTTAGGTAACTTGAAACTTATTCAATTCTTGATCCCCCTAGATGCAAATTTTCAATTAATAATATCATTTATTTAGCTAGTTTTAAAATCTCAGACCCCCTATTCCTAAAAAGAAAACGTAATAAGTGAACGACTCCAACGCAAAAATCATAATCTTGATGTCCATCGTTCATGAATAATTCCTTATCTTAATGTGATAAAATATTAACGAATTTTTTTGTTATTTATTTGATAGCAAAAAGTTTTTTCAAAACAGCATAAACATTTAGCACATAAAAACACGAAAAACCGGCTTGGCACGTGTACTATAATTCTATTGATGTATTGTGTCTGTATATAAACATATTTTGGTTCAGAACTAATAAAACAGGTACAAAATGTGAATGTGTAAATGATAAGAATACAAACACTATTTTATTTCGGCTTCAAAAATATTTCTGGACATCAGTCTTGTTTTGAACATTGAACAGTATATTTGTAGAAATGTACGTGAAATTTTCGACAATTATTTTATTTCTTGCTATTGCATCATCTGAATGCTCAAGAATTTTGTTCATCCATCCATGCATAAGCAGATCAACAGTGCTTCCGCTACAAGTGCTAGCTAAAGATTTAGCTAAGAAGGGACATGATGTAACATTTGTGTCTTTATATCCATTTGACAAGAAAATTGAAAATTATCGAGACATCAAAATTGAACCAAGTGAGGAAGTAGCACAGTTCTACAATGAAGCTGGTAAAAAAGTTGTTGAGAAGCCAAATCCACTACAAATGATGAAAATGTTTGATAAAATTGCTTTTCAACTCGGCAACGAGACATTACAATCAAAGGAAGTAAGAAGCTTGATGAATGAGAAGTTTGACCTTGTCGTTGCCGGCTACTTTTTGAATGACTTTTTGCTTGGACTTGCTGATCATTTTAAATGTCCATCGATCGTATTCTTCTCTGCAAGTCATGTATCAATGATCAGTCTAATGGTTGGCAATCCTTTATCACCCGAAGGAGTACCTCATATTTTTTCACAGTCTAATGAATTAAGTACTCTTATGCAACGCGTTAAGAACTTCTTGGTGAATATTATTGACAGAGTTATTATCAAAAATATTGCTTACTACAAGTCAAAGAAGATTTATGAGTGAGTATTAGAAGAAAAATATTTTAATTCCTGAATAAGTCTTTAATGTGAACGTTTCTGACATGAAAACAATGTTGACCTTGACGAACATTTCTTTATACCTGTGACTGTATTTGTGTCTCACTATAATTAATATTAATCTCACTATAATTGATATTTGTGTATATCCATCTATTGAAATTATTCGGATTTCATGGAAGCTTGACCACTCAAGCAGAGATCTCTGTAGCTTAGCTATCAAGGCACTTGACTTAATACGACTTTCTGTCATACACATACAACCAGTTTCTCTTCGAGTCCCATGATCAGATAATCAAACAAAATATGCTTTAGATCAGGCTCCATATCCTGGTCCTGCATGATTTTTGGGAGAGCAGAGCTCAAAATCGACTCGGAATTCGTATGTTCAAGTCGACTTTTTCATACAAAATACGAGTCAACTTCGAACTTTGATTATGAAATATGATGGAAAAATCCAGAATATTTCCATCTCGTTCCTCTTACCGAGAAATCCTATTCACGTCCATATCCATAACACTATTAAAAATAGAAAAAAAATAGAATAATGCCATCACTTTTTTAAATTTACAGATTCAACTTCCCACCAGACCGTTATCGTTCTTATGATGAAGTCATTAGAAGTGTATCTTTAGTTCTTGTCAATACTCATTTCACATCTTCAGGACCACGTCCTCTCTTGCCAAATCTTGTTGAAGTTGGTGGCTTGCAAATCAAACAAAATCCATCTCCATTACCAGAGGTAACTACTCTACTCAATTTCAAAATAAAAATTTTCTTAAGACTAAATTTTCCAGGACCTCAAAAAATTCCTTGACGACGCTAAAGACGGTGCCATTCTCTTTAGTTTTGGATCAAATGCCAAAAGTATTTACATTCCTGAGGATAAACAGAAAATCATCCTGAAAGTATTTTCAAAACTCAAGCAACGTGTCATCATGAAATGGGAATCCGATGTTCTACCTGGCAAACCTGACAATGTTCTGATCAGCAAATGGCTTCCACAAAATGATGTTCTTGCTCATCCTAACATCAAGGCATTCGTCTCACATTGCGGATATGGAGGAGTAATTGAAGGCAAATCTAATGGAGTTCCAATTGTTGGAATTCCATTTGTTGGTGATCAAAATGGAAATGCTGATAAGATTGTAGAGGAAGGATGGGCTGTCAAAGTTCAACTGGCTGATGTGACTGAAGAAACTTTGATGAACGCATTAAAGGAAATTTTGAACAACCCCAAATACAGCGATACTGTAAAGAAACAATCATTTTTGGCTAAGGATAGACCGATGAGTGCTCAAGAAACTGCAGTTTACTGGGTTGAGTATGTCTTGAGGTGAGTTTGTGATTTTTTTAAGAATTTATGAATTTTTATTAATTTATTTCCAATTCCACAGACACAACGGTGCACCTCACTTACATTATCCAGGAGCTGATCTCAACTTCTTCCAAGCCAATTCCATTGATGTCCTCCTCTTCATCTTTGCCATCATTTATGCAGTATTCAAAGTCCTCAAGCTAATTTGTGGATTCATCTTTTGTAGAAGTAAAAAAGGAAGAAGCGAGAAGTTAAAAAGAAATTAATGTCAAATTTTTTGAAAACTTTTTCAAATTTTATTCAGGTGTTCGATCTTAATAAAGCCCAATTGAACCTAAAAAGCAGGCGCACAATTTCTTCTAATACATTTAAGCTGTCTATTTCTATTGCATTTACAGACTTGACATGAATTTCTGTAGACCATTCTAGGTATGCATTCCCATGTTGGCTCTCTGTCAATATCTTGCGGTAAAGTTGGTAGCTGTACGATCGTCTCAGAACTGAATAAAATAATTAGAAGCAATAAAAAATTTAAGCATCAAAGAAATCACATAAAATTCTCACATTCCAATCTCGCCCAGTTCAGCTTCCAATTCTGCGTCTGATTCCTCAATGTCGCCTTCAACTTGTGGGGCTTCCTCGTCTTGCGCTAACACAGTCTGATCTATAAATTAAAAAAAATTCAAGTTGTAATTTGATCAATCAGTTTCACAAGTTTCCACATGATTTACAGCAAAATGCAGCAAAAAAGAGAATAACCAAAAGTTTCATATTTAATGTCTGATCCACTGGGTATTGTAATCAATTAAAAGATTTAAAACCTAAGACTGAGAAGCCAAAGACGAATGTGTGAGCTTTTATAGGTTCTCATATTTCCATTAAGTACTTAGTTACACATCAAATAAATTCGATGGGAATTCTAACGAAAAAAAAATATTAAGTCATTGTTATTGGATAAGGTCATCGGGAAAGTTTAGTGATGGTGATGATAAGATGGAATTTGCGGAAATATATTTGGATAAAAAAATGATCAGAAGATTCAAAATGTTTGAAGAATCTTGAATAGGCTGACCATCTGTGCACATTTTATCGAGAGAATGTCAGGCTTTTGCAAAAACTTTATGACCAACAGTACTAAAACTTGTCAAAAGTCGATGGATAGCCTATTCTTGAAGGTGAAGTATGAATTTACGATTTTTAGACTACAAATAATGTATGTGACAGAGTATGTGATTATCTTAACACAACTAATGAAAACTTGTAAATGAAGTGTATCCAATCATGTGAAAAAAAATATTTTTAAATTGTACGATTTCGCATTAAAATAGCTTAAATGGCTGATGGGAAATTCTATACTAATTTGTGTGGCTTCAACATATAGACACTTAAAAAATATGTTTTAAAACCGGATTTTGGCAGTCATCATAGCGTCTTGATGTCAAATTTGCACTAAGGGGTTGTTCGGATATTACGTAGCGCTGAAAATGGCCATTATTGAACCGTCCCCCCACCCTGTTACAAATTTCGTTGAAAAATCTGAAGCTAACCGTTACGTAATATTCGAACGATCCCTTAGGTGTTTTTGTCACTCTTGTTACGGCTTCATCTCAACATGTGCGTCTCGGTCTTGTATGCTTTTGGTGGTTTTCTCAATAACTTCTCAGATGTTCTGACAGTTTAATGTTTTTACGGAAATATGCAGACGTCGATAAATTCAACATTACATTATCAATCTCATGACGTTTAGTATTAATTATAATTATTATTGCATATTGTAAGATATCATCCATCCCGCTCTTTTCAAATGATTCAGTTTCCCTTATTTAATTTATTTATAATTCCCAATCATTCTTAAATACCATCAAAAGTGCAAACCTCACGTCTTTAAAATTCAAACTTGAATGTTCACATAAAACCATCAAGGCGAGATAACGAAGTAAAACTTGCATGACAAATGAAAGCTGCCATTTAATTCCGTTCGCACTTAAACTTTTTCGATGCAATTTATTTCGCGAAAGGCTTATACGATCACATAAAGTAATGTTGAAATAGAAAGTTGAAATTGACACGTGCTGTAGAATGAATTGCAATGGCAGCATAAGGAATAAATTCTTGTGGAGCGTGTATAAATTACTCAAGACTCTTCTTGAGATTCTACAAATCTTTCGATTTACGTTTTCAATTTATTTTTTGTTGAAGAAGTTTCTAGTTGTGAGACGAAAGGTAATAGATTGTGTGACATTGGGTTTTGTCTGCAATATTTTTGTTTACTTTTAATTAAATAATTGTGAAAAAATTCAGATGAACTGAGAAGTACACGAATATCTAGTTTTGGTGAAGTTCAAGCATTCTCGACACAGCATCTACTCTAAGATGTGATAATGGAGTCAATTATAGAGCATAAAACACAAAAAATCTGAAAAGCCAACTCGAACCATCAAGAATCTCATGGATTTCAATTCTACATTGCATCCCATTGACCTTAATTACCTGAAAAGTCGTCATTCACTCAGCAGCATAAAGCATGTTCCCTCATAATTTCGCTATAAAAATTGTCATTTCTATTTATGAAAGCACACAAAGCAGTACAAAATTTTCAAGATTTTTATAGCATAATTACCATAGTCTTCAAATGTTTATCGCAACATCACATGCATGATGAGTTCATTATTATGCATAACTACAAAGTAAATTGAAGTACTTGCTTGAGCTTTGAGTCTTTTGAATTAAACTTCAAAGGAAATTGAATGGAACTGTGTTTTTATTTTTCCCTCGGAGCTAAAAGTCAATAAAACAGGTTAAACAAATATGAATGGTGGATGAATGTATGAATGCATAACTGTTAGAAATAAATTGTAAAAGAAGAGTAGAATGGAAGCAAGTTGGAGAGTTACTAGGGATAATTTAAAATTATAATCTGAAATTTTCAGAATAATAAGATGTGAAACATGGGAAACGATGGAATATAGCCCTTCCTGTGTCTCTATACTGAAATAGATTCTACTATGATCAGAACTTACATATGACCCAGTTATTTAATACATACTGCTTATTCTCTTTACCAAAGTACAGGGGTATAAACAGAGTGATATTTTGGGGGTCAAAGCACCTCCCTCGATGGAATTTTTCTCCAATTTTCAAGGGATCTTCTAGAAAAAATGCTTACCTTAACCTTAAATTTTGCTACGTCCCTGGCTAGAAATCAATTGTGGTACATAGTCTCCTTCAGTTCTTGATTAATGCTAGCCCATACTAGCTTTAAACTATGCGAGATGCCCCTACTTTTACAACTACCTCTACAGATGCAAAGATACTATCGAAGTTTGGTGATGCTACCTTATATACCAGAACCTGGACCTATTTTAACTGTTTATTAATAATTTTTTCTGGTTCCTGGACTATGAGGTCCATAAATTGATAAATGTAGTAAAAAATTAATTTTCAGACAAAAATCTACATTTATTAATCGACAATCTAGTCAAAGTAAGCACAAAAAGGTTTAACTTTATGAATTTGACATAAAAAACCATAGGTGAATGTATATCCCACTATACATGTCGACTGAAAATTGAAAAGAATCATTATTATTGATGGTTATGAAAGAATAAGATTCCCCTCGAAAAAGAACTGCTATTGCCTTTGTATGGATTGTATGTAGACGATAAGATATGACAATATGAAATTACATATAGTAAAGGCAGGCAGGCAGGCACAAGCGCAACGTAAGGAAAGTACACACTTGAGAATGTAAATCATCATAATAAAAGATTACGTAATAACAGTAACAATTTCTTTTCAAAAGAAAACTCCTCGTCGTCTTTTGGTGCTGCCGCTTTACTATATTGTCACCGCTCATGTGTGTACATGGCTGTTTGGAATGAAAATAAAGGCAACTTAACTCGACAATTTATGTATTCTAATATCAATTATTTTTATTAATATTACGAACCATAAATATCAAATGGCATGCAAGTTACGGTCTTAAGCCGTATTGCTCGAGCATGTATGAAGGAAAATGCTGGCAGATAAAAATGTCACTTGACATCACAAGAGCCATAATATCAGTCATGACTGACAATAGATTTTCAATTTTCTAAATTACAATGATTATTGGCTTTTTATTTTCTCTATCCATTCATTCTGCATGCTTAGATTGATATTTTTTCCTCTCTTAGTTCCATAAGTTGTGTGTATTTCATGCTGCGTGACATGTAAGTGAATATTGAATTTTTTATATTTAAATGGAAGTAATCGTCGATGATATGCCTTTTTACACTTAATATATTTTAACATGTAATATGAATTTATACTCAATAAGCTATAGATTTGTTCCTGTTAGAGCTGGTTTTGGTGTTATTGGTTTGGAATTTTAATGATAAAAATATATTGTGTTTAGTATATTTTTGGACGGGATTTCATTATTTAGTTTCAGTTTTTGGAGAGAACATTGCTGCAATTCAGGGACATAACTAAGGAAGGGGTTCGAACAGGATCTGATCCTCTTCATAATTCATAATCGAATGGCTCTTCTAAAAATTTCTAGTCCATGCTGCAATTGAATAATTTGAGAATAGAGAATTTAAATTTTTTATTCAATAGAGGGGTAAAAATCCATCCAATCACCCCTCCTTCTGCACACTAGTAGAACCTTAATCCTCAAATTTACATGACGATGATCCTAAAAATCCATTCACAAATAAAAAATAATAAAAACTTAATTTTTTTTAAATTAATTTAAATTATTTTGTATCAAAACTCAAATTGAAAAAAAACTTTTTCTTTTATCAAAAATTAAGGACTGGTCAACTACTGATAAAACTTTCTCATGCTTATCCGCATGAATATAAATTGACAAACATAAAATTCAAATTTACATCCATAAAAGCTCATATGTCAATACGATATTGAAAAGACTGAAATGACAAAAGTTATGGAGCGATGAGAATTTACACAGAAGACAAACTTTTTAATTGAAAACAGCTATTTTACATTAAACGAGAATTAAGGTCAGACGAAGATTAAAAATATTGAACAACATACATCACATTCTCGTTTACATTGAGTATTCAGTACTGCCCAATGGGCATAGAAATTTTCTCATTGAATGTTGCAATAAAAAAAGGAGAAATGAGGATGATGAGAAAAGTTTTGATTCTTTATTTGAGGGAAAAAGTTGAAGAGTTGCTGTGTGAAAAATGAACATATTTCGACTAGGATAATTCTTTGAAGGAGACAAAAATTGATTTTTTTAGAGTCCACAGCCCTTTTTGTACCTAAATTATGGTAGGAACTAATAAATTAAAGAGTTTTTAGAAGTCTGTGGATCCTGACCCGTGCAGCAAGGAGAGGGCAAACTGTTCCATGGTCGTTCTCAACAAATCAAGATATGAAAAGATCAAAGATCTACACACAGAAGCAAAAGTACCCTCCATCGAGGAGTAAGTCAGAAAATTGCAAGCGAATTTCAACATTCGTCTTGCAGCACAAAATTCTGAATAAAGCAATAACAGTTCAAATCTAAAACCAAAACTAAGTGACGAAAAGACTTCAAGTCTGGTTCCTTAAAAACCAACCTCAAGAACATGTATTTTAAATTTTTTTGTACATACTTAACATACAGAAATAAAATATTATTATTTATAAAAAAAAAAAAAGTTCCATGGTATAGAGCATCTTGTATGCTGAGGAAGACACCACTGCTCATAACCTTCTTGATTTTAAGTATCAAAAATGATTTATTCCTATAAAATTCGAAATTTTCACAGATTCTCTCATTTTTTAAAATCAAATTTGCACACTTGTGACTAGAATCAGACTACAATCAAAGAAAAAAGTAATTCCAAGGGTCAACCACATCTACATCCATAAAACTACATATCTAGATCATTTCTCTAAAAAGTCATTTGAAATGCATGAAAAATAAACATAAAAGTAATAGAAAAGAGCTTTCTCATGTCGACTATCCATTAATTTTTATGTTTGAATTCAGTCAGACATACGAAAATCGCATTCATATGTATAATGTGTCTCCAAATGCAAATGAATCATTCTTATTCAAATAACTTAATTCTTTTTACATAGAATATTCATTACAGAATAAAAAATCGTCATCATCGTCATTATGAATTGTATTGAAATTAAAAAAAATATGGGCGCATCATGAGATTTATGCATAAGCTTGCTACTGCATTTTTTCATATTCAATTATTCTTATTTCATTATGACATGCAATTCAGTTCCACATTTATACATTTTTTTGCTCTCTTTCATTCATTTTCTTCGTCTTTGTTTTGTCATTCTAATTTTATTATTATTAACTTTTGTGACAATGCATTGCTATGATATAATTATGATTGTGATGATGATATTGTTCTAGGCATGCACACGCCCAACGTCATTGTTCTATTTTAAATTGATGAGGTGCATTTAAATTCTCAATATTTTATGCAATGTCAAGTTTTTTAAAACTGCAAATTAAATAAATATAAAAATTCATGAATTTTTTTAAAAATGTTATCTGAATGGTCTCAATTTTGATTACAAAAGTGTGGATTTCCTGGTTTGTAGGTCTTTGCAGTGAATGGTAAAATTGCAAAAATATTCTACAAGATAACTATGATTGGTGTCATATTGATATCAAATATTGTTAAGTTTCTAAATCTGGAGTATTTCACTGCATTTTGCCAACACCAGGCGCGTAGCCATGGGGGACGTTGGATATTACGTAACGCTAAAAATAGCCATTTTGACCCCTGCTCCTTCCCAGTAACAAATTTTGTCAGAAAATCAGAAAAATTTAATATAAAGCGTAACAAAACTTTGACCAACTCCCCATTCCTAAGCGTTACGTAATATTGGAACTAACCCATTGAAGGGTGTCCCCTAACTGTTCCCTAATCACTCTGAAGGAAATTTTTTTCCAAATTTTTAAAAATTTAAGAAAAAAATTCTAAAATTCCCCAAAATTTTTTACTTTATTGAAACTTTTAAAATATGCCCCCAACGAAAGGACAAAATGAAAAAATAGCTTTAAATCAATGCAACTAAAAATCCAAAATTTCACCAACATTAAAAATTAATTACACAAAAAATCTATTAAAAACAAAAAAGCAATTATAATCCGCAACAACTGATAAAAAATACAGGAAACCCTCATAATCCAGGTGGTCAGTCCTACAAAAAAATTAATTACCATATAAAAGCAATTTCTATGAATATTAACGACCACTAATCATACGCATAAAAAATGTAATTTTAATTATATCAATATAATAAGGTTCGATGTAATAATAAAAAGTCAGCAGGTTAACGATATCATACCGTTACAACCCACAGCATATAACACATTTTCTAAACATCAATAACCAGCAGTAGCTGAAAAGAAATTAAATAAAATAAAGCTTTTATTCTGGTTTCAGTTTTGTTTGATCAGGCACCGACATAATAATTACATAAAAAATTTATATATTTTTACGACAACAAACGATGCCATTTCAAGTGGGGCTGCCTTTTTTACTCTCCTTTGAACATGTTTCTGCTTTTTGCGACAAAAGCCATAAAATTCTATAATTTAATTTATTTTTTATGGATCTCCATAAATATTACGTTTATTCATTATGTGGAGGTTTTTTTGTGATGTTTTGAAGATTCATGTTCCATTTATTCAAATGAATCATTTTAAGGGTGACAGAGAAAGTTAACAGGTTGCATTTAGATGCATAACACATATTTAAATATCATACAAGGTGAGACTCGACACATGTCTCATAGAAAAGGACCAATGATCTTCTGCATAGTACCAGGTGCACCCTGTCACTTTAGTCATTATGAATATAAACTTACCACATCAAAATATCAATCATACTACCAACTTTTTGAAAAATTCATTACTTCATGACAATTCCTACTCCTATCCCTATCCATTTTCCAGGAACAAAGATTAAACAATTGAGGGTTGGTCGCTTACCGTGTCATAATTTTTACAACATCAACTTGCGTTTTATGTTATTATCACTCATGTTGATCGTAAAAAGAGACACACACATATTACATAAAATGATATCTTCTCTTTACTTGCTTTCCCATGTCACATGTCGAATAGAATTAGATTGAGGATAAGCTTAACTGTTTATTGTCATAAAGAATTAAGGCTTTAAAGGTGAAATATGAAAAATGTTTGAAATAAAATTTTCTATTTACAAGAAAAGTTCATTTAGTGCTTCTGTTTATTGTGCGTTACTGGAAGTAATAAGAAGACATTTTGATGTTTTTGGGGGTTGGTTGTTAAATGGATTTATTAAGGATTTCTTTTTTGGCTTGATAGTCATTAGGCAAATTGTTGAATGTTGTGATGTTTGAAGTAGAAATTAATTATTCACGGATATAAATGTTTGTGAACAATTAAATTATTGGAGGTTTTCTTGCTCTTTTGATGTCATCTAGGATACCAATCCATGGTTTGAAATTTTGAGAATCTCATGGGATGTTTGGACATGAAATAACATCTAAAGTGGCTCCTTCAGCTATTAACCATTAATTCGATTTAGTGTATTTTCTGAAAAACATCCTTAGAAATTTTTAAAAAAAATTCTGAAAAATCAATTAAAATTTATACTATCCTTCCTCATCACACCACATGTCTACTCTACTCATCATTATTGCAGATTTTAATTTCATTTTTTAATATTTCACACAATTATTGATCATAAACCGACTTTCCCCTCATTCCAAACACAGAAACTCTGCTCAAAAGTGCTGTCTGTTTTGAAATTCCCTAAAGTTATAAAAAAAGTCCCTCGTAAAAATTAATGAATAGAAATAAAAAGGCACATATGTTTTAAAAAAAATATTGCAATAAAATTATCAACCTTACTTCGCACATCATTTGAAGCTCGAAAAACCCAAGTTAATGTAATTATTTCAAGAGCTTCATATTCATAATTTACAGTCCTCATCTCACTCACTCATTTTAATTAAAATTATATTTTCCGTACACATTCAGTGCACATACAAAACCGACGACAACGACTACCTGATTTGGACGTATTCATTAATATTGTGCGGTTAACTTTTCATCATAATGAAGTGTTTTTTTTTGTGAATGCTCTGCTAGGTTACAATTTCAAATGAAATGAAATATGAACAGATCTCGCCCACAAGAAAATAATCGTTAAAAATTATTATAACAATTATTTGCAGTGAATGTGAATCTTAATTGAATCGCGGCATTTATAGCTGGATTTTTTGATTAATTAAGGGAGTTTTTTAGGTAACATGTTGGACTGGATTTTTGGCTGTCTAATGTAAGCTAAGACTCTGACCCTTCATTGAGTATGTTCCTATTAGGAGCGTAGCTAGGAATTTTCATAAGGAGCTCGAAATTTTTTTTTAAAAAAAAATATTTTATTTCATTAATTATTCTTAATGATACATTTTAGTAAATCTTCAAAAAAAATTTTGTATGAACTTTAAATTTCTTAATAGAGGGCACGTACCTCTAAGACCCCCGCTGGCTAAGCCCATGGTTCCTGGGATGTGTTCCTACCATCACCCAAGGTCTTTAACTAACCTTCATTTAATTATTATGTGACCTGTATATCTAGACAGGGGACATACTTAGATGGTGAGAGAGGTAAACATTTTTGTATATGGATGCAAAAATTAAGAGGGATTTTTGAGATTTTTTTCGAAAAACTCTAGCAAGTTGAAGATTTATGTCGAGGTAGTAGTGACTGCAATAACCTTCCTCAGGTCACGCCCCTGCTAGATTTTTTGAAGAAAAAAAAAACATTTCTGAATTTTTCCATACAAAAAATTTTATTACAGATGCGTTCTAATTCAAAAATTCCAATTACTCCATTCAGTTTTTTCTCGCATCCAATTTTACATAAAAGCAAATGAAGTGAAACACAAAAAAGTTATTTTTATTATTATTTTGTGTCATGACAACAAACAATTAATGATTGCACACAAAAAGGCACTTCATCACTAATTAAAGTACTTGTTGTTGTATTAAAAAATCTCCTCCTTAAATTCTCTCAAATGAGCAGATATATGTGTGCTCACATCAACTTCTGTTCCGCATCTACAAACTATATAGCGGATTTATTGAAGAGGTTTTAATGGATCCCCTGAGATATATATGGCAAAATATAATTTATTTTCGTTTTTATATGGATAAAGCAGTAAGCAATCATGAAGCAGCGACAGTATTTTCATTGTGTTTATTATTTTGTTAAAACAACAACAGCAACAACAATATAACACGTATATGCATACACACATCTCGTTTGCATAATCTGGCATAATCTAAATTGCTCTGTTATTTTTAGTACATCTAAATACGACAATTGAACGAAGAAGGCAAGCCAGAGATGAAGTAAGGTTGTGTGTTTTAATAACACAATTAAGTTTTTGAATAATTAATGAGATGGAATTTGATGATGATTGCAGTCACGTGTGGAAGCTCTTTAGGTATTTCGTTGAACTATTTTTATGAAATTATTGATAGACTTGGTAAGCTGAAATTTGTAAAACAAAATTAAATTTTTAAAAATTAACAGATTTTTGTGTTTCAATTTTTTTTTTATTTCAAGTTTTTACATTTTATTGGTTTTTTAAGTTTCTAACGGTTTTTTATAATTTTAATATTTAATGGTTTTTAAAAATTTGAATATTTAATGGATTTTTTTTAAATTTTGAATATTTAACGGACTTTTTAAAATTTGAGTATTTAACGTTTTTTTAAAATTTTAAATATTAAACGATTTTTTTAAGTTTAAAATTTTATTGGATTTTTGAAACTTTTTTAAAATTAAAATTCAAAATCAGAAATTAGATGAAATTGCATTCAAAATTCCACCAATAAATCCCCACAAGGGACACATCGACTACCTCACATATTTCATTGCTTGGAGATTTAAAAGATATTTTCTCACATTAACATAAACAACACTGATGATTTAATTTTATCGGCTAGCTTACGAGCTAATGCCATTCAAGGGAATAATATTTAAATTAGTATCTAATTGTAATTGAATCTATGAATTAATATCCCATAAATTTGCTGATGTGATATTGTTGTCTTAAATGTTGACTTAATTTATTACTTAATTTGTGTTTCGTTCACATGGAAAATTTGCATTTGCATTTAAAGTCATTGTATACTTTAATATTAAGCTGACGATTTCATTGATACTTTAAAATTGTTGACAACTTTTTGGGGCTGTCTGCTAAGTTAAACTACAGATTTTGAAATCAGCACTAATTTTATGTCTTAGTCTACCAGAGTCAGGGGCGTTTCCAGAGAAAGAGGAAAAGGGGTTTTTGGGTTAATCCCCCTTCCATGTTTTGAAAAAGTAATACTTTCCTAACAAAAATATTAGGATTCTTAAAGATATCCAAAAAAGGGCGACAATTCAACCTCCCCCCTCCAGAAAAATATTCAATACGTCCCTGAGCAGAGTTCTGTGTTGATTACGGTTCGTGATTACTTGTAGACCCTTGTTCCTTGTTGTGATGGGCGATGGACCTCCTAGCCTTAGGTATTTAGAGTAGGGATGGGGTTCGTCACAGTACATTTAAGCTTTCTTCGGTTGGAAAATGAATTTGGTATGAATTTATCAATTTTTTAACCGTACTTTCCATTGAAGGATCAGTTGATGTCTGATCGGATAGATGTATGCTTTCTTCAGTTAGAAAATGAATTTGGTCGGAATTTGAGCTTTCCATTAAAGGATTTGTAATTATTGCTTGCTCTGTCAATTCTTCAGGGTAATTTTCTTCATAAAATATTGGGTATATGTAATATGCAGCAACTAACAAAATTACTAAAAGTATTCCCCAAAGAAAAAACTTCTTAGAAAAGGATTTACTTTCGGGATGTAGCTCTTTTCCATTTAAAACATTCGTCATATCCACCATCGTACGTTTTTCATAATAATCAAAGAGTTTTGGGAAGTAACTGATTATTTCATCCATTTTTTCCGGCTGATTTTGATTCAATGCAATTAAGTGAGGAACACGGACAATAAGTTCAGCGTGATGAACTTTTTCCGGGTAGGAATCGAAGACAATTTCAATAAACCTCTCTTTTTCTCCATTTTTGTTACATTGTTTGTAAACTTTCTTAAATTCTTTTTGACTTTTGGAATCATCATGAAAATAAGGTTTCGCTTGGTTCCGATAGATCAAATCCATTGCATAGTGACACAGCTCATGTGCCATTGTCGATAAGGTCTTGTATTTTGTTTCATTTCTCAGTAATTGCTTTGCACCAATAAAAATTCTTCCATTTAAATAGAAATTTCCTTCAGTATGTTCGCTTGCTGTTGGATCAACAGTGTCAATTGATTCGCTGTTAAAATCGTAAATTATTTTGAGTTTATTTGATGTGGCAACAATTTGAAGAATAATATCAAGTCGTTCGTCTTTGCTAAGGAACTCATAAGCTTTCCTCACATAATCAAGCTTTTCCTTTTCATTTTTAGCATTAAAGCTGACGTATGAATGTGCCATTAGGATATTAATGTGCTTATCTTTAAGATTTTTTGAGTATTTTGTGTGAATATCACGCAGCTGTTTCTGTTCTTGTTTTGAAAATTGTTTCACAATTTTGTTTTCATGATCAAGTGGGAACATGTCATTAGATAGAAGAATATCGTACATGTCAAATGCTTTACTCTGAAGTGCAATACTTGCTGCTGTAACGTTCGATAAGTTGAAGAAATTTTTTAAGTTTTTATTTTCAGCGATGATTTTTCTAACTTTTGGGCCATTCCGACATTCTATTGCTGTATGAAATTCCTTAATCATGCTATAAAATCTCTTAAAGGTGTCAGATAGCTGACTGATCTCAATTCCATCTGGAAACGGTAGGTCAGCTTCAGCTAATGCAAGCAGGATGTCAGAATGACGATTTTGCCATGCAAGAGTTTGAGCATTAGTTCCTTCAAGCTCTGTACACATTCCAATTTCTAAAAGAACATCAAGGACATTTGCATTGCCTGCCATAGCGGCTAAGAGAAGAATATTGTAATTATTGGAATCTCTTAGATCATTAATGTCAATCTTTTTGTGTTTTTGGTGATATTTTGCGGCTATGGATGATGGTTTACTTGATATCCCTAAAATAGAATACTTAATTAATTGACATCTTAACCAGGGTTGAAAATTCAAAGCACTTTCATGTAAAATAATGTACAACATTACCTAATTCTCCTTTCCTTAATGAATCTCCCAAAAAATCAGCGATGAAAGTATAAACTTCACTATCTTCCCATGAAAAGTCATCCTTATAATGCATGATGCTCAAAAAATGTTGAATATCTTTTGACTTCCAATAGATGATGCACTTAAATTCTCTTCTTATTGTAAAACGAATCACAATTGATTTCATTTTGCATAAATCACTCAATATGTTCAATTTCTCTTCTGTTAGTTCATTCAAGCATTCACAAACTAGAATTTTTAGCAGCAGCACATTCTCAGAATCTTTTAATTTATTCATTATTTCTGTAGTTTCCATGTATGCAAATAAATCATCTGTATTTCTGCATCGATTATCAAATATTTCTACTTCTGAATTGTTTAGCCTTGAAATTGGATCGGTACTTTTTGAAATAACCTCAGACAGTTCTGTTTCATCACCTGAAATGAATAAAGAAAATTAAATAAATGAATTTTTGCAGACACGTAGCTTCTTCTCCCTCCGTCGAAAAATTCTTCAATTTGGTAGGGTTTTTGAAAAAAAAACTGAAAATTCTCCCCCATAAAAATAACACGAGGGTATCATTTGCGTTACGTTATAAAAAATGACCTCCCAGCCGTTCACAAAAAATCTTATAGACCTTACCTTGATGCCTGTTTGCTGTAATAATATTTTCAAAATCTTCAGCAACATTTTCCAGTTGTGTAATTGTTCTTCGTAAAAACTTAGTCATTGTTTTGATGAAATCGAATATTCTTGAATGAATATTCTTGATCTGTTCAGTATGAAATTCAAAAGAAAAATGCCAATTTTATGGATTTTATTTTTTTTTTTGTCTAAAACAGGATTTTGTCAAACTTGGAGATGTTAAAAACGAGTTTTGAAACAAAAATGTGGCCCAGATGTGTAGCCAGAATCATGATCATTTTAGTAAATTTTTAGGCAGATAAGGTTGAGGCTATTTGAAGCTCAATTATCTCTCCTGGCTATGTATCTGGTGTATTAGCATCGGTATTTGTGAAATTTAATTAGGAGCCGTTGTTTTATATGAAAATGTCACTCAAACACCCTCCCCCTAGACATTTCATTTTATTCACATTTTTGTATTACTTGGTCCAACGGAATATTAAGATAAGTCATGGCAACGATCCATAAATTATCTTCAGGCATCAAAAATCCACGGATATATCCACGGATTCTGAAATTGTTTGTTGAATTACTGAAAATTTTACACTTCATCTTTATAAATCACAATTTAAAGTTCATTATTTCCAGAAATAAAAATGGTACGTGAACTTTCATCATTTTCAAGTCATCCATCCCTAAGGATACAAAGAAAAAGAAAATAATAATTTACAACTTTTCTTCTTTTTTGTGTAGAACTTTTCCTTATTTTTTGAAAGGAAGGAATTCTCATTCATTCCAAGAAGGAAAAAGTCGAGAACGGTGGTTTACGGATGCACTGCTGCGTAAAGAAATTTTTGGCTTCCTTCATTTCTTCGGGCTTAATTAAAAAAACAAACATAGAGGAAGAGAGAAAGAAAAAAGTTTGAAATTTTCCGGAAGTCTTGATAATTTCCTCTGTCTGATTCATACGGCATTGCATTATGTTCACTTGACATGCCTTGGATGCGAGAGTTGGGTGACAATTTTTTTTCATGAAAGAAATTGAAGTTTTTTTGACTTGTTGTGGATGTTTTAGTAAGGAAATTGAGGATTTATTAGAAATGGAGATGGTAAGTTCAGAAACGTATGTATGAGAATTTGGTATTGAGCATGAGCCTATATCCAGAAATTTATACAAAATTTAATGGTTGGATCTGAAATCTTGTCTTTTGATGCTTACTTTTGTAGATTTTTGGATGCAATATTGAAGTCAGTACCGGAGCCGATCAGCATAATTCAAATAAATTTTTTGTGCTTGTTCGACAAGTGGCTGCTAAGATTGCACTGGTCAGAGTCAACCATACTGTAAAGAAGGTTCTGCTCACTCAAATCTGATATCAGGTGCTTTAAATAATCAAAAAAACTAAGATTTACATAAAAAAATTACATTCAAAATTATTTTTAAATTCCTTAAAGTGAAAAAAGTCCCTAGAGACATTAAGTCCTACTGCCCACCCTACTTTCCTTTATATTTCATATATCCACATTTATTTTCTGAGTTATTTGATAATTTTTATTTTATCTTTTTATGCCCACTTTATGTTGTCTGTCTTTTTACTGCGAACGATAAAAATATTTTACTTATTTTAAATTAACAAAGAATCCTGTGAAAAAAATGAATAAAAATATTTATTGTAGAGTAGAAGCAGGAATCCTGACACTTTCCTGTTTGTTTTAATTTTCTTCTGGAAAGTTTGTTTTGTTTTTACTCGCTTTATTGAATAAAAGATATAGAGAAGAAGTAGAAGTTAAGGTGAGTTTTTATTTGGGTAAGAATAGAGCGCTGGAAGAAGATTGTCTGAAACCTCTAGTTGGGGTCAAGTCAGAATACTTTGAGGTTAGGGATTTTTGTTTTGTATAACCAGAAATTTTTTGATCCTGGTGTAGACCCTAAAACTACCTGACCCTCCAACTACAGAGTTGCCAAGAGGTTCTCAAAATATTAATATTACACATGTTAAGCCTCAAGTTCTTAAATGTCGAAAATCATAAAAAAATCAATTTTATCACTTTAAAGCTCTAATTTCCTAAATTCATCTTTAAAAAATTAAATATTATCAAAATCACAACACACTTTTCCATTTCTTAACAACAGCCTTGAGCATTATGACCATTCATGCATGCCATATATAAAAAAACAAATTATTTCCACATGACAATACGACACAAGCAATTATTTTGCCTAAAGGTTAATATTATTATTTTGAATATGTTTTGTTTTGTCACCGGATTTTGTATAATATTTGTTACAGGAAAAGTAGTTTGGGGCAATAAAATGCTCTTTGAACCTTACTTAATCTGTGGATGATTATAGCAATATTTTTTAAATTGAAAATATTTGAGAAAGATTTCGAAATCCAATTATTGCTGGATTATTCCTTTTTTTGTTGAATCATAGGATGAACGATACCAAAGCTCAGACAATCCTCAGAAAATTGTATAAATTGGACATTGATGAGTGTCTGAGCCTTAAATGACCCCTAGCATACTTGAAAAAGGAAACTGAGGCCGGTTTCATGGGGTACCCTACCCTCCGCCTAGGGTACCCTACCCCCTACCTATCCTACCCCTTACCTACCCTACCCCTATCCTCCACCTAAGGTAGCCATAGAAACCTGGTCAATTAACTTTTCGTGATTTTCTCATAAAATTGAGCCAAAAGAGTGTTTAATTGCCATTTTTAACCATTCCGTAATATGTGATTGACTTCTTGTTCAATACATTATAATTATGATTTTAATTACAAATCTCAACCACCCAAACCAACTCACTAAAGCCACATTATTCCAAAATGCTAACAAACCTCATATTGAATTCAATAAATGTATGCTAAAAATTATATAAAAATATGTTCAGCACGATAAGAGCTCAATAAAAAAAAGGAAAAATTGAAATTGTCCCCGCGGTAATAGGGAGTATAAAAAGTAATCGCAAGAGTATGAAAAGTTGCAGCAAAAGGAAGGAAAAAAGGAATTTCCACATGAACAAAACTGTTTAAAAAAATTTATTTTCCATCCACAAGCAAGCAGCGACAAAACAAGTGGAAGAAATTTTCACAACAATAAAATTTTTAATGAGGCACTCGACAGTGGCGATCTGGGATTTCTCCCCTCCTAAATTTGTCTTCATCGCTTTACGAGCAGTCGTTAGAAAAAATTGTCATATACCCGGAAAAAAATGAAGAGCTTTTTCATAGTTAATGGATAGACATAGGAATATTTTCACCATAATCATCAATTTTTATTTTTATAGCACTTTTACCCTCCCTCAATCTCGGTCCGTTTCCTCAAAAAAAGTTAGTTTTAAGCGATAAAAAATAGTCCATATATCCCCAGCAACAATATATCTCAATATAATACTGTTATTACTAGATCCGACAGAATATGAATCAGTTCATGATTTTTTATTATTCTATTTCGAATACAATCACTAATGGATGCAGACATTCCCAACCAGCAGTTGTCCGCAAGGATAAAAACAATAAACTATCTTTTTCTATTCCTTGTAACTGGTCATAACAATGCATGAGGGTTATAAAAGTGTCACAGTAAGAGAAAGAAATGTTTAACCTTTCCTTGATTTTGCCAGCATTTTCTGAATATATTTTCATTTATGATGCAGTAATTTTGCCATTCTTTTGAGATTTTATCACCTTTATCTTTATTTTTGTGCATTCTTAAGAAGTTAGTTTGTATTTTTGTTTTAAATTTGATTAGGGACTGCAAGCTGACAATCTCGAGTTGATTTATTGTTTGTTGAAGGTTCACGAATTTTGGTTAACTTAATGCTTGCTGTGGTGTCTGATGGTACCCCTAAGGTAAAGGTACCCCTTGTGGGGGTACCCTTAACCCTATGGTACTCATATCCACAATGTTCATGAAATTACACTTTCAGTACGCTTTCGTCGCTCAGACTTAGTTCTATTTTTTGAAATAAGTGTCTTCTAATTTGGAATGAGTGACGAAATTGAGACTAATAAATTCTAGTATCAAAAATCTTTCATTTTTCAGAGACCAATAAAATTTGAGTGACTCAAAGAATTGATATATACAGTCATTTAAGTATCACTGTGGAATCATAAACATTAGAAAAAGGCCTAATAAAATGGAGTTATGGTCAGTTGATGTTAAAAAAGGTAGGAAATGATAGGAATAATAGTGAACATGTTATTTTTCTGATGACTTTGTTACATTGCAACTCATGGCTATACGGTCCCAATCTAGAATCTACTTAAAAATTTTTGTCATACACCTTAAAATTCAAATCCATTCAATTTTATTCACTTCCAAAAAGAATCCTTTAACCCTCAAATATCCATAAATACCTCAACTAAACAAAAAAAAACAAATAAAATCTAAATAAATGGCAAAATAACACAGCAATTACCATAGAATCTATGCAAGGTACTCAAGCCAAATGACGAAATTATCAAGAACGTGATCACAAAAATAAAAATCTTTAACATTTTATTCAAAACAGAAAGGCTTTTGTTGACTGCCTGCTGGCATTGTAGACATTTTTCTAAAACACTCAAAATCCTCAACAGAAAATAATATCAAGTTTAAAAACATTTTTACTGTCAACATTCAGCATATACATATGAGGCAATTGTTGCATAAATTTAGGCAAAAATATTTTTATCGAAATGGTTACGTAACATTCAGGCGTAAAAAAGGGAATCAACTCAATTGTCTTTAATGAAAGACTTTTGTCTTCCTTCTTTTTTTATTTTATTTTATCGGATTCGAGTCATTAGACATCAGAAAGAAAGTTTTTCATGTAATCTATTTAAGGTTGCTCCAAAAATAAATAAAGATTCTGTCACATAAAGTTTTAGGATTGAAACGCCCTAAAGTCATCGAATTGGAGTTAAATGGAATTCTTGTGTATTGATGGAATCGATTTTATTGAGAGAATCTTGCTGTTAAGTTTATGACAACCGTTGGAAGACTGAATTCTCCGAGCGGTACCAACATGGAGTCCTAAAAATGGATTTCGGTTCATTTTAACAATGGAAAAGTAGATTAAAATCCGTGTTGACTTCTTTATTGTTAAAATAGACCAAAATCTGTCTTCAGGATGTCTTGATGGCGACATCATGACAAAAATGCGTTTGCGGCAACGTAACGTTGCCTACACCGTAAAATCAGTTGTTATTGATGCTGCTCAGATCAGGAACAGACAAAAACCATCATCAGTGGTATAGTAATGTGCTCACTGAGTAGGATACAGGATCACTGGACTGAGCATGCTTCTTATCTGACTTAAGAAATTTAATTTTTTTTATAAAAAGACTGAAATTTTTCAATATTAAATCAAAACTGATCTAAACAGGGCTTGTTTTCTTAGGTAAACTCTTGGATATACCCAAAACCTAAGAACCTAATACTAAGCTATACTTAGATTAAATTTTATTACCTTCAGGACTAAATAAGCATCAAATATTTGAACCACAGTTCACTCAGTTAAAGCAACTTCTCCAGAATTAAAGTTCAATCAGCACAAAATGTCATATCACCAACAAACATCCACCCCCTTATCATAAATTCTAGAAATCGCGCTAAAAAAGGAAGTGAACTCAATAATTTACTATCTCCCGAATAAATTTTTTATTTATGATTTTTATGAGTTTCTTGTCGGGGAAATCATGATGATCGTTTCCCAGTTAGAGTATTCTATGAAAATAGAGCAACATATAGCATATAACAGCACATATGAAAGCGGAAAAAACATGATGATTGCACTAACATGATGCCAATAAATATAAATTACACTCATCGAGAAATTGTTACAGAAAAAAATAATCGCAATGCGATAACACACAGAAAATGTTCCCTTGAGCGATTCAACGAGAAACGCATTGGCAGCAGCAACAGAGGGAGGGTAGGAAGAAAGGGGGAAGAAACGGAGAGTGTTGATGAAAAATTACTTTGACAATTTCAAACGCGCCAGCATATTTTTTTATGGTAAAATACATAATGAGACTGCTGCTGTTATTTCCACATACATAGATACATTGCTGTAACTGCCATATCCTTAAGGAGATGAAAAAAGTTTTTTTTCCTCGTTCTTACCGTCGCTCAGCAGTCATCATTGTTTCATTTCAACAAAGCGACAATTTTTTTTTATTTTTTCTTTGGGGTCGTTCATAAATGACGTCCAATTTGATGCTGTATGGCACTTTCATATAACAGAAAAATTTTGTGATGGAGGGGGGTTCCAAAAATCTAATTTGATTTATGTGACATCATTTATGAATCTCCCTTTTCTGCCTTTTTCTTCCTTTTTATCTTTTTCTTCCACGTGAACAAACTTTATGAAAGAAACTTTTGACACGATATGGCTTAAAATAAAGAGGAATAGAAGGATGACAATAGGGGAGACACGAATGAATTTGCGGATAGGTAAGGAGTTGAACGCATTTTAATTTTCACGTTTTAAAGACTTTTGTATAAAAAAGGGAAGATGTGAAAATATGTTGAAGAATGTGTAGCGGATGCATGTAGGAATGTGCTTTATTATTTTTGGATGGAAGATAAGAAGAATTAGGATTTTTCAACATGCATCTTTAGCAATCTTAAAAACAAGCAGATTTTGTAAAATTCTAAAAGTTATATAGAATATTTTTACACATTGGAAGTGGTTTCTTGTCGTGGGTTCAAACCCAAACCACAGGGAGAGGTTTTGGAGGTCAAAACCCCCCCTTTTTGGGAAATTTTTTTCAATTTGCTAGGGTTTTTATGAAAAAAGCCAAACCCCCTCCCCCCTCTAAATTTTTCATCCATACAAAAAATTTAAAAACCCCACCCTCGAAAAATTTCTGGATATTCTTCCAGACCATGTCTAATTTTCGAAGTTTTTTCTTCATTTCACCGTGCTAGTTACGAAGCTCAGTTCGTGTGTTGGGTGAAGTTTTGAGGTCTTTGGTACACATTGAGTCTCCATTGCTAGGTATATCCACAAGGTTTACCAGTATCTGGATGATTTCTTGGTGGCGTCTTGCGTACACGAATAGTACATTGCAGAGTACATTAGGTCTTATGAAGTGCTCGTGTCCTTTCAATGTGCAGAGCTTACAATTGATTCGAAACCCACTATAAACTGTAGATGGTACTAAAGGATGTGGTGAAATAGATTCTGTAATTGCAGTGCCTCCAGCTCATAATGCTGAGCCCTTGACCCATTATTATTAAGGAACAATTTAGCATGAGAATAAATTAAACCATTAGTTTCAAGCGACAATTTAGACCAATTCTGAGATACGATCCTGATAAGGATGTATCCGAGCATTTAAATTGCAATAAACTGGAAGTTTGTATTATCGGTTGTCACGCAGTTACAATGTAATTATCCAAAGCCAATAGACGAGTATTCTTTTAATTTCCCAAAAGCCAAAAAAAAATTCCCCATCACAAAGACAGCATTGAAAAAAGTTTAATTTTTGTCGACAAATCAAATCAAATTTCTTATCAAAATTTTTCCTTCACAATAATGGAATCCGCACAACTTACCCAAATTGACGGTTCTTATCTTGATAAAGAATTCAGCCATTACGTCGTCCTCGCTCAAGACTTAATGAGACAAATGAAATCGTCAGAAGATCGTCGAATTTGTGCTCGTTACATGACTCAATGTAATAAAATGAAGAGTGACAATTTGAACATTAAATATCATCGTAATCGCTTCTTCCGTTATATGCTGAAAACAATGAAGAAGACTGTTGAGAATCAAGCAATTCAAAAGGATTATTTCGTACATTTGGTAAGGAATGGAATGACGATAAAAAATTAATCACATTTCATTTCTTCCATTCAATTAATTTTAATTCGTCAAATTCCATTTAATTTCCAGCCTGAGGAGATGCAAATGGGAGACAAAAATGAGATGAAGCCACAGTGGAGCGCAGATGGGAGGACTTATGTCGCAGCAAAAATTATTCCCGGTTATGCAACGTTGATTTACATGGCAGTAACGAGTAAAACGGAAGATGGATGGGATCATGATGGATTTGCAAAATTTAGTTCCTATCTGCCTGATGTAAATGTTGATGAGATTTTACGGATGGCTAAAATGAACGTGAAGAAGGTAGATAATGACGAGAATAATGAAATTCAAGCTGAAGCTTAACGAACAATTTTTTTTGTGGATTTATTTTTTTTTATTTACGATTCTTTCCTTAAAATTGACAGTGGCAATAAAAATTCATTTTAGAGAGGAAAAATTTAATGCAAATTAGGTGGCCATTCACTTATGACGTCCACAATTTAAGGATATACTCTGTGGCAAATTTCTTGTATGAAAATTATATGACATAAGAGAGAAGGAAGTCCTATAAATCCAATTTCTTGATTGACGTCATTGGTGAACGACCCCTAAGGAAGTGTTAGTACAAACTACTTAATGTTAAGGCACTCAGATTATAGAGAATTAAATTTTTAGTTTTAGTAGTCTAAAGATACAGATAAATGAAGAATACCGATGCTGTCTATGATGATTTCCTAGTGACACAAGAAATTTTCTACTGGGTTTTTGTACTTTGAGGGATCGAATCGGATTTTTGGCATTAACATTCGTGTTTATAGCCACGACAACTTCATTCCAAATCTCTGTGTCACTAAGAAACTGTTACTCTATGTCTACCTTAATTATTATTGCTCTTTTGTCCAAAACTGAACGGAAACGACCGTTTCTCAACTGTATGTTCGTCAGGAATATTATGCGGTCCAGGACCAACATTTTGCTTCACTTTGTCTTGTACTGTCATAAAGCTACTCCTTATATTATCCAGAGCTTCACCCAATCCGAATTTAATTTGATTGAATTCTTGTGTAACCAATGACAAACGTCCTAATAAGTAATTCAAGTTTGAGTCAACTTCCTGCATACGGTTAGTGATGAGACCAACTTTTCCTTCCATTGAGTCCATCGTTGTGATTGTTCCGTTGACATAAAGTTCAGTCTGTTCTTGCAAATGATCCAGAACTTTTTTACTAGATGTGATTTCCTGATACATAATTCCAACCTGACGCCATACTTGACTCATTTCAGTCTCAATCTTACTGCTGAGATTGACTAATGCATTATTATGATTCTCCAAGATTCCATCATTCAACTCATTCAGTCTCTTTTGCATTGATGAATTTGCAGTCTTCATGACATCACCAACTTCCAAAATAATTTGATGAATTCCATACTCAAATCGTCTTTTTGTTTCGAGGACATTATTGGACGTGTCGATCATTATTTTCTCTAGCTTAGCGATATTTTCATTTCCTGTTGCTGGCTGACTGGAGTCTGGTGTAATTTTCTGAGATTCTGCATAGAATGCTTCTGTGGCTATTGATAAATCTGTGAGAGCTTTTGAGACTTCATCGATTGATTCGTGTGTCTCTTTAATACGCGTTGCTGTCTTTGCAAAGCCTGTTATGGATGAAAAATTGAGGAATTAGATTAAAAAATGAGAACTGAAGGATATCAAGTTCTTACTCTTATCAGAAGCAGTCAAAACCTCCAATCTCATGTCCTGAATCGTATCTTTCGTCTCACTAGATAGTTCCTTCAAGAAAGTCTTGTCAGAATCAGTAAATCCCGTTGGAGCAGCTGTCCTGAGTTCCTTAATTCCCAATTTTAATTCACCTAATGTGCCAGTAATTTTATTTTCGAATTCTGTATTCTTTCCAGCTTCAACAAGTTCATTTAACTTATCTTCTAATTTTTTGGCTACAATTTCCGCTTGATTTGTTCGTGCTTTGAGGATTTCTTCAGTTTGAGAGACGAGATGCTTGTTGGCATTCTGTGGACAAGAGATTAATTGATTAAATGTAGGGAATATAGATTTAGACCATTCTTACCTCCATCGTGTCTTGATCAGCTCTCAGTTCTCCAATTTCTCGTCTCAATTCCCTTACAGTATCAGTCAAGTCACCAATTTTCTTTGGTAGGGATTCCTCATCCTCTTCAGATGTTTCAGCAATTCTGTTTGAAGCTGTAGCAGATTGCTCAAAAGCAGCAAGAATCTTCTCTAATAAATTTGTTAGCTTCTTTTGTTCTTCGCGAGTTTGCTTCTCATTCTGTGGATGGGGAAATAAAGTTTTGATAGTTTTAGGTCTGATTAGAGGTTGATGTAGAATTGGGATTAATATGAAGTCTATTTCCATACAAAATCCTAGTCGATTTCGAGCTCTAGGTCTAACTAAATTGAAGTTCTTTGGGGATGATGGTTATAGGCAACTGGACAGGGTTCTTCTGATGTACCCTAGGATATACCCAAATAACTTAGCCAGAAATCAGAAATTTACTCTTGCAAGAAGCTCTGAATACCATAAGAGGTCGGTTTCTTGGGTATATTCATACCATACTAAAGACAATAGCTTGCGTATACCAAAGGGTAGCTTCGAAGCTACCTGGTGACGTAACCATGAGGGGGTACTCCTTAGAGGATGGTGAGAAACCATCCTGAATAACGATAATCAATTCATCTTTTAGGGAAGACTAAAGACACTAAGGAACAATTCTAATATCAGCTAATATCATTCCCAACATACTTACATTCAACAAATTCGTTTCAATCTCGCTGACACGCTTGTCAAGTCGATCAAAAGAGCCTTTAATTGGCTCAAATATTTTCTGATTCTTCTGCAATGTCATCAGTCCCTTTTTAATCAGTTCTCCAAGTGCACGTTCACGCTGTTCATGTCTCTCCAGCTTTTGGTCAATCATTGAATTCGAATGGACCAGTGATAAGATTGCATCGCGAATTTCCTGATTTCTAAAATGAATGAAAAAAAATTCCCACAGTCATTAAAAGCAGCCATCAATCAAGAGTTTCGAGGAAATCTCGTGAAAATAAATATCTTGAGAGGAAATTTCCGTTCAAGCCTCATTAGCAAGTTAACATTTACATCATATTCAGTAAGACACTTGAAAACGTCATGTAAATGTATTTTTAAATACCCGAAGAAAATGAAAACATTCACCCTTCATGCTGATCATCACAAAACACAATTCATCATTTCCAGATGGTTTTTTTTCTTGGTCTTTATGGTTCATGTCATACACATTTTTCGACAAGTTCCTCTGCCTCTCTGCTCTGCTTAATGTGTTTCATATTATGTTTAGACCTTTTTTTTTCTCTCTCTCGAATATTATTTTTTGTACATATATTTTTTAATAGTCTTGACAGGTTCTCAACGGAACAGCACCAAGTAATAGAAGCATCAAAAATTTGCCTTTCGACATTTCTGTTCACAGTGTGTCATGTGATCCTTTACTAAGCTTCTTTAAAAAAAATTATTTTCACATTTGGAATCATTTTTCTTTAAATGATTATGAGCTTGTCGAGATGTTAGATGAATTTGGCATTTAAAAATATATTTTAATGCCTCATTGAGAGAGAAATTGCGGCAACAAATCTGTCATTTAATAAGCGTTATGTGTAGCAGAGTTTGAAGATGATGTAAAATTATTTAAGAGACAGATTGACTGCTTTATGTTGGAATAGAATCCTCTTGAAGATGATGACAATTCTAATTATTGTTCATACTTATTAAATCATTCTGAGAATTAAAGGAAATGCTAAATCAATGTCATTAGTGGGTTAAAAATTTATACTATGTGTGGATTGTAAAAGCAGTTCACATCCTTAGTAAAAAGCAATTCTACTCAAAATATGCTACGCGACACACTAGTGTAACTGGTACTTATGAACTCCTTTCTAGGGTCGGTTTATTAAGTTGTATTTTTACAATAATAAAGGTAATAGCTCAAGCTACCCGAAGAAACCGACGCTTATCACTAGATAAAAGGATTTAACATGTCTTAGACGAAAAAATTTAAGAAGCACTGGTTAAAAGGCTACAGACAGAATTGGAGTTAGTTTAGAAATTTAGATCTCATTTTAAATTCTAGATCTAGTTTTTAGAGCTGAGTTACATCAAGATTATGCTCGTTAAACCACCAAAATATACGAATTAAGCTTAAGGTTTGCATTTTTAGCAATAGATCCTTACAATTAAGGTTTAAAAATAGGAAAAACCTAAGTTTGTATCCTCAAATGTCCCAAATCTCAATCTTGAAATTTTTTCGAGCCAAGACACCGAGAAACCTTATTAATGATCTTAGCAACTGACGAATTTTTTAAATATTTTTAAAAACGTTGCATAAAATATCAACAAGCATGACTGTAACTACAGTACAATATATTCCTAATCCTTTGAAGTCATGATACCCTTCATGATACCCAAGGGGTACAAATAACTCTATAATCCACATGGAAGTCTAATCTAGCTTGGAAGCTAAATGTAATTTGGATTCCATATGGCTAACTTATCCTCTTCGTGTCGCTCGGGTTATATCCATTAAAAATCATAATTTCATGATATTAAAATCATCTATCTCTAGCCAAATGGTAACATGACCTCAATCTTCATTCCAAAATAAACATCTGGATACAAATTGTTCTTGTTATCTCCCACAGTCAAAACAAAGTTCACTCCTCAAGATCCAGAGTTTTAAATTCTAAATTTCAAAACAATTTAATCCCTTAAGCAATACAGCATGCTATTCCACAAAATTTGAGAGCAATGAAACGCCTTGACCGTAGCTGTGGAAATGATCACAATCGCAAATTTCTCAGTAATGAAAACAAAAATTCAATTTCGTAGATTTTTTTTTCGTGAAGACCCAGCTTGACTTCTCATTTCTTGAGAAGAAAAAATTTTAAATTCTCTTTGACGAACGTCAAGAATCACCATAAACGTCATTACATAAGGAAGTCCCTTTGTTCGTCTTGAATTTCTTTAAATTCACATTTTAAATGGAAAATGTTTTTATTGTGAAATTTTTGTGTTTTTTGGCAGTGAATGAAAAAGTATTTAAAGCTGTTATTTCTCCTCGAGTCCATTAAACTCCCCAAAATGAGGAATTGACGATCATTTCAAGTACAATGACTGTAAAATTTTTATTTTAGCAATTTTTTTGTTTAACAAAATTAATTTTTGTTTCTTTTCTTCCGCATAAGGAAGAAGTCAATAAAAAGAATCGTCTAACAAGTCATAAAGTTACGAGATTTGTTTACAGTACAGCATATCCATAAAATGCTCCAATAATAAAAAATATAAGATTAAATTCAAATTCATATGCATATAGGCACATATCTACATATTGTTGCTTCCATAACATCCATTTTTAGGGTGCTAAAAACACCACACAATTTTTTATGGCGCTTTACAATTTATACAAATTTTTTTAGCTCATTTTGTGAACGGGATCGTAAATTTTCACAGACATTTTGACGATGTGCTTTTAACATGGAAATTAGAATATATTTATAAAAACATTTAAAGAACCGTTTTTAAAAAATTTTAGAAGTCAAAGTGACTTAAAAATATTTTTAAAAAATTAAAAAATATTTTTAAAGTTGAAAATTTGTTTGTTAAAATTTAAAAAGCTGACTTTTAAATTTTTTCAATATATATTGACAAATTGTCATATACATTAACATGCTTCGGTGGCTTAGTGGTTAGAGTACTGGGTTACCAACTAAGAGGTCACTGGTTCAGTCCTCATTCTGAGCAATTTTTTTCAAAATATTATTTTTTAACGGCTCAAAATAATTTGAAAATTTAAAAAATATTTTTAAAAATTTAAAAAAAGTTTTTTAGAACTCAATTTAAAAAAGCTTTTTAAATCTTTTCTATGAGTATATATTTTGGATGGATCTGCTTATCTTGTGTAATGGAAGCGTCTAACGGTCTAGTTCTGTAGTAATAAGTTATGATTCAAGGCTAAACTTGCTGCCTTGCTTCCTCTTCTAATTATTCTATTAATTATTGACAACTTTATCTTAGCAACTAAAGCATTACTTAGCAGCAAGATACTATTATATTCCATCGATGGCAACTTATTGTCGACATGAGCTGATTTTTTCTTCAATTAACCTTGTCTCTAAAAATATTGCCTAGGAATCTGGGTCAGACCTTGTCAAATCCATTACTGTTACAAGTATATCTTAGAGGCCTCGTCTTATAAATGACGTCGAACAGTTAGGGGGGAGGGGTCTGAAGTTTTGTGACATTTTTTGTATGAAATTTTTTGACAGAGAGGATGAAGGGCAGGACCTAGATGAGGAGGTAAATATTTCGTTTTTTGTATGACGTCATTTAAGAATGACCCCATTACCATGAACCAAACAACAATAAATCAAATAACTAAAGATTTGATTATGAAGCTTAATCAGAACAGAAGCTTTTACAAGGAACTTAGTGACCGAGTATCAGGTATCCCTGTTAAAGGTGTAGCATAGGGCACTAATATGATATTAAAATCCATACGGGCTATCAAAACTTTGAGATGTCATTGCTGGGACAGAAGCACAAGTTTGTTTCATTATCCTTGGATAGAACACGCAAAAAAAGGCATCCAGAAGCTACATGACATGGAACAGTGATAAAAGAATGTCAGCTTGACACGAGGGCAAAGAACTTGTACAAACTAGATGACAAGTCCATTTACAGAGCAAGTTCCACCTTTTGTTGCAACATAAGCCTCCACATAGGAACATGGATACAGTAAGTAAGTAGTAAACACATAGCTACAACTCAGCAATTAATAAAATCATCCAAAAAATGCGCAATAACCTTTAATTCCTCATAAATCCTCTCCGAGGATTAAAACACACATTAAATATTTACAGATGCAAAGAGATGACTTATTGAAAGGAAGTGAACAATGAAAATGTCATAAACGCCTTGTGATGGAAGAAGAAAAGAACGTAATAAGAAGCCAGAAAGAAGCTGACTGCACATTGCATGATGATGTGATCTGATATCTTTTTTATGTCTATTATTATTTTATACTTTGTTTATATTTTATAGATAAATGGAAAATTTTTATAGCAACTGACGTGAAATGGATATTCGCTATTTAGTGGATTGAAGGGATGTCTGGTTTATGTAAATATTTAAACTTGTAGAACAAAACTCGTAAATATTTTTGACATGTTAAAAATTGCGCGCAATTTTTCATTTTCGCAAAACTGACATCGACCGACCTGTGTCAACAAATACTGTTGCTTAATATACTCACGAGACTGGATTTTGCGGGGCTGCACTGACGAGAATCACTCCAAACAGCACAAATATTCCAATTAAAAAAGTCCTCATGATGATACGGTCAAATCTGAAAATGATAAGAGTGCCGTTACTACATGAAACTTTATTCCATCTAATCTCAATTTTATTTACAAATATTTCACTTTAAAAATCAATTAAATCGACACCAAAATGTCTCATAAATAAGCAAAGAAATATGGAAGGGAAATAAATATTATTTTCTTATTCGCGATTACTGAATAGCGGTTAAGAGTTCATTAGGTTAATCAGATGTGTGACGAATGGAAAAAGGGAATTGAATTTACTGTTATCAATTTATAGAAATACATTTGTTGACTATAGACTAAGTGAAAAGGTTTTAAATTCTGTTGAATTTGAGAACGTAAGCAGGTTGACTTTGGATTGATTACTTCTAGGACTAGTAGAAACGGACTCTCAATTGTGTTTCTGTTGTCTTAGGTCTGTAAGATAGGTTATCAAATGGCTGCTAATCTAAATCAGGCTAATATTGAGTACTGCTTAATTATAAAGTCATTTTTATTTTGATAAAATCAGGTAATAAATTTTGAGATATAAGTGGGAGTGTCCCACCAAAAAGTGCACAGATAGACAGCCGAAGGCACGTTTTAGTAACAAACTTTTAGTCAAGTCTGAAGAAGTCATTGTTGACGTGGATGGAAAATAAGTACACCCCTGGGATCATCGATCGTTGCTCAGTTACTCTGGGGATATACACCAATCCAGGGGTTACCGCTAGGGGTATACCAAGCAAACGGCTCCTGAGATTCTTCCCCCTAAACTCAAATGTTGAGATTACTAGTTATCTACTATAGAACAACATTAGTAGGTTTCTTTGGATGCAGAATTGTAATGTAATTAAAAGTGACTTACTGTTTATTTAATAAGAGACAATGTTGTCTCTTACAAGCTAGGGGTCATTCGCAAATTACGTCACGCTTTTAGGGGGGAGGGGGGTCAAAGAATTTGTGACAGTCCACACAAAAGATTTTTTTTCTTTGTAAAATTTGTGACAAGGGGGGTCGAAAAAGTCGTTTTTTAGCGTGACGTAATTTACGAACGACCCCTTATAATGAAAACTGAACTTTTACATAGAGGGGAAAACAACTATAAGGGGAAATCAACTAATTGTAGTTGCTAACATAATTCAAATATAAAATGACCGTTGATAAATTCTCAACAATATTTTGAGAAAGAATCGTGAATAATCAGTAATTTCTAATAGTAACAAGAAACCTTGATTATAGAGTAAGACAGTAAGTAAAAAATTGTAAATAAAAACAGAAATATAAATGTACGATCATTCAGACTCAATAATTGTAAAATGAATCAAAAATTCATTGAAATACATGAAAATAAATCTCAGGAACTGATAGCAAAAAGAGATCACCGAACTGCAATTTGTAAAAATTCCATTTTTTAAAGAAAATCGCAAAATTTTGATAAGGAAGAGCTGAGTCAATAATTTTTTTGAGTATATTCTACAGATTATATATTGACAATAACAATCTAGCTGTGATTATACAGTGAAGGATGTAATACTTTAGAAAGACTGTCTAGATTCCTGATAAGACGAGATCAGACTAAATTTTACTCACATTGGTTAAGCAGAAATAATTATTCAATTAATTCACTTCCACTAGACACTCTGTTCCTCACACTTAAAGCTTATTTACAAGACAACTTTCTACTTTCCCAACCGATCCCTTCAAAATCTCGACGAGAACTAAAACAGAATTTGATCTGAACAGCTACAGACTCTTGAACGTCAACGATCAGTTCTCTTTCTTAAAAAAATAATAATATTCTGAGTTCCTTTCCTCTCTTCTCTTTTCCCACTTTCTCATGTCATGTTATTGACGATAGTCAAAAAAGGAACGAGAAGAGACACACACAAAAAAAAAACATATGGAATTCTTCACATGATGATCAGTACAATCGTCGGCGAAAAAGAAACAACAAATGTGTTGCTGATGAGAACAGAAGACGGAATAAATTTGATGAAGATGAGAAGGAAATGTGTAGCAGTAGATCATCAAACTTTTATATTATGAGGGTTGTCAACATTTTTTCTCACGTGTCTTTGTGAGCATTCTCATAATATGGAGATCATCAACTTGAAATTAACTTTCTGTAGTTCTGCTTACAGTTTTGAGGAGCTTGAGGATATTTTGCTACAGCATTTGATTGACGGTCACTTTTCCTACAAGATTCGTTCCAAATTGTCGTTAGGGTAGCTTTTGATATCATAGCCGATGTTTCTGACATCCTCTAGCGTCTATATAACTTCAAACTCAAATAAATTCCAGGACATTACAACTAAATCTTTATTTATTCAGTAATTTATGAAATAAGGTAGCATAAGATTTTAAAATCTTTATCAATGATCAAAATTGTGACGTTTTTGTTCCTTCCTTCCAGAGTTTATTGCTTATTGTACAGCACAGGCGCGTTCATAAATTTTGTTTTGAATGGATTCAATTTTTGCATCCCATAATGCTTTATCATCAGGAAAAATGAATTTTTTTGTTGACCATACATGGTGCCATCTACAGTGTAGAATAAATGTAAATGGCCGAGTTTTGCATGAAATTTCGTCAAAAATTCCCATAACTGAGAAGTTTGGCACGCTAAGATGTAATTTAAGATAATTCAAATTGGGACAATTAAGTATTTCCTTTGTAGTTAAATGTGTAATGTAATCGGTCTCTTCAAGTGTTAGCCTTTCTAGAGTTTGTGAATGTCGATTTATAAATGGAACCAAGTCTTCTTCATCGTAGCCATGAATGGAAAACTCCTTAAGTTTTGGAAAGTAAATTGCGGCTAAAAGTTCATGTTCAGGGCCAAATTTGGTCATTAGCAATGTCTCTACATTAACACATCTCTCACTAATGCATTGGAGTAGCTCAATATCATTGCTGTCTATACCTCCAAATTTTAAATGCTTCAGGTTCGGAAACATGTCGAAAAATCGTCGATTTTCGTTCATGTCAGTTGATCGAGCTCTTACTCCAAGACTTTCCATATTTCTGGTGATTTGTGTGGCTGATGGCAGTTCAATGAATGACAGTTCATCTCCTACATAGCCATCTTCAACTTTAGAATGGCCAAATTTAAAATGCTTCAAGTTTATCAAGTTTTCCAAAGCAAATTTATGAATAAAATCGATTCCGAATTCTGGTTCTGTACAGATGTCCACATTTAAGCTTATTAAGGTTGTCTTATGCTGATCCAAAAATTTAATAAGAGCTTCATAATGAGGAAAGGGTCTAAGCGGATAGTTGATTATGAACTTCTTTAAACCAAATGTAAACTCAAAAATTTCAGAAAGTGTGAAGAATTCGTCAGAAGGTCCATGCAAATCAAAATCTTCTAGATTCCGTTGCTTCCTCAAAAAATCGATTGCCGCAGATACATTAGCTGAATTTTTCCAATAGATGCTCAACTTTTTAATAGTTCTACAGTCAAATATGTGGAGAATATCAGTTCCACAGAACAGTTCTTGTACTTGTATTTGTACATGTTTAAAATTCTCAGTTCCTGTGATGTCATCAGTAAATAAATTAGATCGAATTTTAACGGCTTTAAGCGATGGTAAAGCATTCAATGCATTGATTAATACTGATAAATTCACAGTCGATGAACGGAATATTTCTAAAGATTGCAGCTTATGACTGCTAATAACATCCAGTGAATCTACCAATGAATGAACTATAGCTGTTTGATGCTTTCTCTTTAATCCTTTCGCTGTCCGTGTTTTGTCCTTTAATTTCAGCTGGAACCTTCCCATCAACTTTAGTGAGTTTCCGACAATCTCGTCCCATCTAAATGTAGTTTAATTAAGTTACAGGCGAAAACTCATGAAAATTGTACTACAAACCTTTTACAAACTAAAGTACAGCATATAATCATTTTGGGACTCAAATTTGAAAATATTTCAACCAAGATGTGATCCGGCAAGTCGTTGATTTGATCCATTTTCGTTTAAATTCAGTATAAACTAGTTTAATTAACTTTTTTAGCAAATTTATCGAAAAAATGTGTTTTTTGCACGCTTTTAATCCGTTAGTTCAAAATTTGTCCGTTAGATTTTTTTTGAACTATACCGAGATGACAGTTTTGAACTTTTTCGAGATGACAAATTGTTAAAAATATAAAATTTGAATTATAAATACTCGTTAAATTACCTAATATAAATTTCGAATAGTTAATTACAGCTAGCAAGTAAACAAACACAATCAGTTTTTAATTTTTATCAAACTTTTATTTGACTAGATCTATAAACTAAATCAGCTTTCCATCATAAAAAGGAATAAACGAAAAAATATTTTTTTATTCAACAGAATATGCGTTCAACTGAAGAAATAAATGGAATCGAGGACATTTTCGAGTTGAAAGTCACCCTTTCTAGGCACCATTGTGAGAACTCTGTTCAATTTCCGTTTTGTCATGTCTTCTACTGAGCCATCTGACAGCATTTGACTGTGAAAAAAAATAAAGAAATGAATTAGATAATTGAAGACTATAAGGCAGCAAGTGACTTACTTTTTAGAAAAGCTATACTTTTTGACCATGAACTTCGACAAATCCTCTAAAAGCGGCTCACTATGTAAAGCTACAAACTGCTCGCGACAAATTTTACTCATTTCAGGTACCGTGCAAGCATGCGTCCAATAACAATCATGCACGGATGTAAAAGTCAGTCCAATTTTTTCGCAATGTACAGACGTAAGCATCATGTGACAGGAATCAAGCGAGTGGATGTAGTTTGGTGGGAAAGCATTTTTCTGCTTTAATGCGTTTGGCGTTCTGCTCATGACATTATTCTCATCAAGCTTCTTTCCACATTTTACCTTACCACGGCTATAAGGCTGAACAATTGGAAGTCCTAAAGGTGTTACCCATTCGACATTCTCATTACATACTGTCGAAATTAAACGTGCACAGTCCACAAACCAGTCTTGAATCTCACGTGTACTGCAAAACATTTCACGGATGGAATCGAACGTTTTTGTAGCCAAAAATGTCGATGCTGACCATACAAATTCTTTTGGAAAATCGTCAATGTCCTTCAGCTGCTTTGCAATCTGTAATCTTGCTCCGTACTTTGTAACGCCATAAACTGTTGTCATGACTGTTTGCTTGATAACTTTTCGAGCAATAAAATTGCGTAAAATTTTCGCAACTTGCACATTATTGTCTTCCTCCTTTTGTCGAGCTTGTTCCACTAATTGTGCAACATCACTATATACATCCTGTGGACGTTCACTTGGTATTAAATTTACACTCTGTGCACCTAATGTATCTCTTCCTAAAGCTGCATAATGCTGTAATCCATTACATGATCCATCTTGATGGACAGGAATACAGCTTTCATAATTTTCAGGATCTCCAGATCTGATTGCCTTTGTTATTTCATTACAAACAGCCAGTGTTTGCCATGGCTCATCACTTTTTGTCCACCAACGACGTCCATCGAGTGGATTGTCAGCTGAATCGATAATTTCATCAAGCACTTCCTCAGCATACAGTAATCGTTCTCTAACTGAATCTCTTTTCTTTAATCCTGTCAAATTTATACAATGAAGTTTAAGCCACGCTAATCCATCAATTCCCAACTTCTTTTTCTGATTAAACATCAACAATGAGCGTCCTAAATCAGCACCAAGATGACTTAAATGAGGTGGAATTGAATAAAGACGACCACGAAAATCTAGATTTTGAGGCAACCAAAAGACTCTGTCTCTATAATGATTCGCAAGTGACAATTTGTAGTGAGCATCGCACCATAATGAATACATTTCAGCTTGCTTCTTCCTGTGCGTTAACTTCTCTCGGAAGTATCTGTGGGAATTAGAAAATTAGTTATTTTATAGTCATATTTTCTCTAAATAAATAACGGTCATAAAATATTCAAATTTTTAACGGTCATAAAATATTCAAAATTCATGTTCAAAAATTGAACTGACCGTTATTGTTTCATAAAATTTGAATTTTTTTAGGTCGTTAAATTTCTCACCTAAATTTATCAAAATTGGACAGATTTCCGTCATTAACTGGCGCCTGTGGTGGAGCTAGATTTTCAGGAATCTCTGGTATATCTAATTTATCGTCACCGCCTTTATTGAATACACTAATAACTAAATCCAACATATCTGTATTAATTCTCCATGCCACACTTTGCTGCTGATTTAGAGCATCAAAAATTGGATATAAATTTTGAACTGGAGCTTCATCGACCATTTCCAACTGCTGATAACTGTTTGGAGGTAATCTAAGGAAATCAGAATGGGCTACAAGATATCCACCATTTTTTGGTGTCCAATAAGGCTGAGGTGGACAGACCATTGGAACTAAATTCACATCAAAAGTCAGTGTTTCTTGCTGTGATCCTCTGTATAATTTCATAAGCATAGGATGTGGCTTAAGTTCTTCCTTAACATTTTTTGCTTGATGTCTAAACAATGTGAAAAATGCTGGAATTAAATTCTCCGATTGATGCTTGCCAGTTCTAAGGAAATTTGGATCCAATTTAAGGTCACGAATGAGAATATTGTAAAGGAACTTTCCCACACCAATTTTAGCTCCAATTGGCCATTGCTGATGATGAAATTCCATACTAGCACCATCATCCTTTGAATGATACACAATTCGTTGCCAACATTGCCTTGAATTGTCACTAGAATTTCCAGCAGCTAAAACATCACAGTAATTTCCAAAAACCTCACCAGTTTTCTGCAGAACGCCAAGCTTCATCTTCTGCTCGATATGAAATCTCATTTCTACTTTTTCACCCAAACTACGATACAGTTGTGATAGGTATGGACTATAAGTCTCGGATCCTTCAGTTAATCGACGAATTTCAGTCAACAGTATATCCGCATATTGTTCAACCTCTAATGTTCTTAAATATGGCAATAAATTTTGATTTCCACGAAGCCTCAATTCCTCCATCCTTAAAACATTAAAATCACGATTAAAGCTTGATATTATGGATTCACGCCATTTCTTATGCAGCTCATTAAGCTTATCTCTGTAGCTAAGAACTTTTAATGTCGGTTCTGGATATTTTAAAATTGATTTTATTATAATTTCGCCATTTAATTCATTAAGCAGCTGCTCACGTCCCCATTTCTCTAAATCGTCGCGATTAAATCCTTTCTTACTCTCCATAATCTCAGATCCAGAGCATTTAATGTGTAGATTTTTTATTGGATTAAAGTCTATTGGCTGTGCATGCTCATTTAATGAATTAACTAAGTGATTATTGTATAAAAGTTCAGGTTTTGAATATTCAGGTATAAAGTCAGGATTAATCCGTCGAATAGCATGTAGAACCATCTCCCTTTGATCTTTAACGAAAATTGTCTTGTCCATAATGTCCTTTGGTGATATTTTGTGATGAGCAGCTTCATCCAAGACTTTTTGGATGTTTTCGTCTAGTTCCTGGAAGTTTTCAATCTTATTCTTAGCGAATGTTGAATCGTTGTGTGACAATCGTCCAAGACAGTCGAGTAGAATTGCAAAAGTTTGTTCATTTGGCCTTAAATGATCTTCCCTAAGTATTCCCATAATTTCCTTTAATTTTAGGTAATTTTCTTTCTCAGAATATCCACGCATTAGCAGATTATAGACAGTCACGTCAGTTATTCTAATTCCATAAATTCCAGCCTTTTTACATCTCCATCGATATCTTATAATTGAAAGATATCCACGATTAACCATTCCATTTTGGACACAACAATCTATGAAGGCACGCAATGATATCGCTAACGACTTTTGTTTCATTTTTAATTCTGTGTCGATAATTTTTGATCCACTTGAGCCTTGAAAGCGAGTTTTGAGCTTTGGAATCTTTTCGGGAATAATTTCTGGGATAATTTCGTGATGTTCTTCTTCCTCAATCAGTTCCTCGGCAGCTGCTTCTTCCTCAATTGCCTCCGTCGCTTCCAAAACTCCTTCATGTGATAATTCTGTATTTGTGTTATCTCTATATGCATTATAACTGTCAATTATATCCCTTAATCTATCTGATGTTAATTTTAATTCATTAATATTGTCACCGACGAAGACGATTGGAAGATGATTTTGGACATTACTGGATTCTGAACTAGCTATTTGTGGTAAATTAATGTTGGTTTTTGTGCTGGATGATAATGACTGACTTGCTCCTTCGATGAAATTTGATAACTTCTTAGCCTTGAGATTTTGCACGAGTGTGGTCGTCTCCTTCGATGAACTGCTTGTTACTATAATCAAACTTTTTATGTCTAAAAATTGTCACCCAAAAAAATTATCTCAGACACTCACCTTGTAACAATTCTGTGTACTTCTTCTTCTTCTTTTTCCTTTTGACCATCCTCTTGAGAAGTTCGGCATTAATAATACTGCTGGATGATACAGTTTGCTGCACTTTTGGCTGATCTTCAAAACCGGAAAATTGTGAAAAATAAAAATATATTATAACTCATCAACTATTAATGTCAATCGGTGAATTTGACATAAAACTAACTAAAAATACATAGTGCGTATTATATTGACCTAGTAAACTTACCAGTTATAGCTAGAAGACGATTTTGATGATTAAGTAATGTATGAAAATTTTGCGTTGTATTTTCAATGCAATTTCCTCGGTTAATCAATAACCGTACGTTCTGTGAACTTTTGTATCCCAACAAGCGGTACATTATGCTTGTTATTCCTTAGTCAAACCATTAAATCGATCCGTTTAAATACATTAAATCACAAGAAAAATCAAAATGTAAAAATGTGCTTGAAATTATTTTTGTTATTTTGTTTTGGTTTTTTTTGAATTTTCAAAAACCGTTAAATTGGAAGGAACTTAATTTTCTATTTTTATTGAATTTTTCTTAATTAAGCCATTTCTTTTGCGGTAATTCATGTAGGATTTGGGTTGTGGGAATATCCTCTGTCTCCTCATCTGTTTAATTTTCCTCTTGAGACTTCCAGCATTCTTTTCAAGATTAATTTGCTGTTTAACATAATTAACATTCTTGAATTTGTCATCTTTCTTCTTTTCCAGTCTCTCCTTTAGTAATGTTTTCCCAATAGTCTGATGAGTTTGTCGTAGGACGTCCATATACTCAGATATCACACCTTCATTCTTTGATAATTTTGGTAAATTTATGTTAATTTTATTATTTACTGTTTTCTGCTGCTTTTCCTGCTTGTCTCGTTTTGCATTGTCAGCGAACGCCTTTGCCCTCTCCTTTAGTGACTCTAAAAATACAAATAGTTAGTTAATAACTGTTTAATTTAATTAAATTAATGATTTGTTTACTTACTGAAATCCATGTTTACAAAAAATATGGTCAACGGTTGCAACGGTCAAAATAAATTTAAATTGGCGTAGCGCTTTCGTTTGTAAATGGGGTCGTTCGTAAATTACGTCACACAATAAACCAAATTTTTAGAACCAAAAGAGAAAAATTTATTTCGTTTGAATTGTTACAAAATCTCAGACACCCCTCTTACCCCCAAAAAAGCGTGACGTAATAAGTGAACGGTCCCAAAGAAGCTACGAATATATTTCACTTCTAAAAGTGTTCTATAGTTTATCAGTCGCATTTATATCGCTACCAGTTTTTCATTAAGCCAGTAATTAATTAAGAACCACAAGTAAGTATAACTAACAGTGCAAATAATAATTAAAGTCTAAAAATCCTAGTATTATTCGTAGAAATTAAGGAATAAAAAATTAGTATAAAAATTTTCATGAAAAATGTGCTGTTCAAAATAGAAAGTTTGAAATTTCGAGTAATTTCGCTATAATTACAACAAAAGTCGGTTAATTCAAGTTCATTTCCGTAATCAAAACGTATCTAAGAAGATCAGTTGCCAAAAAATGTAGTTTAATGACGAGAAAAAAGCTTTTTGCAATTTGTTGCGTAATCAACTGGATCATGACAAAAAAGCCGATGATGATTATGCGTGAAGGTGTAAATTTCTGATTAGAACTATTGTCATACTTAGAAACAGCTTCAAATTGCGGCCAATAACCTGTTAAATTGATAATAAACTGTCGAAAAGTTTGTCAAGGCTCGATCGTTGCGCAAAACCAAAAAATCGATTTTTTCACTTAAACGCCATTATGATGTGTGGGGAGCATCTGGGAGTAATGAGACATAAGAGCCTTCCCAGTTTTTGCTCATTTGACATGCACAGAATCGATTTTAAAAATGGGAATATGCTTTACCACATTAATTATCGTGACGTAACAAGCCTGCAATAGTAAAACTATTCTAAACATCCACACAGTCAGTATATAGCACAGCAGGAGTAAATGTAGTAGTCGTCATGAATCGTTCCACTCATATCTACCGTACATTTTTCTTTCCATTTCTTTTATCAGTGGAGGTCTATATAAAAAGACAATTTTACTCATTTCGTTCGCCTATTTTTGATGTATTAGTAATCTCGATTCGCTGTTTACTATAAGAATTATCAGTCACACCGATAATTTTTCTATTTAATAATTCAATCGATGATATAACAGACTATTTTTGCAAATGTCTGAAAAACAGCTTTTCACGGTCAAATTTAGACTAAAAACCCTTTTTTACATCCTCAGTTCCTTATCATCATCTTCAAAGGGACAAAAATATCTTCTTCTTATTGTCTCTGTAAAATGACGTCTGCAAGTTTTATGTGTGATGACGATTTCACATAATATACTTTTTCCTTACGTTTTGCACGTCTCGCACATAAACGCAGAACAAGAAGAATGTTTAAAAATATTCTCTTCTATTCGCTCTTAACAAACAGACATGAAAATGATGTCTATGGCTTATTGGCAATCAACAGTATTTGTATTTGAGTTAGTGCTGTGATTGACTTATTAGAGAGAGCATTTTTTGTGGGACGGAGAGTCAGATGACTTAATTGCTTATTTTTCATCTAGAAATTAGGTTTTTGTATGGATTCATGCTGTATTTATGCTTTGAAGCATGTTACGAGAGAAAATTGGAGTTGATCCATAAATGTTACATCACATTTTTCATTCTTACATAGAAAATTGCTGACTTTGAGATATACACGACCTTAGCAGCAATTCTAGTCGGCTCATACTGGACTTTTGGTTGTGAATCATCCAGAAAAATGAAGGCAGAATCAAATTACTTTAAAGTTTGTTCCAAAATCCTTTAAAGCTACCCTACATTAAATACATTAGCCATTCCCCACCCCCTCGTCAGTATCGATTACACCACAACATAAAATTTCAATTGATTCCTTTGCTGTCTATTTTGTGGATATAGTAATTAAAATACGCAATAAGTAATTAGTTCGTAGCTTCTCATGTATGTGCTTATCAATTGACATTTATCTGATACGTGTTGAAATTATGTTGAGATAACGACAGAAATTAATAGGGATTAATAAATTTGGTGATAAGCAGTAAAAGTTCCGACTTTAACTCAAATTAAATTATTATTCAGTTCCTAAAAACAATTTTAATTAATGTTTCCATACAAAATACGATGTAGACTTGTCTAATAATATTTGGATCAATAAGTTGCGATTCAAGAAATGCTCAGTTTTAGCAGGAACAAGGAATTGACATCCAGAAACCCCTGAAAATGTAACAGAGCTATAAAGTGATGTAACTTTAGGTATAAAAATATTATGTGAATGCTCAGCTATAAAGTGATGTAACCAGAACTTAAATGGATATACAGACTAGATTTTAAAATCGTATTCTTAATCCTATTGATCCACTGTGTAGGGCGTTAATAAAACGGTTAAACAGATTTCTGTTCCGGACTATGCCTTTTGCTAGCTTCTTTTGTTGTTGCTCTGTCTCTTTCACTACGGTTGTACACTAAGTAATCTTCCGTCTGCCTTGATCCTATATAACTATGAATAATTTCCATTCTAAAACACAATCTAGTCGAACTTTTCATGCTCAAAAGGATTGATATTTCCTAAAAATGACTAAATAATTCTATCAGTTATGTAATGCTCAATAATTCCAAGATTATCCACTTAAAAAGCATGCTGTGTGACAAAAAAAATAGTTTTACATGCAAGCTATCACTTTCAGTTAATTGCTAGCACATGAGTCATGCACGATATTTCTAATTATATATTAAGTTACCTTCAGATCGAGAAGAGGGTCGATCAGTTTTGATGTTCAATATTTGGGGGGTTATGGGGGGGACCCAAGGGGGTCAACGGAAAATATTATTCAATTCACAGTGCTCCATTTTGACAAGTTTCTGGCTACGTTCTTGTCTCAAGCTGTTTGACACTCTAGAAAAAAATATCTATTTCATAAGGGGTCGTTCACTTATTACGTTACACAGATAAGCAACTTTTTAGACACCTCCCCACACCCCACGCTACAAATTTTGAGCCAAAATAGAAATTTATTTACTGTAGCTTGTTACAAAATATCAGACCGCCTAAAAAGTAAACGTAATAAGTGAACGACCCCTAACTGAAGTAGCTACAAAGTCAAAATAATACCATTAATGATGGAACGTCCCTTGTCGAGTATACCCAAAAAGCATTGAACCCAAATGACCTTTAAGTCAGAATTATTTACATTAAAATTCTCGAGAAATTTCCATCAACTTGAGGAATGTTCAGTTAGTTCTCCAAAAAATAAGCAGAATAAGAATAAGGCACATTAAGCACACATGTTGTGCAATATCGAACCATAAAAACGAATATATAGACCGAGCTAATTATGAAAGCCGATTGCATGAGTATAAAAATGGGAGAAGAAATGAAAAATAATTGTGCATGTGTAGAGTATAGGAAATGCAAGAAAATTAAAAATAATAAATGCACACGGCAAGTTTGTCCGAATCTCCTTGATTGACCACTGAACCAGCTGATTACAAAAGAGTTGAAAAAAAAAACAATAACAAAGCTACAAAATAGCCAAAAAAAGTTTATTTTAATTTTTCTCAAAGTCGTCACACGTGTTAAAGGCAAAAATAGAACTAAATACGAAGAACAGTTCGCGTTGTTGCTATTTTTGTATCGAAAATATTATTTAGTTCCGCATTTGATTGTTAATTTTCATTTCATTCGTCTAGGATGGCTCCACCAGCATACTCAGATTTGGGAAAGAACGCTAAGGATGTCTTCAACAAGGGATATCACTTTGGCTTGTGGAAGTTGGATGTAAAGACAAAGACAAGCAGCGGTGTTGAATTCACCACATCTGGAAATTCAAATCAGGACAATGGCAAGGTCGCTGGTTCATTGGAAACCAAGTATAAGCTCAAGGAACATGGACTTACATTCTCCGAGAAGTGGAACACAGACAACACTTTGACATCAGAGGTTTCAGTTGAGGATCAACTTGTCAAGGGTCTTAAATTGAGCTTCGATGGCTCTTTTGCACCACAAACTGGGTAAACTTTAGTTCCTTAACTTTTCTCTTCTTCCTGTCTATTTACTTTGATAATAATTATTGGCTGTGGACGTGAAATTCCATTTTTCCTCAATTTAATCCACCAATGAAAATAACCTTAGATAATTCACAGCCTAACAGTTCCCCGTCACGTCTCATGCCGCTATAAAGGACGAATTAATAAAAAATATCCTTATTCAATTTATTTCTCGTACAAATGTAGAAGCAAAACTGGACGCTTCAAGACATCATACGCCCACGAACGCGTCCGATTGGACGGTGACGTTAATGTTGACTTGGCCGGTCCATTGTTGAATGCATCAGCTGTTGTTGACTATCAAGGATGGTTAGCTGGTTACCAATTGGCATTTGATACACAAAAGAGCAAGCTTACAGCCAACAACTTTGCACTTGGCTACATTACTGGCGACTTTGTTCTTCACACAAATGTGTAAGTATTTAATTTGAGGATGTCTGACTTTTTCATTCACAAAAACTACTCAATTATGACGTCATAAAAGTATTTTTGTTTGCATAATCAGCACCACGTGATATTATTTACTCTACATTCCTTTATTTCTTTCTAATTTTAGCAATGACGGCCGTGAATTTGGTGGAAGCATTTATCAACGTTGCAGCGATCGTCTTGAAACTGGCGTCCAATTATCATGGACCTCAGGCACAAACGCAACCAAATTCAGTATTGGTGCTAAGTATGACTTGGACAAAGAATCATCTGTCCGCGCTAAAGTAAACAACTCAAGCCAAATTGGATTGGCTTATCAACAAAGATTACGCGATGGTAAGGATCTTATTTGTGGTCTTGGGGCTGATTTTTGGGGACTCTCTGAAGTGGAAGAATTATTTTGCAGGCTGAATGCTTAAAGTTTTATCAGTTTTGCTGATAATTTTCCACTGTTGATATGGCTTAATTAGATTATTGGATGGAAACAGCAATCAATTAATGTGGATTAATCTGAGTCTATTTGTTAAATCCGAGGATTTATTTTAATCCTATTGTTAAATCCAAGGATTTATTTTAATCCAACTGTTAAATTCTAGGATTTATTTTAATCCAACTGTTAAATCCTAGGATTTATTTTAATCCAACTGTTAAATCCTAGGATTTATTTTAATCCAACTGTTAAATCCTAGGATTTATTTTAATCCAACTGTTAAATCCTAGGATTTATTTTAATCCAACTGTTAAATCCTAGGATTTATTTTAATCCAACTGTTAAATCCTAGGATTTATTTTAATCAGTCTAACTAATCTCATAATCTTGAAGCAATTTAAGCACATAACTAATCAATTCCTCCTTATTCTCTTTTAGGTATCACCTTGTCATTGTCAACTTTAATCGAAGGCAAGAATTTCAATGCTGGTGGCCACAAAGTTGGCATTGCTCTTGAACTTGAAGCTTAAGTCAGGTCTTAATCGAGAAGAATATAAAGTAATAATAATACAAGAAAGTAATAAACATTGCCGCATTGTTGTTCAAAAGCGATTTAAGATGAATAAAGTAAAATTAAAATAAAAATAAAAGATGTGGAACCGACACAAAAAGTAAAAATATTAAAAAGTAACTAATAGTGAAAAATGCGACGTTAATTCTATCAAATAAACACAATGAATTCCTTACTAAGATCCTCAAAAATAAAATAAAGAAAAAAACTTAATTGAAAGAAGTTCTCCTTCTGTTTTAAGAATCATATTTCTTGTCAGGAGCAAAAACAAATAACGTGTATCAAGCTGTAGGCATGTATGTTAGACAGTTTCAGTTAATGAGACATCAATAAAGGCTTTAAAATTTTTGTTCCATCAATTTTGCTTCGTAAAACTTTTTTTCTTTATTTTGTGATCTTTTCGACAATTTCTTTAAATACAGTTGAGGTTGTACAGTCAGGAATTTCATTTATTACAGCTTTTCCGGTTCCAGCAAGAACACCAACCCTCGGATCTATTGGTAATGTTCCTAATAGTGGTGCTTTAATCAGTTCTGCTAATGACTGCCCACCGCCTGATGAGAAAATGTTTGTGCATTCACGGCAGTTTGGACAGATAAATCCACTCATGTTCTCGACTATGCCGATTATTGGAATGTTTGTCTTACGACAGAATGTCACTTCCTTTCGCACGTCTTCTAGTGCTACCTCTTGCGGCGTTGTCACAATTATGGCTCCATCACATTTCACTTCACGCATGCATTCCATCACTGTTATGTGCTCATCGGATGTTCCTGAAATTTACATACTTCATTATTGCTTGATTGCAGATGGTTTTGTAACTAAATCAACATTCTCTGGATCATAAAATACAAAAGTCATGTCCAGCACAAACATCCAGCAATCAAAAAACTCATTAATTACCCGGCGGAGTGTCAATGATTAAATAATCTAAATCCTCCCAATGGACATCTGTCAAGAATTGTCTGATCATTGCAGTCTTTTTAGGTCCACGCCAAATTACAGCATCGTTCCTGTTTTTTAGGAGAAATCCAATGGACATTACGGCTAATGATTTTGATGAATCAGTATAAATTGGAACCCAGCCTTCTGATGATTGATGGACATCTTTTCCCTCAAGATTTAATAAATACGGCACACTTGGACCACATAAATCGACATCCAGTAAGCCAACCTGAAGTATTTAAGTGGATATGATTAGAAAATTCACGAAGAAAATTGATAAGAAATATTTCATACCTTAAATCCACTTTCCTTTAATGTCAGTGCTAATTGTGTTGATACTGTGGATTTTCCGACACCTCCTTTGCCTGAGAGCACGAGAATTACATGTTTAACGTGATCTAACATGATGAATTAATTAAATTAAGATTTGGTTGTGAAATTGACAATGAAAACTGTTCAAATAATTTCAGACAACCTCTATAATTTCAACACGGCTGTTTTTTGTGGATGTGCTTCTATTGAGTAAGCATTATGTCCATAATTAATAACTTAGGCACCCAATGATTGGTTAGACACAGTCAATGAAGCAAATAAATGAAAAATAATTAATAACTTCAACGACTTTTTTAAATTTGAAAAAATCTCTTTATTTTTTTCTATTATTTTCAAATTTAAAAAAGTCGTTGAAGTTTTGTTGACATTTCTTGTTCAAAGAAAACAAGAAAATTAATTTTACTAAGTTTACAGACATTTTCAATTATTCGCTTTATGTTCATCACGTAAGTAAGCACTTCCTAAACATAGTTTTGTTTTGCAACTCGAGTTATTAATCCCCTATTTGTAAGAAAACAAAGAGTTTTCTTCTAACAAATATCGGACTTAACAACTATAATTCAGTGACTAATAGTAGTTTAAGTAAACTATACAAGCTTACTACATTCTCTCCGACACTAATCATTCTTAATTATCTCAGATAACTATGAATAATTGAGCTAAAAACCAGAAAACAAATTGTGCAAAAAAATTCCTAAAATTAATTTTTGTTATCAAAAATCTCATTTTTAGTGCTGTTTAGTGCGTAATTAAATTTTTCTAAGTATGGACTCGCCGTCTAGAAATCCACTTTTGCAAAATCAGCAGGACGAAGCGTCCAGCGACGACGAATCTCAAGAAAGTCTGCAAGCAACAATCCTTGAAAACAATACTTATATAGCAACATCCGCGCGATCATCACAAGCAGCAATCAAGGAACGACGGCCTAGTGCAGCTCCAGTTGACAAATACAACTTCTCGTTCTTGGTGTTTTATTTACTAGGAATGTGAGTAATAATTATTTTTGTTGGAAGTGATTTGCTGGATGTTAAGGCTGTTAAGTAGATTTACTGGGATAATTATTGGTTAATTAACTAGATTAGCACTTAAGGGTGTATTCTGTGGGTCTGCAAATCAAATCGAGGATGATTTTTTGCCTTTTAGATCACAAAAGATCCAGTAAAAAATTAGTCGCAAAAACAATGGAACTAGACTCATTTTATGTCATCTTCTTTGTTAGTTCCGCTAAAACACACAAAGACGTTTATATATTTGACCTAAATTAGATTTTGGAAATGATATTTTTTGGTGCTGTAGTATGTTGTATAAGATCCAGTAAAGAAGAAATCTAAGTGATATTTTAAAGACATCCATTAACATGTTGGTTCCATAAATACTAATAAAAATTATCTCTATCATTATTTAGGGTAACGCTGCTTCCATGGAACTTTTTCATCACAGCAGAGGAATATTGGCAGTACAAATTTAGGAATCTATCAAGCAACGACACCAGCGTACTTACTCCACGACAAATAGAGTTCCAGCCTGATATTGCAATTTGTTCATCCATTCCCACGACAATATTTCTAGTTTTGAATGCATTCTTCAGTCATAAGTAAGTCAATGTCTGTCTATGATTCATAGAAAATGTCACATGATGTGGATATTGGAACCAGCATAACACAACTTTATTTCCTTTATTTTATAGAATTTCATTGAAATTTCGTATGGTCGGATCTATGTTGATAGTCTTAGTTCTGTTTATTATAACGACAATATTTGTACAAATTAACACGGACAACTATCAAGACTATTTCTTTGAATTCACGCTGACGACCGTCTTTGTGATAAATATATTTAGTGCCATATTGTCAGGTGGATTATTTGGAATTGCTGGAACGTTCTCAAGTCGCTACATAACTGCTGTAATTGCGGGTCAGGCATTAGGAGGTATATTTACAGCATTAGCAGAGGTATTTTCAATAACGTTCGCAACAGATCCTATTGTCTCCGCTTTCATCTACTTCCTTGTGGGAACTGTGATTCTGGTTTCTGCCATAATCTTGTACTGCTGTATGTCAAGAACTCTATTCTTTAAATTTCATATAAATCAATCTCATGTTAAAGCTAACACATTCTCGATAAATGCTGAAAACGAAGTTAGTGAGATAACAGCCACAACATTATCAAGTGTAAATAGAAATTATTTACAGCCAGATTGGAAGAAGATTTGTGGAAAAATTTGGATGCATGGTTCGGCTGTTTGGCTTTGTGCCGTCACAACATTAAGTGTATTTCCAGCGATAACAGTTCTCGTTAAATCTGTTGACTATGGACATGGACATAAATGGAATGACGTGTATTTCTTGCCTGTTATTAATTATTTGGTTTTTAATACGGGTGATTATTTGGGAAGAATTATATCAGGATGGCTGAAATGGCCAAACAATAAGCCACAACTTGTTACATTATTGACTGTACTTCGTATCGCTTTCATACCTGCCATTCTATTATGCAACATCACACAAAAACATCCACTTCCAGTTCTCATTCATTCTGATGAAATATTCATTGCATTAATGATTGGATTTGCAGTTACTAATGGATATATAGCTAATATCAGTTGCATCTTTGCACCAGCGTAAGTTAATTGCTTTAAATTTTTGTATTTTGGGAGGTTTTGGGGATATTTTGGATTGAGAAAATTCAACGTATTTGAAAAATTTAAATTTTATGCTTTTTTGAACCTAAAATCCGTTATTTAACGGAAAGTTCAAAATTTGAATTTCAAAAATCCGTTATTCAAGGTTCAATTTTTAAACTTCTGAAAGCCGTTAATTTTTTAAAATTTTAAAATACGTTAATTTAAGCTGCTTTGTCTATGCCTTAATCACTAAATACTCTCATAACACTGCAACAAAAATTCCCAAACACCTAAAATCATCAATTATTCTATTTTAATTGCTATAATTATCTCATTTCAACAGCGTCGTCGAGGAGCATGAAAAGGAAATGACGTCAAGCATGATGGCAGCGTTTATCGGTTTAGGCCTTACAGTCGGATCGGCAATAAGCTTTGTGCTCATTCAATTTGTGTCTTAAATTATTTATTAGCGAGACGAATGAGAGGATCTGATAGGAATTGATATATTTACATTGACATAAATCACTGATTAGCAAAGATGAAATTGGACCAAATTATTTTTAGTTATGCTGGTTGCTCTTTTTTTGCCTTATTATTTTTAGGATTATGAAACATTTTTTTTTTGATAGCTAGTTTAATTATTTGCCTTTTTGTTACCCCAGAAGTGATAGAGTGAGCTTAAAATTCACACTGTTTGAGATTTGTGCTGTATAAATATTATTTTGAATGATAAGGGATTTAAGGATTGTAATCTATGTGATGTCAAATATTTATTGAGTGCTATCTGACAAACAGAATCTGTTGCATCATTCCATAAATAATTTCATTCAATCTTAGGTGAACTAATAGTCAAAAATTAATTTTTGGAATGTGTAGTATAAAATTTGATGATTCATTCTCAGAAAATTAAAGCATGAAAGTCGAAAGAAACAATTGTGTGAATTCTAAGCTAAATTTAAGCTTCTAATTAAATGTGATTTAATGACTGACATTATTATCTTAAAAATAATATTTTGAGTACATTTCTAATTAATGTAATTTCTTAGTTTGACAACTTAAATGTATGTTGTTATTTCTACGGATTGGAATCTATGCGGAAATTGGTTTTAGTCTGTTGTGATTTTTTTGCAACCGTTCTGGTTTTGCTGTGAGCATTGAGTATTTATTTCAATGTTAAGTGAGGAATCTAAGTGCAAAGAACTAGAAAAATCTCAATTTATAAATTTAAATTTCATACTAATGATATTTCTGATGAGGAAATGAGGTCTAAAATTCGTGAAAAAATCTAAAATTAAGTTTTGAATTAAAAAACCTATTCTCAAATTGGGGCAAGTTCACTTATTTAATTAGGAGTCATTCACTTATGATGTCCATCAAAAAATGGAATTTTTAGAACCCCCCTCCCCCCTTGACACAAATTTTAAATTCAAAAAAATTTCTTTAATATAAAGTGTCACAAAATCTCAGACCCCCCTCCCCCCTAAATCATGGATGTCATAAGTGAACGACTCCTAACACTTTTAGGAGGGAGGAGTGGGGGTCTGAGATTTTGTGATAATTCAAACAATTTTGTGACAAAGATGGGAGGGGGGGTCTGAAAAGTCGTTTTTTTGCGTGTGGGGTCGTTCACTTATTACGTTACGCAAAAAAAAACGAAATTTTAGACCCCCTCCCCCTTGTTACAAATTTTCCAAGAAAAAAAAATGTTTCTTTATTAAACCTGGTACAAAATCTCAGACCCCCCCCCCTCCCCCTTAAGCGAACGTAATAAGTGAATGACCCCTTACGAAATAAGCATAGTTTAATGAACACAAAATAAGAACTAAGTCCTTTTGAGTCTGTATGAATTCTGAGCTATTTAAATGGATATTAATGAATTTTAAGAAGGTTGTAAAGTTTATGGAATGGAATGATTCTCAGATTTAGGGGCGTATCCAGAAATTTTTCGAGGGGGGTTTTCTAAACTTTTTTTGTATAAATGGGAAAATTTAGGGGGGTTCGTGATTTTTTTCTTAAAAAACCCTAGCAAATTGAAAAAATTTACCATAGAGAGCGGGGAGGGTAAGGGGGGTTTAACCCCAGCTCAGACTGAATATATTCTTAGTTCCGCATACCTTCCAATTCTTTATTATCTAAATATTTAAGTGGTGTCAATTATTCTGGATTCTTAAACTATAAAATATCAAAAAAATAGGTGCTTAATATCCTGATCAACTCCAGAATTTCATGAACACCCCACCTACTGTATCTACCCCTTAATTAGCTCAATATTAGTTATTCTTTATGACTATTAATTTTTGATACTTATAATTTAATTAGAAACAAAAAATAAATTTAGGAATAAATTTTATTCCAGTGATGATTAACGCATAATCATAATTAAATTAACTTCCAAATGCTTAGTTGAAGATGATAAACGGAAGTTTCATAATTATTTTGGATGAATTTATTTCTCGTCACATATTTTTTTAGAACAAATGAAAATTTATAGAATCATAAATCATAAGAGAACTTAATGAATGTTAATGACTTGTTGATAAATTGTTATAAAATATCCAACAGTAAATAGATAACGTCCATGCTGCATCATGTTATCTAAAATTTAATTTTTCTAAAATACTTACAAGCAGGAACAATAATGAGAAAGTAATTAAATATTTTTATGTTATTAGATGACATGACATCCAGTGGATATTAATAATCATAAATTTGAGCTGCATGCTGTCATGAAATTGCTCTGATGGCACCAGGATATCCAAAATAGTGGAGTTCTATCAAAAAATCTCAGAAACCTGCCAATTAGGTGCCCTTGACATCATCAATTACCTGACCGTGTGCAGCTCGACAAAAAAACAGTTGTATAGACATAGACATACAGACAAATAAATATGTGCAGACTATAAACAATCATCATGTAATTACTTCTAGTGTTATTACAGCGGTATTTCTCAAATTTTGTTGTGTGCTGAATTGCTTTGCGAAATCAAGTCATTTGGAATTTTCTGTGCTGAAGAAATTGGAGTTACCATGTCAATTGATGCGAGATCTTGTGGATTGTGACATTTTGTTATATGGATTAAATGGTAATTTTCTGCTAGCATTAACTAAAGACTTGTGACCTAATATCCAATTGGCATCTCTAATTTAAGCATATCTTAGTCATGTACGATTATTTGGAATTTTTCACAAAAAACATAGGTGAATGATCTTATTAACATTTATAGCATCATTCTCTGCATATTCTGAATATACGAGGCATGATTAAGAAATTAGATTGCTGGTGGAAAAGCAAACATAAATTAATATTAGCTTGAAATTTAGTTCGTCGGAATTATATTTGTTTTTTGTAGTACATCAGAGGTCGGTTCCAGGACTACCCCACCTACCCTACCCTGAGTTGATCTAGGACCTAGGATAGGTGGGATACCTTTGGGCAGAGTAGGTGAGGTACCCTAGGGCATCCTAGTAGGAGAGGGTAGGGTAGGTAGGGTGACCTTACATACCCTATACCGGGTACCATACCCCTACCTTCCACTTAAGGTACCCTTGGGTATTTCCAGACATCTTCTCACTTTACTTAATGGATCATTCACAAATTACGTCACACAAAGAAAGAAAATGATTGTGTTTGGATTGCCACAAATAATTCAACCCCCCTCAAGCGTGACGTAATTTGCGAACGATCCTTAACTCTGTTAGACTTTAATTGGACAAAAATATCACCAGCAACTCAATAACTATTTCCAACAGATTGATTTCAAAATAATTCAAGAGAATTGATGAAAAAATGAAGCTACACTTAGTACCATTCTGAATAAAATTATGTTATGGCATCCTACTGCTCAAATGTAAGTAAATTTCTCTCCCATATGTTACATGATCCATAAAAATACCCATAGAGATAATTAAAGATTAATTTAAAATCATCAACGGCTGCTCCAATTGAAATTACATCAAAAATAATTTTCTATTACACATTTCAGGTCAGAATGCGGTAGGCATTATTCATAAAAAAAGCTCATAATTCCAATGATCAAAGCCTATAAGTTAATTGTTTCATTCTTAGCAGACCACATAATCTCCATTGTCTCAAGTCATTCAATCAAATTTCAGAGTTAATTTCAAAATAAATATAACAGCATAAAATGAAGTGTTAAAATCAATTATTTATGCAATACAACTATTCTATTCATTCTAATGGACTGTAATCCATGCATTAGTCTGCGGAGTAAGTAGTCAAATAATCGGTTTAAGTATTGAATTGGCAGTGAGATGAGGTTGGAGAAAATTGTTGGAAATTTGAGTATAGGAAATTTTTTAAATGGTTGATTAAGTTGTTGATATTAGAACCAGGGAAAGGTGCTAGTGACTTAGTAGCAAGTCTAGATATTACCTAAACACAAGGATGTAAGGGCAACCAGAAATTTTTCCTTCCCTCCGTTTTTGGGGGTCAAAACCCCTACCTTTTTGAGAAATTGTTTTCAATTTGCTAGGGTTTTTAAGAAAAAATCCCAAACCAACAACCCCCCCCCCCCCCGAAATTTTCCTGTTTACACAAAACAATTTTAAAATCTCCCTCGAAAAATTTCTGGATACGCCTCTTGGGACAGGGGTTAACCTCTTGACTATGCCTCTGCATAACCCCCAGCCTAGTTTTGGACCTAGCTAAAAATATTTTTCTGTTCCTAAGAATTTTTCTAATATGGCTTTTGCATAGTCGTAGACAACCCCCAGTACTAAACCCAGATTGAAATATCTAGGTCCGTAAGCGTACAGGCAAAGAGCATGCACTCAAGATTTATTTGTGATGATTCAAACAAAAAAATGTTCCTTCATGGAAATTTTATGACAAAGATGGGGGGGTCTAAAAATTGGTTTTTTGCGTTACAAAATAACTGAACGCCCCCTATTAAGTTATGCATTCTTAAACAGTTTAAGTACTGGTTAAGAATGCTTTTTCCTTTGGAAAAGAGAAAATAATGAAAAATTAAATTAGAGTTAAAAACAAATTTTTTTAGACCCCCTTCCTCTTCCAAGGGGCCCCTAAGACGCGTTACATTTAGATTTTCAGGAAATCGAATTTACTTTACAGCATTTTTCTCCAAAACTATACCACTGGATCTTTTCATTCCAGTGTCTTAATTGTATCAAAATCATTGCACATGAAATTTTTTTTCTCTTTATTTCGGCAAAATAACAATACACGTGTATTATTTCATTATTACTCATACACATCATTCAAAACGGTTAATACGTTGATACCGATTCTTTTTCTATTTTGTTTTCATGAAAAAAATACACAGCTGTAGCCTCAGTTGCTTTTCAGACTTTTTTCGTGCCACGCTGTTAGTACGGGAGCTCCACAAATTTTTTTAATATAAAATTTTCATTAACAAAAAATAATTCGAGAATCAGAAAATAAACCTTGCAAAAGTACGATAAGAAAATCTATAAAATTAAAGGCATTAAGCTATTGCAGTTGTTGTGAAGTTTGATTTTTTTGTGATTATTTGATAAAGAACTAGAAGTCGTATGCAGTTGGACTTTGGGATTTGTGAATAAAAAGGTGAAAATTTTTTGTAAATTCTGCAGCTGTGTTCTGTTTTATGTCAAGCAACATGTTCTGTTGCTGCTTATTGTCTACGTACACTTTATTATGAATTAAGCTTCATTTTTGATGATTTTAAATTTCTTTGTCTTATCAACCGTGCCTTGTAGGTCTCCTGCATATATACGTAAACTGATAAGGAACAAAAAGTGTCACGACAAGCTTATTTATTTATTTTTTACTTTCCCGACACTTGAGAATTTAAAGCTGTTTCCTAATCTGTGTAAATATTTTGCATTTATTTTGATTTTGGAAGTTTCGAGAAGTTTGGGAATGATTTTATGTGGATTACTGGATCTTTGTTTGAATTATGAGTTATGCTGTAAATTTACAGAGTATTTAATACTGACTGGATCTTGCTCGATGAACTAGATCGTTTATCAGTTATTGAACTATTTATTATAAATTAATGATGACATTTGCAATTCATTATCAGCTGAACACCTTTTTAAACAGTGATCATTGTTAGCAAAACAGTTTTATAAATAGTTTTTAAAAAACTGCAGATAAAACTAGATTCTTTTGACGACAGTAGTTTAATCTTTTTTAAAGGCAAGTGCTACATATCAACTCTGAAAATAAGTTTTACAATTTTTGCAAATGAATTTAAGTAAGCATTTATTGACAATTACAAGCTCAACTTAAAAATAATATTTATAAATAAATTATAAAAATTCTGATCACAGTAAACATTGAAATTTTATACAAAATCGATTGAAAAAGTGTTTATTCGAATATTTAACAGAGAATTAAAATTCCAATCTGAAGTTCGGGATTAGTGTGGAATAAAGTTAGATTTACACTATTTTGTTGTGTTCAAGTCCATATTTTAAGAAGAATAGCCAAAAATCACTGAAGCACGTTCGATCTGGTGAGTCTAAATTAGTAAACTCTTTAAAAATGGATCCAAAGTTGAGTATTTACTTTTGTCTGTAAATCTGTGGCGTAGAGGTTAGAGCATTCGGCTTTAACGACCTGAGTTTGAACCCAGGGAATGTGTAGACTCGGATTTATGTTCTTTTTCACTGTTCTAGCCATACATTGCATTGATATCCTGGGCAATTGTGTAGAGTTGGAAACTCTGATGAACTAAATCTGTATGATTCTTCAATAATTCTTCAATAAACAAGACCCAGATGCCTTGATTCCGATGATTTGTCGAGTAAAACAATTCACAATGAGTTCATAACGCTACACAGGCCAAAGTGACTTCTTCACAAGAGTCTTGTATCTCATCAAATCCCAGACAAAGATTAAAATATCAGAGACTTCCAGATAATCAACTAAGTGTCTCTACACCAGTGATGCCCAATTTAGAAAATCCCACGAACCGTATGCTGTGTGCGGTTTTGGTCATGGTTTAACCTCAAGGTGTGTCGTGCCTCAAAAAAGGTTGGCCACCACTGCTCTACACTGTCTGTAATATTCAACAGGCTCTCCTCAATTACCTCCCAATGACATTGTCACTTTAGAATGCAATTTAAATTTAAAAACCCAGCAACCAAAACAATAATAATGATAATTTGTAATAATTCAAAAATTTCATGAAAAACCTCGACGAACGGAAACTTTAATATTCCCGATATTAACGTCAAAACAATTTTCTCCTTCCGCTAACAATCGTATCAGATAAAAATCAACAAGAGTTGTTTTTGCCTTTTATTTTATTTTTTACGAAAATGAAAATTTATTGCCTGTTATGAGATGATTTACAATAAAAAAAGAGATTTCTCAAATGCAATTGCACTGTTTTTAGGTCATGCAATCAATGAAAATTTTATTAAGAAACCTTCGTCCAATAAAAAGTATTAATAACGTGTATTAGCTTCATAAACAATCGTGGCTAATGCCGCAAATATAAATTTCAGTACCCTAAAACCTGACCTTGACATTCTTGTTTCCTCGTTTATAAAAATAATAGAATGGATATGCTCATTTTTTGCTACCCCTTTATTTGTGTGCTGGATATTAGGGGTTCTTAAAGTTGGGAATGATCTAAAGTCGTGTTTCTGAAACTATTTTAATTTAACGCACACTAACTTCCATTTTAAAGATTTGGCAACACAATAGGGTCCCAAAAATTATGTTTGAACTCAATTTTAGTTGATAATGTTGCTCAGGTGTGTCTGGTAGTATTTTGATGCTCAAAATGAATGACCTATTATTTTAGACTAGTATTGGTTTTCAAAAAATGGGGGGGGGGGTCACAACAACCCCCCAATTTTTGCCCAATTTGGTGAAAATTCAAGGAATTTTTTTAATTCACACTAGATTTCATTTCCCTTTTAATTGCTCTAAAATTTTGTTAAAACCAATGGGGGAAATTCAAGTTCGACAGACTTTTTGAAAGTCTAGGGGTATTCAAATCCACAGTTCAAAAATTTTGAATTTCAAAAAGCCGTTAAATTCTTTTACTTATAAAACTTTTTCCTTAATGTTTTTATCGATTACACAAAACATTTAGCTTTGTTATTGTTGCAAATGATTAATTACATAATTTTTTTTTAAAATTTCATATAAAAACTGCTATTTTCAAGTTTTTAGGTTTATCGAATTTTCGAAACTGAGGTATTTAAGTTCGATTTTTGTATGACAGACAGACAATTAAGCAATTTTTACAAGTTTATTAGGAAACTTCTTTTATTAGGAAAAAATTTGAATTTTTGTTGTCAATTTTTTTTTGAATTTTTAAAAACCGTTAAACTTTTGAATTTTGATTTTTAAATTAATTTGATTTTTATTATCAAAAATGGGTCGTGCACAGTTTTATGTAGTTTTGCTGAATTTAGGACTGAATGTTGGAAGTAGTACAATAAAAAAATAGTGACAATATTCAGACTAACGAAAGTTAACAGCAGCTGTAAAATATGGTAAAGCAACGATTCATTTTTCGCGCCAAAATTATGAATTAATCTAAAATTTATTAGAGGCTAATGAAACCTCCAAAACTAGATAGTCAGAGGTGCATTCAGAATGGTTAGAGGTTAGTCAAGTCGACTCCCTTCATGTCGAAAAATACGGAGGTGAAGAGTTTAGAACCCCCACTTAACCTAGAACATCCACTCATTTATTTGTACAACAACTGCAGTCGTTCATTGATTTCCCTTTCATTCGTTGCGCAGACTACCTCTGACTCTCTATTTTTCCTGTGCAACCGAGTTGCCAAATTAAATCAGACAATTTTTGTGAGTCGAGTAAAACAGTCAGATGTAAATTATCGGTAAATGCTGACTTAAAAGCAATTTTTTAACCGCAAAAAAACGAACAGAAGTAACAAACAAAGAGTGACGAATCATGGAATTATTACAGTTGGAAATTATCTGCTTGTGGCACAATGTCTGATATTAGTAAGTCACAGTGTCTAACGAATTAAGCTAATTGAGATGAAATTGTTTATTTGGAGCAGTAAAAAAAGTTTTTTTTTTATTTTTTCGAATTAAGTTTATGGATTGTATAATCATGGGTGCTCAGTACAAATTTGTGTGATATAATATTCTGACATGAAATTATTTTCATAATACTCTGCATTAAAATTTCCGAGCTATTCTTATTTCTAACAATATAAAAATAATAAAAAGGTTGTGTAGTCATTATCACATCGTAATGTGAATTGGCTTGATATGACATTGAGTGGTTATGATACATGCATGCAAAAAATTATGTCAAATGCTTTGAAATCGTTTCATCATACACTTGAAGAAATAAAAATCTGAAATTTTTCGAGTGATTTGCTTCAGTTCTTTAAGTGTGACATAAGTGAATGTTGGTCATTTGGATTGGAGAGTGACCAGCAGCGGTGTATCCGTCGAGGGGTATTAAGAACCACCCTCGATGGTAATTTTCTTCAGTTTTCTTGGTTTTTTTTCCCAAAACACCCCCATAAATTTTGCCGTTTGTATAAAAAAAATTAAAAAATTAAAAAAAATTCTAGCTACGCTAGTCACTAGGGTAATCAGTCTGTTCCGTTAGAATTTCCGTCAAATCCTACTTGATTTTTGGTTAATCTGCTTAATTCAATGAGCTACATTCAACCAGGCAAAGTATTGTCTAGACATGCTTGACTCTTAGATCCGATACCAGACGGTTACTAATAGATTTTTTATACATCCAGGCAAATGCGAATCCAGGGGGGTGTATTGGGTGTCAAAACACATCCCTCGATGAAAAAATCTTTAATTTGAAATTCTTTAATTTGGATCCAGGGGCTGCTTTTCATATCCCTGACTAGATCAATAATTAACCATTTTTGATGCTCAATAAGAATAAGGCTAACAATAAAATCTCCAGCTTGAGCTTCATAAAAACCAAAATAAATTATTGTAAATTTTTCTTCACAAACTTTTCAAACCACATAACTGATTTATCTTGCTGTAATCTATACTGTAATATTACCAATGCTTTTATCTGAATATTTTTTTATTATTAAAGATTTGCGTCGCTGCACATCAATGCACCATAAAACCACTTAATTACTGCATTTCTTTCTGTTGCATTATGAGTTTTGATGTTACTTAAGTATTATATCTGATATTTTTTAAATCTACATAATTTTAATAAGCATGATCTTCATTGTATCATGTCTTTTGGGCATTCATGGGTGTTAAATGTATGCTTGATCTGTAGAATATGATTCTGGAGTCTAGGAATTTAATGAAAGTTGCAGCAATTATGGAATTTTAAAGACAAGAACCTAAGGGCTGGTTTCTTACCTTAAGTATACCCAAGGTTATACCTTTAAGTATACCCAAGGTTCGTAAGGTAAGAAACCAGTCCTACTGAATTATTGCGTTCGTGCTCCTATTTTTTCTTTTTGATATATATAGGTGGGTAGTGACATAGTCTGGATGAAAGTTGGAATCGACTATGATTTTATTTAATTTGCATCCGCTACGTAGCCAGCAAAACCTTGTTTTTTTTAAAAAAAATTTTCTTGATCCAATAAGTGTGCTGTGGTAGAAAAAAGGTTGTCCACCACTGTTCTTGGGGGTATGCGCCTAGAAGTGGAGTTTAAAAACATTTTTTATACAAAAGATAGCATTTTATATAGACACCCTACCTCATATGTCACAATATTTCACTTAACCCCCCTTGGTTAGGTTTTCATTTTGAATCTAAATATTGGTTATCATTTTTGAACCTTCATATGTCTCCATAAGCATATCAAAACACCAACTTGATCTAGCTTCTTATTATTATGTAGATATGTATCAGTTTATTTATATCAAACTTGCTCTTCAGCCAAAAAATAACATTTTCTCAATTCTTCTTCTGACACAGAAAATTAATGCCACAGAAAAAAAACAAATAAAGATCAGTAATCTAATTTCTTAATGAAAACCCGCAACTGACTGATAAATAATCGCAACAGTTTCAAAAGCATCTGACTTGGCTCCAATCTGTCTACTTAAACTTGAAACATATTTTTTTTCTTCTTTGTAGCCATAAACTTCTTATCTGTTTTGCTGTCATTAAGCAGCACGCTTCTGTCATTTTCATTTTAAGGTTCATTCACAGAGATAAAGAAATGTGTAAATTTTGCACTAAAACCATAAACCATATCGAATGTAGCGATTTCAGCGAGATACGAAAAAAATAGAAAATTGATTTGACCTGAGTTGAAATAATTCCGAGAAGTAAAAGCTCAAAGAAATTTTTGTAGAAATTTTTTCACGATGAATCAATTGATTTTGATAAAGAAATTACAGCGCGTCTAAATAGCCCCAAAATACCTAATTATGCAAAATACCTAATTAGTATAATTAAGTTAATTTTCAATTAATAATTAACAATCGAGTGTAAGGTGTTGGTGAAAGGTATTGATTGTTTTATCACGATTGTCGATTTTCTTCTTGTGTCTTGTAAGAGTGCCAATTGTTCCATCATGAAAATGGCTGTTTTATGAAGGTGGCACATGCTACTGATTTATCGATTAACAACAGTCTAAATTTAAAATCAAATAGAATCGAAAAAATATGTGAAAATAATTTTCATATTTCTTTTTTGGTATTTCCCCATATGAGGTGGCTCAAATTATAACTGCTCAGACTTTTTATGACTTTTGATGTTTTTTATGCTGGATGTGATAAGGGGTCATTCACTTATGACGCCCATCAAAAAATGGGATTCACAAAATTCTTTAATTTAAAGTGTCACAAAATCTCAGACCCTCCTCCCCCCTAAATCATGGACGTCATAAGTGAATGTTGTAGTAAGAGTATTGAATTAAAGTTAGTATGCAGGTGTTTTGTAGGGGGTTATTTCTAGGGATGTCAACCCCATATAGATTCTACAGACCCAAATATTAGAAAATTTTCTTACTAAAACCAACTTAAAATTAATTTTAATGATACAAAAATATTCCTTAGTATCAAATGACTCCAAAAACATCAACTTTTTTTTTTCAATTTATTTTGAATTGAATTAGAGCAATTAGTTGTTAACTATTTATTTTAATTAACCAAAAAGGTTAATTTGAAAATAAAAGTTAATGTTTATTAGTACAATTTAATAGTAAGGAATATTTTTGTATCATTAGAATTAATTTTAAGTTTGTTTTAGTATGAAAATTTTATACATTTTCTTTTCTAGTTATGTCATAGTTAGGATTTCAAAAATCTCAAGTAAGCAAAACTGATTAACTAAAGATTTTTAATCATTTTCTCATCTTGAAAAATCCGTGTCTTGAGTAGGTCATGTGAAAATTCGGAAAAACGAGTAAATGGTCATTATAACTAATACTCAGGGGTAAGGGCGTATTCAGGAGGGTTTAGGGTGTTAGTTTTTTTTTGAAAAACCAATACCAGGCTAACAGAAACTGACCCCTGGCCCTATAGTATAGCAGCAAGTCACCCTACCGAGTCAAGAAGCCAGAACAATAATCTTTAGAATAAATTCCCTCAAAATTCTTTCAAAAAAGTTTCGTGCAAAATAAATCATTAATAATACCTGGAAATCCCATGAAAATGCTAATCGATTTCTGCCTCTACAAATTTCCATACACGCCAATCCATTGCACCACACATTAGTTCGGACAGTAGTTAATAATAACTTTTTGAATAATTCATAATGTTAATTATAAAGTTGAATGTAGCTCAAGTTCATAATAGAGAACAAGAAGAGGCAGTAATGATTTAAATTACGGAACAAAGAACAAAAGAAAAAGTAGTGAAGCACTAATTGGAATCGGAATATTATGATTTGAATTACTTTATGCTTTAATTAATGAACCGACCGGCAATAAAAAATTATAAAAAATGAAATTTTATTGTTAAAAAATAAGAAATCTCAACAAAACATCACCACGTGTTCCTGTCCATCTGTTTACTACAACAAAAAAAAATCCTTATCTCCCCTCTCTTTCTAGACTGCCGACGAGCAGTAATCATATGAAAAAGGAAGTAACTTCCCCCTTCTTATTACATAAAAACGACAACAACAATGTCATCATCGAAACCCACAACACCAATTTTACAGAGACGATATGCAGACAGTGAGTTTAGTCGCATTCCCGTCATCTCTCGCTCTCCGATTCCATTCCACAGGACATATAGTATGCGCATGCGTCCTAACTGTTTACTCAATCAGTTGAACGAAACGACATTGAAGCAGCACAACAAAGTTTTTTCGAGAGCTGATGATAAAGAGCATTTAAAATTAAATCTACAAAGACTACGACGTGGCAGCTTCTCGATGGATACAAAATCAGACTCAAATCATGTTGATACAGGTGGTACAGATGAGGTTGATCGTGCTATAAGCACTAAGCAAATGAATGGCGGCTTGAGACGTAATAGCTTTACAAAAAATGATCGAGGAATGGTGAGTTGTTGACATTAAAATTTCGTCCTTAAAAAAATTCAATATTTGAAATTTGGACAAATGCCAGTACTGTGTTAAATGGCATTATATCAGCATATAGGTGTGTTAGAAGTTATGTAATCAATCTTGCGGAACCTTTTTATGTGGAATAAGAAGATACTTTTATGTTATTGATTTTTCCATACTATTTTGTATGTCACAGAAGTGAGAATTGCGAGTAGTATGTAGGTGTAAATAAAATTTATTCTTATTATTTGTAGACATTAAACCTCAACGGACCTGTCAGTGCTTCACGCTCTCCACGAACACCACAAACACCAAAAACGCCCAACGGAACTCGTTATGTAAAGTCTACAAATAGTCCAAAGACACCGCCTGTTACACCAGATCGTGTCTGTATTGATGATGATCTAGAATCAATGAGCAGTTACTCGTCGATGGCATCATCCAATTGTGAACATCCATTTTTTGCGAGAAATGGAACGACGTTTAGTGGACGTAAGATGAAATATGTTGTACATTGCTCGAGTTTTGCTGACAAATGTGGCGATGAATATTTAACGCCAACACAGCGTGCACATCGACATATTAGAAGGCTTAAGGATCTCTTGGCAATTGCAAAGGCTGATTTGGAACAAAAAGATAGTGAAATATTAAAACTAACGAAAGAAGTTGTCGAATTGAGACTATTTAAGGCATCACTAAGCTCTCCCGAGGAATGTTCAAAATCCAGTGACTGTGCATCTGTTCCGACAGTTCGTGAAAATACAACAAATGAGTTGCAAACACCAGCATCAGAAATAGCGTCTCCTATGGTAGACATGGTCGATGATGCTTTTAAGACAAGTCCACGTCATGTTAGTCGTACACCACTGCATCATGGCATTCACCAGGTTCAATTTATTGATAAGTTATGTACCTCAGAAATGCAAAGCTCGTTTGCTGATTCAGGACATTTTGAGGACATTACGACATCATCTATTCATTCAAAGGATTCTTATGCGAATACCCAGGATCGGTAAGTAAAGAAGTTTTAAGTTTACAGCTGTTTATTAGTTTTATGAAAGATCCAGCTGTTAAAGATACAGTAAACAAAATCTAATGAATTTTACTATAATTTTAGTGCCGTTGGCAATGAAGATGATGAGCCAGTTCACATTGACTCCGAGCGTCAACGACTAGTGCAAATGTATGAGGAAAAGATCGAGGAACTTATCAAGCAACATGATAATGAAGTCAACGAGGAAAAGCGTAGCAATAATAATCGCGTTGAAGCGCTTTTACAGCGTTTGGATGAATGCAATTCACGTTATTGCGACTTGATGCCCGACTACGAGCAAGTTAGTGATTCCTCAAACTTTAATTTTAAATTTTTCTGTTGGTCTCATGATCCGGAATACTAATTGTTGGATTTTCCACTTCCTTTTCCTACTCTTTCTACATTATGCAATATTTTTTTTTCTTGTTCCTTTAAATTTTTTTAACGTTCGTTCATATTGCATGCACATTAAATGACAGGCAAAAGAACGCATTCGTGAATTGGAACGTGAACTTGAATTGCTTCAGCAGAAGTTCACCGAAACGGAAGATAAATCGAATAAAATGTATTTACATATGTATGCAAAGGATCAAGAGCAAGCTGGACCCAGCACGTCGACGGCCGTCGCAAGAATCTCTGTGCCTGAACTTTTGCATCAATTGCAAGTCACTCAGGATGAATTGGAAAATTTACGCGTAAGTTGATGACAAACTTTTTTCTATTCGATTTTTTTTCGTAGCTTTTTGTAGTTTTGGATGCTTGCCAGATTTTTCTTAAAAATGCTTCAATGCAAACGCTGTGGATGAAGATGATTTGGCAAAAATCTAGCTTAGACTGTCATTTTTGTTCTGTTAAAAATTGAGAGCTTTTTGTATCTTTTTTCCTGCCATAAGAATTGCAATATCTTGAAGATTGTTTGAGTTTCATTATTTTTGTTAGTGACGTGGACAGTAGGGGGAGAGTGATGGTACCCCCCGAATGGCTACATCGTGTAAAAATGGCAAAAAGGTGGTGTTTCATCAAATCCGGTCTGGTTCCACATTTTTCTCCTTTTTTATGCCGTGTGCCATTTTAGTCCTATCTACCGAGCTATCATGGTCCAAAATTAGTCAAACCAAAAATTCTTTAAAATTGATAGAATTCTTTAAAAATATTAGGTACATCCCTGAGACTTACCATAGCTCAGAGGCATTACCTGGGATTTTTAAGGAAAGTTGTTGGTCAAAATTTTCAAAAATCTTCCAATTTTCCTGTAGAAGCTCAATCCCCTGCCTGCCTACATCATAATAAGCATTAAACATTCAGTTTGCATGAATTTTAACAGACCGCATGCATGCGATACAATAATATTCAAATAACAGCATGCGATACTAACCATGCGAATGATTTTTAAGATGCTTGCAATTCGCATTGTACATAACAACATTATCATTTTTAAATCATGGCACATTATTACCACACCAGCTGACCCTTTTTCCTTTAAAACTTAATTTTTGTTAACAAATTTTTTTCTTTCTTCGAGATTTTTTTCTTTTTCTTGCCTTTTATTTTCCCGTAAACATGATGAAGAAGTGATGATAAAAAAATATTTTAAAAAATTTTATAATTTAGGATGAACATTATAGTCTAGCGACTGGAAATGACTCATTGCTGAGTGCGAAAGAAGCAATTTCACTTTGGTTGCTTGGCGCGAGAAAGGTAAATGTTTGGATATAGAAACAAAAAAAGACGTTTTTCACTCAACTTTTGTTTCCTTCAAATAAAAAAATAAAATTTTTTTGCCCCTCTTTGATTTGGTTTTGAGTTGACATTTTTTATATGGACATTTTCCGTCGCAAAACTTACTAGTTTTAGTTGGAAATATTTTGTTTTAAGAGTACACATTATAACATTACATCACATATCATTAATATGTTTAATTATGCAGTGGTGTTCAAATTATTAACATGGGATTAATTTACTAATGAAGTTTATTTTTATTTAAAGCATACTAACTTAGTTATTTTAATAAGAGTTTGTACCCCTAAATTTAATACTTATAGTCGAAATTATGAAAATTATATAAAAATTAAGAATTATTTGCTAAAGTCACAGACTGAACAGATTAAATGTGATCTTAGAGCTCCAGTGGCTTAGCCAGATATATGGACTATTTAGAGGTTGTTTTGACATTTTTTCTTCAAAAATCCTAGCAAATTGAAGAAAATTTCCATCGAAGGGGGTGTATTGACCCCCCAAAACACCACTTTGACTACGCCCCCGATGAGCACCATCAATAGTTTTATACCATACTGCTTCTACCTACTCTAATAGATAAAAAGTATGCTCTCAAGAGCAGAGCTTACTAATGAGCACGCTCACTTAGTTCATTTACGATAGATATACAGTTTAAGAGTATGCTATTTGTCTGTTAGAGTTACAGTTTGGTATCATGAGCTCTTAGTGCCTACATGGGTGACACTCTTATTTCTTACCATATTATCCTTAAAATATGACACATAGGATGTAAAACTGAACAAATATGATCAAAAGTGAAAATCATTAGATCAGTTATGCACCCTTGATGTCCCATTAATCAGATTGTATAACAAATTCTTTTTTGGAAGAGTTAATAGGATCATAAGTTTCTAACTATAAAAATGACGAAAATAGTCTAGAGGCCATTGGTCTAGAAATCTCATTATTCTAGAATTTTATTAGGCAAATCTTACCCCGTTCCACTGTAAAATCAAGGAATTTAAAAATTTTAGTCCAGCATACCCCCTATAAAAAATTTCTGTTTGTACCCCTGCATTTAGAAATAATAATTTGAACACCACTGATTCTAAAATAATCTTTTGTGTTTCTCTGTTTGCATAAGATATAAACTACATTTTTATGTTTTTCACACTCACTTTTATAACCTATCATTAAACTATGTCCTCTTGTAGACAAAATCCTCTAAAAAAGTCTGTTATTTTTTTAGAGAATTTTACTACAAAATTTTCATTTTTTTCACATTTGGAATGTCATTTATGATGAAAATTATCATAATTGAAGCCATTTCGTGCTTATAACTGCTTATAATATCTTCCTCGCCTACTTTTTTCCAGACAATGTATAAACGACTTGTTGATGCTCACGAAACCAAGCCATCGCGTGTCGATCCAGAAATAACACTTCAGTTTTTGAAGTCAGCGATTTACTATTTCTTGACAGATAAGGAGAATACGCAAGGACATTTGCAGGCAATTGAGAGCATCCTCGGATTTACAGAAAAGGAAAAGGAATTTATTGCAAAAGCAAGAAATTCATAAAGTGGAAAGATTGTAGCGATAAATAGATACAAAAAAATATATAGTAGAGACAAAATTTATTTAAAATAATAATTTATAAACAGGAAATCTCAAGATAAAAAATTGATGGAAGTGATTTGATTGAGGATGAAGAATCTTGATTCATGTGTTCAATTGGGTGCTAAAATATTGATGGTCGATTTTTGTGACTTAATCAATGACTATGAATTAATAATTTTAATATCTGATTTATTTCTGTTGTTTAGTGTCTTAGACAGAACTAAGGTTTGTTTGTGGCAATTTGGTTGTCTGGGTTCAGAATCACATTTAGCAGGTCAGATGATGTCTGAGACCAAGTATCTTACCTAGAGTTTTTCTGACCCAGGCATTTGCACAGATGACAAAACTGACCAAAAGCCTATAAATCCATAAATTCATTCTCCTTCAAGATTATAAGAACCAATACCAATAATGAATGAGCAAGATCTTCTTCATTTAATCCTTTAATCCTTCCATCAATTATTATTGTCATTTAAGAGATAATGGAACTACGATAATATTTCAAAAAATAATATACGAAAAGGAGACAAGGCTTTTTGCATAAACGAACTTATTTATTTCATCTAATTAATTGATACTTATTGCAAGCATATTTTTAGAGGCATATATGTATATTTGATTTCTATAAATTAGACCTAAGATGGAGTTGGTAATTAAGACAAAATGCAATATAATGGAAGTTATTTACTATAATGTCGTGAGCATTGTGCTAATCCTTGTCATATCTAAGACATTCTATATAATGATTGAGAGATAGGCTGCTGGTGGGAATCGAACCCACTTACTCACAAAAAGAGTAATACAGATTTCCAGTTCCACTAATGGCATACTGTTGCACAGACAGATTCGCTTAAAAATGGTTCGATACTCCAGATTTCACTCCGCTCAGACACCACCAGGCGCGTAGCCAGGAGTGTCTTGTCCCCCTCCAAAAAAATTTGAGCCATGCTCTAGCTGCGGTTCAAATTTTTTCGTAGGGGGACAAGACCCTCCTGGCTACGCCACTGGACACCACATTAAGTAATGACGTCCAATATTTAGAGTGAAATAGACCTTTATGGATTCAAAGCTTCATAGCACTCAAAATAATTTTTATAAAGGCTTTAAGACAGAAGAAGGAGAGGGTCAAAAAATCTTGAATAAATTTTGAAAATTGAAAAGTCTTAAAATTTATTTTAATCAATTATCGTAATTTTCAAAATAATAATCTAAAAATTTAATTAAAAAATTCGAAATCTTCAAGTTCACTTCCAAAACCCCAAAAAAATCTTATTCTCCCTAAAATGACCATTGTCCACAACTTCCTATTCCATGATTACCAACTCCAACAAATCTCAATAATAAATAACTAAATCCTTTAATATATTTTGGAAGCGTATTGAGAAAGAATTAAAAACCAATAAATTGCCTTGAACGAATACCTTAAAAAAGCCGTCGAATTGATATTGGGAACCGCAATGTGTGTTTCGGAACTGAAAAGCATAAAAGTGGCATTAAATTATAATATTTTTTTAAAAAAGTTTATTTTGCTAACGCGCTGTTCGTTACCTTATAAAATATGGCAGTACACACGGGTCTTTAGATTATCTAGAAATTTGCTATTACTCTAACTGCTCTGTACTTAATTCCTTAAAATTTGTATATTTTCTTTATCTTTTCTGCATTGATTTTTAAATCTTATTTTCTAACGATTGCTGTGAGCTTGATTGAAGATAGATTTATGGACAAAAAGTTTGTTTTTGCATTAAAATATTTTTAATTAATTTAACCTCTTATGATTCTTGTTATTGTAATTTAAATCAAAGTATAGGAAAAAATAAAGAAGAAAAAATTGTTGAAAAATTGTTTTGTATTTTTATTAAGGTTGTTCCAGGACACTGTTGTATAAATTTTAGTTTGGAAGGTAATGCTCTAGATTGCATCGAGTACCAAACCTTTTATAACAAATTTATATCCACACTTATAAAAAAATTTAAAAAACCGTTTTTAAAAAGTTATTAGAGTTTAAAATTTGGTTTTTAAAATTTTAAAAGCTGACTTTTAACGGCTCATTTAATAATTTGAAAATTTAAAAAAAAAGTTTTTAAGAGCCCAGTTTAAAATTTTTTTTAAAATCTCTTCATACAATTTTAAAAAAGTTTTTTAAATCTTTTCTATGAGTGCACTAAAAGCAATCAACTTTAAATGAATCCATACATCTTTATGAACGAATGTTCTGAACTTTTCATCAACTTTTGATTTTGTAACTGAATATTGCATAAGTGAGATTTTCTCAAAGGAACTGTATGTTTTCTTAATGACAATGAATTTCATGCCTTATGAACTTGGAAACTTTTATAAAATGGTAATGTTTTACATAATTGCTGATTATGCGGTGCATTTTGTTCTGACATTGAAAATTATTTTCCTTTTGATCTGTGAAAGACGTTGATCCGATCCATCGTATTATATGATCTGCAGTCCTTGAATTCCGTAGACGCAACAAGCTGTACAAGATGTATTTAATAGAAAATTCAAAAGTATGGACGCAAAAATTAAGGGGAGGGGGACACTTGAAGAAAATTTTCATCGAGCGAGGTTTTGATACTCAAACTCATCTCCTGGTTACACTTTTGCTTATAAAATGCTAATTAAGTTACGATTCTCTGAGTCAAACTCTTGACTAAAATAACATAAAAACCTCTCCTTAAATGATGGAAATCATAAGTAGGATGACCATTTGTTGTATTTTTGCCGGGATACTGCTGTACTTTTATTCCGAGCTGCCGTGTCCCGTCAAAGCCATAAAATATCCCAGTTTTTCAGCGAGATCAAAACCGAAAACAAATAATTGACATTTTTGAATATTCAAAAACAAATTTTAAATTCAAATTATTTAATTTGTGTTTTCTTTTGCCAAAGAAGTCAAAAATACAACTATTTTCATAAAAAGCTTAAATTACGTAAGTTTCAAGTGTACAATTTTACGCTATGAAAATTTTTCTTGTTGAATGCAAGGGTTCGAATCCAAGGAAGGAAACTTTTTGTTTGAATTTTTTATTCTTTTTATCCTGTTTTTAATTCAAATAACGTAATATAATTAGTTTTGCAACAATAAGTGGCTTAAATAGTCCACAGGTGTCTCTACATTAGGAAATTAAATTTGTCATGAAAAAAATCTAATCATAAGTAAATTACTCCATTACATCCTGAATTTAAAATAAAGTAATAAAATCAAGCTTTATTATGAAGTTTCTGGAATATTCTGAAAATGAAGCTCATCGGATCAGTAAAAATAATTCAAATAGTAATTTTTAAAATTTTTATTGAAATTTGCTTTTAAATGTCTGCTCAATTTATAGTTATACATATAACATCATCATACAATGGAGCTCAAATAGATGCTTTTGTTGCTAAATTTTTATATATCTCTCATAAATCTTTTATAGTTTTATATCAAGAAACCATGGAAAAAGGCTTTATGTTCTTGATTCTTTCGAGGGATGTTAACACAAAATTAATTTTTTATATCTGAGATTTTTTTTGAGACATCGCATTCGTACCAGCCATGCAAAAATGCTGATGTCCCAAGCTTAATTGTTTAAAGCTGGTGGTCATCCTCATCGTCATGCAAAAGTGTCGATTGTCTCAAAAATATCTCAGAAAGTCACGCAGTCGCGTCTTAATTTAATTCATGAGATGGAAACTTTTTATTTGGTTACTTAAAATTGAAATTCTAATACGTAAAAATTAGTCACTTGCTGAGTATGTCTTTGTGCTACATTTTGACATTTTCATTATAATAAGGACATTGATTTAGGTCAAATGCTGTGCCGAAAATTATCTCTTGGTTTATAGAATTACAGGACAAAACATACAAAAACTTATCAGTGCACAAAAATCAATGCTGTGGATGACAATTGCATGCGTCAATATTATTTGCATGTAAATGTCATTCATCCGATGCTGACATGTTTGTCGTTAAACTTTCACTTACTTCTTTCCACCGTGCACTAATTAACTGTCATTATAATTCAATAAACTACTGGAACTCCATCATGAACAGCACTTGATATTAAATTTAAATACATTAAAATTTAAGATATAAATCTAGCTCAATAATAATAATAATAAGGTGTAATAGTCTGTATAATCTTATTGCATGGAGTATGTGGATGGTTCTCGATTTGAGTGTTTAAGCTTCTGTAAGTACATTTCGCGATTTGCCTCCTGGAATGCTTCAAACATTTTTGCCTCGCTCATGATTTGTCTTACGAGATTTTCAATTGCTGGTTCTGAATTAAGTTCCAAGACGTCAGAAATTCTGTCACTTTCGTCGAATGTTGATTGAATTGGAATTGGTGGGGCAACTTCATTGGATCGTTTTCGTCCACAGCCGGTGAAGGCATTGCAGAATGGTCGCTTGGATTTGTTTGTGTCGAGTTGATTTGTGTTGTACTGATTGTTGAAGTTTCTTGGGTCCTGTTGAGTAAATTATGGAAGGAAAATGGAATTTAGTTAAAAATTGATTTTTATTTTCAGTAAATTTGATGAGAATTTGAAGTTTTTGAAGAAGCTTAGATGACATTTGTGAATGATGCCTTGGTAAATATTTGGTAACAATTTTTAAACTTGTTCTACGTAGAATGACACACAAAGAAATATTACGGCATGAGAACAGTGTCAGCTTGGTGTTGGATTTGAGAACACATCTCCTCCAAGCCCCATGCCAGAAGATTTTTTTGTGCCGTTCGGATATGTTGTACTGGTAAAAAACCAAAATTGTCATCTTATCTGATGAAGTTAATGAATGCGCTTTAAAAGGAATGAGATTTTAGGAAGAACTTGCTGAAAATCAATACAATTTTCATACTTTATGCAACTGAATTAAGCATAATTCGAAAAAGCATGAAGGTTGGTCCGAAATACTCTAATTGCAGTCCTGGGATCACTTTAGATCCTGTCTTGACTTTGACAGAGTAATAAGCCAAATACAAAGAATTATAACTTTTTGAAATCCATTAGATATGTAGGCTTAACATAGCTTTTAATTCAGGAGTGGCATGGCAGGTAAGCATCCTAATTTATAGATAAGATTTGATAATTCAGCAATTTGCTGGCGCTTTTAAACAGCTTTCCTTAATTTAAATAAAATTTAGGAATTTTAAAGGCATATTTCCAACTTGTCAGGAATAAAACTTTCTTATCATGTTCTTTATATTCACAAAAGCATTTAAGTCTCCAAAATTCGTACAAAAAATTCACAAAATTTTTCACCAGCCACAAAATACTCACCCTATCACTCAAAACTCCGCAGTCAACGACTTCCATAAATCCAATAACAGCAATGACGACAAAGAAGACAATTGTTTGGAATTTTCCCATTATAACAGTATTAAAAGTTGTCCTAAGTTAATAATTTACAGATTAATATTTAGTTTAAAAATTATTTGAACAAGTAAATTTATGTCCGGATAGTGTGAGCTGTCGATAAACAATGATAAATGAACCAATATTGTGAATAGCATTTATAATAAATTTATTTTGCTCTCAATTTTATGAAAACACAGGAAAATAAGAACAAGAAGAAGAAAAAGTAAGAAAATTGATATGAGATGTATGCACATAACAATGCACTTTTCTGCATTCGACAGAAGAAATTGCACGTTGATCGTCATACGATTTGTGCAGTCTGGAATTATATAATATGTAGAATTGATGGACGATGATTACATTTTCTAGTTAATTAAAAAAATAGATTCATTCTATGACTATTTATGGATATGTCATGAGATACCTCGTATCATGAATGGTGTTGAAAATAGCCTTTGTTTGAGATCTTATGAATAGGAACAGAAAACATCCATTTTCAAATTATGTAGATTATTAAATATATTTCTTGTAAAATTATTTCACCTTAACTGATATGACGTAATTCTGTGCATGAAGCTTTATGGTAATTAATGTAAAATAAATTCACTAAATGTTGCTTTTAAGAGAAGCTTTAAAATTTTAAACAATGGAATCATGTCTCATAGGTTGTTTATGTTATCGAGGTTTAGTGACGAAATACATTCGGAAATTTCTAGCTTTCTTTATAAAAACAGAATAAAAAAGTAGTTAGACTGAATAAACGTCATTACTATAGTTCACAGTAGCAACAGTGACTTTTTACATACTTGACTTTTATGACTTTTTACCGGAAATTTCTTGAGATGTATGTCAGGTGAAATAATTTTTTTAGAGTAAGTATAACAGTGAGGATATTTGATAAGCGATTGAGATTTACAGCTTATAGTTGGATCAGAATCACTTTCCATTGAGCAAATTTGCAGTCTATAATGTATGGCTGTGAGCTTTATTTCCAGTACTTATGGCTCGAAAAAGGACAAGCTACAAATTTACTAATGTAGAAGTTTCGTTAAAGAATCGTAAGGTTATGTGGACAACATGCTTAATTGATTTTTGGTAGTTCCTTCTTTCTATAAATATCTTTTTATCCACACCAAAAAAAAATAATTTTCAAACCGGAAAAATCAAATTTTAATTTTTAAAACCTCATTTTTGCAATAGTTGCTCAACATGCAATAAAAATCAAGGAAATTCCATTAAAAATGTAACTATACAGGGGCATATCTAGAAAATTTTCCAGAAAGGGGTTGAAATTTTTTTTATGGACGGGGGGTTTTAAGATTGTTTTCTGAATAAACCCTGGCAAATTAAAAAAATTTCCCAAAAATTGGGGTTTGACTCCCCCAAAGCCCCCCTCTGAATATGCCATCGCTTTATACAATTGCAATAAAACATGGGCAAAAACCATAACATCACATGTGTGTAGCAACATGTGAACACCAGAACACTTTTAACACACCCACGGGTGGTCCATTTGATTACTGCTCTTTTTATGCCGATACTTTATGGATTACATTATGAACATGAACTTGAGAGGAAAAGTGTGTTTCTGGATTAATGTGATTAACAAAAGCAAGTGTGTTGAAAAATGTGAAAAATTTTAGTTTTTGTGGGGTGAAAATTTAAAGCATTTCTAAGGTGAGCTTTTAGGTAACTTGAGAAGCTGTAATTGATAGAAAATAATATGCATTCTCAATTATTTCAGAACTTGCATAATTTTATAATGAACCTAAGGTAGTGATGCAACTTTTTGCTTATTAAATGGCATGTGTGGAATAAAATATTATGAAACGTATGGAATATTGTTAGATGATAACAACTTGTTTCTAATTCGAGAATTTTCCAATCACATAATTCTGCATTGAAATTAAAGTGAATGAAAATTGAATCTAACTCTTGGCGGTTTGTAAGCCACACATTATCTGGTGTATCAATATCAAGAGCACATTGCTGACATACGAGTTTCTTTTATAGTATCACGGCAACACGTGCAGAAGTGATCACGATGGAACTGGCATTGTCTATCTTTATCAACGTTTACTAACCCGTGTATCTTGGGAAAATTTCTTATGAGTGGTGAATCTAAATTTAGCAAGGAGGTTTTGCCATAATAAAAAACTATCTGGTTACATCTTTTGTTGGAGGCAGAAAATTACAGGAATATGAAAATATTATCTTAAGTTCTTGACATAATGGAATTTGAACTCTTGAAGTATTTGTAGATTTAATTTGAATAGTAACTCTGACAGAAAAGGATATTACAAATAACGGATTCCAAGTGGGAATCAAATTCATGTCCCAGGTGTGTAGTCAGAAATTATTGACGGGTGGGGTTTGGAATGTCTTTTTCTCAAAAACCCCTAGAAATTGAAGAAAATTTCCATCGAGGGGGTGTTTTGGGGGTCAAAATACCCCCTATTATGTTAAATATACTACAAAATGTTATATATAAGATACATCTTTTGCACCACAATAATCTATCTCTGCACACAGGGCAGTCACATAGTTAGGCAGGAAGGATTAACGGGTCAAATCCTCAAAATCTTTAATTTTGTTTTAAAAATCTCAAAAATCGCCTTTCAGGAATATAATTAAGCTACGCTCTTGTCACAGATCAGTCCATAAAATCCAACGTCCATTAAATTAATAATTAAAATTCTACGAGGAAAATATAGATCCTTTAGAATAAATCCATTAGTTTTGGCTCAATTACAATTTTTTCACTTCACATCTCACGACTTTCATCCGGACATCTCAAAAAATCACATCTTTTTCCTAATTTTCTTACAATAATATTTCTTAAACAATTCAATTCAAGCCTTATCAATCGACTGAGATCAATCCATATCCATGAGTCCCTTTTATATTGTAAATACATAGAGTACCAGTAGGACTCATGCTGTTCACTCAGAATATTTTTCTCACTACTCGCCATAAAAATTGCGATATATAAAAAAATCATGTGCACATGATTCCAGCATAGAGCTCTCGAAATTATGTTGGAGGTTCATTGATATTATGCAGTTAGAGTCGCCATCGCGACGTGATAGGCTGTCAATATTACTGGCACTTAAGATGTAAATGAAAAATGCGGTTTCTGTGTAGCGCGTAATGTAGGAAAATTAAGGAAATTGTGCTGTTTATGACTTTTGATTAAAACTTTATGCTGATTTCTTTAAAGAGCACGAGCGTGGTGATGGAGACGTCAGCAACAAAGTGTTTAGTGTTATTTACTATGCTATGAATTAATTTAAATTTTTAATGGACTAAATATAGGTGAACTTTTCAAGAAATGTGATTGAGAGTTCGATAAACACTCGATTTAATGACTTAGAGACTTAGTATTTGGTGGGATCGAACCTATGTCCTCATAAAAGAGGGTTTAAGATTTCCGGTGTGTTGCCTATCTACTCGACTATAGCAGCCTTAGCAGGGGCGTAGACAGAACATTTTTAAAAAGATCTTTTGTATAGACGGCAAAATTGTTGGTGGTTTTTGAAGAAAATTTCTATCGAGGGGGTGCTTTGACACCCCTAACTCTCGCCCTAAAAGATTTTACTTGGGCGTCAAGTAGCTGCCATTGTCCTTTTTGATTCTAAGTATAGTATCCAAGTGACCACCATATGATCACAATTTCAATGTGTTCCGATAGAGACTTTATTTTTAATTTTATTTATAGAAAGAAAATACTGAAGGAAATTTTTTTTAAACAGTAATTAAACAGTAAACAATTAAATTACTGGGTTTTAGATCAACTGGACTTTAGATCAGGTCCCAAGGAACAGGATCGTATCCAGAAATTTTTCGAGGGAGGGGTTTTGAAATATTTTTGTATAGAAGGGAAAATTTAGGTTTTTGGGATTTTTTTCTTAAAAATAAGCTTTAATGACTTGAAAGTCGACAAATTTTTGACTTCACAGTGACATGTCAACATAAAGAAGGAATCGCTTTAACCAACGCGAAAAAAAACAATTATTTTTAAAAAGTCATGCTGTCTACATGATGCAGCATCTTAAAAACAAAATTACAAATTTTGTAAATAACAACGTAAGTTTAATGTCAAATATTTATTAATCACAGTAAGCATTTCAGTCAGAAAAAAATTTTCATTCATAAATAAACAGCATTCAAAATTCATCGTAGAGAACAAAGAGAAGCTTGATCATAAATCGCTAGCGTTACAAAACAGAAATATTATTGATCTCTGGAAATAAAAATCATGAATCCGAAAGTGCTTATAGCCGATTATTCAGATTATTGCAAATATATTGAAATATATGGGTTACAGCGATGTTCAACGTTATTAAATTGTAATGAATAATATGGGTATAATACATTCAATGTAACGTGTTGGGAACCTTTGGTGCTTCTTTATCATCGCTTTTATTATTCTTATTATCATTGCATACTGTGTGACGAATGTACTGTATAAAATATTTTTTGGTTGGCTTTGAGAAATAAAGTTGCGTAATTGCATGAAATGTGTGTAACTGAAGGACATTTTCAATTTCATGGTCGAATAATTTTTGAAAGCCGTTGACTATTGTCGCACGTGATGTTTGAAATTATTTGTGTTATGGAAAAATGTGTTAAGTTTATATTGGATTTCATATAGTTGTTAGCGTATTATTGTAAAATACACGATTCAATGTATTTTTTCTAGTCGAGACACATTTTCTGCTTCTTTACAGTTGGGCCAGTGTAAGTTTTGTCATGTCGGAAATTTGGTTAATTTTATCAAAATTAAATTAAGTCGAATTTTGAGTATTTGGTTCTATTTGATGTAGAAAATTTAGTAAAAAAATTTGAGGTTAATTTTATAAAATCATCCCACCCCCACCAGACGTGACGTAACTGACGAATTTTTCTATTATACTGCAAAAATCAACTTATACTGACTGTGACTATAAAAATTCTTTTTTTATCAATTTTTTCCATTCTAAAGCATTTAATTAGTTCATTAATTAGTTAGGCAATATCCTTATTCTATCAGTGCTGTAAAATTCATAAAGTTCAATCAATAATGGATATAAAAAAGTCGTGAAAAAGATGTATGCCAATGTCAATCCATAGACGATCGTAGTAGAAAAAGGAAAAAAAGAAGATTCAGATGATTCATTAGTGGCTTTTGAAGTGGTTTCTCAGTGCTGCATACAGTGTAAAAAAGGAACGAAATAAAGTCAGTGTATTCAGATTGTATGCTCTTTATCAATCGGAGTCATACATACATTTGTCGAGCCTTATCAGGGGCTAATTTTTATCAATTACCACAATCAAAAGTAGAGAAAAAAAAGTGACACTCGAGGAGAAATAAGGGAAATAGCTATTTCAAAATGAAATTGAAAGTGCTCTAGAAAGAAGTTTGTTGATTTTTTTTTGTTTGATAAAAAGAATAAAAAAAAAGTATAACGAAGTAATTCCGCGAAGATTATCGCCCCTGTTGTTATTGTTTGTGTCTGTGTTTGTGTGTAGTTTTTTTTTATTTTTGTAAAAAGTGTAAATTAATAATATAAAAGAATGAAGAAACAACTCCATAAGATAAAAATTGCGGCAGAGAATTTCTCGCAAAGGTTTGTATGACGATATCTTTTTTTTGTTTTTATTTTTTTTTCTCTTCAGTTCCATTCCTCCCTAGGACAATTCGAACTTCCAAAAAGGAATTTTTTCACACAATTTCGAATTTTCGAAAATTCCTTTGCAGATGTCACGTATCCTTGCTAAATATCCTCATACTGATCATATGATTTCATTTGTGATTTATATCCACGACGAGTGAGGGCGATGTCATAAATTTTTTTTGGTCATCCTCGGCACCATATCGCACATAATTCTTGTTGTTTCTCTCTTGCTTATTACATTTTAATATTATTTTCATTTCTTATTAATTCGTAAGAACTGATTCTCGTTTCTCACTCCATTCATTCATTTAAAGACGACTCGTGTTGAGGAATATTGTTATTATCTGTGGAAGTAACAACGGGCACGAAAGAAAAGGGGGAAGAATGAACGAAAACAAAAAAGAATAATGCATGAAATGTAGAAGTTATGCATGAGAAGAATATGGATTGGACGCATTTATGGTGCCATACAATTATGGCTGTTAAAAATTTGAGTTAGATTCGTATTTGATTCTAGGTAGAATTTTAGCTCATTATGAATTTTTAACAAATAAATGTATTAAAACTTAATAGGAGCTTATTGTGTTTTTTCAAAAATCTGGATCAGTGCTGATCTAGACTTAGAATTAGAGATGTTTTTAGATCCAATGTATAATCTGGATAAAGGCACGATTCACATCTGAAAACCATAGTTGATAGTTTAATTTTTATACCTAGCTGACCCCTGATTGATTGGTTGTTAGAGCACATGATTCATAATTATTAAGCGTGGATTCAAGTGTTGTTCTCTTATCTTCTTAGATATTTATCGTGAATTCTTGGTATAGATTATTTAGTAAATTGTCCTTAAGTGCAGACTAAGTAATTATTCTTTTCCCAGTAACCAAAACCGTTAAAAGCTCTCTTTTAGCGTTTTTACTGATTTTTGTTAGCTAGGGTTTATCTAGCCCGAAGAATTCTGGACTGTGAGCCTTATATTGTTTCTCGTCTTTGAGTCTAGGGTTTTGAGAATGTCTGCAGATTTTATTATTTCAAATTGAATCTTTATTTCTGTTTTTAAGTATGTACGGGTACGTACAAACCACTGTCTAGGAACCAGACTTGTAATCTAGGAAACAGACTTGAAGTCCAGAAACCAAACTTGAAGTCTAGAAACCAGATTACTCTAGATACACGTCATACTATGAGCTCTAATCATACTACAAAGATCATAATCTCAAGATAATGCTGTTTTGCTGAGCATGCTGATGAGTAAGCTCTGCTCTTGAGAGCATGCTTTTTGTCTGTTATGGTAGTACCTTAAGTGCTGATTTAACCAAAATGTAGGGCCAGGTGTCAGGGAACAGTTTCTCGGATATCATGAGTCTTTCATCACTGATTTTCAATCAAAAACAATTGTTTTTGCATAAGAATAAAAAACAAATTGCAGAACCAACGAAATTTGAAGGAATTTGTGCAGAATTAATGCCAAAATCCTAAAGATTCCAAAATAAATCAAAAAAGTTGTGAAGATTCGAGAATAAATTCTAAAAATTTTAACTAAAGAACCACCTTCAAAACACAGACAATGTCAGCTCCGACCATATAGATTTGATTAAGTAATCAAGGAATTAACTCACTAATGAATGAGCTTTTCATACTAAGTCTCAATGCAATGCGATAATTGAAAAACAAATAATCAACAGATAAGAATAAGTCTTTACAGTCCTATAGTCACAATCACTGTCAATTGATTTCTTACTTAGTCAATCATCCAACGGAATCCATAAGAAATTCACACATTCAGTTATTTGCCAGCAAAAATGGCCTCATTAACCTATTTACTTCTCGAAAAACAGTGCTAAAAAGCATACATACAATACAGAAAATATAATATAATCTGCCAGACTTTAAACGATGAGACATGCAAAATGTAAAAATAAATGTGATGATTAAATTCTTTTTGTTGTGTAAGTGCTCATACTTTTATTATTTTTCGTCATATTTAATACTTTTTTCTCCATTCCAATAATTACTGCCCAATTGATAATTACGTCATATGAGCGCTGCTGTATTGTGTGTAAAGGAATTTAATTTAGACATGATTTATGCGGCTAATCCGTGCATAATAAATCAATTTTCGCGGATATTTTCACTGAATGAAATAATAATATATTGTTTATGTCGATTACATTTTTATGGTGTGAGATAAATTGAGCTTTTCAGCTAATTTACATATTTGGATGTGGATTTTTAAATTATGTGCTGATGATAAAAAAAATTAGTAGCATTGTTAGAAATAGCACAACGGCGTGAAGATCAATGAGAGAATTTAGTGTAAATAAGAAGAAAACAGAAGGCTGTGAATGAAAACAGAGCTTAGATTTGGAAAATATTATGTTTGTGCTGTACATCGGCTAGAATTTTGGAATTGTTTTAATCTACAAATGAGTATCAATGCGTCATTAACTGAAATAATAGAGCATTGGCCTTACTGACTAAAGAATCTGGGTTCAATTGAGGGGAAGGCAAATCACTGATCCATGCAATTTTCTTGCATGCCGGTGAGTTGTCTTCCCCTTGGTTCAATCCCAAGACAGGTTAAGTTGAAAGTTCATTTCCTCATTTAACCGATTTAGTCACGAATTTAAAATCATATGCTGCTTGTAGTGTTATAGCCATTCGTACGGAATTCGCTTTCTTCTTTGGGTATGCAAGAATATAATAGCATCTGAATGATTTCTATATGGCATCATGTGCACACAAATTGTGGGTATGTAGGTGCAAGGTTCGTTCAAAAAAATGCGTCCAATAAAAGTGGAATTCGTGATCGTTGGTTTTATTTCTCGTACGACTCTAGATATCCAGAAAATTTTAGATTGAAGGTGTTTTGAATTTTTTGTATGAACGGCAAAATTTAATGTGTATTTTAGAGCTTTTCTATTAAAATTTTCATCGAAGAGGTGTTTCGACCATTAGATGACTCTCTGGTTTCAGTTTCTCGATGTACCCCAGTGTATACCTTAGGCTATACCCCTGTGGTAGTGTATACCCTAGGATATACCCAATAGTAGACCCCCTAGGGCACCCCTATGGTACCCCTATGGTACACCGAGCAACCGGCCCCAGGGGGGTATACTCTTGAGGGTTTTCCAAACAAACCATAATTTTTCTGGTTATACAAAAAATGACCCCTCCCCAGACATCGAATTCGATTTGGATTTTGTATGGAAAAGTCGACTCGACTTCATACAAATTTTAAGTCTTCCCCCTATATAAAAATTGCTGACTAAGTCATTGCCTCTTAATCTTCTTAATACCAGTATTTTACAAGTCAGTCGATGTTTTCACATCATTAGTATGCAAATTTCATACCAAACTCACACAAGACACAACAGAAAAAAGCTAATAATTACGTCACATATGCGTTGCCAGATAATTTTTCAATGATCTTAATTAGACATGATTTATGCAAAATATTCGGTAAATGCATGTCGAATAAATCAATTTAACGCTAATATTATCACATAGCACATTCTGCTGTGTATCGATTACAACTTTATGGTATTAGATAAAAAAAACTTTACAGATTTATTTATGAATAATTTAAATATTATGATGATGACCTTCAGAAGCTATTTTTTATACATTAACACTATGTTAATAACATTGATTAATGACGTATTGTACATCCATAAAGATTCTTACATGTATAGTTCTCTCTATTGTTTGTATGAGCCGCTATAAATATGAGAATGATTGCTTGTAATCGTTTGGAGTATTTTTTGCACAGCACATGAAGATAATGATGATAATGTCGACACTTAGTTGGGATGACTGTCTATTTATCTGTAAAATGATCTTGTGTCATCCCAAGGGGGATTAATTGTGTTGTCAATACTAGACAAAAAGCTAGTCTAAATTAAAACAAATTTCATTCAGAACTTCCATTAAGCTGTACTTCCCCTAATTTTAACTGATATGGATTTTGAGTAATTTGAATTTTTTTGTAGAAAGTGTAATTTGGATTTTGAATTATAATAATTTATAGTGTTGTTCTCAATGGATCAGTTTAGATTTAAAAGTATGACTTTAGATAGGAGTTCGTTACCTCCTATCCGTACTCGAACAAAAAAATCTCAACGGCATAGATTGTCTCCAATGAGACTAAGTTTTGCACCAATTAAAAACTTTTTGTTAGATTTGTGAGTTTGTTTTTACATTTTGTTATATGCTAAGTCGTCATTTTTGGATTGTAAAGTTGGAAGTAAATGATAAGACATTTTTACGTGTAAGAACGAGTTGTTGGATATTTTGGAAATGAATGTGTCTTTTAACAAGTAAAAAAGTGTAGATATATTTCTATGATAGTGTGCTGCAAGTAATTAACTGATAGGATTGAACAATTACAATTTGAATGACGCGTCTAGACTAAAGACAGACATGGGTGACCTTGATGATTTTAGAATTAGAATATTTTAACTGGCAAATAAGTGAATTTGATACTCAAGTACTGTGATGACAATTTTTGTTCTGGACTTCGTTCTGGATACGAAGCTTGTAGTTTCTAATTACATTAGCTTTCAAGCAAAGCTACGGGTCCCTGTTGATTTAAATGGAAAACTGTATTTTATAGCACAATCAAATTTCACACATAAACATATCCAAAGCAAATAACTGTATTTTGCCAAACGCTGATAAAACATCAAAATTTTATGACATTTTCAATGATTATTATGAAAGGCGTGTCAGGTTTATCAAGCTTAATAATTTTATCACAAATATTGTTTACTGTGATTAAGATCTAATAACTATTCATAGGGGTGTTAGCTTATCTAAGGGGGGTCCGGATTTTTGCATGAATAATTTTATCTGAAAAAATAATTTTGCTCTTAAATTTTTTTTCCGAAAGCTCAGACACTAAATAATATTGTACAGAATAAAACTGTACAATTTTTATAATTACAAATAATAATTTTAGAATTAAGAACAAAACCATGAGAATAAAAAAGAAAAAAATTTTTTGACCCCATAAAAAAATTAATTCTGGGTCCCTGTCTGCAACGAAATCAACTTTTTAATTAAATTTTGATTCCATTAGCCCTAACAAGTCATTTTGTTCATTAATACATCTCTACGTCTGATTCACACAATGTATTTTAGACATAAGATTGGATGACGTCATAATAAAAAATAATAAATTGCATAATATCCGACCAGGGAGGTCCGGGGGGGGGGGGGGGGTTCTGGGTCAAAACCCCTTTATTTTTTTGAAAACCCATACGGTCATGATTGGAAAAGATATCCAAAAAATTAGACTTTCCAAAAAAATCTTGGATATACCCATGCAACCGACCCCTAACTTTAGGATGAACAAAAAATTGCTATGTAAAAAAGCGCTTTAAATATTTTAATCTCCAGAACTTTACAACACTAATTCAACTCATACGGGTGCACTTACAAGCTTTATTGCCAATCAAAATTGTAATAATCACAAAATACATATAATATGCTTAGCGCTAAGCTATTAACTTAATCATTCTATCATAAACTAGCACTCTATTAAATTTTTTTCTATGAATCTGATCTCATCACATTTAATGTTGTCATTTTCTAGTTTGAGCATGACGATTAAGCTGTAACATAATACTAATACAAATAGTCAATATTATGGCTTATTGAAATTTTACCCTTTTTGACTTGTGGTTTGCAGCAAGTTCAAGTTTATTTACTTTTTGTTGCAATAAAAAAATGTAAATAAGTGAGTTGAGTAAGCTACGTTGGGGTGATAACATCTCAATGAGCAATGCTTTCTTGGTGTTTATGACTCATACAAGGGGCGTGACTAAATTTTTTTTAATTTTTTTAAAAAAAACCTAACAAATTGAAGAAAATTTCCATCAAGGGAGGGGGTTTGACCCCTGGCTAGCCCCCTGACTCATACACATTCAAAAACTCAGATTATGATTTAATTGAATATAAAAAAGTCATCACTTTTTCTTACTTATTCTCAGATGTTCACGAAAGTTTTCTTTTTTAATGTCGTATTTTTAGAAAACTTGGATGGATATTTCATGCACGACTGCCAATAATTAATTAAAAAATTCATTTTACTTGAACTTTAGTCCACATCGTCATATTTTTGCTTTCGATCTAATTTTGTAAAAAAATATTTTTTTCCCATGGATATGCTAATTGATCCATAATACTTTTCTCAAATCTGTATAATTAAACATTTACATAATAACAATTTTATACTCAATTTTCTGGTAGCAGATTTCAATATTTTTTATACAAAAAACAATTTAAAGAGAATTTTTTAAAGTAATTTTTGATTACTTATTTTTATGTGTGTGTATTTTAAGTGATGTTGTGTTCTTAATGTTGAGTTTGAATTTGATCATTTGCTTGTGGTGATGTAAGATGACCACCTGGTTGGCTTTAAGTGCTAATTACGTTGATTATTTAGCGCAAAAAACATGGGGATGGGGTCTGAAGCTGTGTGACATTACTAAGACTGATGAGGATCGGAAAGATCCATTTCTGGTTGATTATGTGAATGACTCGGGGTATAATGAGAATTTTAAGGTGGTTGAAGGTTTAATTTTTTTAGTATGGTAGTAAATCTCTCCTAAATGCACCCAGATGTAGGAAATTCCTGTAAAATAAATTCTAAAAGCAAAATTAGGCATCATATTCATTTCATCTGACTATTCTGCATTTCATCACACCAAATTATTCACAAAAAACCCTCACTGATTTATTCATGTAGCTGCTACATTGTAGCATGCTCACGAAAACAGCAAGCTAATTTCAGAAAATTATTAATCTCTTTTGCACTCATTCAGAAAACCAATTAGCATTATCAGCAATTCGAATAAGCTGAATTGCCAATAAGTTAGTTCTATAAAGTACTTTAAATTCACCAAAGCGTCGCCTTTGTAAATATTTTGTATCGTTCAGCTACATGCACTTGAAATTCTGTTTTTTGAAACCTTAGTTGAGAGGAATTTTTAGGAGGTAATGCAGGCATGTAGCCAAGGAGGGGGACACAGTGTCTTGATTGAGATATCCTGGTTACGTCAGGAGCGTAGAGGATGGGGGGAGGGTTGAATCATGAGTTCATGACCTTTTTCTAATATCTTTTCAAATCAAGACTATACTTGATTAATGGCTAGTACTGGATTTTCGAAAAAAATCTTGGATATGCCCCTTGGGTTAAGACCTTTAGGTCTCTTGATCAAAATCTCCAGACACATTCCAAAAATTAATAATTTTTAGAAAACAATAAACTTTTTATGAATTTTTCTAATTTTACATTTCGATCCCACTTTTCATTCCAGAACAACAAAACCAGAGAGAAATGACGAGTTACAGCATATCGAGAAGCAAGTGGAGAAATACAAAGATGTATTACAGACAGTCACTAAGAAAATATCTACAAATGCACCATCCGGAAATGATCCAGTGGCGAGAGAGAAGCGAATAAAGAAAACACACGAGTATCTGCTTGCTCAAGCGATGGACGAGTCATCGAAAGACTTACCGGATGGAATATTGAAGAAAATTTTAGAGGATTGTGGTTAGTTTGTCATGACTTACGGTCATCACTTAAATTTCACACCGTGAGATGCTGAATAATTTATGTTATGCATGTGGCATGCAAAGTTGTAAGGAAAGGCAACAAAACCAAAATTGGTTATTTACAAGACCACAAAAACACGAAGTTAAAATTATGGCAATGATTGTGAGGTTGATGGAAATTGGCAATTACTTTTCTTGATCTTCTTATGACCTTCTTATAAGCATCTCAAAATACACACAATCTAATCTTAATCTCACAAGACATTAAGAAGACACAAACTTTCCCATCAATTTTATTATTCTCTTCTTCATCTTCATCTTTTAACAATTAGACAGCAAAAAAAATTATTTTCGCAAGAACACGAGCATCAATTTCTAGTTGTGCGTGTCTATTGAGCATAATGAGCATAATCATCGAGATTACTTCAGTCTCTCTATACAAATATAATTTTAAGCAAATGATTTTTCCAACACCTTCATGATACTCGATGTGTTCTTATACCTTAATAGCTCATTCATTGTTTGCTATTTTCTTCTCATCGTTTTCGAGGTTTTGTTCTTTGAATGAAATGAAATTCTTTGTAACTGAAACTAGTTTTTGAGAGATGTGAGATTTACAAGGATTCACAGTTTGACTGGTCAATTTGGTGCTATTTTAAAAAATTAATTATTAAAAATAGGGTGGTCGAGCGGACTCTTTGAAGTGGAGTAGCCAAAATAGAGTACAGTGGCGTATTCAGAAATTTTTCTAGGGTTATTTTCAAAATTTTATTCAAAAATTCTAGCAAATTGAAGCTCATGATGAACGTCATGTATGAATGATCCTTACATTTTGAATAACTAATACATCAATTTTAAAATACAATTCCTCTATCTTAAAAATAATATACTTTCATGCAAGCTTGTATTAAATTTCACATTTTTGTATTACTATTGCATTGATAACTAACGATATGAGTTTATTAGAATGTCACTCAAAAAATTCCCCAAAAATGCTATTCACATTATTCTTATCAATAAATGAGGAAGCAAATATTAGATTGCGGTGAAATATCATCAACTTCCTTCATACACAAAAAATAGCAAAAAATTATTCACAGTAAAATTCGTCACATGTGTTATCTTCAAATACAGAACTATAAAAAATGCGCTAGCATCTCACGAGTTCCTACAAAACTTAAAAATCATTCTTTTCAATTGTTCTTTTCAAAAAAGCATAAATCTAAATTTTCTCAAAATATTTCTTTTCTTTTCTTACATGATAAATATCCGTCTACAAATCGTTAATTTAAATGCTGACAAATTCGCATAAAAATCATCGTGTGCTACAAAATCACATAAAAAAACAATTGAAAATTGTGATGAACAAATTAATCCGGTTGAATGAAATTTACGTACAAACTATACAGCAAGACTCGAGAAGACAATTGCGTCAGAGATCGTAAATAACGAAGTGAATATTGAGAATGATGTGAATAAGAAGCTGAATAGTATAATAGAGCAACAAATTCAGATTGTTCAGAAGCAGAAGCGCATTGTAGCAAAGTGCCATCAAGACAACGAAGCTGCAAGACAGAAATTTCAGGTGAGAATTGTCACACACACAATATTTACTAATTTTACGTACTTTCCAGTCGTCCGTGAATATTTTATTAGTTTCTTCTCTCCATCGCTAGCTTGAGTCAAATGAGATCATTGCTGTGAATGTGAATGACGAAAAAAAAATTAGAGAAACAAAAAGAAAATTTTGCGAAATAATTGATATTGTTTTTTGGAAAGTGACAGCTATTCAGCATCTAATAGCAGTTTTTTTTGTTTGGTGACTTAATGTATCCAAAAAAAGCTACATTTATCTAATTGTAGACTTCCTTCCAAGCCAGTAATATGCAAGGGAATGACACTTTACATATAAATTCATTATTAAAAGAGATAATGAATATTGTATTATTTAAGTAATGGTTCCAGTACATATAAAAGGGAGATTTAAAATGCGCGTGGCTAGTACCAGTTGGCTCTAGTAGTCTTCTTAAGCTACAATGGCAAAAAACTATTTTATTTGAGATTTCAAATCAAAAATGAATTTTTCATCAACCTATCCACCATTTCCAATTTTTTTACCGCTTCACGGACTAGACAAATAGTTTAAATTCCAGATTATTTTCCATCACATTATGGTATCCGGTCAATTAACCCCAAATTTCGTGAAATATCGTTCCACACTTGGAAGAATTTCATATAAGTTGATAGTTCCTTTGAGATATACCATCAAGCATTATTCATATGGATACCCTAGGATTCCCCACCTAGGATACCCCCATCTACAGGGTACCCACCTACACTATGGTAGATCCTATGGTACCCTTACATATCTTAAAAAAACTTTTAACTCGACTCGACTTCTAGATTTAAAATATAAAATATTATTTTCATAAAAAATCAAATTTGCTTTTTAAAAACTCTTCCTTCAGCACCCAACCCTCGCAAATATCTTCACATAAATTGAAACATTTGGTCCAAATTTCAGCCATAAATACATTTGCAGTTGTATTGAATCTTAATTAGCTTCTATTAATAAATAGAAATCAAATTATGACATCACCATCATCTGGCTAAAGAATTAAAATGTTCCACATGAAAATAATGAAATTCTCGCTTTTTTTCCTTTCCCACATACAATGCTGTTGATTTGCAACATTTACTCTCGCAATTTTCAAATTGAATTTTGTGCATTTATTTGAGGTTTTTAGCGTGTTGTTCAATAATTGATGATGAGCTTTGTGAGTCATCTTTGTGGATGAATGGACAATTTTTGGTTGAAAATGATGGAATATGATTTAATACCAAGACAACCAAAGAAGTCGTTCATAAATGATGTCCATTTATGAAGTGGAGGATTGGGGTCTAAAATTTTAAGACACCTTCATACAAAAAATCTATTCTGTATGAAAATTTTGTTACATAGTGGTGAGGGGAGTCAAAAAAATAAAAAAATTTGCATGACGTCACTTATGAACAGGCTTGATGAAAATTACAAAATTGCCAAAATTCGAATAACTGCAATAATAATTTATCCAATCCACCAACACACTCATATCAGTCAACATTTAACGATATCACACACAATAAATACAAAGCTATTCAATTAAAATTGATTGCAAATGAACATGATGAAAACAAACAATGAAATTAATTATGTTGAGCTCTTTTGATCTCTCATGAAACAGTGAAATATGTAATTCGGTGTAATTACATTGACGAGCTGTTTAATTTGAAAAAAAAGAGAATATTGACAATACTTCTGGTCATAAAATTTTGACCACAATTCAATTAACTTTTTATGTATTTTGCCGTATTTTGTTTCAAAAAAGAGCAGAAATTTAATGATAAAATCGATTGCATAGCTTGAATTATATAATGAGAAGTGTCAGGTTTGGTTGTGTCACAAATTAATTGAAAGCCATGTAAATTGATGAATTTAAATTGAAAAAGATAATACAATTTAATTAGATGACAATTACTTCATTTTGTTCCTTTGTGATGGAAATTAATGTTGTAGGCGGGATTTTTTTAAGGATTTAAAATATTTTAAAATACAGTCAAAAATGCTTGATTCTCTATTTTTTTCTTAAAAGTATGACAAGACGAAAATGTTCCTGATTTCTTGGAATCAGGGATGTATCATAATTTTTTGACACCCCTACCTTGAAAATAAATTTAATTTTCTAACCTAAAGGTTGTTTTAAAGTATAAAGAAGGAGAATTTGCCAGTGAATTCAATAAATTTCCGTTTTCTAAGTAACATGATGTCTGGTTCATGTTATAAAAGTGCCTTCAGCTGGATACGCCGTGCTGCTGATAGCCTTCTTAATTTTATTATTTTTATTATTATTAGCTAGTTCGTGTCTTACTTAGAACATTCATGATAACTGGGGTCGGTTTCTGGTCCTACCTGGGGTATCCTACACTACCCTACACAAGGTTATCCCTACCTACCTATCCTAATAATTCAATAAAATAATCTATTGTATCGTTATTGTCATATATGATCATAGTCAATTGCTTTCAAGCATTTAATCCATACTGAAAATAAGTAATTCCAAGAATATTAATCTTGACCTGATACAAGGTCAATAGCATTACTCCTCCATGTTTACACAAATCAACAATGACTCACTCATGAAAATAAAATCCAATTCTCGTTTAATAAAAAATCTTTCGAAAAATTAAATCAAATAAAACAATTTATTTTATCTTCTTCTTTTATGGACATTCCAGAGCGCAATTCGCTTAAATGAAAATCAGACAAAAATAAATCAATTAAAAGACGATCAAGAAGAGTGTGAGACGCGATTAGAAAAAGAACGTGACATTTATGCATCAAATATGTTTGACCTGTTGGCTGAAGAAGATAACATCTCTAATTACATTCTCAATTACGTTAAATGTAAGTTTAATTAATAAGAAATTATAAAAGCAGAAGGTGGAGGAGAATGAACGGTCTAATTAAAAATAATAATTGATTTTTTTCTCTCTCCTTCACTCATGATTTATAGATCAGCAACTGTATTACAAGTCAGCGCTTAAGGAAATTGAAACATTGATGAGCGATATGAACGGACTTATAAGTAAGTAACGAAAACAGTTCACGCGGAGAATATTGTATTATACTTAATATAAACAATTTTGAGCTCATAGAAATTTTTCTCCTGTGATGGAATTGGTTTGAGATGTGTATAACGGTGTGTCTGAAGGTCTAGAATAATTATTGTGGAATTTCAAGGTTAGGAGGAATGTTTTTGGAGTTGATTCAAAAATTTGTAATAATTAGTAGTAGATGAATGAGGTAGCATGACATATACTGGATGTTACAGCAAGTAGCAGGCATTAACTTGGTTCTATAATAATAATTCAATATATATGCGTAGAATCAAGTACGTTAGTTTATTCTTACGTTCGGTTCTGTAGAAATCTGGATTCCAATTTATTATTGTTGTTTTATTCTATTCATTCAACGATTTCCACCTTGAGTTCTATACGGCTCAACAACTCTGCACACTTGTATGACCCAGGTTACAATGCACCTAGTCACAATTTATGCAAAAAAAGTGCACACAAACTTAGTTGGATAGCTAGAATAGTGAAAAAGTACTCGAATCTGATTAGAGCACTAGGAGTCTGACACTCTATCTCTACGTCACAGCTGCTTTTTCACTGCTTATAACATTACAATAGTTTCCGTAATAGAAAAGTACCTTTAATAGTCACTTTGAGGGTGACGTAATTTGCAAACGACCCCTTACATGCCAAATCACCAATCAAAATAAAAATGATGACTCCATAATTCAATTAATCCACAAAAGATACATTTAAACTTTCTAATTCCCCAATTTCTGACTATAATCAGCATTACTCACCTAACCTGACTCATAATCACATCCAGCTTGAATAAGCATCCTAGTATGATTCGCACGTGATTCCGCATTGAATGACTTCTCTGATTGCACAAATATTAGCACAGATTCTTCAACCATCATCATAATCATGCACTCTAGTGCTCAACATATCAGTAAATATAAATAAACGAAGAGCACTTCAATTTGCAGCATTAATAAGAGCAATTATGAGTCATAAGTGCTTTTTAATTAAATTTAAATGACAAGCGAGAAATGATATTCGTGGGAAGTGTCTAAAACATGTACACATCATCAAGTGAATTTGTTTGCCACATAATTTTACATCCGGTGAATTCACTTCATTTGTTGCTAATTTGCTTTATATTTTAATTTTTTGAGAAATTTGAAAATTAATTTAATTGAAATTCGTAAGCCCGTGAAAATTAATTAACTTATTCAATTTCTCATTAATATTTCAATTTTGTGCATTAATTAGAAGGTGTTAATGACAATCAATATTAATTTTATTGTAATTACTCGAAAGTGTTGCAAAATCATCTAAATTAGATTAAAAATTATCAAATTACCTGCCGTAAATCTTGTTATGCTTGTGATTTATTGAGAAAACTGTATATTGATAGTTTCAAGGATGTTGATGCTATTTGTTATTGAGTCGTGCAAATGGGAATAATTTCACTTTAAATGGAATGAGAAAACTGTATTGAAATTTATTATTGAATATTTAACATATAAATATTAGTTAAAATGGTTGATCAGTTTATGAGGTAGGAGAAGGGTGTCCATACTAAATATTTTACCCAAAACACTTATACAGGATAAAGGACGTTCTATGAGAAATTTGTGATAAGGAGGGTTGAGTTTAGTTTTTCTAAGACTTGTGCTCTATTTTTTCCATCTAATTGGATTTTTTGATGCACGTTTTGCCAAAGCCTGCCTCGAGTCTATGCTAACCTTTGAATAAGAATTCAATTGCAGATTTAGAATCTTTTCTTGATCCTTGAAATCACTTTTTATATCCTCCACATCAAACGAGTTAACGCCAGTCTACCATTAAAAGGAAAACAAGTCTATTAAATTTATTTCCACAACCTCAAGCACAATTTTATTATTTTTACAGTTCAGCTAAATCAAAACTGTCACAGATGTATGAGAAAAATTTCCAACTTTGATATGAGCAACTGACATTGTAGATTATTTAATTTCCTCGACTTAATAATAACATTTTCTTCTATCCATTCTGATGAGCAGGAAGCAGCAATAAGAGAATATTTAATACTTCATTGCAAGACCATCTTGAAACGACCGGAAGGAAGATTTCTTATGTAATTGAGCTTTGTGTTTGCTGTCTCCTTGAGAAAGGACTGTATGAGGAAGGATTACTTCGTGTCGGATGTGGTAAGATAGCATTTAAAATTGCAACATTGCATAAAATCTAATAACAATATTTTTTTCTAATCAGGAAAAAGCAAATTGATGAGAATGAGAAGTGCAATCGATGCAAATTTTGTCAGTCCACCAATCGGACCGGAGTATCAGGATGTTCACGTAATCGCATCCGTTTTAAAATCATACCTTCGAAGTCTTCCCGAACCATTGCTCACTTATAATTACTATAACGAATTTATGGAAGCCTCTCAGATTGCCAACGATCCACAACGCAAAGCGGCAATTTTAAATATAATCAATAAATTGCCAGAAGGCAATTACAACAATCTTAAATATTTAATGAAGTTTCTATCGTATTTGAGTGAGAAAAATCAGCACAATAAAATGTCAACGCAGAACATTGCCATAGTGATGTCACCTAATTTATTATGGCCACAAAATGAAAACGATCAGAATTATGCGCAACAGGTGAGGATTTATAAAAAGGTTTTATAGGATTTTAATTTTTGGTGAGCTTAGAAGTCATTAGATTCCAAAGGATGAAGAGAAAAAGAATGCAGTTTGATGTTTGTGTATGTTGAAAGCGCAGGATTTTCATGAAAGGATATTAAATGGGAGTAAGGGTATGAAGATGTGAGGGAACATGGTCTAAAAATCCATTTTCTTGTAAATAGCTCCATCAAAATAAGTTTTAAAATTCAGATTTTAGGCAGTTATCTGAACACTTGTAGGATTCTGGTCATTTTGCATACTGTCAAGTCAGTCATAGTCTGAATTACCTTGATTCTTTGTTTGAGACAAGATTCAGATATATCACTCTGTGGTGGGTTTCTCGGTATAATGTACTTCAGTTCGAGGACAACCTTCTCCACCCATCTGGATAAGCCCTTGATTGCAACATAGGAACAATCTAGTCTGAGCTTATTGTTAATAAAGCTTTTGACTGTACTTAGTTTCAGCACACACTTGTCTATTATCTTCTTCACAACAAGTGTAAAGTATTTCTTCTTAGGAAGTTCTTTCTAAAGCTGTAAACATACACCTGCATCATCCACTTATATTGCTACAGCTCTCATCCTCATCCTCATGAAAACAGCAAAAAAACAATTTTCAACCTCTTTTATTTGAATTTAACTTAATGTGTGAAAGCATTTATGCAGTTCCATTGATCCGATTAAGGGCTTTAGAATGAATTGAGGATTACGAGAGTTTGAAATTCAAATAATTTTCAAAAAAGTCAGCAGCTTTTTAAATAACATTTATTGTTGGCACGTGCTAATATGATTTCCATTTTCCATTCCATAGGTTACATCAACATCGGCTGTGAATACGGTAGTTGAAACATTAATTGGTGATTGGGATTTTTTCTTTGATGGCGAGGTGAATTTTTACCAAACGATGAGTCGAGATGAGCTCTTTCCTGACAACGGTGGCTTTCCATACGATAAAGAGCAGTCAGTCATTCATACCAAACATGATCAGATGTCAATGTCGATGATTGTTGGTGAGAATGTTAAAAATGGTCCTGGAACTGTTGGAAAAATGTCTCACTCGCGATCGAGTAGTCATGATACTAGTCTTATATTATTAAGTGATCCACCGATGAAATCAAGCCAGTCAAATAGCTCGTTGTCGGACACAAGTCCAACGACGGGATCGCCAAAGTTACCAACGCGTAGAAAACCAAAAGCACCAGTTCCGCCATTAATAACACCACAACCAGTCAAGCAGAAGCTTGAGTCAAAGTTTTCAGCACCGATGACTGTCTCTAAGCTTTTTGATACATCAAATTTTAGTTTTATTGATTCTGATCCATCAATTGTTGTGGATGAATCGAGAATTGGAAATTTGAGGAAAGCTGGAAGTACCGAAAATATTCTATCAAAACCAGATCGACCACCGCGACCAGCGGTTGTTAATGCTGAATGTCAGACAAAAGCCATCATTCGTCAAGTGCCATTAAAAGATAAATCAACAACAGGTCTAGCAAGACCAGTTGCAGCACCACGAACAACTGTCGTGAAATCAGAATTGGAAAGGAGTGAAGAAAATTTGGAAGTGGCTATGCGTGAGAAGCCAGCCATTCCTGATCGTCCTGTAACTCTCATGAGACCAGCATCATTTCGAGCTGCAACAGGCATCGGCTCACCAACATCATACATGACAAATGAAAAACTAGTTGAAGAATTAACTTCTAATTTTGGCAATAAACCAGGTGCTGTAACTGTCAAACGAAACAATTCATTACGAGAAGGACGAACAACAGAATCGAATGGAAATGGCAGTGATGTACCACAACCGAAGCAAGTTACCATGTATAATATAGAGAAACAGCAAGTATCGATCATTGATGTGCCTGTGGGCGGTTCCCCTCAGACTGTTCGTCGTCAACTCTTCTCAAATGACGTTGAAAATAAGGAAAATAGTCAAGATTTCAAAGCCTCAAATGATGCACTTAACTCGTCGGATGAGCAACAGAATGTTCCGCCGTCACCGCGTGATGCAAAAATAAAGAGGCCACAAGTTCCACCGCCAGCAAGGCCACGATCCTCGGCCGACCAAGGCGATTCCACAAATTTATAACACGAAATGCTTATATAGTAAAATTTAGAAAATCAAATTGAAAGAAAATTTGATTAAATAATGAAAAATTATTAGACATACACATTATATTATTATGGATATAACTTTATGATGATCTTTATGATTAAAAAAGAATCGTTTACGCTTTTTTTATTATTTTTTTATTTCATTTGATGAGATGAAGTCGTTCATGTGAAAAGAAATTAATTCGTCTTGTTCATGTCGAACGTTAGGTAGTATCGTTGCATAATTCTTAATTTATGCAGTGCATTAATGCGTGATGTAAAATGAACATTTCATGTTCCATAAAAATAAAAATTATTATTATTATTATGATAAAATGCAAGTGATCATGGTTGTTATCAGGGTTGATGATTAAGCGCTTTTGGATTTTATTTGGATGCTTGGATGTCAAGATTTTATTATAAATTTATAGTAGAAGCTAGATTTTTAATTTCAGGACTTGAATTTTGTTAATTTATTCTTTTTTACTTGATTTATGTATTTTTTTGGACTAGAATTTTGTGATTCGGATCTTTTAGACTAGATTTTTGTGATTTAAAGTTTTCTGGACTAGAATTTTGTTTTACGGAATAGAATTTTTTATGTAAATTAATTTTGGACTCGATTTTTATGTTTTTTTTTTTGTTTTTTGGACAAGATTTTGGACTAGAGTTTGACAACTAAATTAATTTTGGACTAGATTTTTATGGATTTGAGTTTAGTGGACTAGATTTTTGTTACCTAATCTTTTCTGGACTAGATTCTTATGAGTTAAATTTCTTTTGGACTAGATTTTTGTCTTGATGGACTAGAATTTTGAGACTTGAAGTTTTCTGTACTTGAATTTTTGTGATTTTGAATTTTCTGGACTAGATTTCTGTGAGAAAACTTACAATCCAATTTCCAACCTCTTGTCTTCAACCCTGATTGTTATAATTCTTTTTTCTTATTAAACAAAAAAAGTTAATTAATTATTGCTATGAGTTATTACCATTTAATATTCATTGTTTGTATACTTACTTTTCAATTCTACACGTTTTCCATCGTTAGACTTGTTTTGACCCCTTTTCCTTATGCATGAATGCGAAACATAATTTGTCTGTGAATATGAAAAAGTCACGTGAAAGTCATTCTTGATTACCTTAACTCGAACGATGAAAGCGCATTTTTCTTTAGCTTCAATTTGATTATTTTCAGATTTATTAGTCAAGAATTTTTTGAGAATTTAGGCAAATTTTTCAATACATAATATCAATAAATAAAAATTTTGACATTTTTTCGAGTAATTTTTCATCACTTTAAATCAGCCATTTAAAGTAATTGAGAAATTAAATTTTTCTACATAGAGAAAAGTGCGCTAACTTAAAAAAAATAACAAAGTAAATTGGAAATGGAAAGAGTGAAATCAAATGGTGCCCACATACACAATATACAAAAATGGCTTTGTTCCTCTCTCCTTGTTATTTTTGAATCATATTTGTTGATTCTGAATTTTTTTTTCGTTATATAATCATAATCTATATAGACGAAGCATATAAAAGTATGAAAAATCATAAATATTCTTACATACACATATTATTACCAATATCATTGTGAGCAGATTGAACTCATCATATTCAAAAAAAGAAAATCTTTTTCCTCCTTTATTCCTCTAAATTAACTTATAAAGTAAAAAATATCAGCACTGCAAGAAATAAATTTAAAGGAAATAATAAATTATTTATTACATGAAAATATTTACAATAAAATAAAATAGACAAGATTGATATGAAAATAATTGCTTTTTATACTTAAATTAAATGAAAAGTTTGATTTTCTATCTTCCCCCTTCCCTTTTTCTAACCATATCAAAAGTATAAAAAATTCTATCTATTATTACAAATAAAAAATAAACAAAAGAATATGAAAGTATTTAGAATGAAGGCAAAGCTTTATAAAATGATTGAAATTTAAGAAGAAAGAATTTCATTTGATGGATTTTTTTAAATGAAAAGAAATTTGTACATTTTGTGATCATTTAAAAATTTAGGATTTCATTTTATGTTGATTATGAAGAAAGAAAATTAAGAACTTTTTAGGGGTCGTTCACTTATTGCGTTCGCTTTTTAGGGGGAGGTAGGGGTCCAGCTAAAGTGAAGAACTTTTTTAATTCAAAATTTGTAACGATGAGGGTTTAAATAGTCGCTGTTTTACGTAACGTAATAAGTGAACAAAATCTTAAAGCAAAATCCAAAAAAATTGTATTAAAAAACTTTAAAGTAATAAAAAAACATTTTCTACGCGCGAATGAGCAAACAGCTCCTTCTCCTCCTCATTTATTCCATCCAAATAGATACAAAGATTTTCAATAAATTTCATAAAGCAGCATGACTTTAGATAATAAATTGAAAAACTTTTCTTTGTGGGTAAACAATGCCTTCATCATAAAATTTGGGGACGTTCATAAATGACGTTTGTTAAAGAATTTGGTTTTTTTGAAAATCTTCCTAAAATAAATTCATTCAGAATGCTCAAATTTTCATAGATCACAGTCTTGGAGCTAGAAGTAGGTGATCAGGACTATATGTTTTATTTCAAGAGGCAAAAAATTGAAGAACAGTTCATATGAAACCTAAAACAGATGCCTCGATTGCAAAAAAACCAGTCCTACCCAATAATAATCCCCATAGACCCCCTCCCCATGCCAAATGTCAAACGTCATTTATGATCGACCCCATTCCATGCTTGAAAATCCCTATTCGGTTAATGTGTGAAAAGCATTTAATTTAAAATGATGCGAAAATCGCTTATGAAAATTATTAAATAAAATTTATTAAGACATTGCAACACGATGCTGTTTTCTAGATTGAGCAAGAAACAAAAAAAACTTTTTAATCACTAATTGGCAAAGTTTCTCCTTTTTCTAGCTTTTTTGAGTGAAATTAAAATTCACAGACGACAAGAATGCATGAAAAGTTTTCCAGCTTTCATTCACTTTGTTTACGTTAAATGCGTTAAAAGCTTAAGATCAAGGCCCGGACACTATCGTAAAAATCGTAAAAATTGTGATTTTTTACGATTTTTTAGAAATCAAAAATCGTAAAAAACACGATTTTTACAATTTTTTATATAAAAAAATCGTAGAAATCACGATTTTTACGATTTTTGGTTTCTAAAAAATCGTAAAAATCGTAAAAAATCACAATTTTTACGATTTTTACGATAGTGTCCGGGCCTTGCTTAAGATGCAATGTCGTCGTCGCTTTCTTTATAATGCAGGGAAAATCTAATTAGAAATTGTTTTTTTCATCCTTATTTTAATTTAGATTCTTTTGATATTTGTTTGGTACTGGGGGTGTAGGTTTTATGGTTTGATGTGGAAATTTGAAGGAAATGAGGTTGAATGTTTGAGAACTCAGATGGCCAAAAATGTGACCCCAACCCGGCATGAACGTGTTAATACCGTCCTGGAGACACATTTTTGATCATTTTTATGCTGCGCGCCCTTCGGGTCAGCTCTACTTTTTAGGGTGTCCTGCTCTACTTAGTCCTTAGTTAAGCTCGACTCTACAAAACATTCAGTTCATCTCAGCTTAGCAAATTTTCACATAAAATCCAAAACCATTCACCCCTCAAAAATATCTCCAAATCTCTAATTTTCGATCAGTAGAGAAAAACTGTTTTTTATCCTTGAATGTTTCTTGTTATGAAAAATAAATGAGCATATGGCAATTTGATTATGATATTTAATTGAATTTTGAAAATTGCAACTTTTATGGAATGGAAAATTGGTTTCAAGTGTAAAATGAAGAAAACAAATTGAAGTGAAATGTTGGAAATGGGATCTGTTGTTTTGCTGCATCGATGATTGGCTTATTGTGGGATGTGAGATGAAAAAAGCTGAAGATTTTGTCTGTACGGTGAAAATATAGCAATTTTGTAGCTATATGTCCTCAATATTTTACAAGCATATCTTCCATGTATCAGGGGCATATCCAGGGTAAGGAGGTTTGGGCCCCTTTTTTTTTGAAAAATCAACAGTAGCCTAAATAAAAAGATATCGAAAATTCTAAAAAAGGTCATGATTTGAAAAACGCTCCCTAAAAAAATTCTGTCTATGCCCCTGCCAGAAATGACCAAATTATCCTCAAACATTTTCAACGTTTATCCTCAAATTTCCCCAAATTTTGAGCAATTCTACATTATTTCCACTAAAAACTCACTTCAGCCATCCTCATTAAAATCCATAAACTTTTCCATTCCGAAATTCTCCTCGCTAAATTTTCCAAAAATTTCAACTATCGCAAAAAAATGCTCATTTGCTTTAAATGTTACTTTTTTCTATCCTATGAGATTTAATGTTGTTGATTGAGATGCAGATGTAGAGATTTAAAGTAAAATGATTCTGATTCTTAATATAAAAGTGATTCTAATTTTTAAAAATACAATGAAATTAAAAATAATTTGCATTCACCATAAATTTAACTTGATAACGCCAGATTATTTATTATATGCATTCATATGTGAAAATTATGAGCTTGAATTAAGCTTTTTTCATTTAAGTCAAAAGTCACACAAAAAAAGTAAAAGAAAATTGTCACGTTGTATTGTAAATAAAATGAAAAAAATTCAAAAAACAAAAAATTCTGTCTTTAATTTTTTATATAAAAAAATAAGAGAAAGCTGCTTTTTTTACAGAACATAAATATTTTACAGAGTTCAAAGCCCGTCGATTTCATCGTGAATAGACTTAGTCAAGCAATCATTCAACAAGACAAGGCAAAGCATGTACACAAGGTTGTTTACAAACGCCGACAAAAGTTCTCTAAAAGATGTAATAAATGAGTCGTGATATTTCTCTATTTATCTCAATTCCTCTCCATATTACATTTTTTAAAACATAGGAAGGAGAATCGCTTCGAGTTAGAATAAAAATAATATTTTTGTGTCGCTTGAAAAAATCATCATTCATATTTTTTTTGTATTCTGAAAAAAAGACAAAACAACTTGCAAAAAAAGCTCACAGATCATCAAATTTTTCATGTTGTTGTTTTGTTAGTTGGAGCTTTGTTTTTTCTGGGGTTGTTTGAAAATTAGGTAACTGCAAAAATTGTTGTTTTAGATCCCTCTATTACTCCCTAACAGGGTCGATTGACAAGGACGTAGTCAGAATTTTTTTCATTCTTTTTCTCAAATTTTTGTAATTTCTGGTTATTCAGAAATACGTCGGAAAAATTTATAAAAGAAAAAATATTTTTCAGAAAAAAAATTTTCATGTTTTTTTCTGTGTGTATCCGGACCCCCTTAAACCTCTCCCTGACGATGCCTTTGTCGCTTGAAAATTGAGTAAAACTGACCGTTTTTGACTCATTTCTCTGTAGAAAATGTGTATTCTCTCCCTTCTCTATGTGCTACCTTATATCCAAACCATCCCTTTATTTTCTTGTTTAATCGATCTTTTTGTGCTTTTCGTTTTGTTTTTCTTTCCTGAACAAAGCGCTCATTAATTAACAGAAAAGTATCGATTTTTGGGATTATTATTCATTTTTCTTATGCTTTGATGTTTGTTTCTATAATTCTGTGTCCATTAAATTCATCATCATCTATCGTAATTTTCCATTTGAATAGTTTTATTGGTCACAAAAAATGAACTATAGATTGAGTAGTCTTGTTCAGAGACTAGACAGAGACTAGACCTGATACCACTAGAGGCGCCACCAAAAAAAGTGGTGTCCGGACTATGGAGTCTGCATATAATAGATTTTTGGGGATTTAATATAGTATCTTCTAAACAGGGGCGTAACGAAGGTTCATTGTTGAAAATTCTATCTTTTTGGCTAGGATCTATTAAATTTTTTGTTCCCTTTTAAGAAACTCCGTTCAAATACTTCACTTTTCCCACCCTTGTTATGCTTCTGCTTCTTAATCAAGGTCCCGGAGCGCAGACACAAATTTTTCAAAGGGGTGGTGTGAAGTCGAAAAAAACGTCCATTTGTTCTGGTCAGCTTTTCCAAGAACTGCCCTTCACGTGTTAAATTTCACACCAGAGTATGTTAAACAAAATATTCTCAGAATTCATTTTAATTAACCCGTAACAGCTTTAATTGGTTTACAGCCATATTCACATGCCATTGAATGCTTTTCATTGAAAGGTCTTTATTGTAAATACTTTAATAAAAATGATGAGATTCTAGTAAAAACATTACATAACGCGACACAATACCTTTGGCATCACACAAGTTCGATTGAAAAAATTTTAATAAAATTTTCATTTGAAAAAAAACCCTGCGAAAATAATGAAAATCCTATTTCAACATTTATCATTCAATTTTCGGTCAGAAAAAACATGAGAATTATTTTTATTTTTAAAAATATTATTTTAATCTTTCACGTCAGCATTTTATTGAGTTTTTATGCAATTCTACTATTTATAGATTTATTGGCTATGCCGAAAAAAAACTGACCCCAATAATTTGATTTTATTCAAACAATTTATCTTCATTTAGTCATTTGGCACTCAATCATTTGCTTTAATTTGATATTGAACAATAAAATTGTATGAAATAAAATTAATAATAACTCAATGAATTGCGAAATTGCCATTGATCGAAAATTAATTGTACGTGTGAAATTTCATCATCGGAATCAGTGGATATAATTAGATTTACCCGTCATCATTATGGTTTAGTTTTGATTTAATTGATTTGGACAGTATGCTGCAGAAGTTGCTTAGTAAATGGGAATTGGATCATATGGATTGGGTTTTGGAAGTAGCTTCTTCAGGAGAGTAGCCAGGGAAGGTCCTTAGGTGCCCCCTCCCATCGAGATTAAAATTCAATACAAATTTTTAAATTTTTTTATTTTTAAAATTGAAAAATTAATTTTTTTTTCAGAAAAATGTTGAAGACTGCTTGAAAAATTAATTTAAATTTATAAAATAGTATAAAAATTTAATACAAAGGTTATATTATAGTGATTTTTTCAAAAAAAAAATAAAAATTTGGGCACCCCCTACCTTCAAAAATCCTGACTACGCCCCTGAGCTTCTTATTTTGAGTAAGCAAGAAGGGTTGATGCTCAACCCTCCCTCTTTGATGGAATTTTCTTTAATTTGGTTAGTTTTTTGGAAGAAAAAATCCCTCTAAAATTTTTGTACACCCCTGTAAAAACCCCTAATTGACTAAGTTCCTGTTCTGCAACATAGAATTTTGTAAGCATTTAAAACTCTCAGTCTGAAATTAATGTCTTTATAATTTTAATAGACTGTAGAGTGCTTTAATTTGCATTCTTTAAGTTATTTCCACAATTTTTCAACCCCCATCACCCATCCATAGCTTCATCTTCCTCCATTATGTCTGATTTTTTTCCATTCTCATTCAACTCAAATTATTATGCGAGACAAAATGGACTTTAATTGCCTTTGAGTCCTTTTGTTTGCTGTCATCCCTATTTCATTGTCACTTCTTCATTTTCCTCATTTATCTTTTTACACTCACAAGCTTGTTATTGCTGTTTGTTATTTACTCGCCGTTTGCCACTCGCGATAGAAAAGATAATTGAAGTACAGCAAAAAAAAGGTTCATAGAACCCATATTTCTGCTATCTACCCATTCATTACATTCCACAGATGGATTTCGTTGAGCTCATCATAAAGTTTATGTAATCTCCAGTGCCATTTTCACGTTATTGTCATTTGAAATTTTTTTAAAACAAGTTCTTTTTTTCTTTGCTGTCGATATTTATCTTAAATTTATCGCCCGGAGAGCTCTCATCATCATTGAATTTGTCTCCCTTGAGAGAATGAAGAGGAATTATGAAAATAACCATGATCAACAAAATGAAAGTGAGAAAAGAGCATCATTGGATAGCAACAGCAAAAGAACGGTGAGAAAAGTTTAATCAATTTTTTACCATCGATGGAAAAAGTTTCCCTTTCATTTTGACACATTTTTTTTCTGGGTCGAGAAATGATTTTTTGTTAAATTATCTGTTTGTCCGCTGGGGATGGTTAAATGAATGGGTCATACAATGTTGAAGTTAACGAAGGAGTTACTGGATTATTATTTATGATGGAACTTTTATTGTGAGAAGAATAAAAACAAATGGTTTATAGAATAATCATATAAACTGGGTACCCCCTAGAGTATCCTATTGAGTTCAGATTTGTAACCTCTTCTTACATTAATTTTATTTTTTTCTTCAATTTACATTCAAAAACCTCCAGGGGACAGTGGCGTGGTAAAAGAGGACAACCGTGAGTGCAGACCTGGGGACCATTTTAAAAAAGGCACTTACAAAAGAAGGCATCAAATTTAGTATGGCAGGGGTATGCTTAAAAAAACTGACCCCAGGAGCCGGTTGTTCGTTTATCCTTCAATATACACCATCCAAACAGATTAGATTAGAATTATCATCAGGGTATCATTTAGGGAGACCTAGGGCAACCTAGATGTCTTTTATAAGTATATTTTAGAGGTAGATTATACCTTGGATTCACTGACACCCTTTTGGATTATTATTCTTATTATACCTTAGAAATATAGTGAGCAACCGTCCCCAGATGTAACTAATACACGGATAAACTGCGCTAATAAAAAAGCTCCCCTAAAGGCACCTTCAATCTTAAAATTTTACCAACACTCATCTCGTTTTAGACATTTTCTCCTTCGTTTATTGCTTTTTATTACCATCAACAGTTAAATATTGACACGCATACAGCGATAAAGTGGATTTCATTTCTGTCCTTTAAAAAAAATTCAAAAAGTTTGCTTCTTTCGTTGAATTTGATTACACGGTTGTGTTCACTCTCGAGAATCTGTAAAATATTGGCCAATGATAAAAATTATGTTACACTTTCTCGCTGTCCTTTACAGAAGAGATTCACTTTTGTGCTTGTTAAAACTTCAACAAGATGAGAAAATATTTTATGAGATGGAAAAGTGGATGTAAAGGAAACAGAACGAGAAACTTTTTTTGTAAAAATTCTTAAAAAAGATATTTTTTGATTGAAGGATTTCCGAAGAAGATTTTTGTGTCAATATTTTATCAGGCTTGGGAAAATTTTGTTGCAGACGTTAAAAAAATTTGTTTTGGACAAATTTCGGAAGTTATAAATTTATCTTTGTGGATGAAAACTCTAAGCTGCACATACATTAAAATTAAGATACTTTTGATCGATTTTTGACAATCTTGATATTTTGTGATGATTATTGTCTTGTGTTACAAAGACATTTTAATTAGTGTAATTTAAAAACTTTAAACTTAAAAATTTGAAATTTAAAAATTTGAAATTTATAAATTTGAAATTTAGAAATTTAAAACTTAATAATTTGAAATTTAAAAATTTGAAATTTAAGCATTTGAAAAATAAAAAAAATTGAAGCTTGAAAAAATTGAAACTTGAAAAAATTGAAACTTAAAAAAATTGAAACTTGAAAAAATTGAAACTTGAAAAAATTGAAATTTTAAAAGTTGAAAGAAAAATTAGGATATGAAACCAAATTTTTACACTTAATTAATTGGCATTTCTAAACTACAACCATAAAACCTAACAAAATCTTCAAATTGCATACTTATATTGCTCGGGTTTTAAGAAAATATAAAACTTTTTGATTAGTTTAAAACTTTTATCACTAACTTGACTTTAAAACAAAGTTTCTGAGGAATAAAGTCAAACATTATAAATTTATGAATGCATCAGGATTTACGTGATAATAAATTTCCATTCAGGATGTCCAGTTTCTTCATCAAACTAAGTTGCAACAGAATTTTATTGCCATAGAATAAAATTATTGAATTTTTTGATGAATCTTAACAAAAAGTTTCTATTTTGCTCTCACAATTTGTCTATAAAAACTATGTTTGTGCTGCAAACTTTTCAACATTTACTTATTTTCAAGAACAAAGTTTGCCTTCCTTTTAATGTAAAAAATCAGCATTGTCTCCTTAGAAATTACTATCAGAATAACAAAATAATAAAGTAAAAGTAATTTTAGAGACTTATTGAGTCACTTCACTTGAACTTCTTTGCTTTTACAGAATTAAAACAATCTTCTTCCATTTACTTCAGAACAAACAAGAAGAAAAAATTCATTTCATGAAAACTTTTCTATTGTGTGTCAAAATCACAATTCAGAATTACGCATCATCGTCTGATTTTTATCGCTGTTCATTCATTTATTTTTATTTTTTGGATGGTAAAAGAGATGCGTCTGACTGATTTTATGACGTGAAATCAATGTCGGTGATTCCAGTTGTCTCGAATTAAGTGAGACAGATTTAATGAGATTAATTTGTATTCGAAATATTTGCTTTAATTTTTAACGAACTTTTTGATTTTGAAGTTTAAAAACTCACATGGAACATCGAAATTTCGATATTATTTTATTCAAATTTATTGAAAATTTTTGGGAAAATTGAGTTTAGAAAACTACAAAAAGACTTTTCTGATGTTATGATCCTGTACTTGTTATTAATTAATTTGACTCAAATTCCTTTGCACTCCAAAATTTATGCCAGTTGCACCCCAATACTTCAATACAACATCCAACTCAATTCCATCGCTTAACCTTATGACACAAAAATTTTAGTTCATTAAAAAAGTTTTTATATAACAATTTAACTTTATACTCTGCACTTGAGTATTTGCTTATGATTTTGTCTCAGGCGCCATTAATTGATAAAAAAATATTTTTCTCTCTCTATTTTATGAAAAAAATAAGTGGAAAAAAGAAGCATCTCGTCTGTTTCAACGATGCATGATGAAGTTTGTTTTCTTTTTGTCTAGAAATTTTCATGTCTCACTCTCAATGCTGTGATTGCATGTAAACATTAAAAACTTTGTCATGTGTGTTTGACTTTTATTTTTGGGAGGAAAAAGTTGCAGATTGGAAGATTTTAATGATATTTTAATATTTTTGAGCGCAATTTGTTGGATTTTGAAAATTTCATAAGAATTTAAAAAAAGAAAATTTTTAAACTTGGCAAAAAAATGTTTTTTTAAACAAAGATTTAAAATTTTTAAGCTTTAATATTTAAATTTCGAATTTTTAATATCTAATTTAAATTTCTTATTTATTCTAACTTATTAAAATTTCTAATTTAAGCTTCAAAATTTCTTTATATTTTTTTTAAAAAAATTTTAAATTGAATGTTTTTGTAATCTATAAAAACAATACACTAATTTTTTTTGAAATTTTAGTTTTGAGAAGTTTTAAAATTTTAGATTTTTAGGGTTGATAAAAAATTCTAGAATTTCAAAGTTTTTAAAAAATTAATTTTTTTTTTAAATTTTAAATTTTTTAAATTTTTAATTTTTTTAAATTCTTAATTTTTTACTTTAAGAAACGTTTATTTTTTGAATTTTCTAAATTGCTATAATATCTCAAAATTTTCCTCAAAATCTGCATTAAGTTAAAATTTCCACAAGTTTTCGTATTTACACAAAATCAAGCAAAACACTTGTGAAACAGACGAAATTAATTGCTAAAGCGATTAAAAATTTGCAATATTTTTCTTTACTCTTTTCATCTTGTTTTTCAAACTTTGTCATTTTAAGAAATTTATGTTAGAAAGTAATCTTGAGAGAAATTTTTACTTATTCCTGTATAACTTATCTGTCTGCCTGAGTGTCGCTTATAATGTCATGTGAAGTTTTACGAAAGATTTATTCATTTACTTTCGGAAATTTATGTAAAGAATCTTTAAGCAGATTTTGAAAAATTTGTTTTCTCATTTGCATTTCTGTCGTCGCGTTCTTGAATTTTGTGATGTTGACTATTTTTGGCATTAGTTAAACCTCATTTTTGTCGATGCATTCATCTGTAAACTTGATGATTTCATAAATAAAATCAAATCTTCATTGACATTTAAAAATAAAAAAAAAATTACAGCATTTACAATTAAATTGAAATGATTGGGAAACTCAGAATTGATAATTCACTCACTAAATTTCATGCTCGATTAATCAAAAAGATGCAAATTCTCATCTCAAAGAAATCTAGTTTTACATTTAATAATTCCTTTGATAAATAATTGCAGAAAAGAGAAAATACGGAATTTCCATCATAAATAATTAAAATCCAATTTATCATCGTCATTATAAAATGTAATGAGAGTAAATTAATTTCAATTAAGATAAAATAATTTTTATTCCTTTTAAATGCACATTTGCGGATCGAAATGAAAAGCTAAAAGTTCACTGTTGCAAAAGAAAAAATCACGATGACTCTGATGAAAATAAATTAAATTAAAAAAAAATAATTAACGAGATGTGCATTAGCAGAGCTTTTTCGTATGTATACACATTTTCATCCTTTACTGTTTATTCTTTGCTTAATTTGCAATTAACTGTTTTGATTATTTTTCCTGCTCTTCCAATTTTTGACTGCTGCTTTTATCGCATATCGTGCAGCAGCAAAAAATTACTTTGTGATGAGAATATCAGGCATAAGTAGGAAATGCATTGGTTAATGAAGGGGCAGGTAAAGGAGAGTTTTTTGATCGGAAGTTTCACGTGGTTTTGACAGTAGGATTTTCAATTTCACAGTTTTCCACGAGTTCTACCATAAGCAGCAGCGTATCTATTTAACTCCCATTTTTTAAGAAACCAAGACTAATTCAACACAAAAAGGTCATTATTTGAAAAACCCCTCTCGAAAAAACATCCTCGTTACGTCCGTGAGCTTCAGATGCGTAGCTTCTTCATTTTGCTGGGGTTTTTAAGAAAAAAATCCTAAAGTATACCCCAATTTTTTCCATACAAATTTTTTGAAACCCACCCTTTTTCTTGAAAAATTTCTGATTTTACCCATGGTAAGGCTATTCAAACAACACCAGAAGGGCCTAGTTAGAATTTTTTGAGCATGTGACAACTATTTTGATATAAAAACCTTAAATTTGATTCAAATGTATACAATGGTGTAGTTAGAAATTTTTGGAGGGGGGAGTCTGGCCTCTTGAGACACTCTCAGACTCACTTTCAAGGTACGCCCTAGGTTCCGTTTTTCTGCTCACCTAGCTAGCAGCTCTGGATAAAATCAAAGACAAAAGTTCACCCCCAATAATCCTCTCACAAAAGCTGCTTCATGCAGCACACATGATAGGATATAAAAAAATGTAAATGATTTAATGTGATGCCTTTTAATTTAATTTTCACTGAATCAACCACAAAGAGGAAATGCTTTTGGTGATTTTTTTGTGTCGGATGAGGATGAAAATGCTTTTAGGGATGAGGCATTAAAAAGCTTTTTTAAAATCAATCTTTTTTATTCTTTCTGCGAATATTGACATTTTGATTACTGATGCTTTATATTGACTGAGAAACCACGATTTTTTTGATTCAAGCACTTGAGTTTGCTGTCGTCATAAAATTATACAGATTAAAAAATATTTTTTAAGTGACAGCCTGCACTGATTGATAATTAAATCATGTAAGTATGCCTACATAACAATAGAAAAACTTCATACAAGGCAAATCCATTTAGTATTTGTGTACACAATACGACTAAAACTGTAAGGTAATGAAAACTTTCTTATCTATTAACAGGTACTGTAATTAGCTCCCAGTCATTTTTCAGCTGTGCTCTGTTAAACATCTTATCATGATTATTAAAATATTGTTATTAACTTTTGCTCATACTTCGCTCCAGGTAAAATTTAAGTAATGAGAAACTGATTTAAGAATGAAAACTTCGGATTTAGAGATTATGTTTAGATGAACTTGTTAGAGCAGAATGGAATCTGGGGTGTCGAGCCAAATATATGTAGGTGAATTTGTTGTTTCGAGAGTATGATCCCTGTGACCGAGTGGACAACAGACTGGAAATAGATAATCTCTTTTGTGAGAACGTTGGTTCGATTCCCACTAGAGACGGTTCTCTAAATCATTACATAGAGAGTTGTCGGTTTGAGAAGAGTTCGAGACAGTGCCTACGACAATATATTACACCAACCCCGTTACCTAAAGTTCATCCAAGATTTCTTGTCTGGATTAGGAAGAATTTGTAAGCTTTCAGATGGAGCTGAGCCTATAAAAGCAATATGTAGGAGATATACTGACCTGGATGGATATGGCTAGACATCTAGACGCCAATGACATAGCCAGAACTTTTCCGAGGATTAGATTTCAATAATTTTCTTGTGGAAAAAATTGGGGGGCCCAATTCACTCCCTAGCTACAAACATGCTAGACAACATGCTTGAGTATGCTTCCAACGTCCTTGATCAAAAATCCAAAGTCTCTTGAACTCTACAATTTTTTTCATCTCACAAATCCTCGCAATTTTATTAAATCCTCTTTCCATTTTCCCCTTTAAGGCATCAACACCATCAAGTTCAACATATGAAGCGGGTGTTGTTGAGTTCAATTACGGAAGTCTAGTCAACATGACATCACAGCAAATGTTGGATGAGAATTTAAAGCAGTACATTGAATTTATGAATGCTGCTCCATCATCGTTAGACATTATTGTGTTTCCAGAAGGCACACTTAACACGATATTAACAGCAACAGAAATTCCCGAGTCAACACCATGTAACAATCCAAATTATGCGAATAATAATTTATTAAAGATGATTTCGTGTTCAGCACAAGAGCATAATCGTTATGTTGTCATCAATGTCATTACAAAAGCAAAATGTCCAGACACTGAAATGATTTTAAATGATGATCCTAGAAATTGTGATGACACAAGAGATGGTTTTAGTTACTATAATACAAATATTGTCTTCAATCGTGTCGGTGACATTATTTCCAGCTATCGAAAATATCATTTGTTTGGCGAGAGACTTGATAAGCCACACAAGCCAGCTCTTGTGACTTTTGACACTGATTTTGGTGTCACATTTGGTCATTTTATATGCTTTGATATGCACTTTCAGTATCCGGCTGTTGAACTTGTTAGAGCTCATAAAGTGACTGACATTATTTTCACATCAAAATGGTTCTCTGAGCTTCCATTCTTGACAGCTGTTCAAACTCAACAATATTGGGCTCATTCGTTGGATGTGAATTTATTGGCAGCTGGTGCTAATTATCCTAGATTTGCATCAACTGGAAGTGGAATTTATGGCGGGAATAAGGGTGAGTTCTCTTTCACAAATTCTTGACAATAACTCCGTGATTCTTAAATTTTCAATTTAATTTTAGGTCCATACATCGCAGAAATGAGTCCAATAAATAAGTCAAAGCTCTACACAGCCAAAATTTACAAGAAAATCCCACAAAATGAGGCAATTAAAATCGAACATAAACTCATTCGATACACGAAAGATGAGATGAAATCACTCGACATATGGCGAGATCATTTAGATGTTTATGACATACAATTCCTAAATGAAACTGATGGACTGAATTTCGTTGCTAGAAATATCTGCAACAATACTCTATGCTGTGATATCAAAGTTAATTATACAATCAAAAATTCAGGAACTAAACCACACTATCAATATGCAATTGCATTCTATTTTGGAAATAGAACATTTTCAGGTGTCGTTGAAACTGGCGTTGCAGCATGTGCAATAATTGCATGTCCCCAAAGGGATATCGCATCATGTGGAACGCGCGATGAAAGCTTAGAAAATATTCATGAATGGAACATGATTGAAATTAATGGTGAATTTCCAATGAGAAATGATCAATATTTTTACATGCCGTCGACACTCGATGATAATATTCTGCCTCTTCAGCCTGAGTTGTTTGATTATAGTGTGGGAAGTGGACGTAAGGATGGAATTAATGTTGTAATGAAGTTGAACAAACATGTTGACAATTTATTGACTTTTGGAATTTGGGGAAGAGATTTTAGTGATGAGAGTGATAAGGCAAGCGGATGTGCTTGTACATTGGTGTTACTTATTGTCTGTTTGCTGTTTTTATCGGGATTGATGTGAAATTTAGAGAATTTTTAATAAAAATTTTATGAAAACATTTTTGATATTGATTGGAATTAAATTTTTGATATACAATTGACAGCTACTTAGAATGTTCTCTAAACATGGATTTTTTTTAATGCAGCTAGACCTAAAAATGTATTTTTAGTTGCCAGGATTGAAACTTCTCAAATATTTATTTGACCATAAATTGAAATTAATTAACAAAAAATTTATACAAAAAAAATTCAATTTTGTAGATTCTTTCATGCCGAAACTTCCACAGATTCTTAATTAATGCACAAAAATCCACAACACAATTTTTATTTCCACTTCCAATTTAAAACTCGAAAACTTTTTTTTTCATATCCAACAAACATCCGACAAAGTTCTATTGGTTTAAAAATTGAATTTTCATTCGGAACTTTTTTTTGTGTATTTATTTTTCCCGTCAATTGCAATAAAATACCAAAAACAGGACATTCTTTTCCGAGAATGTATTGTAGCACAACGAATATGTGTGGAATATATGATATAGTCAACTAAATTTAGCAGAGATGTGTGATGGACATGTAGCAATGATAATTTAAATTGTCCAAATAATTTAAATTGAATTTTTTCGTATTGGATATTGATGGAAATAAAGAATTGGAAGTGATTAAGGTTGTGTTGTGAATGGTGAATTGAGATTTAAGGATGAATGAACTTTTTTGTTGAATAACGGTCATTTTAAATTTAAAAAGGAAAATCCGTAAAAATTATGAGCTTAAAAATTGAATTTTGAATTTAGTTTGACTGTTTATTTTTGATTTGACCAGAATAAACTTTGAAACGGTTTGAGGCTATAGATTGGACCTTCTACACTTCTAAACCTTGACTTAAGCGTCCCAAAATTTCCCACATCACTTTCAAATCCAACTAGTTCCTCAAATGTTTGTTCAATTTTTATTTCATGCATTTTCAATCCGCTTCTCGTAAATTCCATTTCTTTGCTGCACAATTCAGCATCGAAATTTGACATTTTTTTGCATTCAGATTTTTTTTCATGTCGCACAATGCAAAATGGCTAAAATATCAAAAAGTGTGAGAAATATTTTTTTCTATGAGCTGGCATTTTTTTCTACACTCTATTCAAATAATTGATGGAAATTTTAGAGCGAGAACTTTTTTTTCGCCACTGAATGTATAAGAATACAATAGAATGAATGTGAACAAAAAAAAATGTTTGCTTTTAGAAGCGTGAATTTTATTCTGCAGCAACAGCAATTTGATATTGCTATTGATAGAGTTAAAGGAATATAGCAAAAAAAATTGGTGATACAAGCTTTTGTGCTGTGAATTGAAAATTGCTTTAATTAGACAAACTGAATTTCCATTACAAATTGGATTTGATGCAGTTATAATGAATTATTGGGAGTAAATTGAATAATGTAGCTGATAATGGAACAGCGACGTGGATTTGTTGACTTAATGTTAATGATTAATGTCAATCATTGGATATTCTGTCAATAAGGATAAATGTATCATTGAACAGTTGTTTGGTATATCCGTAGGTATACACTATCCCTAGGCCATACCCAGGAACAATGCACTACCTCTGCTGGAATCAGCAAAAATACTTCCAAAAGTGACTTACGTAAAGCTTATGTTACGTTATGTCTTTACATTACATTACGTTACAGTTAGTATGCCTTACTAAGTGTGAATTGAAAGGGAACTAAATTCATTAAACACTTATTTTACAAATAATTTTTGACCATTCTTTTACATTTTAACGATAATTTTTCAAAAAAAAAAATTTTTATCGTTATTTTCAAATATTTTGTGACCGTTATTTTTCAAAAAGGGTTTTGGTCGCGATTTTTCAAATTCTTTTTGACCGTTAACTTAGAATTTTTCGGTTTTATTATTTTCTGCTTACGTTCTATGCAGGAAAAATGCACTTTAATCGGTCACGTGTGACCACATCGGTTCATTTTTTATTAGAATTTACTATTCATAGATATTAGGTTTTGCACCTGTTTTTATAAAAGCTGCGGTTCCAATAACCTAAACGTTACTTCTCCTTGCTACAGTGTTTATCACAAGTCAGCATTTACAGCATTCAGAAAAGAAAATCAAACTGACACTACATCAATCTTATTTTAAAATAAAAATTAATGACAACATCCGCTAACCTCAAAAGTCTCGCCAGAAAATTGTCTCATATTTCAGTCACCAATCAAAAAAAAGGAAAGCATCTAAAATAAACTGCAAATGCAATGAATTTTGATGACAGAAAATGACGAAGGATGTTTGCGATTTGTCGTGCATTGTCAACAAGGAAATCACAGGAGGAAGTTTGCAGATCGTAAACATGTCATAGATGTGACTGTTTTGTATCCAAACTGAAGGGAAAAAGGAAGTACAAAAATAATTTTTATTGCTCTATCCAATCTGCAGAAAATTCTTCCCACACACAAAAATAGAAAGTTTAAATGAATTGCAAGGTGGACTAAAGGATGCGACCGGCACTTGACTTTTTTTTCATTTCGCTTAATGAAACTTTTACCTTCGTCTGAAAAAAACAAGAAAAAAAAACTTTTTTTCATTATCATAAACTCCCAAATGTGCATTAAAATGCTCTCATTTTCATTTGTCATGAAAATCGCATTCAGCAAAATGAAGAAATGACATTTTATGTTCGCATCGTGACACATTTTTATGACTTTTTGCACTTCTGGAAGATTTTTTTACGAGTTTAATTCTCTGACTTGTGAGAACTTTCTTCTTAGCGTTAATTTTTCTTCCTCGCTGGCAGTGCTTGAACAGATTTTATTCTCATGAAAAAACTTTGCTGTTATTCATTGACTGAGAAATATTTCTGCAAGAAATTTTCATTTCCGAAATGAATTTTTTTGTTATTGAAGAAAATTTTTGGATGAGGAATTTTAAGCGAGAATAAAATTCTGGTCATTAAGAAGAGACATAAATCATAAAGTTTTGTGATTTAAAAATGTGAAAATTTAGTTGAAAAGTTTTAATTTTTTAAGGAATTTTTGGTATGGATATAATTATTACGTGAAACGTGTTGGAAACATTTGATCACTGACATTTTCGTTCCTTTTTTTGATACATATCTAGTTTCTTGACCCATTCATTAGGTTCAACCTTGTCCAGGGACTCTAGTTTTTAGACCTCCCTTCCCTCTTGTCACATATTTTCTATATAGATTATGAATTGGATGAGCTGCCATAAAATCTTACTCTGTATCGGATGGACTTCAGTTCTCAGGTCGTTCGCTTATGATTTTCTTAAAGTATGCCATTTTGGAATTTATATAATAATGCGTGAAGGGCCCAGCTTAAAGCTGGAGGAACTGCGATTATAGAAATCTATTGTACCACACCCTTTAGACCTACAGTTTATAGTGGAATCCGAACCACTTGCAAGCTCTGCACATTGCAAGGACACGAGTACGTCATAAGACCTGATGTACCCTGCAATGTACCTAGTTACAATTCGTGTGCGTAAGATGCTGCTAAGAAATCATCCAAATACTAGTATATCCTTGTATACCTAGCAATGGAGACACATTACCAGTACCAAAGACCTCAAAACTGTACCCAACACACGAACCGAGCTTCATAACTAGAACGGTGAAATGGAAAAAGAGCTTCGAAAATTACCTGGGATTGAACCCAGGACCTTTGGCACGTAAGGCCAATACTCTACCTATTAGACCACTGATGCCATTTCACCGCTTTGGAATTTATATAAAACATATAAAATTTCTAGAACCCCCCAAAAATGTTGGACGTCAAAAGTGAATGAACCCAAATAGAAAATTTCTTATTCTTTACCTTACTAAGAAAATATTCACCATACACTTAAGGGGACATTCATAAATGACGTCACGTAAGAAACGAAATTTTTGACCCCCTTCCCCCCTCTGTCACAAATAGTTCATACAATTTTTTCTTCTGTATAGAAGTGACACACAGGGTCAGATCCCCTCTTCCCCCTAAAAATTGCACGTCATTAGTGAACGATCACTAACTGCTTAACGAATAATTCCGTTGCCCACTGAACTTTTCTATATATACTAGAGTATTACTACTTCATAACTTGAAGGATGCCTAGACACCAACTTCTGGTGTTGATGAGCAAGCAGAAGATTATTTGCATCCTTGAATTAAGAGTGTCAACTCTTTATACATCAAAAAACGAGTGCAACAATATAAAGAAAGAAAGAACAAACAATGAGACACAAACAAGAAAAAGCTTCCAAGAATTTCATTATTTAACCAAGCAAATCCTAAGTACAAGAGCTAGTGTACTCATACATAACAGACAAACGATCATAAATTTCTGATAGAAATGTGAAAGGCAAGGAATTCTCATCATGAAAAATTCCTTTCATCATTTTTATTTGTGTGTCTTCTACGAAAATGCCTTCCATATTTTGCACGAGTAAACAACATTCACCTCCTGATTGTGATGTTTAAATGTTCCACTTTGAATGCTTTGTATATTTGTACAGATGTATAGACCTCAAGCACTTAGCACTTTTTCATAGAAAGTCATTTCCATCACTTTTTTTTGCGTATCAAATATTCAGTAACAATAGCAATTGTACAAAACTTTTTTTTTTCTCTTCCTTTCGCCTTCATTCCTCATCTGCGATCATATTACCGGCAAAAATAAAGTGAATTCAAGCTAAATAATAAATTTATATCTCGACGATAAAAAGCACTTTTTGTTGTTGTTGTCATGTTGATGAAATATGGCGAAGCAACACTTCATGATTTGACTTTCATATTTCTGCTCTCAGCTTTTTTTTTTGAGGAGGAAGAAACTTTTTTTGTTCTGTCAAGATTGGATTGGTTGATGGAGTGCTGATAAACTGTGATTTTGTCTCAATGTCAATGCTAGGGTTGATACATTGGCATATCCAAAGTGGAGGGGGATTAGTTGTAAATACAGGGGGTGGTCTTTAGGTCCTTACTTTGTATTGTATCAAATAATTTGTATTGAATACAAATTTTAATTTTTTTTATTTTTAAAATAGAAAAATTATTTCTTTGCAGAAAAATGTTGATGACTACTCGCAAAGTTATTTTTAATACCTAAAAATGAATAAAATTTAATACAAAGGTTATATTACAGTGATTTTTTTAAAAATAAAAAATTAGGCGCTTTTTTTCATTTAAAAGCTTTTTTTTCCTTTATTGGAATAATTGGAATTCAATATAATCAAAGAGATATTACAATAATTAATATAAACTTAAAGGATTCATAAATTTTGCATTTGGCTTGAATAAATTTAAAATTTAACGTCAATCAATAATTTGAATTAAGTTGTTCAGATTATATCGTTATTTGAACTCCTCCCCTCAAAAATCCTGGCTATACCCTTGGATTAATAGAACTGCAAAATAGGCAGATGGAACTTGGGGCATGCATAGGATATTTTCTTCAATTTAACTTAAAAAATCTAACCGCCCATTAAATTTGCTCTTCCATAAAAAAGCAACCCCTTCATCGAAAGTTTTGGAATACAGCCCTTTTAAATATCATCGTGTGATTTTTAAAAAATTACTGAGGATATAAATGTTTGATGATTGAAAAAAAAATTGAACCACCAAGACACTTCTCAGAAAACAAAAATTTTTGTTACTTCATCTTCTTCAGATAGTTGTGGTAAGATCATATCCAAGACTTTTCTTGTTTAAGTCCCAAAAATGTAAAAAAATAAAACATTTACAAAAATAATGCGATTACCACTACCATAATTTGATATAAATTTTTTGAGATTCGAACTTCATATAATGTGAGTATTTAATTATCTCACAATATCTTGATTTAATCATAACTTATAACGATTTTGGCTAAAAGCAGTAGTCACTGAAACCATAGAATTTAATAAAACAATAAAAATTTAAACCATAGACATATTTTTGTAACGGTTTTTGGTTTATTTTTCAAAATTTTGCATCCAAAAAATGTTACATTAAATTTTAAACTTTGGTTTCATGAAAAATCGTAAGCTCCTAAATCAGTCCTTAGTTCTCTTTATGCATGTAAAATAATTCAAAATAAAATTCTATTTAGTCACGTCCTTCTATTAATTCCTAGAATTTTCATTAAAATTTCTTCCACAAATAAACACAAAATTCTGTAAACAATAAACAAGATATACGCAATTTTTTCAATTTCCCTAGAAACGTCCATACACGCGCTACTTTTCATTAATATGAGAAATTTTTCAAACGGTCTGTCAATTGCGGTACAAAAATTTCAATTCCCTTTCGTGTGATTTTGATACTCAACGAAAAAAAAGAGTTTTTTCTAACCCCAAATTTTTTTTATTGATTCTAATGCTCCTTATGATAGCTTGCCCTGAAGACCCTTAAGGCCGTACGAAGAGAAAATAAATTTATGCCTACTCTCCTACCGTATCGCAGCAAACATCGAGTTGTTTAAATAATTGATGATGACAAAATGTGTACGAAACAGCGATTTTTTTTCTCATCGCGATATATAGGCGAGCACTTCAGCAGAAAGTTCTATATCACCCAAGGATATAAATAAGTACATATACAGCGGAAAAAAATGAGAATGAAAAGAAATGGCAGGAAAAGCATAAACTTTAGCGACAATAAAAATAATAAATGCAATGCTCATATTTTGTGTCGTTTCAAGGCATACACACACAATATTTATACTCTAAGTAGGAAGTATGATGGTGGAGAGGCATCGAGAATAAAAAAGAAAAAGAATTATATCGGAAATTGCTTGGTGACATAACAAAATAAGAGAAGATGCTGGAAAAGTGAGAGGAAATTAGTTAAATGGGTGATGGTAAGCGGATGTTTAGGCGCAGTTGCTTAGGGGTCATTCACTTATGAAGTCCATCAAAAAAAGGAATTTTTAGAACCCCCTTCTCCCCTTGAATTTAATTTTGGGATGGTCTTTAATCTAAAGTGTCACAAAATGTCAGATCCCCTTCCCCCTAAATCATGGACGTCATAAGTGAATGACCCCTCAGGAAGTTGAATTTTTAATGGTTTTGGATCTAAATGAACTTTTTGATGAAGATATTTTATAACTAAGGATTCTGGAGTACTTTGGATGTACCTGGATGTTCTTTGAGGTATCAAGCAAAATAAATAGTATCTCATAGCACTTGGACCTTTTAAAGCTCAAAATGAGATCCAAACTACTACATTGGTGATATTCATAATAGTAGCTAAAAAAGGAGAGATTAGCTGAGTTTCAGATCCCAAAATTACAAAATTAAGGTAGAATGAGACAGCCAGGAATATGAATCCCAGGAACAAGCCTCCTCCATCTTCGAAAGAAACCCAAACTGCCTCCAAAATTCCACAATCTTCTAAACCAAAACTAGTACAACAAAAGGTGCTGAGCAAATAGAATGGATGTGGCTGATATCACAGAAAAAAATAAAGTATATAAAATTGTTGCTAAGAATGATTAAGACTCAGTTCAATAAGCCATAAATTATGTTGTTTCATTTTCTCCGCTACATTTTCATCATTTTTCATTCGCTTTCCCACAGTTAGGTATCTTCTTATTGAATAAAGCAAGGAAATTGGAAAATTAAGAGTCAAGAAGATGCTATAAGTTGTAACAGATTGTCGTTTAATGCTCATCTTTTACACAAATAAGCTGAATTGCATTATGGACTAAGCTTCTGTTTGAAAAGGGAGCTTAAAGTCACTTTGTTAAAATGTAAACGTTGGGATTTATAACTCTCATAGTCTCATAGGATTTTAAGTACATGTGGATGCTTCACGAAATGGTCTATGGAAATAACAGGCTTGAAATTTTGATGAATAATATTAAAATATGGCTTTTTCGGAGCTTAATAGAAGATAAAGTCAAATCTAATGGGAAATTTTTGAACTTCATCTTATTTCTGTAATCACGATGGGATTTTTAGAATATTTGTAAAAACAAGATTAATGTCGTTTTTGGTGATGTTACACGTGGAACTTCTTACTGATTTATGAAATGTCTAGCTTGAAGGTTATATAGCTGTGAGAATATCAGTCATTTATAGAATCATTTCATTCTTAGAATATGTCTTTAGAAATATTGTTTTAAGTACACTTCAAGGACGTATCAAGGATATTTTTTGGGAGGGGTTTGTCAACCATGTTTTTGGATAGCTCTTCCAACAATCGTGATCTTTTTGTTTTAAATTAGTACTGGTTTTTGAAAAAAGGGGGGGTCGAATTTCCGGATAAGCCTCTGGTATACTTATAAAAATATTTCCAAAAAACTGATTTTTAAAATTTTAAAAATTTAAAAATTATTTTTAAAATTGTTTAAAATGTTTAAATTAATTTAAAGTTATTTTTAAATCTGATTTTTAATTTTTCATATATATTGTCAAATTTCCATAAATTAGCATTTAAAATGGTTCTATAGCTGAGTGGTTAGAGGCCATTATCTAACCAAGAGTTCAACTCCCATCTGACCAATTTTTTTCAAAATAGTTTTATTTTTAACGGTTTAAAAGATTTCAAAAAATCAAAAAATATTTTAAAAATCAGTTTATGAATTATTTTTAAATTTTTCCATAAAAATTTAATTTTTTTTCCATAAGTTTATCCCCTGATTTTCGGAGAAGCTTCTCTACCGTCCCTAGCCTCATCATTTTAATTTAAAAAAATATTTCCTTTAATTTTTCACTTTTTATTTTTCACTAACTAAATGTACAATCTTCAATTAAAAAATACTTTTGAACATCCCATTCAGCCTCACACTTTTACTTTTTCCTGATGATTATTAAGTTTTGCGAGAGATTCCAATTCTTCCTCATGCACTGGCTCTGGCTTCTTCGGTATTACCCAGAATTTCTACAAAATAAATTTCAATTAAATCTAATAAATCAACAAACAGAGATGAAGAGGAACATACCTGTGTTTTGCCGAATTTCTTTGCCTCATGCAATGTATTTGGAAGTTGATGATGCAATGTTTCAGGCAAAAACATTGCAGAACAAAAGCCCATAAAACATAATCCGCCTAGGAATTTTTTAATTTATTTTGATGAGAAATTCAATAAGCAAGAAGTGAGGAACAAATGAATGCATACCTAATATAAAGTAAGTATAGCGTACATCATATTCAGTGCCGACATAAACAATATAAGGTCCACATACAGCAAGTGAATTTCCAACTATACTACCGACTGCTATGCCTGATTGTCTTAGACATGTTGGGTAAATTTCCATTGATTGTAAGTTAACAGCAAAGAATGCGATGCTTGTACAGAATTTAATAAGTACAACAATCAATGTTAAAATATGCTCATCGTCTATGTTTCTGGCGGCCATTGCAGCAGGTATACATGCTATCGTCATTCCTAGAAATGCAATAGCATTGCTGAATCTTCGTCCGATTCTATCGCTCATCCATCGTCCAATAATGAAAGCTGGAAGTGATTAAAAAATTTTTAGTTTGGTTTATGAATTCAGGTATAGGCGTAGACCCAGACCCCCTCTACGAAAAAAGGAAATTGGTTAAAAAAGCTGTGAAAATTCCTAGCTACGTCCCTGTGTTCAAGGTACGGTATATCGTAAACCTCTCTCCATTTTTTAGTTATGAGACCTAGTTTGAATTGCCTTTTGTTCTAATAGGTTGACATTATAATTAAATTAAAACTGAAATTATATTTAATTTTAATTTTCTCAAAAACCCTATTAAAACATTACTAGAAATATCCTACAACATCACTCAATACTCACCAGGCAGCTCAATAGCACTTTGATAAAGAAAGCTCAAAAATGGATTTCCGCCCATTCTAGTTGAGTTGAGAATCAATACATAATAAACAATTGATACATTTGTCCAACAAATTACAAGCAAAATTGTGTTTTTTGCTAAACGCCATCCAGTGAACAGTGAGGCAATTCCAAAAACGTCTTCAGCTTTCTCATCAGGCAGCATCTCTTTAAGCATTTTTTCAGTTATTTCAATTTTTTTGCCATTTATTTTGGCAATTCTATTGAGTTCATTTGCACATCTTGTGAGATGTCTTTTTGTGGCAAGCCATCGGGGAGATTCAATCATGTATTTTGGATAGAGTGCAAAAAGGCCAATTGGTAATGTTGTTATCATCAAGAACCATACCCAATCTCTCACAACCCAAAATACTAATGGCATTATACTAATGCCTATTGTCCATCCAACACATTGTAACATGGCAATTTTTCCTCGATCTTCTTCTTTTGATGTTTCCATCGCTATAATCAATGGACTAAGGAATATTGACATGCTTGTAAGTAATGAGATAAGTGACGAAATGGCATAAAGAAGATAATTTGATGCAGTCAGTGTCGTCATAATTCGACCCAACATTATTATCACCACACTTATGTAAAAGACTGGTCGACGACCGATACTGTTGATGGGAAATTGCAGATAAGGTTAATAATTGAAGATAAGTTTGAAGGTGTTTTGGATGTGAGTATGTTAAAGTGCATTTTTTGCTGCCGGTTATCATTTACAAGCTGGTTCAACTTTAACATCCAGCCTACCAAACCGACTGCCATACACATACTCAATATCCACCAAAAATGGCGCTAAAAACACTCATCAAATTGACAAAAGATAACGAAAAACATTTTTAGACACATACGTATCACCAAGCTGCCCGAAGAGAAATGTTCCAGCAACTTCACCAACTCGATGCCAGACAAAAACATTTGTTTGATAAAGGGCCTTTTCACAAATCCAATCTTGATCCGACACAGTTGTTCGTTCGTACCAAGTTTTATTGTACTCATAACCATGAACACATGCTGTAAAGAATGTTTGAAAAAAGGTATTTTGTGATGGTCATGATTGCATGGAGAATATTTTGGCATTTGTACTTACAAATTTCATCACTTTTTGTAAAATTCCATTCTGATATTGGTAAATGTTCATATGCTGATATGTTGTACATATTGCAGCCACTTTTTGTTAAAATACCACGATTGTCTGTCTCCCTGTTGAGTGAAAATATAATTTTTTTTTTGAAAATTTGGTTTAGAGTCGTTTACAAATGACTATCAAAAATATAGAATTTTTAGCCCCTTCCTCTCCGTCCTTTAGCAACATGTACGTTCAAAAAAGGTTTTATGGCATATCACTAAGCTTCAGATCATATCTATCCTAAATTTTGAATTAAACGTGTTTGGAACGCGATCGAACGTCACTTTCGAATAATTTAATTGAAATTAGTGACTTTCAGTACAGTAGCCAGAATTTTAGGAGGCAATGGGATGGAAATTTTTTCAGTTGAAAAACCCAGGTAATTTAAATAATTAAAAAGAGATGAGAGGTGATTTTTCACCATTCATCCCCATGGCTATCTCACTGATGTTTTTATTGGATTCCTATGTTCTACAAATACCTGTACAAATACCATTATGGTGTAGAATAGATGATTCAATAAGCCTGTACCGTAAAATTCCTTCATTAATTTTGATGGAAATTTGGTAGACAATCAGTTTTAAATCTCGGTTTTAGTGAAAAATGTTTTGAACTTTTGTCTTGATTCTATTGAAAATCAACCCAAATTTCAAATCCAAATCAATTCTATTTCGTAATTCCTGACCTTAATATTTTCAAAACAACATATTTTCTATAAAAAACTTCCAGAAAGAATTAGAAAAAAGTATCAATATGAAATAATGCACAGCTGACTTTAAATTGTATTTGAGATTCCTCTCTGATTGATTTGTAAATAAACAATCCAGTTTCCAAGTCATATCAAGTTAAGTAAGCTGTAAAATACTTCAAATTATTTCCACACTTGAAATTTTTTTTTGATTAAATACAAACAGAAGCTTTTTGAATGTTTTCGTCAAATGATATGGAATTTAGAGGACTGGGTTAGTGGGTATGTCATTCAAATATTTAGTCTAATCATTGTTTGGTTACAGTGGTCTTGTATACATGAGAACCTAGATCTTGGAAAGACGAGTCGATGTGGGAGAAAGGTATAAGTAGTTAAGCGTTAAGCAAAAGGTCAGGGTGTACATTAGGGTGCACTTCAGCTATTATCTTAAGTATGGTATGAGTATACTCAAGAAACCGACTCCATTCTTGGAATATCCTGGTTTTCTAGATCCGAAAGTCTTTAAAGACGTGAGTTTGATTCCCACTTGAGTCTGACTTTTTCAATCACAAGTAATTGTCCCTGCAAAATTACTTGCATGAGGTTCGACGTCTCATATTTAACTCTTTTAAATCCTGAAGTTTCATTGAAGCTACAGTCAATCATCTAAATGTCAACCCTTAACCTAAAGCCATAGTCATTAATTCTTAAAGCTTTCTCTTCCTAGTCCTAATTCCTTCACATATTCTCAATAAAATTCTATTTCAACTTACATTGGAATCATCATGTCCATCCACACATCGCTACTCAGATTATATTTCTCATGTCCTGGGACACGACACGTGTGATCGGGTTCATTCAATACCATTACAATATTCATGAAACTCATCGATGCAAAGCACACGAGTGCAACATTGTAGAAATGATTGAAGACTCGCTGAAACTTTCCATCATTTCCCACGAGCTCCATAATTTTATCAAATGCTTCATTCTCGCCATCCTCAGACATTACTATTTTTGGATGTAGTTACTAAATTCAAGGTAGAGTCGGTAGATTTATTGGTGGGCTGAAATAATTGTTGTAGTTGCTGTTTTACGACTTTTATCTTATTTGATTGTCTGCCGTTCTGTAAATAGTGAGAAAATTATTGTTCTTGGTTATTTTTCTTTGTAAGGATTAGTAATGAACTATGAGACACGTGGAAATTACTGTGTGATAACTGTATGATAGCTTTTTTTGTGTAAATAGTCATGGTAGGAAATAAAGTACTATTTGCACATTTTAAGTGCCATTTTATCAAGATTTGTTATCAGCAGTAGTTTTACGGGGGGTTTGAATCAATTTAAGCAAGGTTGTTAATTAGGTGACCATGTCTGGGTATCAGTGTCAAAACCATCAATGTTGACAGGTGTAATGTCATGAAAAAATTCAGAACTTGCATATCTGTCCAATGACATGATAAAAATAAATTTCTGTATAAATACAATTCCCAAACATAATTCCCATCAAAGTTGGCACCAATTTTTAGATTTTGGTCTAAATTAAAAAAATTCTTGCTACGTCACTGTGTCTCAGATACAGTGAATCTGTGGCAAATCTGGTACTGCATACAAGAAAATTTATGGCTACCCCACTGAATTAATTCATGTCATCCAGCTGCGCTGAAGCGCAAGGTCAAAAAGTTTTTCTGAGTATATATAAATATTTTTGTTTGAACTACTTTGTAGATTAAGTTCACCGAGATATCATGAACGATAAGATTAGTAAAATTTCTCTCAAGGTCTAATTTAAGCCTAATTTGATCTAGACAGATGAGTAGCTTGCTTTATTGTCTTTGATGAAGTTTCTTGGAACTAAGTTTTCTCTGTTTGATTATTTTGTTTTAATTTGCTAAATTATTTCCTCCTTTAAAGTTAATGAAAATGTTTGATGGAATTTATGAGATCAAAGGTGGAGATTGTAATAAATAAAGTAATAAATAAAGCCTTTGGGCGCTTATTTGAAAAAAAAGGTGGAGATTGTGAATGAATTTGCAAAATAGTTGCGTCTAGGGAAATTTTTTCAGAATTGTTAAATTGATTTTTAAAACTATTTTGAGTTTTTGAAATTAAAATTTTTTTTTTAAATTATAAATTTTGAAGTTTTTAATTTTAAAAAGTTGTTTTAAATTTCTAATTTTTAAACACGTTCAAAAATTTGAGTTGATTTTAAGTTTTCCAAATATTTTTAAAAATTTTAAATTTTTAAAAAAATTATTTTTTTAAATTTCTAAAAAATAATATTTATAATCTTAAAATAATTTTAATTTTTTTTTAATTTTAAACTAATTTGAATTCTTGTTCAACTTTTCAATCTGATTTAACGTTTTTAATTTTAACTATTTTCCAATTTTTTACACGTTTTTTACTTTTCAAATTTATTAAAATAATTTATTTTTTTGATTCTTTTAAATATTAAATTTTTTGAAATTCAAAAGCATTTCAAATTTAATTTCAATATTTTTTTAAATAATTGAAATTGCGATAAAAAGCATTTCAAATTTTGGAAAATTTTCCCAGAGTATTTTATTGTTTAAAAATTACTTTTTCTTTCTTGTAATGCACTTAAAATTGACGAAAACTTATCTCATCAAGAGACACTTTTCTTCTTAATTTTATCTCTTTTTATGTTTCACAAGAAACCGACTAAGACCTCACTTAATAATTCCACGTCCAGTTCAATTGGATGATGACTTTAGACTGATTACATGCTTAAATTCTCAGCTAACAAAATATACGAAGTTTCTTTAAACAATATTTTATAATGATAATAATGAGATAAGGCTAGTTTATTTATTCTCACATGCTTAGCTTCTCCTTCAATTTACAGTCGATTTAAGATCTCTTTACTCTTTTTATGTCTCTACATGTGAAAATTTTTGCAGTTGTAAATGAGATAAATTGACAATACTTAAACTTTTGTTATATTTGTGCCTTTTACAGCTGACTTATTTATGTACGCAATTCTACTACTTCAACAAGTCTTATCAATCAGAATTGCTGAATTTGGTAAATAATTTTCAAGTGTTTGTTAAAGATGGTGTAAATTGATAAATAATAACCATATTTATATTACGAAAGTCAGGTTGTGGACAAATCAAAACTCGTCGTAAGATGAACGATATTGTAGTGATAGTAAAAAAATAGAAAATTTCACTTTGTTTTATGAAATTCAAAATATTTAACGGTTATAAATAATTCAAATAATTTAACGGATTTTTAGAATTCAAATTTAACGGATTTGTAAAATTCAAATCATTTATCGGATTTTTAAAATTCAAATTTTTTAACAGATTTGTTGAATTCAAATTTAACGATTTGTAAAATTTAAACTTTTTTAACGGAATTGTAAAATTTAAAAACTGAAAAACTAAAATCAAAACGTTGTAACCATATATGCAGAATAAATCAAATTGTCACTTAAAACTTCAGTCTCAACGTATGACTTTGCAACTTTTTTCTTCCCAGCAAACCCAAAAAACATCCCAATATTGTGCTATGTTGATGAAAACATTTTTTATCCCGGACGAAACAAAAAAGCATAAAACTATAAAAAGTTTTTTTTAGACGTCATCATGTTCATCAACAAGTTCATGATGGGAAAAGTTTCTCATGCCATAAATTTTAAAGAAAAATTTACCAATTTTCTTCTTTTTGTTTAATCTTCAAGATGGTTCTTGTTGTGCTTTACTTTGTTTTAAAAATGATGAAAAATTTTTTACATGAGAAATAATTTTAAGGAGCTTATACCCAGAAAAAGGCATAAGGTCATGTATTTTCTCGGAAAAACTTTTATGAAAAGGTAGAGTCAATATCCGATTTTTAAAGGAAAGGAAAAACATCTCGAAGACTTTGCTACATGACGAAGATTCTCATTTCAATCTATTTGATTTGTGCATCCTTCAAGCACGAGGCTATTAACAGAAAAGAGGAAAGTTTTAAATTTTTTTATGAAGTTATCGTAAGTGGAAGGACATCATCTTTGATGTTGCAGATTTTTTTTACATTATAATTATGTAAATATAAACTTTTCAACTTTCGTTTGAACTAACAATTTATTAATGATTGATGATGATGATTTTATGCTACTTAAAAGCGAAGTAGGATTGAAAAGTTTTGTTCCAAAAAATTAAATTTTAACAGCCTTTTAAAATTCAAAATTTTAACGGTTTTGTAAAATTCAAAATTTTAACGGTTTTGTAAACTTCAAAATTTTAATGGTTTTGTAAAATTCAAAATTTTAACGGTTTTGTAAAATTCAAAAGTGCAACGGTTTTGTAAAAAAATCAAATTTTATTTCTTTAGTCAAACTTTTTCCTTCTTCACTCATCATTATCAGACTAAACGAAGTTCCTTTCCTTCTCACATCATTGAGTGTATGTTGAAGTAACAGCTAAGAGGATTTATGTTTGTTTACACAATATGCCTTTACCTTCATACCAAACAGCTTTTCGTTCTTTTCGCAAATAAATCATTTTTCATGCAAAGCACCTAATCACTTTCAGATACTTTCATCATAAATTTTATACGCTTAGGTTGTTTTATCGTCATTAAAATGTATGAAAATTCTTTTTCTTCTCTGTGGATTATTGGTAGCAGTGCTGAATGAATTATGATGTGCTAAAATTCATTCTTCAAACTCAGTTCCTCTTCTTGTTTATATTAGGCTTTAATATTTAGAAAAGACAAATATTTTTAAAGCTGTGGATGAATAAGTTGAAATTTGACGCTTCTGCTTATTCACAATGCTCATAAAGGTGCTATAAATATGGTTTTGAACATAAAATAATTTGGTGAAACTCGATATAATAAGCTTTAAGCATTGATAATGGATTAATGGTTTAATTTTATTGAGGTTGATTACGAAATTGATATTTTATTATGATTGGATGTAATTTAATTTAAATCATATCAGCTTTTGGTCAATAAATATAATTCAATTTTTTTGGTTGATTACCAAGTAATTATTATATTACTTATTAATTTGGAAATCAAAGGGGCAGCCAAGGATACTCCACCAATGAGGATAATACGAAGCATATCCAGGGGTCAGTGGGATAGCCAGACGAATTCAAGAGTTTTTCCTCTAAACCTTAGAGTTTAAGGGGTGGATGTATCCCGCAATTCACCCCCCTGGCTACGCGCTTACCAGGGGTCCAAGAGGGTCTAGACCACCTTGGAGATTGAAATTTGTATGGGAAAAATTGAAAATGTATGATAAAATAGACCTGTAACAACCTGAAAGTTGACAGTTCGTAGTAAACCAGCCTAACAGGGCTATAGAATCGGTGATTTTGTAAGGAATCGTACGATTTACAACAAAGATCATCATCAACATAGATGTCATCCAGAAGCCTAGGCTACAAAAAATCCTCAAAAATCAGAAAGACATCAAATATATTCTAACAATTCTCTGACCAAAGATTATGACAATTAAGCTAATTCCCCATAAACATTCAGCATACAAAACTGTCTACAGAAATCATTTCCAAGGATTATTTAAAAATCACATAAAGCCATAAACTCAAAAAGACTTTTCAACTCTCATAAAGCACTTATCGTAATTGAAATGGACTAAAAAAAAGCAAAAAGTTAAGCTTTCATAGCAATTTAAAGCATTTAATCGTTTTATTCCGTTCTATTAAAGTGTCGACAAGACACAAAAAAAGCGTGTACATTTGAACTGTAGCAACAGTCTCTGTTCTATCAAATTTTCACCATTATCATGCGATGCTTCCAAATCTCCTCCCATGCACAAATAACAAATTATAGCAAGAATGCACGATGAAAATTTGTCAGAGTCTCAAAAAGCTCAACAGAAGCCGAAGATAGAACAAAAAAAATTTTTTATTTAGCTTTTTTATTTCAATCTAGACATGCACACACAATCATATACCGGAAAACAAAAGAAGACGAGGACGAATTTGAGTAAAACAAAGCGATGAAAAAAATGAAAACTTTTTTGTTTAGCAGCAAGAATAATGTTTGCATGTGAGGATTGGTCATGCACAAAAAAACTAGAGTTTAAGTAGGAAAGCTTTTGGAAGCGAGTAGCATTAAGGTTGGGGTTTTTGAGGTCCTCAAAGTTCAGGGTCCGGTTGCTCAGTCTACCTTAGGATATACACTACCCTTGGGGTTACCTTAGTGGTATAGCCTAGAATATAACCTAAGGGTACCTCAAGGGTATGGTCGACCGACCCCAGATGAACAAATAAGGACGTAAATTTAATTAAGGGATGCAAAATTTCGAGAAACTTCAATAAAAGGCACACAATTTTATCAAGGGGTACGAAACTTTAACTAAGGAGTAAACCACTTCAAATAAAAGGTAAACAATTTCATCAAGGGGTACAAAACTTAAATAAGGGGTATACAACTTTAATTAAATTTGAGCAAAATTAAAAAAAATAAATTAAAGAAAAACAACCTTCAGTCCACAGCCCAGACACTAGAAATTCGACACAAACTTGACTACCCACAAAAAATTGCAAGCAACGGAATGAAAATTTATGATGCAAAATTTGTTTTCATGAAAACGACGGCATCTAATTCCATCCATGCCTTTGATTCTGTTGATGATATTGCTGTTGCTTTCTTTTTTCACTCACTCTATTTTTGCCAGTTGAACGCACAGAAAAAAAGTTATTCTCATTGTCAGTGGAAGTGCTTTTGAAATTGTCTGCTTTCAGACAAAAAGGAAATAGACGGAAAATGAAGAGAACAGAAGAGGAAATGGCATTTAATTATGGTGAGGCTTTATTAGCATTTAATCATTCCTATTATGGTTATAGATGCGAGGAAAGGATGATGGGAAAAAAGTTGAAGGATGATTTATTTATGGGCTTTAAGAATGTGTGAATATTTTTTTGGGATAGCTTGAATATATGGCGCTATGAAATGGATGTATACTAGATGTTTCGTACTAGTTGATGATGTCAAATTATTGTAGTTGTGTACACCTTGAATGTAGCTTTGTACCCATCAATTGATAGTTCAATTTAAAAAATAAAATATATTTAAAATTTTATCTCATAAACTTTGAATGACCTTGAATTTCCTCTGCTGCTCATCATGACTTTATCTGCTTCCTATAGCAGAAAATTATACAAAAAGAAAAATTCCAAAGAAAAATATGAAAAATTTCTTTTCCTTTCATAAAAAAATATATTCATTAATTTTCCAGCACGCACTTTTTAGCTGATTCTTTGCGTTCCCTTCCATATTTCATCGAAAATTTATTTATTTTCTATTCAACAAACACCAAAAATATTTTTCTTTACTTTTATAGCCTCGACCGTTCAACCTAAATGACCGTGAAAATGATGAACGGAAACAGCCAAATTCAATTGTTATTTAAAATTATTTATTGCTATTTGATTTATGATGTTTGTCCCTCTCATTAATATCATTCTCCCCTGTTTTTTTCCTTTTCTTTTCTATTTTCCATTCTTACACCAGATAAATAAATGGAAAAGTGAAAAAGTTTAAGTTTAAAAGTTTAGTTAAGTTTTTGTTGGGGTTAAAACGCATTTTAAAAATAATTTCTTTAAAAAAATTATTTTGCATTCAAAAAAGAAATTAAATTTTAATTTTTTTAAATTAAAAACTAAAAGAAACTAAAATTTAAAAATAATTTATATTTGTTTTTGAAAAAAATGTAAATTTAAATAAATTTATAAAAAATTGAAATAAATATTTAAAAAAATTTAAATAAATTTATACAAAAAATTAAATAAATTTATAAAAAATTTAAAATTTTTCAAAATTTTCAAAATTAAATTTATTTTTCAAAAAATCAAAAGTTACTAATTTAAGTTCCATTAGACATTTTTAGCACTAAACTATGTCCAAAAAATTTAAAAGCAATAAAATAAAGTTCTAAAAAAATTATCAAGAAAAATGTCTGTGCCTACAGTATCATTTCAGGATATTATGTTGATCAAGCAATATGCTGATGATGCTATTTATTTTTTACCATTATTCTATTGTTTGCCGAATATACAATTTCTGAATGGAAAGCTAAACAATAGCAAAAAAATGAGAAGGAAACATAAAATATTATTTACAGTCGATGTGGATAAAAAAATAAGGAAAGTGGAAAAATAAAAAGAGAGATATCTAGGAACGCAATAAAGAAAACTATCAGAATAAGCAGAATAGCCTTTACGGTTGTGATTTATTAAGAAAAGATGAATGGTCGAAAGAATTATATTGACTTGACTAAAGTCATTAAACTTTTACGTGAATTTATTAGGGATTGAAATTGATTGGTTTTGGGGAATGGTTGAACTTTTGTAGAATACTAATCAATTAATAATTTTAAATTTTATTTTAAATTTATTTTTTTCAATTTTAATTTTTTTAATTTTTAATTTTCTTTTAAATTTCAAAAAAAAATTTTAAACTTCATATATTTTTTTAAATTTCAATTTTTTTTAAACTTCATATATTTTTTTTTAAATTTCAATTTTTTTTTAAATTTCAAATTATCATATTTTAAGTTTCATTTTTTTTTAATTTTGAATTTTTTTCAAATTTAAATTTTTTTAAATTTCAAATTTTTTTAAATTTCAAATTTTTTTAAATTTAAATTTTTTTAAATTTCAAATTTTTTTAAATTTAAATTTTTTTAAATTTCAAATATTTTTAAATTTGAAAAACCTAAATTGTTTTAGATTCGACTTGATTTAACTCTTTTAAAATTAAAAAAAATTTTATTATAATTTTTTCTTAAATACAAATTCTTTTTTAGCATTTCGAAATTTTTCTAATTCTGTATAATTTGTCATATTTTTCTATTTCCACAAGCATTGACCTCGCTTGAAATTTATTTTTTCATGTCTTCCAGCCATGCTAGTAAATAATAAAATTGAATAAAATATGATCAAAGATTTATCTAATGAAATATTTACCATCCATCTCGGCTTGTTGATATTTATGAATATAATAAGGTAACTTTTAATTAAAATTGACTTTTGTGAGATTTAAAATTTGTTCAAATTGTAAATAAAATTTCTTTTTTTTGTTTCCTTATTTTCTTAAATTTTTGATGAAAAAAATTAAAGAATAATGTTTGTTCAAAAATAAATTTTTGAAGAGTTTGTGTTATGAAATTTTAATGCAAATTTTATGTTACTTATGTCAGATTCAGATTTGTTCTCTTCCACCGTAAATAATTTGTAGACAAATACAATTTTTTGTTAAAATTTTGAAAATATCAAATTTTAGATAGGTTGAAGCATCAAATTCAAAACATGGCAGGTGAACGACACATGTAAAATTGATATTTTATTTACAAAATATTTCAACCTTTTCTGATCAACTTTGTAAACCTTCTCAAATTTACAGATCTGTCCATTTTTCATCCCAAAAAGTATCAGTTTCCTATTCCACCTTCACATTTAATCATATTTTAGCCGGAAACGAAAACATATTTATTTATTGCACATCACATTGTATAATCTCATCAAGGAACAAATCTACCGAAGAGAAAAAAAATTTGCTGACTATGATCATTTATGAAGGAGAACAATCTAAGTGCGAAATTGTGAGATTGACTTTATGAAGCAGAAACAATTTTTTTTCTACATCCACTCCTAGTTTTCCTACCCGCATTTATTTCCAATTTATTTTTTGTTGTTGCTGACTATTCTGTGATAGTTTTTGGTATTTTGAATGGCAAGAACGTAACCAAGGGGAGAATAGACATTGCTTGTAAGAGTCTCTCAAGTAAAATTGAGCAAAATTTTTTTATTTATTTTTTTTTAATTTTTAGGATTTTAAACCAATTTTTTAATTCAACAAAAAAAAACATACAGTGAAATATTTCATTATTTAGGCTAATTAAAAAAATATTTTCGAAAACCACAACAAAGTTTATTATTCTCTCATTTTAATGGGATTCGATAAATCTAAATAATAAAACTGCTTTATTAATGTAAGGAACTATTCTAGTATTAGGTAATGCTCAGTGATCTAGCAACGGTAATTCTCAAAATTAAAAATAGACATTTCTCACCCTTATTTTGTCATTAATATAAATTTATAATTTAGAAAATAATATTTGTGTTTGAATTGAAAGGGCATATCCAGAGAGTGTTTTAGGTGTAAAAGGTTTTTAAGCACATTAACTAATCTAGTCATTAATGGCCTGATAATCTTACTTTTATTTCATTTTTAACTTCCATTTTCGTTAAATAGTTACAATATTTTGTGTACATTTCTTTCTTTCTTTTGTTTCATTACTCATATGTATTATTGTTATTTTTCTTCAATCACATCTACCCGTAAGGGCTAATAAACATATTCATTCATTCAAAAGTAACCCCCTTGACCTAATATTCACTTTGGTAAGGTTTTTGGAAAAAAATCCTAAAACATCCCCTAAATTTTGGCGTACATATAAAATTTTTTTATCTCCCTCTCGAAAAATTTCTGGCTAAGCCCCTGTTGAAACGCCGCTACCAACCCATCCCCCTAGTTAAGTAAGCAATCCCTAACTGCAATAAAATATTTAGCAATATTTCCAACTTTAGGACTTAGTTCATTTCCAAATATTATCCACATTACCTTGAAAAAGAAAATTGAACCCAAACGACCATTAAATCCACATCAAAAATAGACTATTGATCGGTTAATGCCATCGTCTAATGATACACATCCATTTTTTCCTTATAGCCTATATCACTGTACATATAGACATCGACTGAGCATTAATTTGAAATGTGTAGCATCAAAAAATATCAGTATCAAGCTTAAATGAACTGTAGCACAGAGAAAAAAAGTCCCCTCAAAGTTGAAATGTTTGAAAAATCCCTCTAATAATCCTTAATGTCATTCGATTATGTGAAACCAGCAGTTGCTATATAAACAGATCTACATGATTCCTTTGATAGAACGTAAGCAAATATTGAATGTCAGGATGTTGTACTGCATAAAGACAAAGTCACAGATGTGTTCGATGTAAAAATAATTTGCTGCCCTTTTCCATCCAGTTCTCTTTGTAATATCCATTTGTGTGTGACAATAGATGAAAAATATATATATTTTGAATTATTTGGAGCATGAAGAAGTCCTTTTTGATTGCAAATTTTATAGAACTGACAATTTAGAATGTGATTGAAAAATAAAGTGAAAATTTGTAATTCTATTGTCTTGAAGACTCTTTACATAATTGAATTATGTCATTCGCATGAGTTCGTAATCTATCGTAATTAGAGACATACTGGGAAATGCTTTTGGTTGTTTTTTAATAAGTTTTGATTAAAAGCAAAAGCTTTTATTAATTTTCCTTACTAAAGTTTGTCAGAATTTAAAAATTCTAAAAACGAAAAAATTTAAAAATTCTAAAAATAAAAAAATTTAAAAATTCTAAAATCAAAAAAATTTAAAATTTCTAAAAACAAATTTTTCTCAAAAATTCTAAAACTGATCAGTAAAATCAGTAAAATTACTAAAATAACTAAAATTTGAAAGTTTTAAAAATTATTAAAATTTGAAAATTTAAAAATTATTAAAACTTGAAAATTTAAAAATTATTAAAGTTTGAAAATTTAAAAATTATTTAAATTTGAAAGTTTAAAAATTATTAAATTTTTGAAATTTAAATTTTAAATTTTGTTTAAAACTTAATCATTCTAAAGACGTTAGAAATTAAAACTTTCAAAACTTTGAATTTTAGTAATTTGATAAAAATTGTACAAACAATTTTGAATAAAACTAAAGTTCAGGCTAAAGTTGCATCCATATAAAATAAATTTAAATCCGGAAATCATCCAAAATATTTTAAAATTTTTCAAAAACTGTTGTCATCGTTATTTTAAAGGATGTTTAATTTTTTTCTCATCCAACAATACACAAAAAGAAATTTTGAAAAATAAGATGAAAGACTAGAAGGGCTTTTAAATTGCTATAAAGCTTCTCATTCAACATTCATTGAAAAACTTTTTTCTTCTTCTCCTTAAGCTATTTAAATGTATGTCAAAAGAGTTCAATCACTCAGAAGGGCTCTTTCAGAAGGGGAAAACAGGGTGGGTATTTGTGGATCTGGAAGTAATTCATTAACAGGTGATGTCTATCAAAAATGGGATTTTTAGAGTTTAAGATTATCTATTAGGCTCTAAATTAGTTCTACTCAAACTATGCTCCATGATACGCTAGTGTGTTGCCAAAGCCTTCAGATGTGTAACATAAAGTGAGAATTAAAAATGGAATTTGACCCCCAAATACCCTGGATTCACCCCAAAGGAGGTCCTATCCCACTCTGTCCCCAAAAATCGCACAAAAATAAAAACGCACATGTCTTTGCTCACATCCTACTCTACTCTATTTAAAAATATCTCTTTCTTATACCTTGTACTAAATATTTTAATTCATTTCATTCGGATGTTTGCATGATGAGGCTCTTAATCAATTTACCAAATTGAATGGAAATTTCTCTTCCTTTACATTGGCATTAGGTGTGTATGAGAAAAGCACAAAAGAGAGTAAAAATGTATTTTACATCATCAACAAAGAAGCCTTCATCTCCGACATAAAATTTCATTTCAGGCATTTTCCTGCTTAAAAGCAACATAAAGAAGAAGAAAAACTTGATTGAATTTAATTTTCATGTCGATGTTAAGTACCGATGTGGGAATAATGGAAGGCATATGGTATGTAAAAATTATTAAAAATTTATTCAAAAGCTTCTTAAAATTGAAAATTTTCTTTTTTGTTCTTCTTTCATTTAATTGAATCGATTTGTTATCATGAATGTAAATATGGACTGAAAATTTATTATAGGAAATTAATCTTCAAAATTGGGAAGATTTATGCCTTGGGGAGAGACTAGTGGGCTTTAAAACTCACATCTATGAGAATTCATATTCATATTATGAAAAATATCAGATTATTTTGCATGAAGGTTAATGGAACAAAGCTCTTTGGTGTGGGTTTTATGCTTCATTAATTAATTCAATACAGAATTAAGGAATGTTAAAGGATTTTGTTCAGCTTCTTCGTTTACAATTTAGGGAATGTTCGGATATTACGCTTCATATTCCCTTCAATCTTGCTCATGCCATCTGCATTATTTTTTATGAGTCTTAATCCAACCTCCTCTCTTAGCCAGTGGCATAGCCAAAGCTTTTAAAGGGGGGAATGGTTGATTTTTTTAAATTAAATACCCCTAGTTGTACACCCCTAAGTAAAAATGATCATTGTTTTACCATAACTTGCATTCAATTCATTCAAAGCTATTTCAAAAAATTTCAAATATAAAAGATTTTTTTCAATATCAACAAAAAAAAGTCTGTTGACAACCCACATTTAAATTTTATGTGAATAAATTTTCATTTGTGGTATAATAAAAGCTTTCATTTCAATCTCGCTTTTGTGTTACTTCCTACAGTCTCATTCAAATAATTTCATAAATAAAATTTCTTTCAATGACATCCATTTAACATTTATTTTTATGAATGCAATTTTGTATGAAATTTCCTTCAATTTTGCATCATTGAAATTTCAATAAAATGCTTTTTACTTTTATACTTTTTTATTTGAAATGTTATACAAATGAGATGGAATTTAGGATAAAAGGGAAGAAGACTGAAACATCTTTCAAATACGTGCTTGGAATGTCACCTTGAATAGCCTTTTATGTATGTAGAATATTTTGTGAATTTTTCCGGTATAAAATTATTGAATAAAATTTCAATTTTAGCGTTTGAGGACAGGAAGAAGATGGCATCAAGTTGGGTTGCTTGTGACTGACTAATAGCATACAGTTTTTGATTTTAATAAAACATTCAATTCTAGATTTTCTATAATTTGTAGGAGCAAACAGGTAGGAGTCATAAAGAGGATAAAAGTGTCTTTTGTATTTAAGAAAAAGCGCAAAAAAAATCATAAAAAAACCTTTAGTTATTCATATCAGGAGCCTAGGTTTCTAGTGGTACCTGGGGTACCCTACCCTCCATTAGGTAGGTATAGTATATACCAGGGTATCCTATGTGAAGGTTACCTACCCAGAGGAGGGTAGCCCTAGAAACTGACTAGCTAAGGACGAGTAAGAGCCCACCCATTTTAATGAGATTCGAACCAATTCTTTTTCAACATAACGGTCTGCAGCTTACAAGTCGAGTTTCGAACCCATAAATTTACTATTTCGGTATCTGTTAATAGATGTGCACATATGCTTTCATCGATAAAAATTCCACTCCAACCATTTGGACTATTCACTCTTATTGAACATTCTAATGCTCTTTATTATTGCGTGCATGATGATGCTTTTGACAATTTCTTTAGAAAAAAAAATCATTTTGAAGTTTTTTTGTCTTTTCGTTTTTATGATTATTGCTTAAGATATTTTGCATGCCGTGGGTTGAATATTTCAATCAGAATCGAGAAAATTTGCGTCGTGAAGCTTTGAAGGGTGAATTTTCAGTAAATGTAATGTGATATTTTTATGTTATTTTTTTCGTGTATTATTCAATTTTTTGGCACGTTGTCATCGACAACTACAGTTGACTTCGAGGTATGATCGACTTAAAATAACAATTTATTTTATTTTTGAGATACTTTTCTACATGTGTCGCTGTTTGTAAAGAGCGTAATGTTGACTTTTATGGAATAAATTGTCAAATTGATGGCAAATCAAAACGCTTGATGACATAGCTAAAGAGATGAGGGGTAAAAAGGGGGATTCAAGTGACTTGGAATTTTCTTACAAAAAACTCTAGCAAATTGAAAAAAAACTTTCATCGAGGGGGTATTGTCAACACTAAAGAAGTCAGAAAAAATTCAGGTTCCAAAAAATTTAAAATGGAAATTTAAATTAAGGAAGAATAAAACAGAAATCATAAAATTTAAAATCCCAATTAAATTCTAAATAAGTCAAAAACACGATAGACATACCTTCCTTACCTTTACCTTAGTTTTCCTTCATACCAAAAATCTCATAAATTCACTTCCTTTTGAAAATTTTCATTAAATTTCCTTTTATTACAGCATTTTTCTGAAATCATTTTATGTTCTTTTTGCGCATATAAAATTACTTTTATTTGAAATATTTCCACAACAACATCATCGTTGCTTGTTGTTGTCGCTGAAGAATCCTTTTTTCTCCGACATTGAAAAAGATTTTTTTGCCTCTATTGTTGCGAAAAAGGATTTTATTTTTTTTCGAAAGAGAAGAATGGAAAATTTCTATCAATATAATGAAATTCAATAAATTTTCTAGATTACCGCAAGCTCTTTTTCTGCTCAAAAAAACATATTATTTACCTTTTATGGATGAATAGGAACAGAAATAGAATAAAATTGGTGCCTAGAATATGAAAATGAATGAAATTAAATGTGAATGAAATATTATGAATTTTTGAGAAATAAAATTTTTTTATTCAAATTTTTGCGTGAATTATTGCTGAATAAATCAACATTTTGGATTAGAGAGCCTTATTTGACCCTAAAAAGCCTCATTTGACCCTGAAAAGCTTCATCTGACCCAAAAAGAGCCTCATTTAACTGTGAAGAGCTTTATTTGACCCCAAAGAGCCTCATTTAATTTTGAAAAGCTTCATCTGACCCAAAAGAGCCTCATTTAACTGTGAAAGGCTTTATTTAACCCCAAAGAGCATCATTTAACCTTAAAGAGCCCCATTTGACCCCAAGAATCCTTATCTCATTTTAAAGAGTCTCAAAGTTCAAAGCTAGAGTTCAAATTAAATGTAAAATCTCAGTTCGACAAATAAAAAATTAATTTAAGTATAAAACATCAATCCTCATGCTTAACACCCCAAAACTTCAATCCCCACCCGTTAAACCAATTCCAACTTAGTCAATACAAAGAAAATTATAATTTATTTTCTGCATAATTCAGTCATCATGTAAAATAGTCATAAAATCTACCATAATAATTATTTTCTCAACTTTGTGTTAATGCACACTGTCATAATCATTTTTGTTGCTGCAATTTCCTTTCATTTTATCAACGCAAAAATTAAAATCATTTTAGAACAATGAAAAAACCATTTCATTTAAAACAACTTTTTGTTCTAGTTTTTTTATTCGCTCGTTGAACGAAGATGAATGTGCTTGAAACTCATTAATGACTGAATGAGATGGAAAAGCAATGAAGAAAAAAAAAGCTGAAAAGTTTTTTCTTGAATGACTGAATGTAAAGAGGTACCGCTGGAGAGAGATTAAAAACTTTCATAAACTGACTGAGATTGTTGAATGAGTTTTGTGTTGGAAAATGTTGTGTAATCCTACTGTGAAAAGGGTATTGAGAGGGAAGCAATTAATTGGAAATTGAAGTTTTTGAATAATTTTTAAAGGGGTGTGTTTCACAAAATTCCAAGGCCCCTCTCGCAGGGTTGATTCTTAATATTGAGATTGAATCTACTAAGTCACAGTTCCCTAAAACCTCAGTTAGATACCCTTACCAGTGGCGTAGCCAAGAAGAAGTTGGATGGGAGGATTTCCAGGGCGGGTTGGAAAAAATTGGGTCAAAAAAATTATTTTAAGTTGCTACAGTTTTTAAACTAAAATTTTTTTAACCCCCTCCCCACCAAAATTCAGGCTACACCACTGATTTTTACTCATTATTATTAAGGGTGTAGCCATAAATATTCTTAAGGGGAGAGCCAATTTTTTTAAAAAAAAACTTCAAAAACCCAAGTAACTTGAAGAACAATTTCACTTAATAGTGGTTCCCCCTGGCATCGTCTTTACTGCCAACCATCATCAACAACTTTCCTTAAAAAATTCTTTGTAATATCCTCCATTTCCTCTAATCGGAGGATAAAGTTTCATTTGTTCCTAATTGCTATAATATTCATAGACTAGAAAAGAGACATAAATTCAATAGAAAAGAATGAAGATCTTCCAAGAATGATATTGAGCTTGACGAAGGTTTATTTAACTGATCCGGACTTGTTGAAGATTGATTTTCTTAAAATAAAATTTATGTTACGAAGAAAAAATATCCAATTTTATTATTTGTTTATTTATTGAATTTTAGAATCACATTGAAAAATATTTTGAGATAAACCAAATTAATTTGCATATCTATTTCTGGGTAAAATTTTAGCAATGAATAATATTTTCATAAATAATTTTAAAATTATTCAAAATCATATTTACAATTTATTTTCATATCAAATGATATTATGAGAGCATTATTGTGGCAAAAATATAATTACATAAGATAATTTCCTGTAAATACTGAAAAATATTACGTATCAATTACAAATTATAAATTACATATATGAATTTCCACGAAAAAGTATCTGAAAATTACATATTGAGTGTTAATGGAAATTTTCATTATTTTCAAGAAATTTTCAAACATTTTATTCTATTGAAAACAGGGGCGTACCGAGAATTTTTTAGGGGGCTTCATATTTTTTTCGATCTTATACTTTGATTTATACTTGTGAATTCTAATGGTAACTAAATGATTTACTAACAAATTAGAACTTCAGAAAATCTTCGGAAAAATTTAAAAAAAAAATATTTTTACAAGAAAATTTAAATTTAAAAAATATTTCGAGGGAGGTCTGGATACCATCGAATACCTCCCTGCAGGGGCGTACCCAGGAGGGTCTGGACCTTCTTCGAAAAAATTTGAACCGCAGCGAGAGCACGGCTCAAAATTTTTTGGAGGGGGTCCAGACCCTCATGGGTACCCCTATGCCCCCCTGGTTACGCCAATTGGGTGAAAAATATAAAAATTTCCATTCACAATAACAATTTTTTTAAATCTTTTCCAACTTCCTCAATATATAAGATTCAATAATCGAATCCGAAAACTCATTCACGCATAACTACTTCAGCATCCATTCAAGAAAAATTTCTTGCATCCCACACCACATTCTTCTTACAATTTGACTGATTTTCTTAACCTAATGTAGATTTTATCTCTCAACCAATAGAATATCAGGAGAATCAACAAAACGTTCGTTGCCATAAAATGTATAATTAAAATTTAATTGCTTTGCAGGCATTAATGGGGATTCAGAAAGGTTGTAGTTAATGAAATAAAATTTGTTATGTAAAAAGGTGAGTTTAGTAAGTGTTGAAAAGTAGTCTGGGTTAGTGAGAAATTGTGCAGAATTTAGTTCATATTTTTTGGATAATTAAATGAAAAATTTGGATTTTTTTAGACCTAATTCTTTAATTCAATTAAATTAATTGAACGATCGTTAAATAAATTTCAGACAAATTTTATCTTCAAGCATAATCATGAACCTTCATGAACTATCGTTAATAATAAGCATATTTTTCATGATACCCAACCCTCCCTTACTGAGTAAGTCTTCACTTTCTAAAACTAATATGCACGTAAGATCACCGGTAAAAGCAACAACACGATTCAAATTTCGTCTAATGAAACGTGAAACTTTTATTGTTTGTCTAAAATAATCTCACAATTTGTGGTAAAACGGATGCATTGCTATATTGAAACTAAAAAGCGACTGCGAAAAGACAAAGTTTTGAAGTGAACAACTTTAAGATGCATATTGAAGAAGAAAATGACGAAGTTTAACATTAGGAATGATGGGACTCGTTCAATAAAATTTTCTTTTCATAAAATTTGAATTGTTACAATTTTAATTTAAAAAAAACAGTTTTAAGTTTTCTTTTTTTGTGTTTTCACGTTATTTTAAATACTAAAAAAGTTTTATTGTTAAATTTTGATTTATCTCAATATTTTTATAAATTTGAATTTTTCCATAACTTCTATTTTTTTTGGAAATTTTGTATTTTTGAATTTCTTTTCTACATTTGATAAATTTTAATAAATTTTTAGGTTCTTAAATTTTTAACTCTTTTCAAAATTTTTAATTTCTTTCAAAATTTTTAACTTCTTTCAAAAATTTTAATTTTTTTAATAATTTTTAATTTCTTTCAAAATTTTTAATTTCTTTCAAATATTTTAATTTCTTTCAAAATTCTCAATTCCTTAAAAATTCTCAATTCATTTAAAAAATTTAAGTTTTTTCAAAAAATTCAAGTTTTTTCAAAAAGTTCAATTTTTTCAAATATTTAATTATTTTTTTAATTTTTAGCGCATTTTCCTTAGAAAGTAATGCGCTTAAAGGTCCACTTTGGCTGGCTGGCTGGCCCGCTGGCTGGCCCGCTGGCTGGCCCGCTGGCCCGCTGCCTCAAAAACTCGGCGGAGGAAGCACGTAGAGACATCGGGTTTTTTGCATTAAATAGCTGCTATTTCGTAGGGGTGCGCAACGTATTTAGTTTTTTGAAAATCCTCACCTAAACTTAATTAAATTAACTTTTCTGTTTTTGGTGTAAAAAATCACTGACGTTGGATTAGTCAAAGTTTAACGTGACGCTTAAAAAGAATACTTATATTAAAAAACCCTTCAAGTCGTGGGTTCGATCCTCTCCGCGGGCAACTTTTTTTTACACTTTTTTGATTCTTTTTTACACTTTTTTGATGTTTTATGATTTATTAATGCATAATTAAATTTTTTTAAGTCATAAAACAGCAAAAAAGTACATTTTTTCATAAATTTTATTTTCTCGAAATGTAAATGTATGTAGAACCATACAAATGTTGCTGTCATTACTTGTGAAGTATAAGTGACAGATTTAATTTGTACTAAAACCATACAAATGTTTTGAAATAGCTTCCGGAATTTTTTTCAGCTACAACTATATATTTAAAGCATTTATGCTATGTTTTCAATTCATTTGGGGAAATAAATTAAGTGGGTACTTATTTTTACATTCTGAATTATGGATTTATTTACTGATCTGTGCGGGAAAATGCGCTTAATTCCCTCGATGTATAACACGAGGACTTTCTACATCTTTTAAAAAATTATATATTTAGTTATCTAAAGTTTTCAAATTTGATGTTATATTTTATATTTATTCTTCCGGAATTTATGTTTTTTTTTCTATTTTTGAGTAAAAAATTAAATACTTTAATTTATTAAATTTTTTTAACTAAGAAACTTGTAAAAACTATAATTATTTTGTTACAATTTTAAGTGGAATGTCTGAGCCTTGCAAATCTTCTACATATCCAGATGATAAGAACAAACTCCATTCAAGCGAAAGCGTCAAAACTAACTTTTGGTATTGAAAATTACTTCACATAATTTCCGCAAATAATTGAGCATCAATCATGCAATTATAAAAGTTTGACAGAAAATTCTCCAACAAGCCAAGTCTTCGATCAAATAAATTGAAATATATTTCAATAGACGCCGTCACGTTCTTGGAAGGATGACTTTATTCATATCTCAATCCATATAATTGGCAGCTTTCCAGCAACATCGAGTCTTTTCAATTCTCGCTAAAAAAATTTAATTTTAGAAATATATATAAAAAAGAATTATTTTGATTGTGATTTTCACAACTGTGATGTATTTGCTTGATTTATTGCTGGTCATTTGGGATGATGATGATTTTTATGTCGTGAAATCTGACATTTGAAGCTTTAATAGTTGACATAAAAATGAGAATTATTGAGTTGGTTTTATGGACTAAAAATTAAAGTTTATTATGGAAAATTATGAGAAATTTTATTTAATTATTTTTATTACAAAATCTGTCAATTTTATAGGGGTGGTTACTGTTTCTTGATATTTTTATTATTTAATTTTTAAACATTTGACAAAATTTATTTAAAATTGCTGATATATAACTCATTCACCACACCCCCACTCCCCAACCACGGTACTGGTACCTTCTCCTTGATACGTCACCCTCTGGTATCCAGCTCTAACCATTTGTTCGATTAAATCAAAAACTAACCATCGCTTCTACAAAACAAACTCAAATAATCACAGATTTCACTAGAAATTTAATTAAAACTCTAAATTAAGTGTCAATTAATTCACCACTTAATAAATTTAATTCCAGCACGTCTAGGATTGCTGACCTTTCCTCATAACTTTCATCCACACCTAAATGAAATAAGAGAGCAAGCATTTTATTACTTCCACATAAAGAGACATTTTATGATTTTAAAGACTCTTGCGGCTGATGCGGTGTGCCGCATTTACTTGGGTTCTTGTATTTCTTCTTCATGTCTGTTGTTAAAATTCCTAAAACGACAAGCATCATGTGGATGATGAAGGGCTTAAATGAGCATTGAGTACTTAATTATCATGATTCGTGTGGTTACACAAAATCTTGGAGTACTTTTTGGTTGAATATATTGTGCATTATGTGGTTTGGTGCGTATCTGTTCTGGTGTGTTGCTGGTTAATGAGAATTTTGGATGATTTTTAGTTTATTATGTGACTTAGACATTCGTTGATGAAGTTTTAGAATAGGTTCGATGGTTCAGTGTCTGTAGAACTATGTGTTAAACCACAAAAAATGGTCGTGGAGCTCAAATAAAATTGAATGACATTGATATGGTGGTCAGGTACTTGAATACTCCTCCCTTTAAGTCACCTATCTCCAACATCAAGCTTTAATTCCTCCAAAAAATCCACCACTATCGAATCCTATTAATCCAAATTTTATCTAAATCTACACAAGCCAATAAAAACTAGGCTGTCCATCTGCTTACTTTTTGGTGGGAAAGTCCAACTTTTTAGACAAATGTCTCACGTCTCGAGTCCCGTTTTGGACCCAAATGCAAAAACTTTATGACCTTTTTCTAAGTAGTACTCGAAAGTCGATGAGCAGCCTATTAAAGAGGCCACTTGATGAGCTTGTTCGTTTTCCTTAAAAGAGAAAACACAAAAATCATCTTATTCCTCCTTGTCTACAAGCTACATCAGAAAATCAATATTGATTGATGAGATTGTGACAGCTTAACACGATTTTTTTTCTTCATACCGTGTTTTTGCTTCTTTTTTGTGTTTTTGGATGATAAAGAAGACGACCAAAAAACTTGTCTTCTTTCATTAAAATCATTATTTTTCCACATCCAACGGAAATCCGATAAGAGTTCGTGGAACATGAGCTCAGCTGAAGTGGTGAGATAATTTTCTCATGAAATTAAAATTGATTGTGTAAACAAGAAGCTGGTGGGTGATAAAAGTTACACTGAAGATGCTTTTTTGGTGTCTTTTTGACACTTGACAGAGAAAAAATTGAATTGATGCTTTTTGTTTTCATTAAAGGGATATAAAGTTGAAAGTTTGGTGAGTTGATTTAAGTTAGAAACGTAGACTGGAATTTTTTGGGATTTTTTTCCTCAAATTTAAGAAAAATTTCCTTAAAAAAGGAGGATGTTGATTTTAAACACCCTAAACTTCTGGTTATACCCAAAGGAGCTATATTAAAAAAAATAATAGATTAAAATGCTTACACCTCTAAATCAGTCTAAATTCTATATAGTAACTTAATATAATTCAAGTTGTAGAAAATTAAAAAAATGATGCAGTTGTATTTTTAACGTCACAGAAATAGAAATTTATATTACTTTTATAAGCAAAAAATTTTAGAAGCAGATTGGCCAGATAAATAAACGCAAGAGGAAATGACATATGCTAATTATTCTGACTTTAATAAAACTTAAAAGCCAGAAGCGATAGTGTTCATGAGAAATAAGTGATAAAGTGGAATTTTTAATAAATTATCGCAACATGTGCTTTTAAAAATTAACAAGTGCTTAAAATATCCTCTTCTTATCATGAGAATTTTGTTTAAAAAAATTTTTTTGTTGAGAAAATAAAAAATTATGGCTCATTTCATTAATCAGTTTGAGCTCAACCAGTACGGAACTATAAAATGAAATACTTTTAAACAGTTAACAAATATTAAATTTATAGTGTTTTATTTATATTGTTTAAAATAAAAAATTAATGAATCGATTTTCAATGAACGATTTTCCGAAAATATTTAATAAAAATTCAAGTCCAGAATCATCAAAAAGTATACAGAATGGTAAAAAAATTTACGAAGAAAATTTATTTGGAGTATCAATCAGTTCCCCATAAATAAATGTGGGACGACATTTATGAATAAATTCTATATTCCAAGTCTTTAAAGATTATTTTTCTAATTCAACAGATATAAGACTGACTGAATTATCAACAAATGAATACAAAGTAAAAACAGTAACAAACTGTAAAGACATCTCAGAAGTTTTCCAGCTTTTTGACTCTGTCATGAATGATGAGCAACAAAATTTGGATGAGGCTTTATTGCTAAAAGTTCAGTTCGATCAGAATTTTGAAAAATTAAGTGTCAACGAACTTCAGCGATTGAGCAGAAAATTTAAAAATAAATCTAAAGTCATCACTTTAGAGTCAACAAATCATGAAAAGTATTTTATTTATTGGAAATCCAAGGAAATTCTAAACTTTTTAACACTCTTGCCTTATTGTGAAACTCCGCCCGTAACTGACAAGGATTTTTATGATTTTGTTGCAAGTTTTTTGGCAAAGTCATTAGTTAATGAGCATTTAGGTGAGTTATGTTAAAAATTCGTTTAAAAGGGGGGGGGGGGGTTGTTTAATAGTGACTCTTGAATTCAAATATTTTTTTACCTAATCCAAATTATTTAGGTCTTCTAAGCTCCTCTATCAAATATGCCGAGAAGACAGGAAATGTCCAACTTCACTCAATTGCTGACCCACGTAACTATAACTTGCTCTTACTTGCTGCTGAAGATGGACATAACAAAATTGTAGAAATTTTGCTTGGACAAAATATTGAGACTGCAATTTGCTCACAAAATCAAGAAATAAGAGCACAAGATGTGGCATGGGAAGCACAGCATCACGAAATTATAGTTGCATTATTGAAATTTGGTGTAGTTTATCCAAAGTCATTTAATATTGATAATTGCTCATCAGAGTTGAAAGAATTTTGTGAAAAGAGTGAGGAACTTCATTTAGCTATAATACAAAATAACGAGTCAAGAATTGTAGAAATTCTAGATCAAAATCCAATTCATCATTCATTTTACAATCGTTTAAATGAATCAGCAGCAAAAATTGCATTAAGATGTAAGCAAATTAACACTTACAAATTGCTTACTGCAAATAAAGTATTCCTTGGTCGTCATGAAGTATTGAATGACTTTTTCGGGATCTTTAGTGAATCCGATCGAGAGACATTGCGAGACATTCATTTTGAAAATTCAGTTCATGTATCAGAAAAACATCTTAAAGATTTATCTAACAAGTCATCCGTTTCACATGATGAAAAATATGTTAAAGAAAATTTAATTCAAGCGCAATATGCCTTTGAGTTCCTCAACAAAATTGAATTTATTCAAATTATTCTTTTAATTGTCGCGGCATCTCAAAAACTGAAAAAAATAATTTTCGATTTTATGTCAAGTTCTGTGGATGTAGTTGATCCAACGGCTGGGTCTAATACTAGGGGTATGTACTATACAAATGGTGTAATTTGTATAGCTGCTAGCTTTCTACTTAGTCAGTCAACTGAACATGAAGCTTTTGGTACATTAGCTCATGAACTTTGTCATTACACAATGTTTGTTGTATATAAGAACAAAGCAAGACCTTACAAACAGAATGACAAGACCCGGCGTCAAGAATTCGAGAGAATTGTTAAAATTTGTAAAGAAAATCGGAAAAGGGAGGAACTTATAGATTTGGCATTTTATTATCCTCAAAATCTAGTTCATGCTGAACTTATTGTCCGCGTTCCTCATTTAATGGCTTTTTATCACACTCAACCTGAAAAGTTGCAAGAAGTTCGTGAAAATTTCATCGAACTTTTTAAATACTATGAGGAAAAAGTTGTTCCTGATATGAAAGAAGCGCGTCCAAAAATTGAATCCGAAATTGAACGAATGGATGAAAAAATTATTTTCAATAAAATAATTATTATATTTACGGTTATTCTATCTATCATAGCCATTATCAGTGGAATCTTTATAACAAGATTAATTTTCCATAAGCCAACTTATAGCTTTGATAAATTGCCGGTCGAAGACCAAAATTTAGTTAAAAATGCGTCAGTTTACTATAAAAATGTTGAAATTCAATTTCAAGACTTATTTCCTAAAAATTCTTCGATTTATCAAACTCTCACATCCAATCACATTGCTCAAGTACTGAATAATCAGCCTTTGAACTTCAGTGACTCACACTTGCATTACATTAATGAACAAGTCACGCACAGCTGGCTAAATATCACACAAAAATTAAAAGACAAAATTTTAACCTTAAATGTAATTTTTCAAAATGAAATTTTAAATTTAAAAATTTTAAATGAAGAATGTCGAAAAGCATTTGATTTCCTCACATCAAAGCAAATTATTGACGTGTTAGATGACAAGGAACTTATTATTGATAAAATGATCACAAATAACTCCTTTTATATGGAGAGGTATTTTAGGGACATAAGCATATTTGATATATATTCAAAGAAAAATCGTCCAGACCAAAGCAAAAGAGATAAACTCGTTAAACTTATCGAAACAGAAAATGCTTACAATGATTTTTTGAAAAATTTCACACAACAAAACATCAGCCTTTACTTAGACAATATAAGTGATAAAAAATATAGTTATATCACTGATATTTTACTTCCTATACTTGAGGATCAAGATGCTGTCCGTTATAGACCAAAACCAAAATTTAAACAATTCAACAAGAATACTGAAGAAGTTATCAAATTTTTTGCGGATAGCTCGAGAATTTTTATTCTGTCTTCAGAAGCAGGAACAGGAAAAACAACGACATTTGAGCACCTTACGATGAGAGTCAAAAAATTATATCCAACACGTTGGGTATCTTTTATTGATTTAAAAGGTCATAAAGAGTTGTACAGTAAAAGTAAATTTTCTGGAAATGTTTCGGAATTGCTTGAAAAAATATTCAACCTAACCTCAAGTAATGAATTTGAAAAGAAAGTTTTTGAGGAGCTTTTTAGGACGGGAAAGGTCGTTTTATTTTGGAATGGCTTCGATGAAATTTCCCCAACATACAGTGATTTTATTTTAGATGTTTTTGATATTATTTATCAAAAAACTAAAAATATTCAGTATATATGCACAAGGCCACTTTTTAACGATGTGCTTAAGAAAAGATTTTCGATGCCAATTTTTGAGTTAGTTCCACTAGATGACAGAAGAAAAAGAGATTTTTTGAGGCAAGTTTTCATTTCCACTGGAATTAAAGAATATTTGATTAAAAATTACACAGAAAAAGTCCAAAAAGCTTCGGATATTTTACTAAAGAGGTCACTTGAGCAAGAAAATAGGGACATAAATTTACGCGAGGATCTCAACACGCCCCTAATGTTAAAAATGATAGCAGAACTAGTTGCAAATGATAACGAGATTTTTGAAACTGAAAACTTGTGGCACATGTATGAAAGATTTATTGAACAAAAAATCGAAATTTGGGATAGTAAAAATGAGTATGCGTTAAAATTTATGACATCGTCGTTCACTGCAAATCGTAACTTTAACATGGTTCAAATGTATCAAATGTATGCTCTGAAAAGCGAACTTCCTGATTTAGAAATTCATGAAGGTTTGATTATTAAAAATCTTAAAATTATGCGAATAAAAGTTCCGAAGGAACTGACGAGTGACAAAATCTCACAAATGGGAATTTTGTACATTAATGACGATCAGTTCAAATTTGCCCACAAAACTTTCACAGAATTTTTTGTTGCACAATTTTTCATCGATAATATTTACTATCCAGAATATGTTAATCCTGAAGATGCTGAGCTAATTATTCAATTATTCTTTGAGCTTTCAAAATACTACATTCAAAGACAAGTCGTAATTACAAACTTCATGAAGTATTTCCTTGACACACAAAATTTAAACAACAGTGAAAAATTTCACGACACAATTGCTGACATTTTTAGAACTAAATTTAAAGCAATGTTTTTTAATTTACTGCAAAAGGAACAACTTGGAACTTTTGAGTTTTTGTTTAATTTTTTCAAAAAAGACCACGAACTGCTCGTTGATATGCTGTCAGTTAATGAAAGTGAAACTTTATACACAGCTGCATTTAACCGTGCTTATTTTGGTTCTTCATATGGGGGATTGAATCGTAAGGGACTTAAAGATCTAGGAAGACGATATTTGAATGATAATGAATACGAAAGATTTATTAGTGGAAGGGATCAGAGAGGAATCATTGAATTTAGTTTGTATATTTTTAATAGAGAAGATGTTAAAGCTCTTTTTTGGAGAAGTAGAACTGTATTCCATGATGTGTATGACTTAAGTGACAAAATACTTCAAAATAATGACCAAATTTCTGCATTTAAAGACATTTTAAAGAACTTAACGAAAAATGAAGTCACAGAATTGCTTGTGTCTAAAACCAGTCCTATTACGTGGTTCGGATATGAAATAGTTAACAATAAAAATCTTTGGGATATTGTCAACAGCTCGTTGACTCAACAGGAGCAGAAAATCATGATTTCAAATATTCTTTGTAGATTTTGTATGTTAAAAAATTCAACTCAATTTCTTATTAACAAAGCTGAAGAAATTTCGTCTAGTTCCGAAATTATTAAAATTTTTAACGAACAAAAGATTCTACATCTTAATCTTTACTGTACAAACAATGACAGATTTGAGGATTTATGGAACCTTTTTGTTACACATTCAAGTAAAGACCAGCAAAAAACTATTTTGCATTTGCGAATAGACAGTGAAATTTTAGGAACTGAGTATCGTGAATATGCTTCTCCATACCAAAAAAGATATGGATTTCCTCCTTTTAATTTGATGGAAATAACACTTATATATCCATCAAAAAAATTTAAATACATAAGTGAACTTTACAGCAATTATTTCAAATCAATTGAATTGCAAAACATTTTTTTAAAGTCACAAGACTTGATTGCTTATTTACTTGTCTATAATGGCGCAGATGTATCTGAAGATTTTGCTATTTATCTGCGAAATGTGTTCAGAGGGAACGAAGATTCATTGAAAAACTTTCTTTTAAGAAAAATTGAAAATACTTCTCAGAATGTTTTTGAATTTTTGAGAGGCGACACTGCCCTTAAGCCATTATCTGATTTATTAGAGTATTTAGAAAAGGGTAGTATGAATATGACGGATAGGACATATAAATTTTTGTAAAAAAAATAGTCCTAAAAGGAGCTAAAAATTTTTAAGTGACCAGGTGCAATTCTGGAGAAATTAAGGGATTTGTTCTCCCCTTTCTCTAGATAATTCTTCAATTTTCTAGGGTTTTTAAAAAAAATCTAAAAAATCTTTTTTCCTAAATTTTTCCACACAAAATAATAAAAATTTCGAACAAAAATTGATTATTATATTGTAAAGGAACTAATATAATAATTATGAAATAAAATAAATTTGTTTAAAATGTCAAAAAATAAAATTAACTCTTAAGAATTGTTTTTTATGAGGTGATATTTAGGCAAACCGTCATTGGAAATTTCTGTATTTAATGGTAATTGTTGTGCATGACTGGATTTGAAATTTGAGCTACACTTGTAATGTTTTCGTTGCATTGACTGACATAGGTTTGAGTAAATTGTCCATATGGAAGTACTGCAGGTCTCGGAACATCAAAAACTGAAATTATATCAAAGTTTTAATCTCTAGATGAAGGTGATGTCTAAATATGTACTAACTTATTATCACAAGCCTCTAATTGTTCCTATAAATTATCTCATTAACAAATAAACAAACTATCAAATTTATTTTTTTTAATATATTTATTTACTTTTCTACACTGAATGAGTTTAGTTTTCAATTTTCTATTGTTTGGAATCGTTCACTTATTACGTTCGTTAGGGAGGAGGGGGGGGGGGGGTTTGAGTTTTTGTAACAGGTCAAGCAAATAAAAAAAATTCTATTAAAATTTGTAACAAGGGGGTCTAAAATTTCGTTTTTTTGCGTAACGTAATAAGTGAATGACCCCATTTCAGTTAATCACAATTCATTATCAACATTGACAAAAATAGTTTCAAGTGTTTTAATTGCTGATTAGTCAGAGCAAGGCATTTGCACTAATAATTCCCAAGGAACAATGCGTTATTATCTTTACTTTGGATGGCTGGGAGGTAGCCATACATGCAGTAATGATCTTTCTTATGTGTCTTTCTTATTCACGATTTTATGTGAATTTTAAAAGAACTATTAATTATTGTCTTTCCAAAAAATCAATGGTCATGTATTTCAGTTCCTTGAAGAATCTCCATTTTCATTAACTACTTGATGATATGCTGGCAGATCATCAATGAAAATCTCTGTATATGATGGAAGTTCATTGTTTTGTCTTGCAAAATCTCCTGTGTAAATTGTAGAAATTGCTGGTGCAGTTGGAGTGATTTCATTGCGTTGATAGGAATGAACTTGAGGAGATGTGGTATAGGTGGATGCAGCAGTAGATGATGTAGGAATATTAGAATCTGGAATTGGAAATTAGAAAAAAATTATTAATGAATATTGTTAATAAATAGTAAATATTATTGGAGTCACAAGGTTTGAAATATTAAAGCAGATTCAAGAGTGCCAAGGGCGTACAGTACGTAGCGTACTCAGAAATTTTTTAGGGGTCTAATTTTTTTTTTGATTTTTAACTCATATTTTTTTACTTGATAATTTTAACGGTACGTGAATAATTAATTGACACATTTGAGCTTCTTCTTTAAAAAATTCTGGGACCCCCTGGTTACGCCCATGAAGAGTGCAATAAGGTTGTAAGCAGTAAGGGAGCTACTAGGTCACTGTTCTCCTATTTAAAATTCCTCAAAAATTATTTTGGATTCTTTACTGAGGCTCAGTTGTGTAGCAATACCCTTTGACCTGGGATTTTATGACTTTTTAAGCAAATCGCATGTAACCCATTTGCCTTAGCCAGACGCGCTACCGGGGGTTAACAACATTTCTTTAATTTGCTAGAGTTTTTAAGGAAAATAAATCAATTTGTGATCTAAATTTGTTCAAACAAAAAGTTTGAAAATCCCCATTAACAAATTTTGGGACACCCTGTCCTAAGTAGAATTTAATTTCTATTATACTTACTCAATTGAGGTCGTCGTTTTGCTTCCTTTGAATGTGCAACAATAATACACTTTATTACCATAACAAATGAGATTATAATGATGCCAATGAAAATTAAAATCGTATCAGACATAAAATAAATTAATTTTTACTAAAACTCTCGAATTGCTTGTGACTTTTTTACTGACTAGCTGAATACTTTAATCCAATCTATATATATGTGACTTCTTATCATCGAAAATGCTTCTTACGTATTATCTATGCTGATAAAAAAGTCTTCGTTCTTTACGTCAATTTGTGTTGTTATCCCAGACAACATTAGTGACTCATTGGAATGGACTTCATCAATATTTTATCGATTTACGTTGAAGCTATTTTTATTGGGTAAGTGATTATTTTTAACAATAAGCTGATAATAATCAGTAAGCACAAAATGTATGATGAATTATATCATTAATTAGCTCGAATCAAATTAATAACTTTCCCGATCGACACACTTTGGAACACAGCGGCAAAGCAGACATTTTACTTAGAAACAAGCGTTCGACGCTTCAGAAGTTAGTTACCAACTGATTTTCAAGAGGTTGCATTGGCTTAGCAGGGTGGGGGGTACTCAAAAAATCATATATCAAGGTCCGCTTGGTGCTAAGTATATTAACCACTTGAACGCCGTATGGTCAACATTTCAACGTGTACAGATCGGATTGGTCACATGTTTGATTATAAAAGCAAATTGCAGGTAATTTGTACATGTGACTAGAGATAATAAATTTCAATAGAAATGCAGGTAATTAATACTTGACTAATATTAACATCTTTATTTTAACATTCCAATTAAAATTCGTTAAATTCAATTACTTCTTCCAGGATCAATCAATTGACTCCAAATCTTCAGCATCATCACTTTTGTCCTTATGCTGATTTAAGTTTGTACATTCCTTACTCCAAAAAAACCTATCTATCTCATCAGTACCTGGGATGTTGTCTACTTTCACTGACTACTTCATAATATGTTGGCAATCCATCATTGCCATGTCTTGTATAATTTTCTGATGAAATAGTTGAAATTTGTGGAGCACTTGGAACAATTTCGGTACGCAGATGAACGGGCTCTTGAGGAGGTGATCCATAGGCTGGTCTGTAAACGTTTGGATATGTTGGATCTGAAATAACACGTTTATGAGTCAAAAATATTTTAAGGCACAGAATTCAGTAAAAAATGCTGGGATAACTTAAAATATGGGTTTTGTTCCTTACTAAGTGACCTAATCTACTTACCTAATCGATCTTCACTGCGATTATCATTTTTAGAACTAATAATGCATTTAAGTATCGCAACTACAAAGACAGCAAATGCAGAAAAACCCATCCAAAAGCTGATATCCATGCTTGAAATTAATTTTTGTTAAAATTCCTGAAATAGTGAAGTTTTTCTACTAATCACAAGTGAGCAATAATCGAGTATTTTTATAGCTGAATTATTATCATCAACTACAACAGATTTGAGTTATCAATGGTGCTCAATGGTGGTAAAAACTGAACAGATCAAGGTTACGTTTTTACGCTAAATTCTATTATTTATAAGGGTCAGTGGCGTAGTCAGAATTTTGGAGGGGGAGGGGGTGGAAAAAAAATTTCAGTTCAAAAACCCAAACAATTTTAAAAGGGGGGAGGGGTGTAGAAATCCATCCATTCACCCCCTGGCTATGCCACTAGGGGCCGTTCGTAATCTACGTAATGCTTTTGGAGGGATGGGGGTTGGAACTTGTGACAGCCCAAACACAAGATATTTGTTATATGAAGATTTGTGACAAGGAGGGGTACAAGGGATCGGAAAAGTAGTTTTTAAGTATTGTAGTTCGTTCTTAATCACTAACCGATTAAAGTAACTTGAAAAAATACATCAAGGGTGAAGAAGTATCAAAATCATCAAAAGTAATCAAAAGTCAGTCCACACCCTTGAAATACACTTCTAAAGTTGCAATCAATTATGAATATGAGTCTAGTGTCCATCCCTTGTTTGAAAATTCTCATGCGGATAGTATTTTTTAAAACAGCAGCTAAATGTGGGTTGCATAGCATCAAGGGGGTTCCAAAATTCAAATCACATTTCCACAAAAAGTTCCACCAGCTTAAAAATAATTGAAATTTCATGTAGTTTTTACATCAACATTCAATTTTGTAAAACAGTCATCAAATTTTATATCCAACATATTCTTATCAAATATTAAGTCACAGAACTTTAACAACTCTCCACGTGCCGATAGTTCAAACTTGTCTTCATCTTCAACACAAGAAAAATTAATATTTACAATGTTCTCGTATCTCCACTTGAGAACAATGAGGTTAGAGTGTCACGTCTAGTCAATATTGTAAATACAGATGCATTGAATATAATCATAAAAACTGCAGTTAGAAATAGTTTCTAACTTTTAAGTGACATGATGTGATGTAACAAATATTCTGTATGAAAATTTAGTTGAAAAATGTCATTTTCCACATTAATCCTTAGTAATTAATTTTAATGATGATAATACTAGCAATTATTATTTATTTTGATTCACCCATTTGTGTGGGCATAATTGTGTCATTTGACTCGTAATCACTTAGTAACTCAATGAACCAGAAACAAAAGTCAATTCCATGAAAAAAAAGTTAAGTAGGTCAAGAAACTTATTTTGATGGAAATCAATTTACAGGATAGATGAATCCAATTAAGAAGCTTTTGTTTGGTTTTCTGAATTGTTTTGTTATGTCATGGAAATTGTATAGAAAATAATAGAAGACTTGTGACTCAGAAAAGCTTTTAGAATGTAAACATTTATTGAATTAGTGCAACATACCGTCAAGTGAGACACTTGAATAATTAAATTTTCTTTTGTATTTCGTCATTTTGTATTTTTTTTTTAAAAAAAAGCATGGGTTCATTCACTTAATACGTTTGCTTTTTAAGGGGGAGGGGGGTCTGGGATTTTGTAATTGGTCAAACAAAATAATTTTGGTTGAAAATTTGTAAAAAAGGGGGGAGGGAGTCTAAAAGTTCGTTTTTTAACGTAATAAGTGAACGACCCCCAAGATTATAATAATTATAATGATGTCCTTTTACTCCTCTGGCTAACTAATTGGTTGCCATTAGTCATAAAAAGATTATAAGAAAAGATTAAAAGATTAAAAGAAAAAATATTAAAAGATTAAAATTTTAATCTTTATTTTCTTTGAGATTAAAATTTTTATTCCAAGTTATCTTCTCCCTAAGGGGAGGTGTCTGTTGCCACACGATCCTTCACATGAAAGAAGGATTTTGTTTAAAAATTTTGTGACCGAGAAATCTGATTGTTATGGACGTCATTTGTGAACAACCCTTAAAGTCAGTATTACACAATCTGCAGCACAACTAATTAATTTTTCATAGAATAAATTCACTTGAATATAAATTAATTATGAAACTTTTCCACAATGCGAAATTCATCATTAACAAATATTCCGATTGAATTTATTTTCAAATTAATTACTTGTAACAATTTGTATCATTAAAAGTATATCTAATATTTCATTTATTATACAATTTTAATCCTGAATAATTCTAGAACTAAATAAATCATATCAGATTGTAGAAGCGATGTCATCTGTCAGATGGGCTTTAGTATTTATAATTTCTTAAATATTAACATCGCATTTTTATTATTTTTCTTTGAGATAAGGAATTATAGCGCATTGTCCTTGAAATTTGGGTACAAAAATAGAAAATGTAATTGTTTGGTCTTTCCTTGATAAGTTTTTAGAGATAACGTTATTTTAAGCATATTGTTCTAGCCGCCCAACCTATCTGTAAATATTAAACTGAATATTAACTTTTTAAATATCAACGCAAAAATGGCAAAATTTATCAAAACAACAAATCTTGTTATTTGTTTTTTACAACCACAAATCCCATATTTTTCAAGGATGTTTACACAATAAAGTGAAATTAATGAAAATCCAAAAGAGCTTGTGTCAGTAATAATTCGATTAAATAAATGATTTGTTTGTCTATAAAGCTGCAGGCAACAGACTTTGTCAATGATAATAAATAAGAAGGATTGTTGTTCTTCTTGATTATTATGTTTATGAATACGGAAGACTTAGTAATGTTTCATAAAGATTTTGAATTTTAATTTTTTTTATTTTTATTTATTTGATGTTTTCAATTTTGTAAAAATTCGATTAGATTTTTTAAATCTTATATTTTTTCGATTTTTTTTTAAAAAAAGTTATAGTTAAATTAATTTGAATATTAAAGGAAACTTTAGATTCTATAAATTTTAAATTGTTATTTTTTTTAAAAAAAAATTATAATTCTTTATAAATTTTAATATAAATTTTTTAAACATTTTTAAAAAAATTTGTTAAAAAAGTTATAGTTAAATTAATTTGAATATTAAAAACACTTTAGATTCTTTCAATTTTAAATTTTTATTTTTTAAATTACAGTTTAAATTTTAAAAATTTAGAAATTATTTTTATTTATTAAAACATGATTTTAGATTTTTTTATTAAAAAAAATAGTTTTAGATATTTTCAATATTTTTTTTTGGATTTTAGCAGGCAAGGCAAAAATTATAAACCATGATTCCCCGTCGATCTTTTACAAAATACTAAACCATCAATATTGACATCAAAAAAACAAATTCAGTTGAAAAATTATTTACGTTGTCTTTATAATGACAACACTGCGTGCCAGTATTGATAACAATACTTCAATTGCTGCAATAAAGATGAGTGTTTGACACAAAACGCGCAGAATTTTTTTGTCAAATTGTCAAGATAAAATATTTTGTGTATTAAATAAATAAACTTGAGTATTATCAGAATAAAACAGCAAGTAAATAGTAAACAATGCCGAAAAGCACATAATGAAATGTGACTTAAGGGGGGGGGGGAGGTTTAGGTTAAAAAAATTCAAATTTTCTGATTGATGTCACTTGTGAATGACATGAATTTTTAAATAAGAATCGAAAAAAATGCTAGAAGCATATCCAAGTAAGGGTTTTAAAATCATCCCTTAGACTAATTTTTCGATCCTTACAAAAATAATTCGACACATTTTGCAAAAATTTCTAAATACGCTTTTGATTAATACTTTTAGCAATGTGCTGCTCGGGACATCTCAATAAAGTCACAACAAGAATTGATCAATCATTAAACTTCGCATCAAAAACAACCTTAAACCGGAATCCCCTCATATAATATGACGTGATTTTATCTTTCGTTTTAAACCTGTTGATTCACGTTTTACTGTTGATTAACAAAGGAAATAAATTGCAAACCAAATATGACAATAGAAAATTTATCGCACCTCCATTGAAACCACTTAATGTCGATTGTCAGTCAGAGTGATGAGCTTTAGAGAATAATCAATAAGTATTTCATCATATATAATTAAATTTCTGGAGAATATTCAACTAGGGGTCATTTAATTATGATGTAAATAATTTATGGAAATTTTAGGCAAGTGAGGGTTTGGACCTGTCCCTCCATTTTTGGCGGACAGTCATTTCTGAATGCCCTTAGCTTAACAAAATTATGAAAGACACTATAATAATATTTAGTGCCAGGTTCACACCAGCATCCCGAGCTTCACAACATAGGTCACAACAAAATTAAACATCAGAAAGATGTAGGGATGCCGTGACGGATTTTTTCAAACTGTTTAAAAAATAGTGAGACTTGCTCCCCCTCAAGGATGGTACCGATTCAGTGTTAAATTTTTATTTACGTTATTTATGATGTTTTATTTATGATGAAACAAGCAAGAATTCAGCATAAAGATAACAGAGTTAGATTGTGTTTTGGGGTTTTCTGGAACGAATGTGATAAATTGCACGTTTTTTGGTGCTATGTGAATTTTAGTGTCTTTAATGCATGCTAAACATTTTTCATAGACATTTTTTTTAAATTCTGGTAAAACCGAGATTATATTTGATTAAATTAAGATTAGTTTTTAATCTTTGCTGATTGAAATTTCTATAGATAATATATATTTTAGAATTTTTGGATTCAGGGGTCGCTTGGATATTAAATAATGCCACCCCTTATCCTTCTCGTAATAAATTTCGTTAGAATATTTGAAAATTTTAATTAGAAACGTAACAAAACCAGAGACCCTCCTTCCATAAGCGCTACGTGATATCCAAATGACCCCTCAAGGGTATCCCACTAATATTGATGAATTGTTTGCAATAAAATCTACATCAACTAACACCAAAAAATAGGAAAAAAATATAAAAATAATAAAAAATAAAACATTTAATACTTTTTTATAGGTACTTCCAGACTCTTTTTTAAGAAACTTTCTCTATCAATTTTTTTTTCAAGTTTAGAAACTTTAGATTACTAGAACTAGAAGGAAGTAAATCTAAACAATCAACAAGCTTGTAAAAAAAGAATATTTCGTAATAGTGCTTTGATTTACAATTGCACTAGATAAATTTCCTTATCAGTGCGATAAAAAGCTTTCCCTATTAACTTCACATGATGATGACATTTATCATTTGTTTTTATTAAATAAAGCGTCTATTAATCAGAAAAATAATAATCAGTTGTTCATTAAATGCCGAGAAAGGCAGAAGTGTATGTGAAAATTTTTAAGTAAATTAAATTTGAAGTTGAGAAGTTCAATTGAATTTAATAAAAAAAACTAAAAACAGAGAAATTATAAAATATACAAAAATGGATGAAGTTGACATGATGATTTTATATTGCTCTTATGGATTCTTTTTGATTATGACAATTTTTGTGTTTGTGAGGCTTTATATTAAAAGAAGGGAAAATATGAGAGGTGAGAATTGTGAGTTTCAAAATAATTGCCAATAAAAAAATTTAAATTTGAGCCTTTGATTAAAAAGTTAAAATTAAAAAGAATTGAATTTAAATTTTATAAATTTAAATTTAATAGTTTAAAATATTATAACTTCAAAAAATTAAATTTAAAAAATTGAAAAAACTAAAAAACCAACATTTTAAAATATTAACATTTAAAAAAAATAAAAAACTATATCTAATTTAGAAAATCAACAGTTTTAAAATATTAAAATTTAAAAAAATTAAAATCACCAAAGACAAAAAAACTATTTCTTAAATCAAGAAAAGTTAAAACTTAATAGAGTTTTAAAGTGAAAAAAAAATATAAAAAAGTAATTATTTTAATTTTTTTTCTTCTTTTAGTGAGAAGTCGCTCTGACATTTTCACAATCAGTCCACAATCAAACCAAGTAAATACAAACGATCAGCTTCCATCATACGAGGAAGTGATAAAACCTCAAGAACCACCAGCATACTCTGAAGTTGTGAATGAGACAAACATTAGTCAAGAGACCAGAAAATATTGAAAAATTTCATGGAGGCTGAACAATCAGTTTAGGAACTACCAAATTTTCAAAAGGCTAAAAATTTAGTGAAAATTCTTTGAAATTCTCACAAGTGGAAGCTTCAGGAAAATTCAAGATGAAAATGGAACTTGAAAAATATAAAATAAATTTCGAATTTGTCAACGACCACAAAGAAACTAAAGCTTTATTGTGGATGCTAAATATATTGAGACAAATGTGATTTAATTGTGTTGTGAATATTTAGAATTAAGGTTAATAAATCTCTCTAATTACTATTTTATATAAAAATGTCCCTATTTTTATTGAAATTGATGTCACAAATTTATGCAATGCGGAAATATACCAAAAAAAAATTATTTTAATTGTGCAGAAAAAGTACAAAAATTCCGAGATTTCTAGAATTTTAAACTTAATTTCAAAAACAGTCTTTAAACATTTTAATTGTAAGAAAAAATATTTAAATAAAATCAAAAGTTTTTAATAATTTTTGAAGATTTTTATAACTTTTGTAAAAAAAATTGTATTTAATCTTTTTCAGCTTTTAAAACATAAAAATTTTAAAAAATAACTTTTAAAAATAATAAAAAAAATATTTTATTTTTTTTAGAAATTATAGACTGCATACCTTAATAAATTAAAATAACTTTTTATCTTGAAATAATAATTTCAAAACAATTCTCAAACTTTTCATACCATTTAAGATAAAGTTGTAAGTCCTAATAAAATAATTAAACTTTTTCCAGACATAGAAAATATGAAAATTAAGAAGTATCAAGTTATTCGTTCAAAAAGATTATCCACAATGACCACAAGAAATTCATTCATAAAGTTTTTATCAAAGCAAGAAGAATTTAAGTTTGTTATTTTATGATTCTCCTGTGAATTTTTAAGGATGGCAGGAAAAACTTGATTCTTTTCGTGTTCATAAATTTTTTGAGAAGCTTTTTTTTGAAAATTTTAATTCTTTTATAATTATTAGACTTTTTTGTGAATTATATCTAAAATATCTGCTAAAAACAGGTTAACAGTAGGTATTTGGAATTTTTTTCTAGTTTTCAGAAATTCTTGCATCAGGACCTACATTGAGAATCTCTAGTGGGTCATTCGCAAATTACGTCACGCTTTTGGAACAAAAAAATTTATTTTCATAGAAAATTTGTAACAAGGGCAGGAGGGGTTGTCAAAATAGTCGATTTTTAGCATTATGAAATTTGCGAACGACTTCTAGTCTATACTTTTTCCACAATCGAGAACATTTGAATCCAGATTTAAGGAGGGTAACCAAGACGAATTTTTAAATGTCATCCATAAAACAAAATTATTATATAACACAGTAGTTTAGCCGGAGGGGGTTCTTTCGGGGGGTTTCACCCCCATAGCTGAAAATCAAACTCATTATAGTGTTCAAACTAGTGACGAATTATTAAATTAAAAATTTTCAGCACCCCTTCTAACAAATTTCTGGCTACGCACCTGATAAGACAATCCGTGATACACAAGATCCCACATAATCCCCAAATTCCCGTTTATAATCCTTAGTCGTCTAAAAACTTTACAATTAATGAAAGAAATATTTTATGCAAGAATAAAAAAAAAACATTCTCATGTTCAAACTTTCAGCATAGAATCTTGTACAACAAGGAAAATATTGCCCGATGGCAAATGAGAGATGTCCTCATTTTTGTATGCTTCAGTCTCTCAACTGAACTGTGGTGTATTTTCCTCTTTTTAATACCAAAAGATAAACTTCTTCTGGTAGAAGAAGTTAAGGGAAAAGTTGATGCGAAAGGAATAGACTGTGCGATGAGTTGCCATGAATTTAAATACATTAAGTCACATGTATCTGTTAAGACGATGAGGAATAAAAAATTTACGGAACATTTAATCGGAAGAAAGTAGAGGAAATTTAACTCGAAGTTGAGGAGAATTAGCCACTGATGACACAAGTTTTTTTTATTGGAAGGTCACAAAGTGACTTTTATGAAACGGTAGTTAAACTTTTGAACGGAAGTTATGGAAATTGAATTTTAAATCTAGTTTCGAAATTGAGAAATAGAAAGAAATATTCTAAATCGAAGCAGGAAAATGAAGTTTTTTAAAGAAATAAATTGAGAATGAATAAGATATAAGTTAGGGAGTTGATTGTGGTTTTTGGGTAGATTGAAAAGCATTTGTTGTGAACTGTGAACTGAGGCAACTACAGGGGCGTAGCCAGAGGGTACAAGGGGGTCCGCACACCGCCTGGCTACGCCCCTGATAGTTTCATAACAGAAATTGTGTCTATCAGTGGCGTAGCCAGGGAGGGTGGATGGATGGATTTCCACCCCCCTTCTCCTTCTTGAGAAAAATTGGCCCTAACAAAAAAATTATTTAAAATTGCTTGGGTTTTTGAACAATTTAGTATTAAATCTTGATTCATGAATTTAAAATTCAATTTCACATATATTCCAATATCCCAGCCATCCACACCTCCATAACACAGCCAATATTCTTCAAAAAACAGCACCAAACAGAATCTGCAAAATTCAAATGATGACGTTGAAGTCAATCGAGCGAAATACACGAGAGAAAAATTCACAAATGAAGTCAACTCGAGCAAACTATTGACCGCAATTTAAACAACTTTATTGATGGAAATGAGAGCAGAAGGAAGGAAAAACATTCGATTTGTTAAATATTTGCAGATGTCTGAATGTCGCAGAAAAAAATTTACATTCAATTCTGCTCTATTTATTTAGATTATAGATCCATGTCTGTGTAATGAAAATAAATTGAATTTTTTTGATGAGAACATTTTTCTGGTTTTGAATTTCTGATCATGTAAGTTGACTTCTTCCTTTTCAACATGACACATATTCTAGAATTAATTTCATTCATTCAATCAAACCACTTCAATTGTAAAAGCTACATGACTACAGTGCCATGATTTTGTTTAAATTCATCTCGAATTAATTCCCACCACATGCAATGGAGACAAATGGAATTAAATTAGGAAAGAAAATGAAGAGAAAAAAAATGAATTAAATTGTATCACATTTGTCCATGTGGGAAATTCTCTATTTTTTCATTTATCTCTTCCTTCTGTCCTTATATATTCGGACTTGTGCTTGGTTAAAAAAAATTGTCAATTTCAGATGCATGTACATTAAATTCATTGTTCCTTCTGACCACACACACATACATGAGTTGGATGGACATAGACATTCGTCTAATTTGAGCAAATTTAAAGATTTTTATATTCTTTATCTGGGATTTATAGAGTTTAAGTTCCTTATATTCAGTCCGTGATTTATTGTTGTAAATTTTCTTGTTGAACTTTAAAAGCGACGACTTTTAAAGCGACGATTTTTTTAATGTGCATCTTAAAAGCGACGACTTTTTTAAAGTTCAGCTTCAAAGCGACGACTTTTCTTAAAGTTCAGCTTTAAAACGAAGACTTTTCTTAAAGTTCAACTTTAAAGCGACGACTTTTCGTAAAGTTCAGCTTTAAAGCGACGACTTTTCTTAAAATTTAGCTTAAAAGCATTGATTTTTTAAAGCTTAGCTTCAAAGCAACGACTTTTCTTAAAATTCAGCTTTAAAACAATTCAAATCAACAAGATACGGCTTGAATCTCCAAATTAACCCATAAAACCTAAAACATTTTTCTTCTCTATTTTATTCGTCCCATGTTGAATGCTGATTGAATGAAAACTGACGTATTCAATTTTAGAATTATTTCTCTTTCGTAAAACTAAATATTTTTTGGAAGAAAGGACTATTCATAGTCATGTACATGTCCTATATATTGAAAAGGAAAACATGTAAAATCTTGTGGATTTTTTTCTAACCCAAAAAATATATTTTTGCTATCGTCTCTCTGTCTATGTCAATTGCTCGATTATTCCTTCTGATGCCTTCCTGGAAAAAACCTTTTTTTGTGGCTTTTTAAATATTTACCAGCTTGTTGATGGCCTCAACTTTTATAAGATTGATGATATTTTCATATCGTGCTGATATTTTTTACATTGAAGTTTGTGGAGCATTTAAATTTATTTTTTGTGTTTTTGATGGAAAGATTATTTGAGTTTTGAGAATTTACTTGAATTTTAGTCTGAGTTTAAGGGTTTTTTTTTCAGAATATTTGCTTCCAAATTATTGATTTTGTGTTTTTGGTCCTTCCAAGAATTAAATCAGATTTATTGTTAAGTCTTGTAGAAATTTCAAATGATATGCAAACCTTGAATTTTGTGACTCAATTGTAAGGACGTATTTTCATGTGAGGGTCGTTTACAAATGACGTTCACTAAAAATGTGATTTTTCAACAAAAAAATTTATGGAACGACATCAGGGGCCGGTCGGTTGCTCAGTGTACCCTAATGCATACCCTAGTGTACATCGCCGGTGTACACTTTTGGTATATTGAGTAACCAGACCCTGGAATCTAGCCATTATGAGTAATCAATGAAGAAGAAAAGGACTTCAAATTTCTGTTCACGCTTCTACCTGTCATAGCTCCAAAACCCCTTCATTCCTCCTCTAAATATCTGACAACACAACTTTCATCCCCATAAAAAGAAAAAGAATCATTTAAAATGACATGAAATTTATTCCCAGATGATTGAATCCGAGATTCTAATTTAATTTATGATGCATTTCGAGATTCCTCAAAAGTCACATAAAACTGCATGTTTGCATCATTTAACGTAAAAACTTAATAAACAAGAGCATCGAGGATGCACACAAAAAAATATATCTAAAAGTAGTAAAACATTTTTACTTCTTGTTCGTTCGTCATCCATGCATGAATGTCTCTGATGAGAATTGTATGCACAAGAAATGTAAGAATCTTTGAAAGGAATTCGAGCTTGCAGTGTTTTGCAGAAATCGAGAAGGGAAACATTATGACATGCTATTGCAATTTTTCTTCTTATCACGAGCGATAAATTTTTCTAATGCATTTTGCATGTTTTTCTCATGAAAGCGATTTTTCTGCTTTGCAGCTATCTCTCTTGCGTTGTCTTCTCTTTGCTGTGCTTGTAACCCGTTTGTAAAGTTTATCTGTGTTTTCTGAAGTTTATTTGTATTTTGCTTTAGCTTTTAAAGTTGTCTGCATGTCCAGGGTATTCACAACATTTAAGAAGCAGAGTGTGGGGTAGTAAGGAAAAGGGGGTTAACTGCTTCTTCGAATTTTCTATATCTAGTTTCTCAGGTATACCCCAGCTATTGTCATGGTAAGGATATGTCTTTAAAAATACACCAGGAATGTATTCAGGTTTTTTGGGGGCTTCCAATTTTTTTGGGATATCCTTTCAAAATCCACTACCACTGGATACACCCCTGTACCTCAACCTAATTTTTAACTTTTTTGACCAACGTTATTGTAAAATTGACTCCCAAGTTTATTTCAAAATTTTTATTAAATTTAAATTTTTAAAATGCGCAAAATAATTTAAACTTAAATAAAATTTTAGCAACTTGTATTTTTATATTTTTTTACTTCTTTTTTATGTTGGCATTGTTACTTTGGTAAAAATTTGCGAGTTTGGCTTTTTCGGTGCTTTTTTCTGAATGTAAATATTGTAAAATGGTGTAAAAAAATTGAATTTTAAAACATATTTTGTGATTTTTGTGAAATTGAATTCAAATTGCTTGATGTGATATTTAAAAAGGTTTCTAGGATCAGTGGCGTAATAAGGAGGGTTGAATGTTTGAAAATACACACCCCTTGTTTAAAAAAATTGACTTAAATTTGACCAAACCAAAAAATCATTTAAAATTGCAAAATTGGGTTTTTCACTGAAGAAAAATTTTTTTTCTGGATTTGCTACTGATTACGATGTTATGTAAAACTTCAAGAAAACGATTAAGAGGAGATCGATATAGAAAAATAAAAACAATAATCATTATAATTGAAAAAAAAATCTGATAAAAAATTAATTAATTAGAATTCTTGGTACTCAATGAATAATTAACGTTAACGAAAACCAGCTTTTAAGTAACAAAATGTCAATGAACTTATCAAATCACTGAATTTGGATGTTTAATAATAAACAAGTCATCAACCTTATCGCTGTTCAAATCACTAGAAAAATAGAAGCTTCCAAAAAACTTTTTCTTAAAATCTCGTCTGAAGTTTCATTTCATTTCATGCTGTGTCAATCCTCACTTAATATGTTCCGCAGTGAGCTGTAATTTGATCAATCAATGAACAGAATAAAATTCATTCAATTCACTAAATTTGTTATTTGGAAGTAATTTAATGACATTATGCCTGAGAACATTGGCTGTTGACTTGGTGACTTATTCGATTTTTCTGCATTGCAACCAGACTAGGTTTTCTTTCTATTTTCGTGGAAATTTATGAATTAATGACTCTATTTTTAAGGGGGGATTGGGTTCTGACTAGAGGTGGCAGGACAATACTTTAGTGGTGCCTCCACTGATGTCCTTACTTCTGGAATCCTGCCAATTCTCGTTTTAACGCTGTGTAACACTTTCAAAAAATTTTTGTTTTCTTGCATGACGTCGTTTATGAAGGACCATTTATTCTATTCTTTTTATTTCATCAAAATTTTTGCATTATATAATCAGACTTAATTTTTACTGCGATACCCAAAAGAAAAATTCTTTCAAAGTTCTTTTTTTGCAAAGCTTACTGACAGGAAAATTCAGCGATTACATTGAAAGATGGGTGGCTCTTTGATGATAAATTGTAAGAAAATATTTTAAAAGTTTGACGTCTTTCAGTCATTTTTTTGAGATTTTTGTGATGCTAATGATGATGTTGATGCTGTCTTGGTATTATGATAAAAAGTATTGAATTTCGGAATTCAAATTTGAGTCTGATGAGGAATGAAAAGTATTCTGAGCTGTCGATAATTAATTTATTATTTTTATTGGGCTCTTAATTTTAGGGATGTTCAGATATTAGGAAATGTTATGGTGGATTGTCGTCAAGGTCGTAAGTAGGATTGCCAAAATTTCCATTACAAAAATGGAACCAAATCTGATTTTTGTCTCTAAAAACATAATTAAGCAATAAAAAAGAAATTCAAATTTCACTTTAGTAGGCGTCAATCTAGAAAAATATAATAATTATTGTGTGTGTGACGTTGGCCAGAACAGGTTCTCCAATCGAGTTGAAACTTTGTCAGAATTACGTCCATATTACGTCCATTTACGTCCCACATTTAAATATTTTCGTCCTATCCACTGGAACTGGATATAGCGCATGCAAGATTTGGGTATTTTTCCCGCGTACTTCACTTTTTTAGCTGGAATAGATAGCGGAACTGAACTTTTATGAACAAATTATATATTAAAAATGATCTACTACTTACGTCCAATTTCGTCCCAAAAAAATTTTTGGAATCGGAAGTAACCACTCAGAGTTATGGACTTCCAAAGTTTACGGCTGTGCCACTTGTGGACCAAAAAATTATTTTTTCTTAAAACTAAATTATTACATCATGTTATATATCAAAACACATCTACTTTTTTCCAGTAATTCAAATTTGGAAAAATAATTTATGTCTGACCTTATGTCTTGGACTTATGGCAGTTCCAGTACGTCCACTACCTGGCCATGACAAAAGTTTCGAAATTTCATATCTATCATGTTATATATCAAAACACATCTACTTTTTTCCAGTAATTCAAATTTGGAAAAATAATTTATGTCTGACCTTATGTCTTGGACTTATGGCAGTTCCACTACCTGGCCATGACAAAAGTTTCGAAATTTCATATCTATCATGTTATATATCAAAAAACATATACTTTTTTCCAGTAATTCAAATTTGGAAAAATAATTCGTGTCTGACCTTATGTCTTGGACTTATGGCAGTTCCAGTACGTCCACTTCGTACCTAACCATGACAAAAGTTTCAAAGTTTCGTCATCTCAGATTGTTGTGATTTCTAATATTTAAGCACTAAAGTATGTGAAGTAATTGATATTCCGCCATACCACATCCTGTAAATGTTCTCCTAGAAATTAGTGCATGGTACCCTTGTAATATGAAAGAAGAATCCATGTGAAATGATGTCGGAATGACATGTATTTAATTAATAAAAAAAATATCAAGTTCATTTGAGTGCGCTACTGACAAGAAAAAGATTAATTAAATTAACTAAATGCTCCCATTCCAAAAAAAAGACGCAATACCCTGGGATTGAACCACTGATCTTCTACTTTTTGTTGCATATTAATTTACTTGCTCTTGTTACTTAATTGATTAAAAATATTGTCTTTTAATAAACCCCATGGAATTTTCATTATATTTTTAAATTAGTTAAATGTATTTAATAAACACATGTCTCAAGAATAGAATCTCAAGAATCTCAAGAATATTAGAAATCACAACAATCATTTCACGTGGATTCTTCTTTCATATTACAAGGGTACCATGCACTAATTTCTAGGAGAACATTTACAGGATGTGGTATGGCGGACATAAATTATTTTTCCAAATTTGAATTACTGGAAAAAAGTAGATGTGTTTTGATATATAACATGATAGATATGAAATTTCGAAACTTTTGTCATGGCCAGGTAGTGGACGTACTGGAACTGCCATAAGTCCAAGACATAAGGTCAGACATAAATTATTTTTCCAAATTTGAATTACTGGAAAAAAGTAGATGTGTTTTGATATATAACATGATGTAATAATTTAGTTTTAAGAAAAAATAATTTTTTGGTCCACAAGTGGCACAGCCGTAAACTTTGGAAGTCCATAACTCTGAGTGGTTACTTCCGATTCCAAAAATTTTTTTGGGACGAAATTGGACGTAAATAGTAGATCATTTTTAATATATAATTTGTTCATAAAAGTTCAGTTCCGCTATCTATTCCAGCTAAAAAAGTGAAGTACGCGGGAAAAATACCCAAATCTTGCATGCGCTATATCCAGTTCCAGTGGATAGGACGAAAATATTTAAATGTGGGACGTAAATGGACGTAATATGGACGTAATTCTGACAAAGTTTCAATTCGATTGGAGAACCTGTTCTGGCCAACGTCACACACACTAATTATTTCCATTCAAAGTTTCTGAATTTTTTTATTTTTGTTCTGTACATTAAAAGAGAAACTTTGATGCCTGGTCTCTTTTAGTATTTAAATAAATATCTTCAGGAAATTTCATTACCAATTTTGTTGTAATCAAACTAGTTTCCAATTGCCAATTGCCATCGGAGATTCAAAAAGAAAATTAGTGAAGGACAACTCGTCTCCAAGCAATATTTATTGTAACGTGAAATTCTCTGAAGATGTTAAAATACCTTTATCAATAAATTATTTGAGACACTCAACATATCAGAATGGTATAAAAATCTCAAAGATGTCCAAAAATTTTGCGAATAAAAAGAAAATTGCGATTGAAGTGGAAGTAAAAGCATCTGAAAAAGAATTTTTCATCTTCACAAAAGAGGTAGAAGTGAATGTCCATGAGGGTGATTTTCATGGGTCACATATTGTTAAATTGACATATCAATTTGTTCATCAGGTCATCGGGTGACAAATGGAAATGAAAACGGATATCTCATGACTGATTCTTGTTGTTTGACTTAATGTCTGTGAAAGGCTTTTAGACACTTGACTTGAAAATGGGAATCTTTTGTTATCGCATTTAAGGCTTCTTGAGAAATCTCTTTTCGAATCTCTGATTTATTGCCAAATCACATGAAGCACGAAAAAGGCATTTTGAGCTTTAATGGAGATTTCATGCTTTTTATATCGCAACAAAATCTAGGAATTTTAAAGGATTTTTGATACCAAAGGCAGTTCCAACTCTAATATTTCAATGTTTGAGATCAAATCTTGTGTTGGAACTGCTTTTTGATCTAGTTCAAGGAAATCTCACCGCATTTCCAAATACTAAAAGTTAACAGATGTAGAAACAAGGATACAAAAAGTAAATCTTCAAAGTAATTCCCAAAAATAATGCAAAACATAACATGGAGGTATACTAAGGGAATTCTAGGTCATTCTAGGGAAACTAGGTCATTCTAAACCTATCCTACCCTAGGATACCCCTACCTTATCCTGAGGTACCCTAGTTGGAAGGTCGTGATTTTTTTTATTAAAAACGATTGACAAGATGATTTGTTCCACAATATTCCCACCTGGCTACTTGTCTGCCTTGAATTATTACAGAATTTGTCCGAGCAGCACAATGTAGTCGTTAGGATACCGCTACGTTGACGTCATAACAGAAAAACGTCAAAAAAACATTGGAGTGCCCTGACAGCGTCGTGACAGTGGTTTTTTCCCCACTTGATGCTAAAAACCAAGTCTTTAAATAAAACATCCACAAATTCTGCAGTAGAGCCAAGAAAAAGAAAAGTTTCGTTAACTTAAATAAGAAGTAATTTGTATCAACAATTTCTATTATTAAAGTAATGAAACGAAATAAAATTGTTCTGAACTCTCAACTCGTAGCACTCTATCATTAACAGGTGCTACCAGCATTCCTTAAAAATAATTTCATGATTAAAACATATTTTAATCTATTTCTATATCTCCTCTTGAAATTATTATAATCATCGCTGCTCATTTTTACAACAAAAAGTTTCAGGTTTTTTACTTTCTTCATCACAAAATTGCTTCCATGTTCAATTAGAGAAAATTACAGAAAAGAAAATGATTTCTGTTTTATTCTGCAGTGGGAAAAGGAAAAAAAGAAGAAAAAAAATTTTCTCTCTTGTTCACTTGTACTTCTTCGTCCTGATTATGATTTTCGCTTTAGTGTATAGCACAAAATGAGAAATTACAGTCTGAAAATTTAATCTATCTTGCCTTTTGCTTTGTCCCTTGAGGTAAAATTGGACATATGTTGGAGTAGGGTTTACAGACTTGTTATGTCATGGCATAACTTGAACTTATCTTTAGCAAGGAAATGGGTATTTTGGGCCAAAAACTGAGATCAGTGGCTGGTTGTTCGGTATATCCTAGGGGATACATAGTGTATCATTCACTAGGGCTTACCTAGGGGTATGACGACATCTGCCTTGTATAAAAAATATCCACCTCTCCCCCTCCTAAAATTTTGAAAATCCTTACCTCAAACTATTTCTTGCCATGTCTCTGGACCTAGGGATCGTTCGGATATTACTTAACACTAAAAATGGCTATTTTTGACCCCTCTCCCCTCTCCATAATAAATTTCGAAAAATGTATTCCCCCTTAAATGTTAAGTAATATCCGAATGACCCCCTAGTCATCTAGTTTAACAAAACTAGAAACCAATTTGGGTAGTCATCAAGTGAGTTTCTAAAGCGAACCTAGTAGAGTATGCATTGCAGGTTGCCTATGTTGTGTATACTTAATTCAAAAATTCACAACTCTGATTAAAAATACCAGAAATGTTCAAAGAATGTTTATCGATAAAAAAATTAAATATCCAGCAACAATTCAGACAAAATTAATCAAATGGCAGAGCAGGCTATGAAGGTGTGTGGGTGGTGATAGAAAATAATTCCTCAACGACTCCGGTGGTCGGTGCTTCGTAAATTTTGTTTTACTATACACATCCACACAGCATAGAGCAGCACCAAAGCTTGCAGATTGTGGGGAAATTATTGTTAAAGATTTATGACTTTTTCCAATGGAGACCGTTAATCATGACTCGGTTCATCATTGTAGGAAATTCTCCGTTTTCTTAGTTTTATATATTTTTTATGTATCCATTAAGAATTTGCACAATTTTATTTTCTATTTAATTTTTCAAGCACTTCTTGAGGTGGCAAGATCTTCTCGAGGTAAATATTTTACTTAAATTCACAGCAGAGATTAATGGAATTGATTGAAAGTTCAAGAGCACTTAGTTATGGAATATTTTTTTATTCAGTCATTATTTTTCTCTAGTTTCAATGAACACATTGACATTTTCAATATATTTATTTTTAAGATTTGAAATGAAAATAAATTTAATTTTTGAAAGTGCTTCAAATAAATCTTGCAGGAGACATGTGACATGGTTTGCTGAGATAATCTTAGTGGATTAGGAGAATGAGAGCATGTAAAGAGAATGGTTGGTCATTTTTCATGTTGATCTTTTTATTCTGGAAATGACTGAATTGTTTTTGATATTTTATAGCAAAAAAGGCATTATAAATTTAAATTAGAGCTTCATTTAGTAGGAATTGCATAAAGTTCCAGGATTTTCTAATATTTGATATGGTTGGAATGTCCAGGGGTGTAGCGAGGGGGTGGTCCTTAGGTACCCCCCCCCCCCCTCGGGATTATTACTTTCAATGTAAATCATCCTTTCTTACGCAGAATAATTCATAATTTGGAAAGAAGTATGAAAATTAAATTAAAAAGTTCATTTTCTAGAATATTTTTCTGATTGAAACCCCTAAAAATTGACATTTCATGATAATTTATTCCCCAGGTAAATTAAAGAACTCAAATTCCCCAAAACTTTAAAGAAAAATATCCACATAAAAGCACAGAACGAAGCGCTGAAAATTTATTGACCGAACATCATTTGTTTATGTCATTACAGTCCTTAATTTATTTCCGTAAAAAAAATAATTTCAGAGAAAAATCCAGCTCTAAATTTTCATGTTTATGTTAATCTTAAGAGGATATAGCTTCCTTTATACATTCATACGTACGGGCAAGAAAGTAAATATAAATTTTTATGAGTAATAAAAGGAAGATTGAAGGAGATGTTTATCAAGGTGAAAATAATCATAATTTATTAGTCTTTTCTCGGAATATGGCACGGGCATAATTTTTCATGGTGACGTTCATTAATTTTATTAAACTTTACGTTTTCTATTATTAAAATGTAATTTCTCGTTTTACGACTTTCATCTCCTTCCTACTTCCTTAATCTTTCAACATTTTTGCTCTCTTTTTGTCGATGATTATTCACTGTTTATGTCTGGTTGTCTACATCGATGTCAGAAAATTTTTAAAATTAAATTTTTTTACATTTTTACAAAATTCAAAAATTTAAAAAAATTTTTTTTACATTTTTGAAAACTTAAAATGTAGATTTTTAAAAAAGTTGATTCATATTCATTTTTAAAGCTGTGTGAAACTTTAAAAATAAAATAAAACAGTTCATTTTTTCAAAAATTTCAAATTGAAAAAAAATTAAATTAAATTTTTTTAAATTTTCTCAAAAATTTGAAATTGAAATTTAGCAAAAGTTTTAAAATAGAATCATTAATTAATACTAATATATATGTTTGAAAAAAAAAATTTTTAAAAATAATATTAGAATACAATTGAATTTTTTCTAAATCTGAAAGTGAAAATTTGTAAATTTTGAATTCTTAAAAAATTGTAATTTTATGTTTGAAATTAATTTTTTTATATAAAAATGTTAAAAATAATTTAACGAAAGAAAATTAATATTAAGAAATATGTAAAAAAATATTTTTCAATTCTGCCTACATAATTTTCCCAAGGTTCTGATGCCTTATTTCCATTTCACTGAGCACCAAAAAAGAAAAATGTTTATTAAATTCCATAATTCACGTGCCTACCTTTTCTCTCACATTGAACATAAATAATTATGGTGATCCTTCCCGGTGTAAAGTAACGAAAAAGTCTCTTTTTATGACACCTCAAGCTGCAGCTCATTGGACATTTTATTCATTTTTCATCACATTGGTTGAATGATTACCATAAATTTTGGTAAGGTAAAATGTGGAGCAAAAAAATAATAATTGAAGGTCTTGGTGGATTTATAATGATATGATTTAATGTCGTCATGTGCTTTTAATAAGTAAGGGTGAGAAAAAGATGAAATTTTATAGCTTTGTGTATGAAGAAAAGGAAGGAAATAATATTAGTCATTTTTAAGGATTTTGTTGACATTTCTCAATATTGAGTGAAAACTTGCGGATATGTACTGATCTAGATCACAGATTTGTTCTAAACTGCAAACTTATTAATCAAAATTTGAAGTGGGATAGCAAGAGGGTAGCTCGAGGACAGCACTATGCCTTAAAAACTGAGGAGCCAGTTTTTACAAAATTTACATGCGTTCTTATTACAATTTTAACCCCTGGCGCCAAAAATCCTCTCACATCACTCAAGACACAGACAATAAAACTCCAATTTGTTCAACTAACCTACTGGCATACTCAACAACAAGATTTCATCTCCCTTAAGTAATAATCTACATTAACAAACTTTAATGTCTGCAGCCACGTCTATTAGATAAAACTTATTATGATTAATTTATGTAGTCAGATTAGTAAGCAACATTAGTAAAAATAAACAGAATCCATCTACTTCTAGTTCCATACAAAAAAAAAACAGAATCACAAGAAAAAGGCATCCGATGACAATCAACAATCATAAATGATAAGAAGGATCATTAATTTATTTCATTAATACTGAATGCCTATTGTTCCACTCGATTCATTTCATTCATTGTTTTGTTGACCTGCATGGGGACGTGCACAAATGACGTATCTGATATCGGATTGTAATATTGTAGGAAGAGATTTCAGCTTCTGATATCAAAACGGTCCTATTTCTCTGTCTGATATGGAACTTTGTGCCTTTTTATATTGAACGGCTGGGGTCTCAATCCTGGTAGTAGCTATAGAAGTAGCGTAGCCAGGGGGGGGGGTGTGAATTTTCAGGTTTTTCTCAAAAACCCTAGCAAATTGAATACTTTTCCGGAGAAAGGGGGAACAAATCCTTCAATCTTTCCCTCTGGCTATGCACCTGTGCTACAGTAACGATAAATTGTCCTACAGACCTCATTCATACCTAAATCATGGACGAACCCAATGCGGAACAAATAATTCATTAATTTTTTTACTCGTGACTTCGTTTTCTGTTGATTTCATTCATTCTAACATCCATGAATTATGAAATTACATAATAGCTAAAATTATAGCAATGACGCCGAAAAAGTTTCTTCCTTGTAATTTTTGTATCTTATTATGAATGCTTCTTTAATGATTTATTTTTCATTAAAGAGCTCAGGCATAAAACTGAGAATAAGGAAGACGAAAAATTGTTGATGATGAAAAGTAGCCAATTAATTTAATGAGAAGAAAGAGAAGCGGAACTTCATCGTGTTGATGAAACTAAAACTAGAAATAATTCTTATTAATTTTATTGATTAAAGAAGAATTATTTTACGGATATCACGTAATGCTGAAAGTGGTTATTTTTGACGTAACCAATTTAAAAATTAAAAACATAAGACTTTTAGGGAGGAGGGGGAGGGGTCTGAGATTTTGTGAGAATTCAAACAAAGAAAATTTTTCTTCGTGGAAAATTTGTGAAAAAGGGGAGAGGGAGTGTAAAAAGTCAGTTTTTTGTGTTGCGTAATAAGTGAATGACCCCTTATTGAGGCTGTTGTTTGTAAGTGACCAGCGGTGTTATTAGGTTCTTATCTCAAAAATCCTGCAAATTGAAGAACTTTTGGGTAAAAGGGGGGAGGTATAATCCCTCAATCCAGCCAGATAGAAGACTATGCGCCTGTAAGTGACCATTAGAGGGCAAGACAACTCACCGTCTTGGCGCCAATCTCGAACAAAATGTTTAACCGTTTTAGCGCATTTTTCTAAGAAGGAATAAGGAAGTCTATGGAATGGTCCTTAGAAAGTATTTTTAATAGTTTGTTCGTTATTTTGGATTAAGAAATAAGTGCTAAACTAAACTTGAGTTGGGAATCAAATCCATAACCTTTGACAGCTCAAACTTTTGATCCACTTTTGTCATAACAATTAAAAACCTAAATTATTTATCACATCATAAACAATCATCCAAATCTTCCATTTTCATGCTTAATAATTTTTATTTTCTGAGAAGATCTCATTAACAAATTCAAGTGGACCACCTTCATTAATTTGTGAGCGTAGGTGTTGTTACGTGTTTAATGAACACAATTTTCTATGGTCGACAGCTGCAAATGATTATCCTTCTTCACGTCTCTCCGCAATTTTTCTTCACCTTCCATTCATGAATTTGAGGTTAGGCAGAAAAAGTTTGCAGTATGTTGGGAAGCTTTACGTGATGAAGATGTTTCACCTTTAAGGATGATTGGAGGGTTTTCTGTGGATGCGTTTATGGTGAGCATAAATATGGATGAGTTGGTTCTGGTGATTTTTGATTGAATTTTTGGATTGGAGTTTTGTTGGTAAACATACCTAATATTTAGCTACAGCTGAATTTGAAGCTACAAAAACCGTAATTTTTACAAATTTCAAACATAAAAATTCCCAAAAATTCATATGTTTTGAATTATTTAATAATCCCATATCCAAATTCATAACAAATCCTTCTCATCTTCCACAGAGCTTCATATCAAACACAATACAATTATTAAGACATAAAAAATATTCCCATACATCTTATAAAATATCTTATATCAAAAGATACCCAAGAATATTATACATAAAAATTCTCAAGTTTGACTATATAAATTTTTGTCGTCTCATTCCAAACATCAGCAGACAAATACAGCTCATTCTGAAAATTGATATTGAAAAAATTTTCATTTTTTTCCATACTCATGCAACAAATTCTTTTTCATGTCTCGCGCTATTCTTCAATTCTCACAATAAATGGATAAAAAAACTGAAACTCATTGTTAAAAAGAGACAATTTTTGTGTTATTTTAAAGACGTAGACAAGAATGAACATAAGCGATTTAAAATATTTTTAAGAAATCTTTTCATTTTGACGCTTTTGAAGCGACGACGAAAAATCAAGAAATGAAGCGACGATTTAAAAAATCAAAATTGAAGCAACCCCCAAAAAATTAAGAACTGAAGCAACGACTTAAAAATCAAAAACTGAAGCTACGACTTAAAAAAATCAAAAACTGAAGCGATGACTTAAATATCAAAAACTGAAGCTACGACTTAAAAATCAAAAACTGAAGCGATGACTTAAAAATCAAAAACTGAAGCGATGACTTAAAAAAAATCGAGAACGTAAACAACGATTTTCTTTCACAAATTAAATCGACGACTTAATATAAAATACATTTTATGCCCTAAAATTGAGGACCAAAGTGATGCCTCAAATTAATCTATCCAAAAAAATCAATGCTCCTTTAAATATACACAAGAATTCAAATAAAAGCGTAACAAGAGAAAAAAACTTTCAATGTTCTTGAAAAGAATGAAGCAGCAGCAGCAACAACAAGGAGAGGAAAAAATACACACAACATAAAGAAGCATAAACCTCAAATAAATACAAGACAGAAAGGAAAATATCTTAATAAAAACAGTGAAAAATTGAAACGATACAAAAGAATTCGTTTTCTCATTCCATTCGAAGGCAAGAAAGGGATTAAAGCTTCTATGAATGGAATGGAATGTTATGGTTGTGGAAAAATGGAGCGGAAAAAATCATGAGAAGCAGCAAAAGATTATCGTTGAAGGCTGTAGTTCTATAAGAGTGGATTCACAGGATTGTTCACGAATTTCACTTTCTTGTAGATCCTTGTTTCAAATTAAGTCGATGCTTTGAAGCTTTGCTTTAAAATAAAACGTCTCTTAAAGCGTTGTTTTCAAGCTTTTTGTTTAAAATTAAAGCCGTCGCTTTAAAAGTATAATTTTTGTTAACTAAAGTCGTCGCTTTGGAGCTCTGCTTTAAAATAAGTCGTTGCTTTGAAGATCTGCTTTAAAATAAATCGTCACTTTAAAGTTTTGCTTTCATGTAAAATCATCAATTTAAAGCTCTGCTTTTTAGCTGTTGCCTTAAAGCATTACTATGAAATTAAGTTCACAGATTTAAAATGACACTTGCATTTAAGAAAGTCTTCGCTTTAAAGTTCTTATCAAAAAGTAGTTTGAAATTTTCCACAGCAAAACAGTGTGAATGTGGAAAATTGAAAGCAAAAAAATTCTAAATAAAAAGCTCATGTTTAATTTAAAAATTCAAAAACACTCGAATGAATGAGAATTTCATTATATTTCATTTCATTATAACAGCAAGATCGTCTCATAACACCACACCATAGTCTTAGCGGTTGCAGCAAGCAGAAGAAAATCATTTAAATAATGAACTAAATTGAATAAAGCAGTTGAGGATTCTACGCGATTTCTTTTGTTGTACTTATAAAATATGCAATAGTCGCGATGTTATTATGGTGTTGAACAACATTTTATGCATAAATTTCTAATGAAATGGTTGAATAGTTGTTGTTGGAAGCTCTAAGATGGAATGGGGGACTTTTGTAAAAGAATCAGACTTTAAAATATGTTTTATGATGGAATTTGAGGAGGAAATTTTTGATGAGTTTCATTTTTGATGAGGGGGTTGGGCGGTTTTAGACCCTTTTAGACCCCTATGGCTGTGTCTCTGCCTTAACAAAAACATTATTTTGATTTTATTGAATCACGTCTTAAGAGTTCGATTTCTGACCTGAACTGATCTCTAAAAATTCGAAATTGAACAAACTTTATTGTCCTTATGAATTTTTTTACATAAACTAAAATTACTCTTCAGCTTTGGGTGGTTCTGGAGTGTCAAATTTAGGCATATTATCCAATATACTTTGCACAAATGGTGTCACGGGAGCATTTGGAAGGAAAGTATCTAAAAATCCTCTCTTGTCTAAAAATGGCAGCCACGTCTCAACAGCTTTCTTATAAATTGGACTTTTGAAGGCATTAAGAATGGCTTCGGGGTCACCTTTAGTATGGTCGAACATTTGAGAAATATCCAATTCCTGGGTTGAGTCATATTTCACAACGAACATGACAAACATCATGTTGAATCCAACTGGAATCAAATAAGAACAATAAATAGAAAATTTTAACAATTTTTGGTATTTTTACATACAGGCTCCGCCTTTTTGCAGCAGATCCAAATGAAGTTCATAAAGTGTTGGAATTGGCTGATCATAATTCAGCTTCTTTAAGGAATCGACCAACTCATTGTGATAGAATTGAACCAAATCATCAAAATGAGCAACTTTTACAGCATCAGCTACAGAAGACACCAAGAAGTAAATCAAGTCATTTGCAGGACTTCCCCAAAATGACAACTGAAAGTCGATAAATTTCACATCAAGAACCTGTCCATCATCGCCGTATTTGAACATCATATTATTACACCAGCCATCTCCATGATTTAGTACTTTTAGTCCACCTTGCATTGGCTCTGCTAGTGCCAAGTAAATTAAAAATAATTTCATTGGATCCCATTTTTCAATTTTTTCTGCTACTTTTTCTAAACCTTTGATGGTTTTGACTGTTTTGAGGAAATTTTCAAACATCATTTTGAATGTTTTACTGTTTTTCTCGAGACGTTCTGGATTATTGAGTTTCGGGTTCTGCATCGCTGCTAGACGATCGAGGAATGTGCTGATTATTCCGTCCTAGACATTTAGGAAAAATAGAGGAGGGGGTTTAAATTATCTTAAAATGTGTACATTTAGCAAAAAACTTGAGTATTTCCATTCAAAGTTGGTATGCCAATACCAGGGGGTATCTAGGGGGTGATTTGGGTGTTAAAACAATACTCTCGATGGAAATTTTCTTCAATTTGCTAGGGTTTTTTGAGAAAAAATGGATACACCATCTATAGTCGAAAAGTTGCCAAATAGCAGTAGCATCGATGACCAGATTTTTTTGAGTTTCAAAAAAAAATCTTTTGATAAATGCTCATAAAATAAATACTTATAAATGCTTCTAAAAAAGCAATAAAACATGAATTTTTGGCACCCCAGAGCTTGAGCTTAGTGATCAATCCCCCAATCACACACCCATTCCTAAACCACAAAATTATCTTTCCTGCACACTACCTGTGGTCATTGCCCTACTAAAATTATCTACTGCATTGTGAATTTTTCTTCTTTATTGCTTGATAATAATGTTATCACATACTCGAGATAACAGCCACACTTTTCAATGTTATTGGATTAATAAATCTTAAATTCTTAATTGGAAACTACCTTAAATGGAAAAATATATTTTCATACCTTCTGATAACGAATAGCACTTGCTGCATGGAACTTTGCGAATTTACTTAATACCAATTTTGAATGTTCTATGTTCAATCCAACTTTTCGGTCAGCCATGACATAGTTTTGTTCTCTTAAGTCATCAAGTACGATAATTTCGAAAGGTTTGTAATCAATTTTGATGCATTTTGGACCGAACTCGACAATTTCATTTGCTCTTTCTAAGAATGTATTCTCAAAGTCCTCAATCACATCCTTATAAACGACAATTTCATGCTCAAAAAATTCAAAATCCTTCATTTCCTTAATTGGTGAAATTAAAGCTTTAATAATCACATCAACAAGCTTTATTTCTTTCGTCTCAAGCATTTCAATTCTGATTTTTGCACGATACACGACTGATACATAATTTTCATTCTTACCAGTTGCAGGTGATATAAAAACAAGTCGAACCTTGAACTGATCTCGTGAAATTTTCAATTTAAGTTCGATAATTTCGATAAAAAATTCATCATTGACTGCGTCACTGTTTAAAAATGATGTTGATGCTTCGTCGCGTGCACTCATGATTGTATCGACTGCAATATATTTTCACAACTGAAGCTAGATCATTGAAAACGTATACTTTTTGTTTTGAATTTAAGGTTAAAAGGGTGCCGCCAGAAATCATGATCAATTTTTTAAATCAAAGTGTTATTCATAAGAAGGGATTGTTTGGATATTTTGAAACGTAAGATATGGACAAAATAACGAGAGGAAATGGATAAAATTTTATTGGTTCCGTTGAGTGATATTCCTCCTAAGCAGGGGTGTAGCCAGAAATTTTTTCAAGTGGATTTTGATTTTTTTGTATGGATGCACAAATTTAGGAGGTTTTCTTCAAAAACTCCTAGCAAATTGAAGAAAATTTCCGTTGACAACCAACCCCCCTCTCTGCTACAACTCTGTTATTTTAGGCTCTGCCCCATCCTTTATCTTTCCATAACACTCAAATGATCCTCAAAAGAACCAACAAAAGTAAATTATTATTTAACAAATAATGGTATTCTTTAAAAAAGTGGACAAAATCATCTGACTTCTCATACCCAAAACTTTTTCAAAAAATCCCATAGTATTTTTATTATCAGCAAGATTAGATAATGAACATGAAGGTTAACAATATTTTTGAGTTGTGGCGTGAATGAAATGATTTATTTTCAATTTTTTCGGTATTTTCGTAATGTGTCTTTTTCGATACGGTTTCATGACATTCTGTTCTTTCTTAATTCACACAATAACTTAGGGAAGTGAGGGATTTGACCACAAATGGGAGATTTTTTTTGATAAATTTTAAAATTACGTTCATGTGGATAGATAGCCATATATGTAAGATAACTAAGGGTGTATTCAGCTTGGAGGTTCGTAAGACAAATACAAAACAAACAATATTAAATTAAACCCCTAAAAATCCTGGTCCAGTCTAAAAATGCTGAAATTTAAAAATTTTTGGTCCATTTATTTCAAATTTTTAAAATCCTAAAAGTAAGCATTTTAAAATTCAAAAAACTAATTTTATTCACTTTTAAAAAATATAAAAATTATTCTTCAGTTTTTGGTGGTTCAGGCATTCCTGGTTTTGGCATTTGAGCAATAATACCTTGTAAAAACGGAGTCATTGGTGAATTTGGGAGGAAAACGTCTAAATATCCTCGTTTATCTAAGAACGGCAGCCATGATTTGAAAGCTTTTATATAAATTGGGTTTTTAAATGCTGCATCAAATATTTCTGGAGTGTCTTTTGTCTGTTCAAAAATCTGAGCAATGTCCAAGTCCTGTGGTGAGTCATACTTTGCGATGAACATGACAAACATCATATGGAATCCAACTGGAAACGGATTAAATAAATTAAAAGAGATTTCAATATTTTTTGGATGATTTTACTTACAGGCACCCCCTTTTTGTAGCAAATCTACGTGAAGTTCGTAAAGTGATGGAATTTGCTGATCATAGTTCAGCTTCTTTAAGGAATCGACCAACTCATTGTGATAAAATTGAATCAAGTCATCATAGTGAGCAACTTTTACATCATCAGCTACAGAAGACACAAAGAAGTAGATTAAATCATTTGCAGGACTTCCCCAGAATGACATTTGGAAGTCGATGAATTTTATGTCCACAACGCGTCCCTCGTCATCATACTTAAACATCATATTGTTGATCCAATCGTCACCATGATTCAACACTTTCAATCCACCTTGCATTGGCTCAGCAATCGCCATAAATATCGTCATTAACTTCATTGGATCCCATTGTGAAATTTTCTCAGCTATTTTTTCAAAACCTTTTGTACTTTGGATGGCTTCGAGCATTTTTCTGTACATCATAGTGAAGGCTTGAGTGCTTTTTTCCATTTGTTCTGGTGTGTTCATTGCTTCACTTTGCATCATAACAAGACGATCAAGGTGTAGGCTGATCATGCCATCCTATGAAAAATTTGAAAGAATTAGCGTTAATAGGCCGTTCATAAATGACGTTCAATTTTTAGGGAGGGGGAATCTTACACTATGTAACATTTCGATTCAAAAGACTTCATTTATGAATGGTCGAGCCTTGGGCATGTAACTTGTACGCTAAATGCTTTGTCTTCAGTCAATGACTTTGAATTTTTGCAAAAACAAATTGATAATAATGTTATCGCATACTTACGATAACATTTATTATTTTTGTTACTATTTGGATTAAGCATAGAACTTCCTTAAATGGTAAAATGATACAAACCTTTTGATGCCGAATGGCACTTGCAGCGTGGAATTTTGCGAGTTTACTGAATACTAGTTTTGATTCTTCTAAACCTAATCCAACTTTTCTATCAGCCATGATATAGCCTTCTGCCTTTAAGTCATCAAGAACGATGATTTCATATGGCTTGTTCATGATTTTGATGCACTTTGGTCCAAACTCAACAACCTCGTTCGCTCTTTCCAGGAAAGTATTCTCAAAATCCTCAATCACATCTTTGTAGACGACAATTTCACGTTCGAAAATGGCAAACTCCTTCATTTCCTCCATTGTTACAATTAATGCCTTAATAATCACATCAACAAGCTTTTTCTCCTTTGTTTCGAGAATCTCGATGCTAATTTTAGCACGATACACAACCGATGCATAATTTTCATTCTTACCCGTTGCTGGAGCAATAAAAACAAGTCGAAGCTTGAACTGATCTCGCGTAATGTTCAACTTACGTTCGACTATTTCAATAAAAAATTCGTCATTGACTGCATCACTGTTTAAAAATGATTTAGAGGCCGCGTCACGTGTACTCATGATTGTGTCTTTTATGACTTTTTATTCACAACTAACGAGAGATCAGCGAGAACATTTACTTTTGAATGTTTCAATTCATATCGCATTGATTCAATCATTTAGTGATTACTTATTATGATTGTGTTGGAAGCAGTTGCTATCATTATGATTAGATACTGAATGTGGAAGTAAAGGTAATTTTAAGGTGTAGTTGTGAATAGAGCGTATTTTTAAATGCTATTGTGGACAGCAGCCAGGGGTGGTGGGGATTGTAGATTTGACCATCTCACAGGAATATTCGTCAATTTGTTAGGATTTTTGAAAAAAAAAATTAAAATTTCCTCTACCTTATCTATCTAGAACCTTTCTGAAATATAGCATAATGACTCTTAAGTTGGAGGAATGTTTTTATTTTTATTACTGTTAAGTAGACATGTGTTTGTAATTAGATAGCCATATATTGAATCTTACTGGTTGTTATGAAAATGAGATTAATATTTTTATTTTGGCACTGTTTTGTTTCACAAATGTGATGCAATTTAAAGAATTTTTGATACGTGATTAAAGGTTTTAACTGAAAAACTTAATAATTGCATATATATTTTATATGGGTTGATGTTTTGACACCAATAAACATGCTAGCTATGACCTGATAGCCTGGATCACACAAAAAATTACCGTTTTAGACCAAGTGGTCAACTCTCTACCCTTTTCCGTGACAAACTTCGTGTGAAAAATTTGTTTAAAGCGTACCAAAAACGTGAGCCTTCCCTAAAGTAACATTAAATCCAAATGACTCACAAAAAACTATAAAAATCAGAAGAAGAGTTTGCTAACTCAAATATTTCATTTCCATTTCACAAAATATTTTAAAAATTCATTCCTGCTGTGATTTAAATTCAATTTTCATCCTCAAAACCTTTATAAAATCTTTCCTCATACAACTTCCAAAAATAGATTCAGCACTCATTATTCATATCATGAACTGACTTAATAACTTTGAATAAAAAACTTTTCGGATGAATTTAAAGACTTCTCTTCACAAAATCCCCAATAAAAAAATTTAAATCTGTTTTCAATCTTCCCCATAAAAAAATTTCCGAATCCCACAATTGATGACTAAAAATAATTCATGCATATCAGTAATCATTTAAAACTTGATGATCCACAAAAATGGGACTTTCATTAAAAAACTTTTTCTTTATGTTGAAATACGAAGGACTTTTTTTGTATGTTTAAACAATAAAATATCTCCAATGAATTGACAGCAAATCCCTCATTTATCATTTTACCATTCCTATATCCATATCCCGAAAAATCAGGAAAGTTTTCGTACCGAGTGGCAGATGCTTTGTATTTGTGATTAAATAATTTTTGTTGAATATTTCTAAAGTGAGGTGTCATTTTTTAGGGTTGCTTAAATTTAGTTTTGGGGCTTCGATGAAGTGAGTGGACAAGCTCCATTATATAGGGTTTTAAAAATTGAATTTGTATCTGATGGTAGAAGATTACGTAGTCAGCCGAAGAACTCATTGAAGGAAGCTGCTACATTATTGCATCCATTAATAAATCCTTCCATTAATAGGCAAATCCATTAATAAGAGCCCAAGACTCCCATCTGAAATTGAAATTTTTATTGGAAAAAAATGAATCTCTCCTTAAAAATTGAAAACATTCTGGATACTCCCCTGGGTTGCATCTAAAGTATACTTTTGCCATAGTATACACCATAGGGTATGTGGTGGGGTTACCCTAGGGGTATGACCTAGTGTATACCGCTAGGCTATGCCCCTAGGGTATACATAGCAACCGTCTGAAAAACAAATATTGAAGAAATATATGTCAAATGAAAAAGTAAAAATATTTTTTTAAGGACAACCTAAGGGTATGGACTAAAACATCAGGCCCCAGTAATGTAAATAACTAATAAGCTATGAATCTAAGTTAAAGACATGACTCTTGATATATCCTACTCGGGTAATCTTTCATTCCATCCAATATTTTTTACCACATAGGAACAGCAGCAAGATGTTTAAAAAAATGTTTGGATTTACACCTGAGCTTTGATGATAAAGAGCGCAACAGTTTTACAAGGAAATAAAAGCAGAATTGATAGAAAATAAGAAGACATCCCAAAAAAAACTTTTCTAAATACAAAAAAGCAAAAAAAATAAATTGAGTTTGGGATTTTGAAGCGATGAGGAAAAAAAACTTTTTCCGCAACTTTGAAAATTAATTTTTCTTCTTTTCCTTCAATTTCCTTTTCTCCGCGTCTGTCATTAAAGCTTTAATAACATTCAATTTTTCGGAGGCCTAAATAAACAGAATTGAAAAAGGAGGATTCGCAGCCAATTTCAATTAAACAAAATTTCCTTCAAGGGGATTTCTCTCATGAGACTTATTTAATTAACAAAATCCAATTAACAAGGAAGTATTAAGGATGAAATTGAAAGCTAATGAAGCGAGATAAATGTGAATTTGATATGGGGTCTATTGAAAAATTAGATTTTTATGCCTCCTTCCCCTCATTTATATATTTTAAATTAAAGAAAATTTTCTGTCAAGAAGGGTATTGAACGTCACTCCTTGGTTACAATTCTGCATGGAGTCTCACGTTAAACTAGACATTTCAGCCTCATGTGACTGTAAGGCGTCATTTTTGAATGATCCCAAAAAGGATAAATTTTTTGTTTAAAATGAAATTTGGTTTACAATTAAAATAAAATTTTTTTAGCTTCTTTGAAGTGTTTGTTGGTAGGTAATTGAATGTTTAGATGTAGGCATTATCCCTGTTTAAGATGATAAGTAAAGAAATTGCTTTTTCAAAAAATTAATCTAATTAGTAAATAATTGAGAAGAATAAACAGAATTAAAGTTTCCATGGCTATATGGTAATGCGGTAATGAGGTAATGTGAGATTTTTAAGATTAAAATATCTTTTACAGATTAAGCATATATTTTGTAATTCTTTGAGGTAGAATTTTTTCTCAAGGAATTATTTTTAAGCCGTTTATTTTTCTAATTAGGTTAATTTACATAAAATTGAGAAAATTTTGATTTTGAATTTTATGTAAATTAAAATTTTGTTAAAATCAACAAAATCTATAAAAAAACTTTTATTTTCTGTAGATTAAGTATTGTTTTACTTTTTGTTAAATTTAAAAGTACAATTAAATTGATTTCGTTATAGGTAGGTTGACTAGATTTTTTTTCGAGATAGAAAGGGGATACTTTTTTTTGTTTAAAAAAAGAACCCTTCCGGGAACAGTGGACAAATTTAAAAAATAGAGCACAGTCTTCTGAAAAACTAAGTAGATGGTCAGCCTAGTTATAAGGGTTCATTTATTACGATCGCTTTTAAGAAAAGAGGAGCCTCTGAAATTTTGTAACAGGTTTTAAACAAAAGAATTTTTTTCGTAGAAATTTTGTAATAGGGGGGAGAGTGGGGTCTAAAAATTCGTTTTCTTGCGTAACTTAATAAGTGAACGATCACATAAAATATAGTCAAATTTTTTTTAAAGAATTCAATTTAAAACCTTTTTTTGGAGGGAATCTGAACTCTTGTTGCTACACTATGTATTGAATAATGTTTCATCAGGATAATGAGGGTGGGATCGGGTCCAAAAAATTAATCATTTTTTGTGTTCAAAAAAAACTTTGATTTTTTTGCTCGGATGATTTTTATAATTTTCCATCCAGAACCCAAGTTACGCCACTGATCAATAAAGAGAACAAGCTTTTGTCAACGAGAAATGTCTCTCTAAAACTCTCATAATTGTTACTTCTTAAGTGTTGTCACTGTTAGTCGCTAATTGATTGTAAAAGTGATATGAAGCATATTTAATATTAAAAAATTAGAAAAATAAACTTTTTATATTACCTTAAACATTTTAACTAATAAGCAATAGTCTAGTTTTTTTTACAAATATTTAAAGAAAAACAAATATTTTAATACAAAAGATTTAAAAAAAATAAAATTCTCACAAAAACTATTTTAAAAACAAAGAAAGAGAGAACAAAAAAAAAATAAAGTTCACTAACCGGATCGTACTTAGGCTCCACCCATTTGTTTGTGTTGCGTAATTTACAGTTTTGCAGCGTCTTCACATGTGAGCATATTATTGAGTGTTTTTGTTTATAATTCTGAATATTTTTATATTAATTTTAAAGTTTCATTTCAAGTGAGAAATTTTAATTTTATATTAAATCAAAGATTTTTTTAATAAAATATAAAAATTCATAATTTTGTCAGTAAAAAAGTGAAAAATTCAAAAATTCAACCATGAATTCCACATCATCATCGTCATTCCTCGAATCGCTGGATTCAATTTTCTTCATCGAAATTCTTGAAAATAAATTGAAAATTTCCCGCGAAAATTTCACTTTCAAATCAGCATCATTTGCATCTGCTATTGGAAAGAATGATAACTTTATATCCGATATTTATCGACTTACAATCAAATTTGACCTTCTTGAAATTGAGGATCAATTAATTGATGTGATTATGAAAGTTTCATTCAATGCCGTGTCTGAAATAAAGGAACTGTCAATATTTAGAAGAGAGCAATTAGCGTATGAAGACATGATCAAAAATTTTGAAGAAATTTGGGCAGAAAATGGATATGACATCAAGTTCGCACCACAATGCTACAAAGTGACGGAAGTTCCATGTGAAATTATCGTTCTTGAGGATTTAAAAGTTGACAGCTATCAAATGACGAGCAAACAACGAGGCCTTGACCTTCAGCAAACGAAGATTGTCTTATCAAAACTTGCAAAATTTCATGCGGCAAGTGCTGTACGACTTGTGAAGGTCAGTAAGAATTTTTATTTCTGTATTTGTTTTGTTTACATTCTTATTGGAATTGACAAATGTTTGTGACTGTATTTAAATTTGCTGGTGTTAGTGAAAATGCCATGAATTTTGTGGGTTGTACTTTATTGATGGATTTTTTTAAATCTTTACAATTTTATTATATTTCACTAAAAGCATGTAACAATAATTTTCAATTTATTGCATGGACATAAAGATCGTTCATTCAGAGTTGTCATCTATAAAAACGACTTAGGGTGACCATCTAATTTTCATGAAAAAAAAACTGGAACAAATTTTCCAAATTTGTACATGACAACGTTAAAAACTACAGTACTGTCCATTGAAAAACCATCCAGATGGTCACCCTAACCATGATTCAACTCTGGTGATTCAATCACAATTAAATTACAAATAGTAAAACTGAATAAAGACGGCATCATAAGTGACAGCAAAAGCAACGCATTTAACAATTAATTTCATATCAAAACTGAAAAGGTTGCGGGGTTCAAACATTATTCGTTGTTGTAAAAATTGTGTCATCAACGACTCTGCAAATCCTTCAAAATATTTATATTTTTGTGAATTCTGAGATATTCTCGATGCGATTTTCTGGTACTGAAAAAATGCAGAATTTTATTTATAATTAATGTTGGAATTTAAAGTTTAGTAAATCTAATAAAACTGGATTTAATGTTAACTTACCTTATAAACACACATCCAACAATTCAAGGAAATTAAGCCTAAACCTCCGAGTAAGACGGCAAAATAGAATATCGATAAAATTATCGACCTATCGTTGGTCATGTTCAGGAGAAAAAAGTATTGAACAAAAATAAGCATAAATAATTCAATGCAAATAAATAAAACCATTTGAACTCCAAAAATCTTCTCAATTTGTACAGACATCTTCCATATATTTGTCAGGATTCTTTGATACACGAGAAAGTTTTCCTCAGATAGATCACCATAGGATAGAAGCATGTCAAGCTGATAGTTCATAACTTGGACATATAAGATGAATTTAAGCCAGCAGATTTCGATGTGATACAGCAAGAACCTTACGGACTGTGCGTTACCTTTGAAATTTTGAAAAATCAGAGCTGAATCATTGTTATAGCGAATGACATTATAGAGCAGAAATAACGGCAAAGACCATAAAAGAAACAATTTGAAAATGAGAAAAATTGTTGAATTTCTCGGAACTTTCAGGAACACTGAGTTTAAATTTTCAGTTTGATGAAAAATATTCCAGAATTTTCTGTCCTCTTCACGATTGTGGAAATCCATTAAAAATGTTAAAATCGATGAACCACAAAATAGACAAAACAGCGCAATTTCCATATAATGTTGACGTGGAATAAAGCCATAAAGTGTTGCTGCAAATCCTATTAAAATCCTTAAGCACGCGACCATTTTAAGAATAAAATAAATGTATGCAAAATGAGCCAAAAATTTCTCGAATTTCGATTGAAATTTTGTGATTTTAATGTCCACAAAGTAAAATCCAAAGAATTTGAAAATATTAAGGCAATGTGCGACATTGTCCACCTTAGAACTTGAGAAAAACAATTTAAATTTATTTAACTTTGATGTCCACATATTTAAATATCAATACTATAGGAAAAACAAGTTGAATGCGTTTAGTCAATACCACAAAAAAATAATGACTTGGTTAAATCGAAATTTTTATTCTACATTTTCATTTTCTTGATTGAATTTTTATGGTTCGAAAATCATTATAACAATTTTTAAAGCCAGTAAATTGTGCACATTATTAATAATTAAGCTGTGTGCTGCGGGACACTGATCAGAAAAAAGACTGATTTAAGCTATTGAAGTTGACTTTCTGTCACGAGTCGATAGACAGTCTAATAGTAATAAAATTGTAGAAATACAGCATTATAAGTCACAGCATAAGCCACACATTCTACAATAAGCTTCTTGTTGAAAGTAAAAATATTTCTAGGCTCAAATTTTATTTTCTGGTGCAAATGTTGCATCACTAATTGTTTCAGAGTGTGCTTGTGTTCTCTTTAATAATAAATGTTCTGTGTTGTATTGTAATTAAGCGTAAATTAATTATTTATTATTTTTAAGAAATTGTGACGATCTCACACACTCCAAACTACGCGAAAAGTGATGCAAAAAAGATGCAAACTTGCTGAAGCAAATTTGACTGTTGAAAATGCGGGAAATATTTGAAATGTGTGTGACGGTTACAAATTGTATGATATAAATGTAATGTGAATGTTCTAATGCATGAAATTTGACTTTACGTTACTTTAAGTGTGTAAATAGTATTGTAAATATTGTAAATAAATAGATTGTAAGTTAGAATTAAGGTATTTTAACAATTTAACTAAAAGAAAACTATTTTAATATAAAAACTGTCATTCTCTTAATGACATACTCGGGGGGCCCGGAAGAACTGATCGCTGCTTGAAATGGTCCTACTTAATCACTGTCAAATCAGCCTTTGTATTTTGAATATGGTTGATCCACCACGTATCCACTAATAACGTGTACTTGACCACTAACAGCATTACCATCTGCAGGTACGCTTTGTTCTTGTTGCTCTTCGACTGTTGGTGTGCTTGGAACTGAATTACTTTGTTGGGATTTATTAAATTCATCAACTTTCTCCTTTGCCTCCTCATCATAATAATTTGAATTTATTCCGTTTTGCTGTCTTCTGCTGAAATCGTTGCTTTTGTGAAGAGTTATGTGATGTTTCGCACTACATCGTAAGTTTTGATTGACTTTGTATCCACAGCCTAATTTCAAATCGCAATTCCTTGCAGCATGATCAGTTGATATCATGCAATTGGTACATAAATGGTGTGAATTAGCGACTGTATATCTCTCGTGAATATCCATGTCACGGTAAGTTCTGCACTCAACCGTGAAATGATTTGCACTGTCACAAATCTGGCATTGCTTTGAGATGTCATTAACTTTCTCAATATTATATCCAATGTACCTTGCTGATCGTTCATCCTTTATCTCAAACTTATAATCATCACTTCTCGAATGACTCGTGGATATTGAATAAACTTGTTTCTTAATTACATTTGAATTGTTGCTTGATTTATCGTCAGACATAAATGAATATGTACCAATAGGTAAAGTTCTTGATAAACTGTTCAGGAATTCAAATTGCGTATCTAGGCGTTCCATACGTGTTGTGGCATTTGGGAACTTTCTAAAGAAGAATTCATAATACATTTGTTGATGGAATGGATCCAATTGATTATGGATCTGCGTTGAAATATTTGTATCAGTAGCCAATAATCCAGCATAAGTGCAAGCTGACATATAATTTGCAATGTATGTCGTAATTTCAATACATGATGCATGAGTCAACGGCATTGACAGCTTTGCATTTAATAACCTTTGTCGTGCACTTTCCAGAATAATGTTTGAATTTCCATAGCTATCCTTCAGCAACGTCATAATTTGCTTAGCTGACATGAAATCCATTAGTGCCTCGACACGAGCTAAAGCCTGACCACTTAAGGCATGACGTATCTGATGTTTCATCATCTCATCAGAGTATTGTCCCTCTCTCCAATTTCTTTCAACATCCCGTTGAAACGTTAGCCATTTCTCTGGCTTTCCATCAAAGGATACGATCTTAGGTAAATGTCTCCTAATCTCGTTTAAAGTTAACATATTGAGATGTTGGGTCGTTACTTCTAACTGTGACTCATTCGTTGCTGTAGATGCTCTTGCATCCATTCTTGAATTATTGTTATTCATATCTGGGAAGTTCCTTGAATTGTTGTGCCCCATGCTCGGATCTGATAGAGCCTTATTTAAGCTTATATTCGCACTTGAATTGACAGCGTTTCCAACATTGTATAATGCAATGTTTCGTCCAAAGGGAGCCTTCTGCAAGCTACCATTTGAATTAATAGAAGAGATGTTAAAAATACTTTTTTGCTGCTCAAATGATTCTTTGATGGTTTCATCCAAACTTATTGAAGCTTTATTTACTTTCAGAACTGCATTTGAGTACGTTGATTCATTTGCAGGTGGTTGTTGAGGAATGCTAGGTTCTGCACCAGCATTCCTGTTGCTTGGATTCATCCTGATTTGATTATTCAGCGTTAATTGAAGCTCATTGTTTTTCTTCTCTAAGTTATCGCATCTTAAAGTCAGCCTCTTAATAACTGCTGTAATTTCAGGAGGTATTATGCTGTGGCTTGATGTGAGATGAAACGTTTGTTCCTTTTCATCGCCCGTTTCTTCTGAAGATGACTCTGATGGTGTTGAACGTTGCTTTATTTCTTTGATGAAATATTTAACTCGGTCATCAAATGTCCATAAATGTTTCTTGCTAGTCACCAATGCTTGAGCTTCTGGATTCAACGGATTTCCAATACATTTATAGCAAGTCCAGGGAAGCAATGATGGTGGTAATGATTTTATGTCAACACCTGTACAACGTAGATGATAAATTCTATCGCAGGATATGCAGACGATCATCTTTTGCAAGTCTTCATTAGCTTGCTCTTCAGATTTAGCCTTGAACCATTCACATGAGTTGCTTAAAGCGCAGTGAATGTTATTCTTTACTAATTTGCTCGAAAATAGGTAGTTGTTAACCACTTTACTTGTTGGATTACATGCTCTATAAGCTTCCTTTGCTGTTGGATCACTCCCAAAGTACTCAGCAAGACTCGCCATTTGCTTCGAATCCATCTTGATATTTTTATCTGCCTTCTTTTATTCAATTGAGCCTCTATCGGTTCGTATGATGCGCTGGAGTTGCGACTTTAATTTATGTGCACTATCTGCAAGTACACGAATTTATGTTACACTAATTAAAGCTCCACTTCCTTATTGTTTTGATGAAATTGACTAATATGCGTCCTTCTGCAAGACGACTTGATTAAAATTTGCGTCTTATCTGACGACTTGATTGCGTCTTAACTGACGACTTGATTGCGTCCAAATTGACGACTTGACTGCGTCAATCGATTGACGACTTGATTGCACTTCTTGAAGGCGACTTGCTTGAATGCACCACTTGAAGGTGACTTGCTTGAATGCACCACTAAAGGCGACTTGATTGATGCGTCTTTTGTCGACGACTTATTTGAAAATGCACCAGTTGTGATGACTTGACTACTTCACTGGACGGCGACTTGAATTCAAATGCACCTTTTGAATGGCGACTGAATTTATTAATTTGTTTGGATTTACTGGATCTTGGAGCAACCAAAGATCCAGATTGTTATAAATAGGTTTTGCACTACTGTAGCTCGTTTTGCACGAAACTACAGCGTAATAGCGCTTGTAATAAGTGTGTCTTATGCAAACACACGTGCGCTGGAAGTAAAAAAGAAGAAATGACTCGAACTAAAAATCACAGATTACCATTAATTAATTCCAATTTAGTTCTGATTCGGCTAGTCTAATCTTCAGGATGCTATTTCACTGCTGGTCAATATGAGCTGGCTCTCAAAACATCCAATTAGGCCTCCTTTTATGCGCTGGATCTCACGAGGTTATTCTCTGGATCTCGAATTTATTTATTTTGCTGGCCAAATTTTAACGTATTGACTTTTCTTGGACTTAATCACTTTCTTTATGTTTATTTAATTTACAAAACACTTTTTTAATTTAACTTATGGACGATTAAAATGACTTTTTAATACAATTGACACTTTCAACCACGCGTTTTATAAAATTGACTTTTTCTTACCAATTCTGATGATTTAAATTTCTTAAAAAGATGTTTCAGAGTGTGCTTGTGTTCTCTTTAATAATAAATGTTCTGTGTTGTATTGTAATTAAGCGTAAATTAATTATTTATTATTTTTAAGAAATTGTGACGATCTCACACACTCCAAACTACGCGAAAAGTGATGCAAAAAAGATGCAAACTTGCTGAAGCAAATTTGACTGTTGAAAATGCGGGAAATATTTGAAATGTGTGTGACGGTTACAAATTGTATGATATAAATGTAATGTGAATGTTCTAATGCATGAAATTTGACTTTACGTTACTTTAAGTGTGTAAATAGTATTGTAAATATTGTAAATAAATAGATTGTAAGTTAGAATTAAGGTATTTTAACAATTTAACTAAAAGAAAACTATTTTAATATAAAAACTGTCATTCTCTTAATGACAACTAATGCCTCAACATAGCCTGGAAAATAATTATATTTTCTTGAATTGCTGATCAGGCTCGTGGCTATCTCATGGTACTGTAAAGTAATAATAAATTATTAATTCTATGATTCTGTCAAGGAAGGGGGGACCTTCTAATTAAATTCGTCCATATTGGCAAATACTCAGCATTCCCTAGCATAAAGACTACCCCAGGAGTCCTGACAAGAATACTAAACAATACTAAATAAGAATCATTGGCTTACCTTGTCAACACACATCGAACAGTTCAATGACACTAGTCCAAGTGTAAAGAATATAATTCCAAAATACCCGATAGGATAAAGCACAGACTGATTACTCATCACGTTAAGGATCAGATAATATTCTGTAAAAATGATCATAAACAAAATCATGCAAATAAGTAAAATCATTTGAACACCAAATATATTTTCAATTTGACGTGTCATCTTCCAAATGTTTGTCATGATTCTCTGAACCACGAGAAAATTCTCTTCGGAATGGTCACCACAAGCTAAGACCATGTCGAGTTGATAACTCAAACTTTGAATATAAAAAATGTACTTGATCCAGCATATCTGAAGGTGATAGAGAATAAACCTCACAGAATGTGCGTTGGTTCCAAAATTTTGGAATATTAGACTTGCATCAGTTAAAAATCTAACGACATTAAAGATTAAAATGAACCCTAAATGCCAAATGAGAAATAATTTCAAGAATAACAACTTTCTCGATATTCGTGGAGCTTTCAAGAACACTAAGTTTAAATTTTCAATTTCGTGAAAAAGTTTCCAGAATTTTCTGTCATTTGCTCGGTAATAATAGTCAACTGAAAATGTCAAGATTGCCGTCACACTAAACACACAAAATAACGCAATTTCCATATAATGTTGACGTGGAATAAAGCCATAAAGTGTTGCTGTGAATCCTGTTAAAATCCTTAAACACACGACCATTTTAAAAATGAAATAAAAGTATGCAAAATAACCCAAAAATTTCTCGAATTTCGATTGAAATTTTGTAACTTTTACATCCACAAAATAAAATCCAAAGAATTTGAAAATATTAAGGCACTGTGCGATGTTGTCCACCTTAGAATTTGAGAAAAATAATTTAAATTTTTTTAACTTTGATGTCCACATTATTGTATTTCTGATTATTTTCAATATGCTAAGCTCAACAGCAAGTCGAATAATGAACAAAATGTCAACTGTTGAGTGATATCTGATTTGATCGATATATTTGGAATTAGGACTTTTAGACTCCTTTATCACATAATTTTTATAATTTTTTTTAAAAGAATTCTGTGTCATTAAAGATTAAGACTCCTAAGGAGTAGCAAAGGTAGAGGGCAACTTGTGCCACGTGTCTTTCAAAAGGGCAAAAAATCTCTAGTAAAAGGATGAAAATTATTTATTTGGCTTCAGGAGACAAAAACTTTCAAAAATTTTTTGACCAACTCTTATACATAGGAGACATTTCTAGCGAATGAACCCCTCAATATGCAAATTCATTTTCATTCCATTAAATCTAAAGTACTGATACGAATCTTTATTATTTTACTGATAGACATAAAAATGAAAATTATACCAATCAAACATTTTTAACTCCACAGGACAACAAGGCAATAAGCCATTGCTTTAATCGAGTCGCAACACATGTTAAGCACCCACCCGACAGTCCAATAATCTCATCAATGCGTACACTCTTCAACAAATTAATTCAAGTTGCACAAACATTTTCGAGTGATTTTAGTGACAAAATGACTCAATGGCCACTCGATGTGCTTATGGACTCGTACTTTGATGTTGCACATCCGATGAAATGTGGACTCATGACACTCATTCATGCTGACTTATGGACTAATAATATTCTATTCAAGCAAGATTCTGATGGAAATTCAATTGATGTCAAAATTATTGACTATCAAATGTCATTCTGGGGAAGTCCAAATGCTGATCTGATTTATTTGCTGTTCACGTCTGTGATGGATGACGTGAAAGTTAAGCATTTTGATGAAATCATTGAGTTTTATTATGCAGAATTAAGGAGATCATTAGAATTGGTAAAATATGGAGAATATATACCAACTGTTGAGGAATTGAAGGCAGATTTGATGAACAATCGGATGTATGGTAAGGATTATGGATGCTTTTAGGGCTTGAATTTATATTCATTGTCTCATTACTAGGCTAAAATTATTTTAAGACTTTTTTCTAGGACTAAGATTTGGGATCGTTGGAGGTGATACTAGGGTGTAACCAGAAGGGATTTGATAAGCTCAAAACTTCCCTTTTTCTTTGAAAATTTTTTTACAATGAACAATTTCTTCCATAAATTTTTTGAAAATATTTAAATCTAAATATTTATATAAAAAATGGGTGTCCAAAATTTTTTTAAAACAAGCTTCAGTATTTTTTGTTAATTCTAGTGAATTATTAAACTACAAAGTAGAGTTTTAGAAAAATGTCGGATAAATTTTTAAATTTTTTTTAAATTTTCAAGAGGGTCCAGACCCCCTTGTACTCCTCCATGGGGTCCTTCCTTGTTAGGATCCATTTGATTGCATGCCCCTAGTCACCAATGCTCTTCACAATTGTTGCTAAGCAGTCAATAGCAACAAAACAAAATATTCAACCTTCATAAAATTTGCAGGATTTTTATTTCCAATTAATTTCGTTCAATTATTTTTTTTCCAATTCAGCAAATCAGTTATTCCTGCACATAATACCAATAACAAGAAATTGTTCATCGACAACCTTAGAAATAAAGGACTTGTTTGGTGGAAACCTTACCGATGAAACATTAAATGCTGTATTTATGGAGGAGAATGTCTTGAAGGTCATAGGATCTTGGCTGCCATTCATGCACGACAGAGGCTTTTTAGACATAAAATGTGATGAAAATTGCAAAGGCAAATAGAAAATTGTTATTAAGATCGTTACCGATATTTGAGGTTGAATGGATGGCAATAGACTTAATCCGCAAACAGCATAAAAAATTTTATCCACATCTTACATCGCATATCTTTACACATTTTACAATATTCAAATACTGAAGAAGCTCATAATTTTGTAAACATTATCCATTCAATGCTGGAAGCTTTTTAGCATTCACGATAAAATCATAAATGTTACATACACTGTAAGCTGATAATATTGGAATAATAAATATTGAAAAAATACATTCTTTATTGAAAATGTCGAAATTGAATATTAAACGTGATAAATTTAAATTGCTTGTGTATCTTGTGTTTATGACATTAATAATGAAAGTCATGCATCTGGTGTAACTCAAACGAAGATTAATGCTTTTATCATTCATCGATTTGTGATGAGAGAAAAAAGTGTCCTGAAACATAAAATGTCATTGGAAAAATATGTTGAATCCGAGTTTTTTTTTTGCATTTTTCTGGTCTGTGAAGTGAACTTGAGATGAGTGACATGTTGAATATTGAGTGCTGGGTAATATATTATAATATTATGCTGATAACTAGAAGTTTTAGTTTTTGATGGATTTTAAATTAAATTTATTAACTTAATGCCAATTTGTTGAAATATCAATGATTCTTAACCTTGATGTATCAGATTTTTGGACTTATATTCATAGGGTACCTCAGGGACCTCAGAGGTACACTCACTCTTTCAAGGATCATCAGAAGCAACGGAAAAATTCAGAGTTATTTATCTTAGATACCTGACAGTTATATTGTAAATTCCATATGGGGGTATCCAATGGAGGACCCGAGTTTTGAAACTCAGTATAAATGGAATATTTGAATTATTAATATTTCCTTTAAATTGAACTATGAATCGAACAAAAATTTCAAAAAAGTTGGAATTATCTTTTTGAAATAATAGTTTAAAAACTCCGTACCCCCTCTGGGCACCACCATGACACACCAGTTATCCTCAAATTATGTGCCGTAACAAATAACCCAAAATAACGTATACTATAGTAAAAGATTTCAAAAAAATACACCAACCCAAAATATTAACAATTTTAGTATAAACAAAGTCAATTCGAAAACTTAAAGCCACAAAAATTCACATATACCTTGTCTATTCAACCATTCACAAATCACCGATAACAGAATCTAATTATTCAGATAATTTACATGTATAAAACCTAAAATCATCAAAAGCTTAGCTAATTGAATTACCAAGATCCAATAATTAATAATTCATTGAATATTGTTGTGTAAGGCATTGGCAAAATTGGAAGATAATTGAATAATCTTTTAAGATTACATTGACTTACTTGAAGCTCCTTTAATGCTTTCGATATCGATTTTGATACAAATTACGTCAATTGTTCTTTTTGCCATAAAATTGAAACTTTATGATGCTCCTTCCGAAAGAAGCTCAAAAAGGTTGACTTTCAATATCCATGAAGCAGATTCACATTTCCATTTGTCGTTGTACCTTCTTGGAAGCACGAGGTTATGATAATCTTAATTAGTGTTCATATTATTAATATTCATAATTTTAAGTATTAGTTTTATTTAGAATTTATGATGAGTTCACCAACATGAAGGATAATTTATGCGAATGTCCTTAATCTAGTAAATTAAGATGAGGAGGTTTGAGTGTTTTAAAGTTTATTTTTGTTGAAACTTGCAGACTTTCAGATGGCTGACGAACAAGAGTGCAAGATTGATTAACTTTTGTTCAGATTTTTAACTTTTGTTACTCACTTACTTATTTCGCTGGTCGTCTAAGAAAAAGGTAATTTTTAAAGGATGTCATTTTGTTCTCCCGAATGGCACACGGCGTAGAAATGAATAGCACACTAGGTCAGCCTCAGCTTAGAAATGTATTCAAAGTTCATAACTTAAGGGATTATTTTGCTTAGCAGCTGAACATATAAATAATCTTTTCGTTGCTTTTACGAGCTTGTGCAGCTTCTAAATTACTTCCACCCACATCGAGTGTCCAATATTTTTGTAAGGCTTCCAGCAACAAGAGATTTATATCCAATTTTTTTTTGCTAAATTACGATGAATGACGCATGAATTGTGTGACCATCTGATTTTTATGAAAATACAGGACATTTGATAAATATTTTCAAAACTACAAAACGTAAAGCAAAATTTGAAAACTAACGGAAATTTTCGTGAAAAAAGATAGGATCTGGAACATAGCTTCCAAATTTATACAAAAAGCAGTGGAGTAGCTAGAATTATCCACCTCTCCCTCTAGCAACGCTAATATAGGATAATGTTGAAAAATACTGGACTATCCCTTTAAAAACCACGCAGATGGTCACAAGGATTTGAATTGCTTTATAAAAATATATTTCATTGTTTTATATTTGTGGAACTTAATTGAAATTCGAAGATCAAAATATGTTTCTCATTACTGTCTTCAGGCATTGACTTGGTATAGGTCGACAAAAATAATTTGAATTTTGATACCAAATTATCTTATATTTTTAGTTTTGTTGGATGATTTTCTACTTTTATGGTAAGACTGTGGATATTATTTAAAATTGTAAAAATTAAAATAATTTAATTCAAAAAATCCTGAAAATTGAAAAACTAAAGTCAAAAACATTTACTTTTTACATTATCCATTTATTAATCTTCATTTTTTCCTCATTTATCATCAATAATAATTATTTACAAATTACTATGCATTAGCACTTTTAATGCTTAATCATTTCATCTTAAAACTTCATTACTTGTGGGTATGTGTGATTTTTTTTACCGTCATTTGGATCATGCCTACTATAGTCATAAATATTCATCAAATTTTCATCCATAAAACCTCCTAAATTATTCCATTTTTATCATTACTTCTAAAAAAATCAATTTAAATTTAAATATTTTTTTCACTTCTTTTTCATCAATAATTAATTAGTGAGAGTGTGTGTGTGTATGTATAAAAAATGAACTTTGTAGTTTTTTTTTGTTATATCTTACGAGCTAGTCTTAGGTTTCATTCATGAGTTTTAAAATCTCATATCTATTTTGCGTCAAAAATTAAAATAAATTTAAACAATAATAATAATAAAAATTGTTGATGGTGAATTTTTGGGGGGTGTTGGAATTTCTAGAAATTTTTTGGTTTTGTCTTTTTTTATCAATAATGATAGAAATTAAAGCTTAGATTCAAAAATTTCAACCAATTTGAAAAGTTTTGAATTTTTGTTGGATTTTCTAGAAATTCTAGCTTAACATCAGCATTTAAGTGCTGAATCTTACCAACAACCTCAATCTTTATCCTAAAAATTGCCAACACCCCCACCAAAAATTCAACACCAACTTCATCAACAACCTATAATGTACACATTTTGCTTGTATAAAAAAAGATTTCAGTAAAAAAGTTTCTTAGGCAATTAATTAATTGTGATAATAGTAATGATAATTAAAAAATAAATTCGACATAGACTTGAGTGAATTTTTCTTTATGCTTTGTATTTCCTTTAAATCAACAGATTTTAGTATTTTTTATATTTTAAATAAAGTTGAGGGTTTGATGATTTTAGATGAGGAAATGACAAATAATTTTTGAATTTTGTTGAATTTTTGATAAATTTTCTTCAAAAATTGTGAAATATTTTCAAATTTTTGAAGCGTTTTTGTTAAATTATCAAAACGCATTTCTTAAGTTTTCAAAACGCATTTCTTAAGTTTTCAAAAAGCTTTCCTTAAGTTTTCAAAGAGCTTTCGTGAAATTTTCAAAAAGCTTTTGTAAATTTCTCAAAAAGCTTTCATTAAATACTCAAAAACCTTTAAAAATTTTAACATATTAATCAATAAAATTTAAAAATTCATCTCTCAAAAATTCTAAAATTATTCAAAAATTTCTCATCCAAAACCATCCCCAAAAAATTAATATTTCCCTTCAACCATTTCCCACTTTTAATATCGATTATTTCTCGGTTCTGTATTGCATAACATTTTCTTTTAATTTAATTAAACTTCTTTGTATCGTGCCATGAATTATATTTTTTCATTATTTTATATTCATTTTTAAACTGTAATCGGTGCAAAAATAATGTTTTGCTTATAACATGAGATTCATCTGCCGTATTATAATATGAGTACTTTTTTTATTTCTTTTTATGTATATGGATTAATAACATTTTCTTTTATAGCCATTTTTTTCTTCATCTTCCTCACTGAATTGAGTTGAAAGCCTTATTATGCTCTTTTTTTCGGATACGAAGGAAGAAATGAATGGAAATGAAGAGGAAGATTTAAATATAAATGGTTCTTTGAGTTTGTTGGATATCAGAAATAATTTTATTTGATGTCTTAACGAAATTTCTTTGGATTTTAAAGAGAGCAAAAAAAGTTGAAGACTTGGAAAATTAGGTTTGATGGGATTTTAAGTAGATTTGAGTGGTGTCTTTGAAGATTTGAGTGGATTTGGTTCTTGACATTGTAAATTTCTTGAGTTTTGAGCGATGAATTGGGGGTTTCATGCTTAATTTGATGCTGTTTACGGCTTGAGTGAAATTTTTTTAAATTTACATTTTTGCAATTAGAGCTAAAATTTTTGTAATATTCATAAAGCATGCATCCAATATTTTGAAGTTAGAGGGTTCAAAACCTCAAATACATTCCTTTTGATACCCAAAATTTGCAATTCACGCCCAGAAAACTTTCAGTTCCTTCACTAAATCATAATTTTATCCTCCTACAGATTCAACACTCCGCATGCCGTAATTTGACCTTACAGCACTCATCAGTACTCAATTCCAAAATTCCATGAACACAGATGAAGCAGAAGTTCTTCATCTTCCCGGAATTTCTCATTAAATTCTCATTCAACAGCTCAAAAGGTTAAAATGGATATAACTGCTAATTGCTTTAATATTAGAGCTACATGTTATGCCTTAAGTGTCATTTTGCAGCACCTCCTGTGTGACAAAAATAGCTGAAAAAATCGGATCGTATTATTAAAATTAATAGAGAACTAAATGACGTTGAGTGAGCGACTCGCGATAGAATCCAGATTGAAAATCTTGTCTGCCAACTTTTCCCTTACACCAACGGAATGAGGAAATGTACACAGTCATCTCGACTCTTTAATCACATTATACAGGATGTTTTAATGAAGCATCATTAACTTTTATGCTTATGTCATAACTTTAACCCTCTCAGCGTTCTCATTACAGCTGCTGAACAAAAGGAATTATGTTTTTCACGTGCATGAGACCTTATCGCACTTAATAGCTCTCGACTTTACTTTATTGACATTCTACCTTTGATGTAATTTTTACTCAACTGCTTTGATTCCATTTTATAAAGAATTCATTGAACCTGTGATAAACTAATCTGTTTGATGTGTGTCATGACAAGTTACACTCGACATGCAGATTGAAATAGTTTATTAAAAGGTTGTATGTCAATAAGTGCATGTAAAATTATTTAGTCGGAAAACTCATTAAATATTTTGAGTTCCATTGAAATTGATTGTTGGAAGGTTATTCCATTTATTTTGTTGCTGTTCATTTTTGAGCTAATTTGAGTATAGAAATTGAGCTGGATTCTGGGCCTGGGAATTCTCTTAAAAACTCTCAGCATCGTCATTGTGAGTTGTTTGGATATATGATACATTCAGGATGTATTCATATTAGTAACTATGACAGTTGACGATATGGGTGCATATCCAGGGGTTTTTTTGGGTCAACCCCCCTATTTTCTTGAAAATAAAAAGATCAAAAAAATATCTTGATTCGAAAAATCTTCCCCTAAAAAACTCTTGGATATACTCTTAGTTGACGATTGTGCTGTTATTGTGAATAAACTTCAGTGAGCTTCTCGAAAATTTTCAGAATTTTTAAATCCTTTTGTATGCTTTATTTCTGTTTTTATGGGATAAAATCTAGCATAAGGTAATTTTAGATCTAAGTAGATAAGATTTTTCTTAAAATTCTACGATTTGCAGAAGCATACTGCTTGTAACATTGAAAGGAGGGAATGGCTGTGTGCTTTACAGAATATTGCAAGTATAGCAAATACAAGCTATGTTCTGGAGTCCACATCGGAGAACCTTTCCACGAAAAAGAAGCAATAACATGCAAGGCAAAGTCAACTTGGCCATTTTCTAACTTTAGCTGTGTCATTGTAGAGGTTTTTGATGCTGTTTGGTTGCTATCACCTAGAGTAGGGCTTACATTAGTGGAATAGCTTAGGGAGAGACCTAGGATACTCATCATGGATCTCCCATGTATGTACCAACCGTGATGTATACCCCAAGGGTAGACTCTAGGGTTCACTATATCCTATAACGAACCCTTTACTGTTTAGAAACCCAGCAATTCAATGTTTGCTTACAGAATCATATCAAGGTTGTAGCCTTGCCCATAGCAACATCATCAAAATTGTAAAATTATCATCAAAATAATGAAATATTCTACAATTATGCCAAATTTCCATCAAAATCATCCTTCATCAAAACTAAGTTTCCAACAATTTTTTGACAGTAATTAACAAAAATTAATTAATAACGAAAAAAAAATTATTCATTAAAAGTACCTGGAATAATTGACTGGCAGTGTGTATATAAAAACTTTTTTCGTACTACAACTTTTCGTCCAAATTAAATGAATTCATGTTAATGAGCAGATTCAGCTTTCTTCCTAAATTATCTCATATTTGTTATGGTTATTTTTCACATAATTTTTCGTGTCTATGTATTTGTGAAAATTGAATAAATATCATTTCATTTTCATAAGCACTAATGAAACATTTTTTTCATCTATATATTAATTAATGTGTAAGGAAAATTTAATTCAACTTGTGTGGTGTGCTTGTTGGGGTTTCTAGGGGGTCAATTGGTAAATTTTTTTGGATTTTTATTTTTTTGCCAAATTTAGTTTCTGTTTCTAGATTTTTTTAAAATTTTTAAATTTTTGACAAAATTTAGAAAAATCTCGATAAAAACTGATTGAAAAATTAAAATTTTGAGCAAAAAATGTTAAAATCTCGATGTTAAATTAAAATATACTTCAAACCCCCTCAGAAACCTCCAAAAGGACACCAATCACAATTTTCTTCATGTAATGTTCATATTTATAATTTTTTCATATGAAATAGGAGGAAATAGAACAAGATAGAGACAGAAAAATTAGGAAATAAGTCGAGAAATGAAATTTTCTTCGTAGAAATTCTAACATTAATAATTAATTCAATATCATGTGTGTATGTGTGTGTGTGTTTTTCTGTGTAATTACAATTAATTAAATATTATCAATAATATTAATATTATTATGTACTTAATGATGGAACGAAAAAAATTACAGTCTTTGGATATATTTCTTTATATATTATTATTCTTATTATATTATTTACTAATGAATAACATTAATTGCATTTCGATTAGAAAGATGGAATGATGATGTCGACAAGCGATTATTTTATTAATTGATAGACATATTTTCTTCTTTATTTCCCTTTTTTAGAGGGATGGGGGTTAATTAGGATCCTTTGTATCTTTCTATGTAGCATTTTATAAAACTTTCTGCTGGTTATTTTTGAATATGTATTTTTTAATAATGAAAAAATATAATTTTTAATTTTTTTAAAATTTCCAATTTCATGAAATTGATTTTTTTTTAAAATTAAAATTTCAATTTTTTCAATTTCCAATTTCATGAAATCGAAAATTTTTTAAAAACTAAAATTTAAATTTTTTTATATTTGCAAATTCAAAAAATTGATTTTTTTAAATTAAATTTTTAAAAAATTGAAAATTAAATTTTTTAAAAACTAAAATTTTAAAAAAATTGAAAATTGAATTTTTTAAAAACTAAAACTTTAAAAAATTGACTTTAAAAAATTTAAATTTTTTGAAAAGTGAAAATTTAAATTTTCTTAAGATTTAAAATTTAACTTTTTATGAAACGTTATTTTTTTAAATTTTAAAATAACTTTCAAAAGGTTTAAAATTTAAATATTTTTCTTTTTTATTTAGAAAAAGAAATTTAAAACTTTAAACAGTTCACTATTTTCTCATTTTTTTAGTGTATACAAAAACCAATAAGAATCACCCCAACCTCTACGATATTCACCGCCGACATCATCAAAATCTTCCACATTTTTGCCTTTCGTTTTTTTCTTCATTTTTTGTCATTATTTTCATCTTATTAATAAAAATTAGATTAATTAGTTTAATATTTATTTTATTATTATTTTTAATCATTTTTTCCTCTTTTATTTTGTGTCTGATTTTTTTTGCAACGTCAAAAAAGTTGTCACTTATGCATTTTTAGGTCATTTTTTTCACTTAATAATGTAAAGATTTCACCAATTAGTTACAATGAATAAACATCGCGCAATTAGTTTTTTTAAATTTATATCATTTTTCACTAGAAATGCCATTAAAAACTTTTACAATTAATTATAATTAATTAAATTAGTTTGATCGTAAAAAAGTTTCATTTTTTTGTTTATTATTTTTCCTTATTTTTTTCATGACTAAAAATTTGATTTAATCTTTCTGTAAAATTTTCGCTAATTGTTCGATTTATCAATTAGATTCTTATGTTGCTGACGATTATTTATTTACTTTATATTTTTTCCCTTAGTTTAGCGATCGATGAATTGAGAAAGTTTTTATTTTGTGGCTGTGAATTGGTTTTTTAATTGGAATTTTATTTATTCTTTTTTAAAAATTCTTTGTGGATTTTTTTTTGATTTAAGATTTTATTTTTTTCATGGGAGTAGGGGGTTGTGGGGTTTGATAATTTGGATTTTTGTTGAAATGTTGAGGGTCTTTAAATGTTGATCCTAAATATTTTTGTTTTTAGCATTTTTATGAGAATTTTTCTTGAATTTTCGGGTTGAAAAGAGTTTGATGAGAATTTTCAAAGTTTTCTCAGATGGTACGATACCCAAGTTGAGTACACAAAACTTTCTTCTTAAATTCATCAAATTTTTCTCAACAAACTCTCAGCTAGAAGGTTCCTAAAATTAAACCCATAACTGAAGACATCCTCAGTCAACAAGTCCGCACAACCTTAATTTCTTCTTCAAAAATAATTCCCTTTAATTAAGAAAATTCATTTTTGTAAAGCATCCATCTGATTAAATCCTATATTTGATACCTTCATCTAAGGTATCATAGAGTTTTAACCCGAATTTACCTAACCGCCCGTGCCGAAATGTCAAATAGGAAGAAAAATTTTCGTTTCTTTTACTAATTCTCAGTAAATGGATCACTCAATGAAAATTCATCTCAACAAAAAACTTTTTTTTTTTTTGGTTTTTTTCTCTCTCTTGCTTCCCACACTCTCAACTCACGTAATTATCGCCATCACAAATTGACTAATAATTAATTTATTTTCTTTAATCTCTTAATTTGTTGAGCGAGCAGTTAAGTATGTAATTAATTATCGTTATGTGAGGGACTGTGAATGAAAAAATTTCTCATCAAACAGTAACAACAATTCTAGCTTTATTTTTCATTCTAGTCCGTGAATTGGCAGGCTGAGTGATTGGGGAATTTTGTGGGTTATGGTTGGAATTTTGAGGAGTTGAAATTTTTTGAAAATTGTGATTTTAGTTTGATTACATTTTGAATAACCTGACGAAAATTGATCAAAACTGCAGATGTTAAAATGTTAAATTTAACAAAATTTAAAACCTTAAATAAATCCAAAATTTAAAATTTCTGTTAAATTTGAGACAATTTTAGGCAAATTTTCAAACAAAAAAAATTATTTAAAATTTTACAATTTTGAATACAAATTTTCAAAATTTTGTGCAAATTATCAAAAAAAAATTAATTTTGGTTTTGGAAATTACTTTTGAAAAATTTATTTTTTAACTTGGAACAAAAAATTCCAAAATTTAAAAAAAATCAAAAAATTGAATTTTTTTATAAATTTTCTTTATAAACTCAATCTTTCTGACTCGAAATCATATCTTTCTAAAATCACAATTTTCCTCTCCATCCTCCTTCCAATACCCAAACTATTTCTTCTATCCGTCCATCGATTAATCAAGAAATCAAGAAATCCAATAGACATGTTGACAATTTTATTTATTTTTTACGAACCCTACAATCCTTATAAATGTCATGCCTTATGACTCAATAGGCATTTCTTTTTTCAAATTCCACATCACTCAGATTGTCAATTAACATCCTCAATAATTTTTTTGCCACTCAAAATGAACAACTCAGACTTTTATCTTCAAGTTAGAGAGATGGAAAGTCAAGAAGAAAAATAATCATTTTTTTTTTGCTATTTTTGCGTCTTTTTGGAAATACTTAAAAAATTCATTTTTCATAGGATAATAGTGAATGTATAAGTATGTTGGGATTAGCATGTAAAAAGAATTAATGGAGGTAATTAGTATAATTAAAAAGTCATGTCTTTTTTTCTTGTTCTTAAATGCAATTCATGCAAAAAAATTCTTCTCTTTGTAGCTTTCTTACGATTAAAAGCGAATGAATCTCAATGGATTCTTGTCGTTCCTGTCTTTCAGTTCAAAATGGTTCAAAAAAGAAAATGAAAAAAACTTTCTCATGGGAATTTTCTTCATTCAAGCTTTAACATTTGCCCTCTTGAAACTTAATATCATAAATGTTAATTCACCTTGTTAATATCATATGATGATGATGATATTTGAGCACATATATATGCAAAAGGATGAAGGTATGATATTCAAAGACTCAACTCAATCGGATGTATTCATGCATGAGCGTTGAGAAGCTTAAAAGCAATATAAATTAATGAGATCTTCAATGTCCATACAATGGACTTTTTATGTGACTAATTTTTTAGATTGAATGAAATTTTAGTGCACTTTTTATGAGTTTGAATAGTTTTTGGGGCTTTGAAGTGGTCAAAGAATTTTAGAATTTTAATTTTGATTGAAATATTGAAATTTTTATAGATTTAGCTGATTCAGATTGGTTTGCTTTTTGTCTGGGTATCTGAACGTCTAGACTGAACAACGTGTAAACCTAGACTATGTTTTCATGTCATGCCAGCTGTTTCATATCCATTACATTTTGAAGGGTGAGATTTGATTTTTGGACATATTAGAAATCTGACCGACAATGGCATTAAGAGAAGAAATACTGCTGGAATCTTGAAGAACTTAATTCACTGGATGTTTAATGAGTCTAGATACTCGAAGTAATAAAAGTAGTTCAAACTACAAAACTTTCAATTGAAAGTATGCAAATTTGCTTTAAATTTCTAATCATCAGACCAGACATGAAGCTTTAATCTAGTGATCAAGCGACATTCCAACATCACACCAAAAATCAGTCACCAATCTCATCACCATCAAATTAATTAAAAAAGGCTCTCATAAATTTATTTAGTGCCTTCAACTTTTCCTCTTTCTTAACATAAAGAAGAGAAATTAATTTTTGTCAGCATAAAAGAAGGAAATTCCAAAAAGAAATCTTTATCCATTTTCTCCTTTTTTCTTCATTTTCTTTCAGACATTTTTTTCGGTGGTTGTTTTTTTATGCATTCCTTCTTTTTTATTATCAAAGCTTGTTCATTTTTATAATAACAAATTTCTTCTTTAGACTATATAGAGAAGGAATACTGGTAATAAGGTATGGGAGGTCCTTAAAATGATTTTGTTGGGAATTTTTTGAAATTATTTTGTTTTTGTGGTCTGCTCGCTTTTCTTGGGGTAGATTTTGATCTTCGTATGACTTGCTCTGTCCCAAAGAATGCAGGAAGGACATTTGTATTGGATTTGGCAAGAAAATCTAGTCAAAAATGAGAGCAAATCCAACTTTTACCATTTTTTCAGTCAAAAATTCAGTATCGTAGCAAATGATGAGTCCCAGGTGTCTCAGGACTTTGATTTAGCTCTAAATTCAAAGACCAAACTACCAGACTGAAGTGAAAAATAATAAATTTCAGCAAAATAATCCAAAAATCCCACAAAATCACCTTAAAGACACCCACAGAATTAAGACCGAGTAAAAGACGTTTTACTAATTAAAAACTAATTAATTAAAATTTCTCCCTCGATGCATTCATTTCCACTGACTAAGAAAATCTCTGATATTGTACAAATGAACAAGTTCTGATGTAACTTTTTTCCCTTTTGTATCTTTACCATTTTTACATACTCATTGCTTTGAGGAATTAAATTTTTTCTCTTTTTATAGTAGGCAAAAAAAATTCGAATTAAATTAGAGAGCAAAAAAAATTGGAAATTAATTTCTAAGAAAATATTTTGTAAGAAAATGAGAACTGAAGTCATCAAAAGGAAGATAATAAATGTCTATATATCTGCTCATACGTACGCGACGCAAAACTTTTGTGGCGTCTTCAAACTTTTTTCCTCCTTTTTCTTTAAATCATGACTTTTTTTTAAAAGGAAAGGAAAAAAATGAATCAAAATCATGAGCGGAAGAATTATTTTCGATATTTTTCCTCCTTTTGAGACTTGCCTTAGTTCTCAATTTCATTCGTGCTCATCTCTTGAGGGACTTTTAGTGGAAATTGGGTGGGTTTGCAATTGGAAGCCTCACTTCTTAATTGAATTATATTTTTATTCAAATTTTGTGCTTATTTGAGCTTCAATTTCAAGCTCAATATTAAATTTCAAATATGGAACTAGAATAATCCACACAATTTCCATCCGAACACCCTCACTATCCTAAAGATTCTCACTTCATTTTCTTCTAAGATTAACTTTTCTTTAAAAGCAAGTAAATAAAATTAATATTTTTTTTTCGTAAGTGACTAAAAAAATTCTTTGTCTTTCCTTATTTTTTTTCATTTCTTGTTTTCTTATTTTGAATGCACATAAGTTTAGTTTTTGAAAATGTTTTTTTTACTTTATCTTATTTGATGATTGAAACGTATATATGATGATATAAAAAGCTTTTTTTGTTCTACTTCACCATTCAACTACTTTATGCGAATTTATAATGCATCGAGATCTGTATGCTCACGCTCTGGACCATACATGTTGGCGAGTTTGTCAAATCGTGGACCCCATTGGTTAAGGTATTCGTAGTCGTGGGCTTCGTCATCAGTTCCTGGTTGGGAAATGGAAATTGAAGTTTTAAGTTAATACTAATAATTTTTGATTTTAATTCACTCAATTTTAACCCTAACTCTCTCAATTTTAACCCTTAAACCCTCAATTTTCATAAATTTTTATAATATTTCCCAAAAAAACTCACCAGACTGTAAAGAGCTCAACGATCCAGCAGTTGATCCGCCTCCTTCATAAGCATAATTTCTTAAATCATCAAATGGTGGTGCATTTGGATCAGCATCGGCACGCTTTTTGTGCTCCTCGATAAACAAGCCAACATTTGGCTCACCAGCTCCCATTGTCATCACAGGATCTGTAATGTAATTCAATTAAGAATAATTATTCAATTAATTAAGCACAGAAAAATTTCCGCCAGGTGATTTCGTGGCCATAATTCACATGAAATGTACTGTCGATGATGATAATGATGATGAGAATGGTTGTGGCTATCATAAAATTGACTAATTAATGACAATTCACTTCTACACGTCTACATGTGCTATCGACCAACAATCGAAATTGCTATAAAAACGCCATCAGCATCAACATCATCATTGTGTCAATGATCAATAAAAAATTAATTGAATTCAAATGGATGGACTATAAATTTAAAAATTTCAATCGCTATATTCGGTTACGTGTGTGTATATTTGTGTGAGAACAGCTGCTTTTGACTACCGAAACGATTATTGATTTCATCATTGCCATTAGTGTGCATTTCACATACATTTTATTGGCACGATAAATTCTTTTTTTTCTGTGTGCTTGCTTCGGGATAGCAAAAAAGCAGTGTAAATGAGAAAGAGAGGATAATGAATTTTTTTTCTCAGTAATTGGTCCCCGAGTTTAATGATAATTGTCACGTAAATTCTATTGATACAATATTCAATAAGAATTCAATAAAAAAGAATCATTTATTTGGTAAATGGACTTTTTTTGTTCGATCTGAAATGCACCCAGTTAGGAAGTTTGGGAGATTTTGGGGAAGAAATTGTTTGAATTTAATAGTTGCGTGCTTCATTTGTAATGAATTTCAAATTTCATGCTTCTCTCAAAATTCTCAGTCATACAAGAGCGTAGCCAGGAAGGACCCAAGAGGGTCCTGACCCCCTCATGATTTTTTTAAAAAATTATTTTTATCTTTAAAGTTTTCCCGTCATTTTTTAGAAGCTCTAATTTGTAGTTTAATCATTCACGTACAGTAAGAATTAATAAGTACAAAAATTGGTTAAAGGAATAAAATAAATTTTGGACCCCTTAAAGAATTTTCTTGCTACGCTCCTCCGTTCACATTTCTTCTTGATATGCCATTAACTGGGCAGCGTATCGAGCCATCCTACTACTTGGGTGGCTAAATTGCCATGTTTTTATAAGTTAGAATTATTTTTGGTAGAAATTCACTGGTAAATTAGAGTCAAACTATCAAAGTTCCACTATTTTATAAAAAGTTCAAAAATAGGGGACCATTTAAAAATGACGTTTTTTAAGAAATTTAATTTTCCCACTCCTCTAAGTATAACAGAGCTGCAAAAAGTTAAACTGCTTTAAAAATGTATACAAAATCAATCGATTATTAAAAAAATTCTCACCAAATAATTAATGACCATCCCTTTTTCCTAAAAATACCCACATTTATAAAATTATCGCATTATTCACAACATAACAATTTCAACACCCTACAAAAAAATATCCCAATTGAACTTCCTCTCCCAATAAAATCCATTATCATAAACCAAATAAATAAGTCGATAAAACAGCTTATTAAAATTTATCATCAACACAATGAGTTTTCGGCTATTTAAAACCAACATAATTAATAGTTTCCAATAAAACTATTAAAACTATCCAAAACCACACATCCTCCCCCCATCTGATAATAAGTGAGAGGTGTAGACACGGAAAATAACAGGACATAAACATTTTTAATTTCCTCCTGGGGCAGATTTTTAAATTTATTTAAATTGTTTTTACATACTCGCATATTGGATCGCATAAAAAATAACATATATTATGTGCATAGCAATGAGGACAATTGAAAATAAGCTATTCCAATTTTTTTGCCAATTGTGACAATTACTATTGCGACCGATTGACTGTAAATTGAAAAAAAATTTCCATCTTTTTTATATTTTCATACATGTGGAAAAATTTATGCGTATCAGCTACAATTATTATATTCGTGCCACGATCACAGAATGGCACAACAATAAAAAAGCACATTTTCATGCCTATAATGTGAGTAAGAAAATTGGCAACTGTTAAAAAAAATTTTTATCAAAATTAATGTCCTCAGAAAATGAGTAGCAATATTCCTTTTACAACATGCGACTCATGTCATTTAAAGCCCCCACTTGACTGTGATTTAAATTTTAAATATTCAAATTATACCATTGTGAGGGAAATTCCTTTATGAATCGAGTCATGCCAGTAGGAAGGCAAAAAATATAATTTAATAGTGAAATATGGCATGCAGTTCTCCCAAAGTAGCTTTAACATCAATTTATTGCCAACAAAGATTTTCAAACCAGAATAACCACAATTTATGGTCCAACAAGTTTAAATGAATAGAATTTTTTTCGTTACTGGATGACATGGGAGGAAGTGAGTTTGACCAGAAAGTATTTTTTTATCGTCATCATTGTCGTTATTGCTGTCGTCACTTTATTTTTGAGGAATAGGGTTTGTTTTTAAGATTATTGACTAATCACTTAAGTTTGGTCACTCAAAAGTGATATTGGACGAAAAGTTAGATATAAAGCTATGTAATCATGTGTTAGCATCATGAGTCCTGGGGTATATTCAAATATTCCTAGAGAGTATTTAGCTCTAAATTTATAATCAGGGGTCAGTTTCTAGGGGTATCAAAGGTATCTTACCCTACCTTACTCTACCCTAGGTGGAATACAAGTGTAGGATAGGTGGGGTACCCTGGGTAGCCCTAGATACTCCGCCCTGATTATGCCTGATATATTTAGCTATTTACATTGGTCACCAAACTTTGTAGTTATTTCAAAATATAACCTGTATCACCTTTGACTTGGTTATACCCAAGGCAGAAGTGGGTTTATCATTTAATACCTAGATTCCATTTCATCATCATCAATAATCATTTTCAACATTCATCAATAAAATTCTGTCTACTTACACATGAGTGGTGGCATCTTGCACTGCGTCAACTCTGGCATCGGACCACCAATTGGAATTTGTAGCGGTGTAATATCGAAAGCTGTCATATCATCCTCGCCGCCACCTTCATCATCATAGTTGATGATATTTTCTCGCACGTCATCATCTGGTCCTGGATATTTAATGTGCGTATCTCTGCGTCGACTGTATACAACAAATACTAGGACCAATACTGTTTTAAAAATAATGAGAATAATATTAGAGATTTGTTATCATAAATAAAAGCTATGAGGGGAGAGAAAAAATCAATCGCCGGTGACTTTAAATGTCGTTATTTTCATTTTGCTTTATTTATTGCTTCTTTTCTTTCATTTCAGTTCAATTAAAGCTGAATTGAATATCCTGCAGAAGATCATCAATGAAAACATAAAAGAACTCAAAAACAAAAACTGGAACAAACGCCTATCAGAAATCAAACCATCGAATCAAACTGTCTGGCGCATTGCAAAACACTGCAAAAAAGGAACAAAATCAATGCCACCATTGACAAGCTCAGAAAAAACGTTCATCACAAACAAGGAAAAAGCCAGCGTCCTCAGCGAGTATTTTCGTTCAACACACGAAAATCCACTTGAACAAAACGACCCAGAACATACCCAAGAAGTAAACAACACAGTCAAGGAAGCATTAGAACAGAACAATGAAGACAGTCCAGAATTAACAGACGTAAACGAAATCCTGAGCATCGTGAGAAATCTGAAAAATCCAAAAGCTCCTGGTCTAGATGACGTCAACAACATACTCATCAAAAACCTTCCACCTAAAGGTTTTGAATACCTGAAGTACATCATCAACTCCTGTCTCAAGCTCAATCATTTCCCAAAGATTTGGAAGCACGCAAAAGTAATTCCAATCCCAAAACCGGGAAAACCAGCTAACGAAGTAAGCAGCTACAGACCAATAAGTCTGCTAAGCTCGATAAGCAAAATATTGGAGAGAGTGTTGCTGAACAGAATCAATGAACATATAGAAGACAACAACATCATCCCAAATCAGCAATGTGGCTTCCGTACAGGAAGATCAACATCTCACCAACTCATCAAAGTCATCAAAACAGCAAAAGAAAACATCAAAATGAAGAAATCAACAGGAATGATCTTCCTAGATGTAGAAAAAGCATTTGACAGAGTTTGGCACAACGGTCTGTTGTATAAAATGCTCAAGCTCAGGTTTCCGCTGCCTCTCATAAAAACTGTTAGTTCTTTTCTCAGTGAAAGATCTTTTTCAGTTTTTATAAAAGGTCAGTTGTCAGAAACCAAGAAAATCAAATTCGGCGTCCCACAAGGAGCAGTGCTCTCACCAACTCTCTACAACATCTTCACACAAGATATTGTACGAGAGACAACGGAAAACATCGCGCTCTTCGCAGATGATACAGCGTTGTATCATTCTTCAGAAAACTCAGCAGATGTAGTGACACACCTTCAACACACAGGAAGAAGAGTCCAACAATACATGGACAAATGGAAGATAAATCTAAACAAACAGAAGACTCAAGCCTTATTCATCACAAACAGATACTCCAGGCAACTTCCAAGAAACAACATCAAATTTCTCAACGAAAACATCAAGTGGGAAAACGAAGCAAAATATTTGGGAATGGTCATCGACAAGAGAGTGACTCTAAAGCAGCATGTGGAGTACGTGAGTGACAGAGCTCACACTGCACTCAGATTGCTGTATCCGCTAATCAGCAGAAATTCACATCTCGACGTTCGTAACAAACTTCTCATCTACAAGCTAGCCATCAGACCGATCTTCACGTACGGTTGTCCAGCTTTTGAAAGCATGGCAAAAACTCATCTTCAAAAACTTCAAGTTTTACAAAACAAATTCCTGAGAATCGTTCTCAACAAATCAAGATATGAAAAGATCAAAGATCTACACACAGAAGCAAAAGTACCCTCCATCGAGGAGTACGTCAGAAAATTGCAAGCGAATTTCAACATTCGTCTTGCAGCACAAAATTCTGAATAAAGCAAAACAGTTCAAATCTAAAACCAAAACTAAGTGACGAAAAGACTACAAGTCTGGTTCCTTAAAAACCAACCTCAAGAACATGTATTTTAAATTTTTTTGTACATACTTAATATACAGAAATAAAATATTATTATTTATAAAAAAAAAAAAAAAAAAAAATCTTTCATTTCAGTGGATATAAATTTACTTTCCCATTCTCCCTACTTCCATTTACCTCCTACCTGACGGATGTGTTTTTTGTTGCATGAATTTTTCTCGCTTTATGTTCTGCTTAAAGCTATCGATGGAAATATTTTGTATGTTATGAGAGAGGAATTGAATTTCTGGATGGAAACTTTATAAGCGCATTTTGTGGTATGCAGGATGTAAATTTTTAGTGATTCATTAAAACTTCATTTAGATATATCAAATTTTGTGATGGATGTAATTACAGCTTATGAACTGCTCATTCTTAGAAATATTCGAATGAAATTCAATTGAAAAATTAAGGCGAAATTTTGATCCTGCTAAAATAAAAATGCGGACGCAGAGAAGTCTTACTAAATGAATACTTCAAAGCAGAATTCGAAGAAATCAATTCAAAAACAACATTTTAAAAGGTAAAAATCTAGAATTTCATAATTGTTTAGATTTCCTTTCATTTTGAAGGGACTGATGTAAAAAAAGTCATCTAGTGTACAATTTCAAAATATAAGTAGCTTTTCGGTGAATTTTGAAAGCCAATTTTCATTGCAAAATTTAATTCTGTGTTCCACCGAATTGTACAAGACATAGAAAAGTTGAAAAATAGCGGTACCAGGCCTGGCCAGGCCAGCATGAAGCCGGTATTCATTATGGTACATTTTAGTTTTATTCTGACATTTTTGAGATTAAATAACAAATTCCCAAAAAATTCTGTCTCAATTTGCACACAAAGCTCCGCTGAAAAGGTAAACACCTTCCAACCTATCCCATACCTCTTCAAAAAAAATCTTTTTATCCCACATTACTTCAAAAGGTACGAGAGAAAAAAATTGATGAGAATCAGATCTGCCAGGCAATGAATTTGAGGAAGAAAAAAAAATTTATGAAAAATTACTTTTTGAAAAGATTGAAAAGAGACGATGAAAATTGTAGGCACGAGCATGCTTATCACTTGCTAATCTAAAATGAATTATACATTCAATTTCGTTTTTTCTTCGGCTCAATATTAAATTTCCAATTTTATTTTTGGCATTATTTGGAGGATGTGACAAGAAGATGGAAATTTTTTTAAAGATCCTTGGGTGGAGTTGTCCTGAAGAGCTTTTTTTGATGCATCATTGAGTCTAATTTTATTAAATTTTGTTTGACGAAAAAAGGGACATGAAGATTGAATTCAAATGAATTTGAACAAGAAGATGGAATTAAATTAGTGATGGAAGGGTGGTTTTGTGAGAATTTTTAAGTTGTCCTTCAATTTCTTCTGTTCAATTTTAGAGCTGAAATATATTTTGAGCTATTTCAATAGAAGTGAGTCCGTACAAAAGCTTGAGTATTTTTAACAAAATTTCTGCATCATAAAATTCTTCAGATATTTATCATCGAAATTTGAAAATACATAAATTTCTCATCAATTCATATTCCAACATATAACTATCTTTTTTTGTAATCCTATTTCATGCATATTAAATATCAAGCATAATTCAAATGTTATTACTTTCAAATCCTCTTTAAAATGTCATTATGATAGAAAATATTTTAGAGCTTAAAATTTGTCCATTAAAAATGGGGGTGATTGAAAATTACGTAATGTAAAGGGGGACATGAGACTTTGGAATACAAATTTGGATGAAAATACCCATTCACGTGACATCCAAATGATCCCTAGAAAACTATAAGTGCATTTTCATGCTAATTTTTTACCATGAAAAACTTTTGTGTCGTAAAATAATTCAATTTTAGGTTCGGAAATTTTTGCAATAATGTAGTTTTAATATTTTTTATAGCTATACATTAGATAATATAAAGTTCTATTGAATGATATTTTTAATTCATATTTTATGAAGTTTAAGGTTTATGCAGTTTAAGGAATAAATTTTGAAATTTACGAATTTTAGTTTGATAAAGTTGAAAATTTAAACATTAAAAATTTGTTAAAAATGCATTAAAATTAAAACTTTTTTTGAACAGTTCAGAATTAGAATTTTTCTAGTTTTTCCAGGTTTTACCATATAAGGAAATTATAAAAATCTCAGTTTTTAATATATTTTCATATGCTGATGCCAGAACAGGGGCTTATAGTAGATTTTGTTTTGAATGAAGTGGGTTGACACTGAAAATGTATGATTTGATCCTTTTGACTATCTCTTTGGAGACAAATGTGAAGATAGAAGCAAATCTGAAGCACTGATCGTGCTAAACATTTTATGACGAAATATTTTGAAAGACCCTATTCAAGTTTTTATTTTCCTTTGTAAAATGTCTGTAATTTTCTCTATAATAATTTTTTACATGTAAAACTGGGAATATACACATGTAAAAGCTACTAGACATCCAGATTATTTTTTTGATAGATATTTTTAGCAATGTAATGGATTCCAGTGGAAAACAAAGTCATAGAGGATTCCATTAGCATCCAATCCACTACATCACAATCATCCTTTATACGCATTTAAATTGAGCTTCCAATAAAGTTCAAAAATAAATACATTAGCTTTGGGTCTATAGGAACATCATCAGAGGTACTTAAAAATCCTTCTGTGAGATATTTTTTGCAATCCAGGTAGAGCAAAATATTTTTTACATTTATTAAATTAGTTTGGATTATGTTTTGGATGACTGCAATTTAATAGACAAGCAAATTCAATTTGCCTACATGTATGTAGCTCAAAACCCTTTGATAGCACCACAATATATTTATTATATTCAAAAAATATGAAAGTAGAAAATTAAAAGCAATAAATTGTAGGGAAAGTAAAAATGAATTTAATTTTTGTGGATAACATTCAATTAAAAAGTGCAAGATAAATAAATTAAATTTGTATTTAAATCAGTCGATATTTTATGCAAGACTGTGAGAAATCTAAGGAAATTCCTAAAGAAATCTAAATTAACTCTAACGTAACGGAACATTGCATGACATTTAAAATTCAATTAAAAACTACACGATGAAAATAAATTAAATTAAATGAAAAAAAGAAGGAGAAATTTATATACTTACAAATGAGTGTACTGGCACAAGCAATTAATGTAATAATAAATGTAAATGATGGCACAAGAATAAATGAAGCTGAAAGTTCCAATTCACAATGCATTCCGGTGAATCCAAATGGACAACTACATTCGTATCGTCGTGGCGGATGGTGATCACGACATCGTCCGCCATTTTGACATGGATGATGTAGACATTCATTATCATTTACACAACCATTGCGCTCTTGATTGCGTTTAAAACCAAGTGGACATCTACATGATGATGATAATTGTTTTTTGTGTGTATTTACATTTTTACACCAATTCAATGTACCAATTTTATTTATTTTATTATTGAATGAATTGTGCATGGATGGAATTAAAATGATAATTGGATTTTTTTTTTGTCATTTGAAATAAAAAAAGAAAAAAAAAGTTGTAAATAAATAACTGTGACACAATAGTTGTACTCACCAAGCACTGAGTTGATTAACAAATACAATGAGATTTTCATAAATTATGGATCATATAATAAAAGGGGGGAAATGACGACTATATGTAAACAAAACTATTTCCTATAATTTTTTTTCATGCTATTCTATTTAAACTTTTCCTTTTAAGGATATTGGATGTGAAATGGAAAATAATAACAATGAGAAGTAACAAATAAGATGGAGAAATTATTGGCATGATGACTTTTTGGGGGTTCTAATGAGGATTCTTTTTTTGGAGTATTCTGTCTGTTTCAGGGTCTGTTTCTAAGAAAAAATTTAATTCTTTTTTCTAAATTTTGAAAAATTATATTTTGTGGGGTCTTTCTTAAAATTTGAGGCAAAATGGGGCAGGAGCGTATTCAATGGACCCCCAAACTTACCCCCCTTTTTGGGAAAATTTATCAATTTACTAGGGTTTTTCAAGAAAAAAATGCAAAACCAACCCCCCCCCCCCTAAATTTACCCATCTATACAAAACCCCTCTCTCAAAAAATTTCTGGATACGCCTCTGGTATCTGATCCTCTTAAAAAATATCAATTTCAGATTTTTTGAAATATTTTTAATTAATTCAAATATTTAAATTAACATGATCCCCTTAAAAATTCTAGTCACACCCCTGGCCTGCTTTTCCAAACTATTTTATAAAAGTATATCCCGGAACAGATCAGAACCCCCATGAAAAAAAATCTTCTTATTTACTTGCTTACAAATTACCGTACGACATAAATATAAGTATAAACATATATTGACGCAGGAGAAACGAGAAGGCAACGAGTAGCATGAATGAAAGTGGATCATCATTATCACACACCATTTAAGATTAAATGGATCATTAATATTGGAGACGAAATTCACATAATAAATCCACGGATATAGCCCCAGCTCACATTCACATGAGAGAAGCTTCTGCTTCATTACAATGATACTTACAGATATGTGCGTAACGTGTGCGTTTATGTCTACTTTTTCCCATACGAGATATCCGTGTACATAAATATAAATTTCATTGAATTGAAGGCTCTGTGACTGACAATAAAGTCAAATGTATACATAAAAATGAAAGCGAAATTTTTTGTCATTTTATTAGCGCCATAAAAAGGAGAAAAACTCATCGCTTGTTTTCATTTCTGTTGATGTTTATGAATGCGACATAACAAGGAGAAAACAAGTTATTAATTTGTTGAAAAGAAAGGACGGAAAGAAGGAACAGCAAAGATGAAAAAGTCTCATTAAAATTCAATAAAAACGTTTCTTGCGACAAATTGGAAATGAGAAGAAAATTTGGTACGTAATTAGATGTAAAGGAATATTCATTGTTTATGCTAAAATGAAATTGAATTGAGAAAATTAGGCATCTCTACGGAACACGACAAATGTTTCAATTTTAATGGATTCTTCTCGGAATTTTTTATTATTGATGAGGGAATTGAGCATACACGCGTGGGTCTAAAGGTTGCACATAAATTTATTTTATTTTGATGATGGGACAATTTTTAAGGTTGTGAATTTTATGGGAGAATTTTTTAACAGAGTAATTAACGGTTTTAAATGACAGAAGTGGGAATTTTATGAGGTATTGCTATCTCGGATGTTTGGGTCAGACCAGGGGAGTAGTCAGATTTTTTTAGAAGTACTCTAATTTTAGAGCTTCAGAAAATTTTAAAAAAATGTTTCGAGAAGACACCCTTCGACCCCTTCCTGGCTACGCCCCTGGTCAGTCAGAAACAGTAATGAAAGAAAGGGTTTGGTACCCAAAATCAATTTTGAGCACCTATAAATTAAATTTACACTAATTATTATGGGGTTTTGTGTTCATAGTCACCCCCGTGATACTCTACTGGACAGTAACAAAATGAATCTGTCTTGAATGTGGATAGTCATCAAATCCAGATCGTTAAAACTGTGAAAATCATTACTTCCTCAAAAAAAACTCCTGAATTCACATCTTAAACTCAATCCCTACCCCAATCTCAAGTTCATAAATTTAAAATTTCTTCCCCATCATCTTCAATATCCGTAAGTATTCAGAGTAACAGAAGCCATCATAATCATTACTGTGAAATGTAGCAGAAATTACAAAAAAATATGAAAATTCAATTTCTTTAAAGCTCGTTGCTTCTCGTTTATCGAACATGCGACAATTCAAAAAATATTGGGTGTACCCAAAAAAATATAATCTTTGTTGTTCTTCTCATGTTCTCAGAAAAAAGGAGAAAAAAAATTATTTTGGCATGCATAAAAGGAAGATAGGAATTTATTGATATTATTAGAAAGATAGTTAATGTAAATATAAATGTATGTGCAAAAATGCGTATAAAAACAGATAGATAGATGAAAAATTTTCATGCTTTAGTGAATATTTATCGAAGGCACTAATCTATAGGAAAAATAAACGCATGCATATAATTTTTTTTGCGTACGACTCGGTCGTGCTTGATAAATTTTCGACACACATGCAAAAACCAAAACCAACATGCAAGCATAGACACAGACACACACACAAAGTGACTGGAGCGCAAAGATAATAAATTTCAATAAAATTATATTAGAACTATTGTACTGTTAGTAAGACCGTAAGCAAATAATTCATTCAGGACAGTCAAAACAATGAACGAGATTGTATGGCGTAGAATAGACAAAAAAATATATTTTTCGACCATAAGAAACTGCCTAAGCTGTAAGCCTTCCTGCATAAATATTTGTTCTTGTGATTATAGTACATTGGCATGTGCAGTGTATGCAGGACTCAAAATATCCCCTTTAGTGACATCCCTTCTTGTATGCTTTCTTAATTATGAATTACAGATGCAGGCGAATAAATTTGAATATAAATTGACATTATTTATGAATTATACCCTCAAGTCCATTACCATTGGACTATCTTTGTGTTTTGTGGATGCTTTTAATGTTCTGTAATTAGTTTAATGACTCTTTTTGGTTACATTCTCTTAGTTTCGAAGAAAAAACTTAAAGGTAGATCGATTGAGGTTTTGCTGAATTTGAAGACACCATGACTTTAAGAGTGATTTTTTCCAAGAAATTCAACTGAATAGATTTTAATTCTGTAATGTCATGGGTAAAGATCTTGGAACCAGAATTTAAAATATATTCAGTTCTGGTACTGATATTCTGCTCTGAGTAGGGACGTATCCAGAGGGTGAGGGGCTTCGGGGTCCACCCCTCTATTTTTTGAAAAACCAATGCTAGTTCAAAACAAAAAGTTATGATTGTAACCTTTACTAAAAGCCCTAGTTGTGAGCAATTCGAGAGTTTTGTGTCATTTCGATAAAATTTAATCTAATAATTAAGAGATAAACCTCAATTGGGAATCGAACATATGTCGTTATAAATAAGACAGTATGAGATTTTCAGCCTGTTACCTAACCACTAGGCCACAGAGGTCTAACTCTTATATTGACAAATCTATCTACATATGACTTAATAGTTACAATCCAGCTAAATTCACAAGCATTTACCAATTTAATGAGCAAATTTAAAGAAATTAAATGCAAACCTTATGTTTATCTGTCCCAGATTCCCAGGTAAATAAAGTACATAAAAATTTATTTCATATCAAAATATTATTCAGCAAAACCCCATTCTTAAATTTTTCTATTAATTCTATTAAATTTTTTTTGCACATGAACAAATTTGATTTAAAAATATTCATACGAAGAAATTCCTTTCTTCAAAAAAATAAATATTTCAGTCTGCTTTCTGATTCCCATTATAACATAAGAATCCTTCAATCTACCCGAAAACTTTTAGATTCCCCATGATACACAATAAATGATTTTATATAAAAATTCACTTAAAATGGAAATTTTCCTCATCCATTAGAAACGAAAAGAAAGAAAAGGAGCAATAAATTCCGACATTTTAAATATTTGTGTAGAGTATAAGATAAAAATTGATGCTCACTTAAAATGATTAAAAGGCAAACGAGAATGGCAGCAAGAGCTCCCATGGAGAATTTGAGCACTTGACCCTCCTGAATGAGTTCACAATTTTCACCCCAGTAGCCGTCGGGACAGATGCAATGATACCGCAATCGCGGCTCCTTATTCACACATGTGCCGCCATTTAGACATGGCAGGTCGAGGCATTCGTTACGATCCATACAGCCTTTATTGTCCGGTGATGTTATTTGACCTTCGCCGCATCTAATTATTATTTTTGGGAGGGAAATTTTTTAATTTTTAAAATTTCTACAAAAAGTTAATTAAAAAGTTTTCAATTTTATACATTCATCAAAAATTAGTCCAGACAATGTTGTTAGGTAATTAATTTTAATTAAAATGTAAATTTTGTTTCAATTAGTGACTATTCATCAATTTCATGTCCAATTCGTGTAATTATGTCTGAAGAGTTTTGCATATTTATTTTCAGCACAAAAAGCTCTCAACATATCGATAACAAATGTGCAATATGCAACAAAAATTTATTTAATTTCGATATTTTTAAATATCATTTTTTTTGTAGAGTAGTGTGAAGTGTTTATGGCAGTGAAAATTGCAGGTTTTTCTCACCACACATGTTCGTGTTTTGTGTTTGATATAAAATATTTTTTATCCAAAATTATGTTAGTGTTGTTGTTGATGATGTTGAATAATTAATTCAATTTAATGCACATTGTACAAATTATGTTTGTTGGGTAAATAAGGATGTGATGATTTTTTTAAAGTTTTGTAGTTTTCAAATATTAAAAATTTCAAAAAATATTATTTTTTCTTAAAATTTATATGCACTTTTTCTATATTTAATTTTTTTTAAAATCTAAATGTTTTAATTTTTTACATTTCAGTTTTAAATGTTTATAAATAATTTTGAAAACTTTAAATCTTATATTCAAAATCTTCTGATTTTTAGTTTCTTAAATATTAAATTCAAAATCTTTTAAAATTTTAGTTTTTAAGAAATTAAATTCAAGATCTCTTAAATTTTAATTTTTAAAAATTATAAATTCAAAATCTCATGAATTATCAAATTTTAACAATTGTAAATTGTTTTCAACTTACTTTTCTCTTAATTTCCAAATTATTATTTTTTTATTATTCTTAATTTTTTTAAAAAAAATTTATTTTATTTTTCATTTTTTGAAAAAAAGTAGAAAATTAAAAAAAAAATTAATTTGTATTATAAACTACAATTTCAAAACTGAGATTAATTTAGCTTTAAAAAAATGAAATTTTTATTATTATCTAACGAATTAATTCATCACATCGATATTTACCATTTTGTAGTTAAATGTTCTGAATTTCACTATGTTATTGTCATTTGTTAGGTTAATTAAAGCAAGATTGTACACAAAAAATACTTCAAATCTTCTAAAGATAAGCCAAAAACCAAAAACTTTTTTTAAAAAACTTTAAAAAAATTAAAAGAAAATTATTAAAATTGAATTTTCTCTCATAAAATATTTAAAAAAATACAAAATTTCAATGAATTTCCTAAAAACTCTTAAAATCAACACAATTTGTCTCCAAAAATTCCAAAAAAAATATTAAATAAAAATTCACAAAATCAAAATCTACAAAATAATATTACAAGAAAATTCCAACAAAAGACCCACAACACCCTCTCAAAGTATACACCAAAGCAAAAGCATCGATTGAATTTAAAATCAACCTAACACAAGAAATATGTTTTATAAACCAAAAAATAGAGAGAGTAAGGATAAGAAAAACAGGATGAGAATGAAAATTAAGGATCTATTCTGTTTATATTCACCAAAAATTGTTCAAGTGTTTCTCAAAAATAGTTTGTAGATGTAGTAAATAAATTTTTATTTTCATGTTTAAGTTTTGTTGTTTTCATGTTGGTTCTGTTCACTCAGTGCTTGTATTATTTTTGGGAATGTATTTTGATAATGTATGTCAGATAAGCATTTGTTGGTATTCTCATGAGTGTGAAAGGAAGATATTTATGCTAGTGGGTGTAAAATGCGGAAGAAGAGGAATTTACACTGGATGGACATGATGGAGATATTTTATGAGACTTTTATGGTGGATGAAAAATTTGTTTGAAGTCAAAGCATACGGGTTGGATGGTTATTGATGTGTCAGAATATTTTGTAGCTTCTAAAACTGAAAATCCATTATCGAAATTTGTAGTCTAGAATTTTTTCAGAACCAAATCATGGGATATCGTCAGTTAGGAAAGCTAAGCAGCTTGGATATTGAAATTAGTTAAAATTGGGGTTCTAAGTAAGGTTCTGTTTCTTAGGATACACCCTTACCCCCTTCTGACACCTCCTTTGGGTCATGCCCTTAATTAAAAGATTCAGATTTATCTCATTACAACTAATCAGCTCTCATATCATTCAGAAAAGTCTTTTATAGTTCTAGAACTATTGTTGAGCTTTTACGAAGTAATAGATTCAATTTATAAAATTAATGATAGGAGTGAGAATGCACTTAAATTCACAAAATCTAAGTTGAATTCTGTTTTACACCAAATCTGGAAATTCATGATTTGGTTGCTGCTAAAATGTGTCCTTAATTAATGAAGCTTCACTTTCAGTTATGTGCAGCTCCAATCTTGATAAAACTTCACAAAAGCTATCAATAACCCCCTGAAAAGACACAAAATCTAAAAATTCCCACCAATATCTCTTCAAATTCAAATGGAAAATTATTCGACCATCCAGCACAAGCCACAACATCCTCTCCATATGCTTCATAAATATTTTTAACCCATAGTTTCATTTACTAGCACAACAATCTTTCTATAGTCTCATAAAATAATTTGTAACATCATGTTTACAGGTCAATTCATTCCTTTCAACTCTACTTTTACCGGATACAATAAGAAGTGCTTATCTGTTCTGCATATTTTCTATACAAATATATGCTGTAGAACCTGAACACACAAATATCGACAAAAAATAGTTCTTATTCTACTTACGTGCACTCATATTCATTCCATAGATCGACACATTCGAATGGATCCGGGCAAATAACATTTGCACAAGGCTTATTCGATGGACAATTACGTTCTAAATTACGAGCCATCGTTGCTTGTCCCCATTGTGTTCCATTCATTGCTGGCGGTAACGGCAAATGTTTTCCTTCCAATCTATTTAATGAAAAAAGAAGAAGAGATGGTATATTTTTTTGTATGTTAGAAATTGCAGGTAGATGAGAGGTGAAAAAAAATTGGAAATAGATGAGGACGAAGAGGCGAAAAGTGAAAGTACAGCAGCAAAAAAAAGTTAAATTGAAATGAAATTGAAAGGTAGCAGCATAAATGGATTTTTTGACAAGGGTTTTTACTTGTTCGTTTTTTCTATATAGGAAAAAGGTGACTTAAGGGATGAAGCAATATGAAGATGTTTTGTCAATTTCATGAGTTGAAGCTTCTTCGGAGAAATATTCTTTTTGAAGTCTTTTGATAATTTTTATGAAGAAAATTTTGAAAGTAATGAGAATTTATCACTGAGGGTGAGTTCTTTTTGAAGTTGGAAATTGGGGACTTATGGTACTGGTAGCTCTCTAGGGTAAGGTCAGAGGTGTAACTAGGATGACATTTTTGGTGTCAAAATACCCCATCAACGGAATTTTTGATTAAAGTCACAGTGCCTTCAGCTAGAAGCATCTCACTCAGCATACTGACACTCTTTCTCCTTATTTCTAGAGGGTTTCGAGAAAAAAATCCCAAAATACCCCCAATATTTTTGCTTTTATACAAACCTTTTCGAAAAATTTCTAGATACGCCCCTACTAAGGTTAGATGTAAGGCATCGAGCAAAATAGCGTCGTAGATAGGAATCGTTTGGAAATTACGTCACGTTTTAGGGGGAAGTGGTATGTTGAAGATTTTGTGAGAGTTCAAACACCAGAAATATTTTCTATGAAAATTTGTGACCAATGGGGGTAAGGAGGGGGTCAAAAAAGTGTTTTTTTGCATGACGTAATTTACGAATGAGCCCATAAAAAATCTTGAGATGGGATTTTAATTGTGTTTCAATCACTCATTTTGGCTTTCTATTAAATTTCTAGAACCATTTACATTATTTGAATACAAGACTAATTAGTATCTAAAAAAGCCTCCAACAGTCACTTCTCAAAATTAATTTATGGAAATAATTAGAAACAGAATTAGTAGAATCGACAAAAGAATTCTTCATTTTTAATTAATGGCCTGTTGCAAAGTGGCAGTTGTTATGTCTTAAGATTGCTTCTAGAAGGCCTTCAATTAACAACGCAAGTTGACATCATTTTATTCAAAACTTGAGAAAAATCTTTGAAAAAATATCAAAATAAATTCACAACTTACCTTATATCATCCAGACAACTCTTTTGATAATCAGCATAAACTTCAAATGTCCTCACACCAGTATATTCAGCTTTACCACCAGCATAGACACCTTCTTGCTTGTCAACCAACAGCCATTGATGTCCATCGAATGTGAATGTCTCATTGTATCTTCTTCCTTCTCCGCCATCAAGTTCAAGTGTTGCTGCTGATCCGTGACGATTTACTCGAACCACATGCCATTGTCCATCATCAACTGCGATTGCATTCAACCAAATGTCCCTTTCTTCTGTTCTGAGTGAGTTGAGATTATAACGGAAGCGAAGTCTTGCTTCCTTAATTTCTAATATTCCATATTCACGATTGTGTTGATCACTGACTCTGAACAATTCACCATGCTGCTCTCGTGTTCTGAATCTGAGTTGAATTGTGGTACTGAATCTGTCTGGTTCGAAGCTGAGTGCATATTTGACATAACTCTGTTGCTTGAAAGTTGTTGGTGTTGTTGCAACGTTACATGATGGGCCTGTCCAGCCAGGTCTGCATTGACATCTTGCTTCTGAGAAACTTCCAACACAATTTCCATGTTCCCAACATCTTGATGTTGATTCTGTTGATGTGCAGACATCGTCAGTTTGTGGACATCCTGCAGCGCTATTTCTTGACAATCCAGGATGTGCAAGGTCATAAAGTTTGCTATTGTGGATTAAATTTTTGATACATCCATCAAATCCTTTACCCATTGGAACATATTGCCAGTGATATGCGACTGGATCAAATGGTTCTCGGTAAAAGCCACCGACTTGAAGTGGAGCATTGACATTAAGGTACTCGTTAAATGGTGGAATTGTTCCTTGAGCTTGACATGAAGAGTCATCAAATTCTACAGGTGAACCGTCTTCAAGTTCTGAAACTTCTGCTGACTTACAGTAGTCAATGACCATTCTTACAGATTCTGTATTCCAGAAAACATCAATTCTGTGCCATTCGCCATCATCGAGAGTCTTTTTAGTCTTCACTCGCAGTTCCAATGTTCCAGAGCCAAAATCAATCAATAATCTTGGATATCCACGCTCAATTTCAAGTGATATAAAATCTGAGATTAACATTTCATCATTTTCTGGTGGAACAATCGGTCCATTGTAAATCAACAATCCATCAGACTTCCGTGTAATAAATTCTAAACTTAAATGTGAGTCATCACACATGTCGAGTGGTGGATACCAAGCCCATCCATTTCCACGGAAGCTTCTCGTTGTCTGTTGACATCTTGGGCCAGTATAGCCTGATGGACATGAACATGATAATCCATAACGTGTCTCTGTACATCTTCCACCATTGTGACATGGATTATTCCTACAACTTTCTGCTTTACTGAAGTTTCTAGCACCGCATGTACATTCTGCTAAGACATCAACACGTACACCAACAAGTGCTGTTTTGTTGGCATTAACCATATAAGGAAGTGAGCTAATATCCAATGTATTTGTACATGAGCCTTCACAATTTTGATTCTCGTACATGCACTCGTCAATTCCAACCATTGTTATGTTAATTCCAACAGTATTCTCAATGTCCTCTCGATGCATCAATACAATTCCATTCAGCCGAACAGGTTTGTAGTATGGTGAGCCATGAGCTGAGAAGCGAATGTCTGTTAGTGGCGGATGTTTGCGCCTTAACTGCACACTGAATATGTCAATATTTTCACGGTCCGTTCCAAGCAAGTCCGAAAGTTTGTCCTTGAATTTTTCTAGCTTACTGTTTTGAAGGCTTTGTGTCTTGTAATTCCAGACTCGAATAAAATCTTCATCTGTAATGCCTGACACTCGAATGCTGCCTGAGTTGACAATTGCCTCATTTGGAATTTCTCTTACTGTTACCGTAACATTTGCTGGAACATCCGTTTGTGTATGCTTACGGTCATAAACTTTGAATCTTAGATGATATTTGCCTTCTCGTGTTCCTTGTCTCATTGTTACCATACCTGTATCCTCGTCAAGCTTAAATCTTGGATGCTCTGAGCCCTCCCAATAGAATTTCTTATCAGGTAAGTCCCAGTCGTCAAGATCATAGACATAAACTCTTCCAATTTGTGTATCTGGTGCTTGTCCTGCGTAGTTATACACAAATATGTCTTTCGAGCCAGGCTGCATTTTATTATCATTGACGTCACCAATAACGACTGTGAGTGTGCTTGTACCGGTCATAGCTGGATTTCCGTGATCCTTAATGACAATTGGAATCAAATATTCTTTCTGTTGTTCACGATCGAATGACCTCAATGATGATACAATAGCCATACCATCACCATTAGCACCTTTTTGATCCTGTTCGACTTTGAATGAGGCACGAATAATATCATCTGCACCTGGGTCAAGACGGAACTGGAATGGTGGTCCGTTACTCTTTGATCTGTCATCATCGTCAGTTGCAAGAATCTCAACAACTTTACGTGGTGGGACATGTTCAGGTAAGACTGGTCGGTAATCTTTCAAGAATTTTGGTGCATTGTCATTAATATCCTGTACAATAACTGTGAGTGTAGCTGTTGCTGTCTTTTGTGGAATTCCATCATCAATTGCAAGAATTTTGACTTGATGACGTGGTGTGACTTCACGATCGAGTGATCGCTGAATTGCGACTGTGCCTTCTTGTGTGATTGAAAATTGTCGTTGTCTGTCAGATGTTCTGTCAATTGCGTATGAAACTTTGCTCTTTCCACCTTGATCTGGATCTGTGGCTTTGAATGTCTCGAGGGTCTTTCCAACTTCAGCATTTTCATAGACAGAGACTTCGATGTTTGGTCGTTCGAATTGTGGCTGTAGAATGGGAGAAAAAATGAAGAATTGTTAAAATTTGAATTTTTGAAAGTCGTTAAAATTTGAATTTTTGAAAACCGTTAAAAAAATTGAATTTTTTAAACCTGTTAAGCATTCTTATCGAAAAATTTATCGAATCCTCTAAAAAAACTCTTCTTGAAAATCAACCAATTTTTTCCGCCACATCAAATTTTATTTTGAATTTATTATGCTTTAAAATATTTTCCTTTTCAGTCCATTAATTCCCTCCTCTACAACAACGTCATAAATATCTTGATAGACTCCATTAAATACAAATATGTGCTTCACATGTGGCTCCCATGTTTGAGGAGAATTTTATTTTATCTCGAATGAATTTATTCATCATATAACCTTTACTAAATAAAAATTTCATATCTCTTAGTTCTGAAGCTCCCACAGTGTCATTAAAAAACTTTCTCAACCATTAACATTATTTTGCTATTTTGGTCAAAATTGTCAAAAATAAAATAGAATCTCACCTTATTATCGTTAATATCGCGCAGCTTGACAACAACCCATGAGTATGCAACATGATACTTGTCATTGTCATTATCTTCACCCTTGTCATTCACCTGAATACGGAAACGGAAACCATTGCTCTGCAGTGTATCCTCATAATCAAGAGGCTGAACAATTTTCAAACTGCCCGTTCCATCATTATTTCGGACCATTGTAAATTTATCAGCACCATAACCACTGTTATCGATAACTTTATACTGAAATTTATTTGTCTCGTCCTCGTCATGAACAGTCACAGTAAGAATTGGCATTTCGGGTAGATTTGTTCCATCTGTTTCGTCAACTTCTGTAAACCATTCGTCCTTTGTGAATGCCGGAGGCATATCATTAATATCCTTAACACGAATCGATGCCGTACCCGTACCTTTCAATCCACCTCCATCCATTGCAACAACTTGTATGGAATAATCCGGTGTTCGTTCACGATCAAGACAGCAAACTGCAGTTTTAATGACACCAGTTTCAGGCTCAATTTCAAATATTGGTGATCCAGTCTCCTCCTCGATGACATTCTTTTCAATGGAATAAATGAGTTTCGCATTTGTGCCCTCATTTGGATCATCATAATCCACGGCTGTCATCGTCATCACAACCATACCAGCAGTTCCATTTTCTGTGACATTTCCGTAATAGACGCCTTGAGGGAAAATCGGTGCATTGTCGTTGATGTCTTTGAGGTTAACTTGAACGTCAGCATAACCAACAAGTCCTTCGCCACCCTCATCCTGTGCGAATACAGTAAAGCGCCATTGTGGACGTCCATTTGGTTGATCACGATCCAATGGCTGAGATAAGGATGAAAAGAATATTAAATAAACATTAATTTCCGAGTTTGTGTGTCTTTTTTTGCAATTCGCAATTTTAATGGTTGTGAATGTAAGTAAAGTGAATATATCTGTCAGCAGATTTGTTTGCATGCTGAAATAACTACAATTCTTTTTATTGTTAGAGTCTGTTTGTTGCTATATTTTGCCCTGTTTCCATTCTTTTTTTTTTGAAAAGCAAACGACGAGGAAATGGAAAATCTGTTGCACGCTTTTTTTAGTCATTTGACAAACAATCCAATTAAAAATGAATCAACTGCAGGGACTGGAATGATATTTTTTTTTCATTATTTCAATGTTGTTAAGTGTTTAGTCGATGCAATCGCTGCACATTTTTGATGGATTTTCATCTTCTTCGTCTGTTTTCTTTTTTTTTCGATCATCATTCAAGATTGGTAGATAGCAGGAAGTCTGGAGGATATAATGAAATAAAAATTCTTCAAATCCGTAGAATTAGTCACGTACATGACTCGATACATGATCGACAAATTCCTTTTTTTACTGTAGTTCAATAGAAAAAATGGAAAATTCGTTTTCATTTGGCAAATTAAATTGAATGTTCATGTTTCGAGGAAGTAAGAACTAGATGTGGAGATATGAGATTAACATTTAGAGGAAAATAGAATTTAGGGGTCGGTTATAGCAGATTTATGGCAGGCAAATGGTGACCATCTAGTCTTGCACATTGCTCGTTAACTGCCTTGATTCAGCGTCATAGCCAGAAATTTTTCTAAAAAACCCTAGCAAATTGAAGAATTTTTGGGTGAAAGGGGGGATAAATCCTCCAGACCCCCCTCTGGTTACGTGCCTGCCTTGATTTAAGGATGTAACAATAATTATTTGTAAGATCCAAGACCATATTTATGCCCATTCTCATTATTATCTATCAAAAAATTTCTAGCGGTGCATTGGGTCACGTTTCATGCTCCAATAATTTAATTTTGAGATATATCTGAATCAGTTTTAGTATCAAGAGCCAGAAACATAATCAAGGGGGTCTTGAGGGTCCACTTACCCCCCTCGATGGAAATAAAAAAAAAGATTTTCTCCTTAAAATTCACCAAACTGCATCATTCATCAAAAACATTACAGTCAACAAAAAAGCTTCAACAGCAGTGGTAAAATTCGCACGATAAATTACCAAACCCAATCCACTTCACTTTAATTTCCTTCGTTAAGCACTTTTTTGTAAGCTCATTTCATTGTAAAAAGCTCAAACCCCTCGGAAAAAAAACGAAAACACAAAATGACGATAAAGCAATTTTTCAAAGGAAAAAAAATCCCCATCGATGGTGGCAAATTCATTTCCTGAATGTATCGTCAATTCAGCTAGATAGATTATTCTATACTATACACTCGAGCCAATACAAATTAAATTGATTGAAAAGGATTTAAATTCAATTTTATTTCCACTCTCTTGACTGTAGATTTTTTTTGTTGCATTATTGCATATATGGAGATAGAGGACATGATGCACACTAACGGATGGTTAATTGACCTTATAAATGCATATTAATTGCTTTTTACATTGAATAATCATCAGCAATGCATATTCAGCAATGGCTTCATTATTCCGTACACTACATACAATAGGATGTCCATGAAAAATGTTATGCAATTTATATATGCAGTCGGGTATAGACAGTAAATGAGAGCAAGATGATGAAAATGAAAGAAAAAAAATTTACATTGGAATTTTAATGGAAATTTTATGCAGCTGATGGGGAGATGAGATGAAGATAATATTTTTATATAATTTTATTCACTTCCTTTATCATATTAATTTGAGCATCATTTGATAATTTTATGTTGAATTTTTGTAAGTGAATTGGAGATAATTGAAGAGGGGGTTTGAGATATTTTTGAGTGCAATTTATAATGGACTAATCGATTTATGACGTCCATAATTTGAGGGTTTAGAATTAAGGGTGTAGCTAAGGGGTTCCAAAGGGGGTTCGGATCTTCCTTAATATTTGAAAATCTATTTAAAAAAATCTGGACCATCATTGAGAGGTTGTACCCCTTTTTCCCCAAAAAAATTTCTGCCTACGTCCCTAAAGGGTCGTTTTGATCAGTGGGGTAACAAAGGTGGATAAGGTGGTGTATTTTCTGGGGGCTGCGCAGTTTAGAGGTCACAAAATTTAATAAAACTTCACCAAAATCTTAAAAAACCTATTGTTTAATCCAAAAAATTTCATGGTATGATAAAGGTCTTTTTTAATTCTATTTCAGATAGTGCTTTTTTAACATTTTTTTGGACGCCAAGGACCCACAGTATGCCCTTGGTTCAGATATTACAAAACGCTAAAAACAAAATTTTGATCCTAATTTCCACCCCCAAGCGTTACCAAACGTAATATCCAAACGACCTCCTGCTTCGAGACGATGTTCATCTTTTCTGCTTCAGTATGAATCTACTCATCACTGCATCATCTCATTGCAGTTTTAAATTTGTGTTACGTAAATATTTTCATTAAATTATTTCATTTTCCTCTTTAGAAGTTTTCTCAATTTTGGGAAATTCCCTTTTCCTAATGGTAGCTGAATAAAGTTTTTTGATGGTAGGAATAATTTTACATACCCTTATTTATTAATGGAATGATTGATTCTTGGAAGTTACGCTTGAAAAAAGATTGAGAAAATTTTCGACAATTTCGACAATGGCATATTATTATAATTTACTATGCCTAATTTAGCTAATCTCTTGAAGATATTTGTTATCCGATTTCTCAGAATTCAGACAAAAAAAAAATAAATTAAAGTTCTCAAAATTAATTATATCACAACTCTACTTCCTCATACTAATGATATAACAATCTTCATTAAATTTCATCTCAATTTCTCAAACACAAATTCATCTTCTTGAACTATTTAAATATTTACGAAATCAAAAGACTTCCTTTTTTCCGTCTCCTGAAGGCATTTCCAAGATTTATTTAAAACTTTTTCTCACCAGCATTTTTGTCAATTACTCAAGATTGTTGAGATAATTAGTATAATTATAAATTTAATTTTCAAGATATAGTCACAGACGTGAGGCAATAATGAGTGAAAACTCCTTCAATTAAGCGATTATTTTTCTACTCTAGTCCCATAAATTTTTTTAGTGCCACTGAAACGTGCTTGAATGTTTGAATTTCCTTCCTCATTTTGACAAGTTTTTTTTATAAAACTTCTTCTAGTCTGCGAATGACAAAAATTCTCATTCAGACGAGGAAGCGAAATTTTTAGGAAGTCAATATTCCTCATGGACATTTTATCGAATGAATAAATAATATAAATTTCAACTCGGCACGTTTCGAAATGCGAAAAAGAATTGTCGCTTGTGGGCTTCTTTGTGCTCGCTGGATTTTTATGAATTTAACTTTAAGCAATGGCGGATGTATGTCGCGTATTAAATTCGATTTATGGATGATTTAAGAAATGAAGAATTTATTTTGATGGATTTAAGTATTAAAGGGGTTGACAGAGGGTTTGAAGTTGGATTTTGATATGTTGTGTGAAGACAGTTAATGCCTCATTTGGCTGCTTTTTCCATTGTTAAACAATCGCTTAAAATAGGGCTAAACGGGCCAAGGCAAATTAAACATACTTGATATCGTGTTACTGTCTGAACTAGACATGATCTTGACTATTTTTCTCCTTTTCAGTCTGCTTTGGACTCAAATCACCCGCAGTACCAAAATTTGCCAAAAATTGTCAGAAATACTTTAAAATTCCAACTGTCCTGCTTTTTTAGTGCTGAAATCAGGACATGTTCTGCTTTTCTGTCAAAAGTCGATGTACACTTACTTATGAACCATTGTAAGTCCATAAATTTATCCCTACATTCACAACCATTAAATAAATCACATTATATCCATAAAAAAGTCAAAACACTCACCTTCAGCACAAATATCTCTCCCGTTGTCCTATTAATATCAAACTTACTATTTGCTGGATTATCAGGATCAATACCTTGTCCGGTAAGGAAATACACAATATTTTGTGGTCGATCCTTATCACCATCCGTTGCCGTCACCTGCATTTCAAACGTATTTTATCCCCAAAAAAATACGAATGCGATAAAAAAAATTGAACGAAAATAAACATTAAATTTTTTGTTATGATTGAAAAATGTTTATTGAGCAGAACATAAAATAAAATTGGTGGAAAGCTTCATGCATAATTCATATTGCTAAATTGGTAAAAATTTGTTATTGTTAAGTGTATTTGTATGTAGTTTTTGGTGTGTTATGTGAGAAAAAAATAGAAATTCGCATGCAGAGTTAAGTAAAATAATGTTTTTATTGAATGATTGAGGGATGTGCTTTATTTGTCTGGCTGGATCCTAAAGCAACATCGAGATTTTTAGGATTGATTTATTTAAAAGCAATCTTCAACTTTGGTACCTAACTAAGGTGGAATTTTGATTTTCTAGAGTATCTGGGGTTAATTGCTTGGCACACCCTAGAGGTATGGCCTAGGGTAACCCCTGGGGTAGTGCACCCTGAGCACCCTGGAGTGTCTGGAGGAGTAGATTGAGGTCTGATCCTCAAAACCCTCTAAATACATATCTAGGTTCTTGTTTAAGTTGCCATCCTGCAGATATCATCTAAGCATAACTCGATATACTCAAAGTTTGGATATATGTACTGACCTAGATGCCTGAGTCAACAACATTGACCAAAATCCAGAATTTCTCAATAATTGTAATAATCCATACCTATTTCATCAATCGATTAAATTTGCACCCCAAAAAAGCGCTCAATACCCAAATAATCCCCAAATATTCATCCTATTTCCTACTCATTCAAAAAAAAGAACTAGCTTAGGAACAAAACAACGAGAATAAAAATATAAAATCCCGTACATATTTGTTTTGAAACAAGAATGAATAAATAAAAATCTAAAATTGGAAGAATTAAGCCGGCAATTTTGTGTTTGTGCGAATAGAAAAATCTTAAAAAAATCTCTCGATTCGAATGTGGAATAAAAAAAAAGTTTAAGAGACAAATAAAAAAAATCCACAAAAATTTATTATTGTGCCATGTTCTCGATAATGCTTACAATTCTATTAAAATTTCTTGCGGCTATATTGCAAATAAATTTTATGCACAGACTAAAAAAAATTTCATTTATGCAACGAGCATCAAAATTATTTTCAAAAACTGAATAAATAATGCACGAATATTGGAGAAAAAAAATTTAATTGAAAATTCGTTCCGTGCTTTTCGACGGATTACGATGAGACCGCTTGAAAGGCACTCGACATATTATTGGGTATGCTAGAAAAGTCTTATTGAGAAGTTGATTGAAAATTTTAATTAATTCAGCAATCAATTTGATTGCGGGAAGCTCCAATTACATAATTTTCGTCAGCATAAATTAAATTTAAATTTGAACAAAGAAAATTTCATTCAACTCAAATTTTCAATAATAAGTAATTGAATGAATTTCTGAGAACTAAGGGCATTTAAATTTCGATCAGAATTATAAAGTCAAATTCAAATATATCAATGAGCAAACAATGACGTCGATGATACTGTAGATACAATAAATTACACAAAAAAAGTACTAAAAATGAATATTTTTGTTTCCACTTTAACTTTTCAATTTAAATATTTGCGTAACCGTTCATCGTCATTCATTCCCTGCTCTCGTAGATTTTTGGATGTGGAAGATACATTTTCGCTCGACTTCGTTAATACGATTTCGTAAATGAAATATTTGAATTTTCCTGTTTAAGGCTTGAATTATTTTGCTACCTTTTTCTTCTTTTGCGCTTGATGATGTTGATTTTTAGATGATGCTGATTTAAAAAAATTTTGTTCCTTACTTTAGGATATTTGGATTTTTTTGAAGCTTTTTAGTGAGTTGAGAGTAAAATGATCTATCAACAAAATGTTAATGGCCGGACCCCCCAAAATCTCCTCTAGATAGGCAACTGTGGCGTAACACCACCAGCCCTAACTATGCTCCTGACAGGTTTATAACTAATGGGAAGATTGGTATCAATTTGATAGGGTTTTTAAGAAAAAATCCTGAAAATCCACATTTTTAAATTTTTTATATATAAAAAATTTGAAAATTCCTTTCAAAAAATTTTAGGCTACGTTTCTACCTCATGATACTCTGTTAAGAGGTATGTCCCTGAAAGAATCCGAGTGGTTTTAGGTGGACCGACATTTTTGTACCATTATCCGTTTTCGAATAGTAAGCTCAAGCCATTAAAACCTTAACTTTAATGACTAAGCTCCTGATTAAATTATATTCCCAAAGTTCCGATCTCAGACCAGCTCGTCATCAAATGATCCACATTTCAACATCATTCTCAATGAAACAACCAGTTTTAACCATAAATTTCAGATCAGCTTGTACAGAATAAGTGTAATTCACAGTATAAACTAAGAACCATTATTTGTGCTCCGAAACTTTTCTATTCATCATTCATCCACTCAATTCAATCCTTTTTCTTCTACCTAACTTTCTTCAATTTAATTCAATAAAGTTGATTGAATTCAGTAGAAATGAATATAAAAAATGCACAACTTTCAGACAGATAAAATAATCTCAAACAGCCATTTATTTCATTTTTATCTTCACTATTTCAATCTGCAGACTTTTATTCCTGCAATCTTGTTCTCACTTTTCTTCTTATAAGTCTTTTTAACTTTTTTATTTGCAAGCTAAAAGTCAGCAAATAAAAAAATGTTTCAAGATTTTTCATTCGTTGCTTTGAATGTGGAGCGATTTTTGAATGTGGAATGTGGATTCCTTCCTGATATGGAGCATAAAGGCACGAGAATTAAGCATGCTTATGGATTTAGAGGAAAAATCTGTGCCAAAAATGTTGCTTTTGGGTTTTAAATATTGGGAATTTTATTTTGTGTTAAAAATGTTAAAAGGATTGGAATGTTGGGATTAAGTTTTTAAGACGGAACAGATACATCCGAAAGGGTGTCAAAAAATGTGACCTAAAAATGAAAATAATTTTTATTTTAATATTTTCATTCAATTTAAGAGAGTTATTTTGGGTTATCTGCATAATTCTTGGAAGGACAGTGCATGAAATTTTTATTGTTTCCGCTGTCGTCAGAGCAGGGCCGTAACAATGGTCAATGACACTCCGGGAAAAACGTTGAAAATCTACTTTTTGGTTAAGATTTATTGAATTTTGCGACCCCTCAAATTCTCAACAATCATTCAAATATTTGCATAGAAACCTCTGCCTACAAATGAACCATTAACATAGCTCGCAAAATACCTTGAAAAAATCTCATTAAAATACAAGGCATATCCTACAAGGTTAAATTTGATTCATGTTAATTGAAATTAAATAAACAAAAATTTTCATTCTTCTTGAGAAAAATTTTGCTGTTTCCAAATTATGCAAGACTTCTTCTAAGTTTGTAAATAAATTCTTCTTAATTCCAAGATTGACGCAGCAAATTTACAAATTTAAATTTTTGCTCTATAAATAAGTAATTTGTTAAATTTTTGGAAGTAAACATTTTTCTTCTTTGACCTTTTATTCGTTAGCATTAGCAAAAATGATCAATTGTTGATCATTCCGTCATACTGGAAAACATTTTGAATGTCAAACAGTGTTGCAGAAAAGGTCAAATTGTAATTTTCTTTAACTTTGTTACATATTTTTGGATTTTGAGTTATTTTCAAAGGAAATTGGGAACAGCTTTGGGAAATTTATTGTAAAGTTCACATTAGAGTGATTTTCTTTTTCTTCGAAGGATCAATAAAGGAAGATAATTTCAAAGAAGCATCTGGGATTGCAGGCGTAGAAAAAAAAAATTTTTAAAAAGGTTGAAAAAATTAGCTTTTTCCAAGTCATGCATTACTGATATTAACAGAATCACTTTACATATTTTATATCCAGGCGTATCCAGAAGTCAAAACCTTCCTATCTTTTGAAACCAATACTAACCTAAAAAAGGTCGTGTTTCGAAAAACCACCCCAAAAAATACTGGATACACCTGTTTGTATCATTAGAAAGTTCAAGTAGAGTTAGACTTTGGTGATGAGGAGGAACAAGTGCTCAAAAATAGCGCAGCTAGGATTACGCAAATTATTGAATTATTTTTGTTTTGAATATTTTTTGAGCATCTCTAAAAGTGTCAATTATGAGAGTATATTGCTCGGTGCCTCAATTTATCAATTTAAATTCCCACTCAAAAACAAGGAAAAAATGAAGTTTGAGATAAAGGAACATTGTATGCACAGCTTTCGACATTAAATTACTTCTAATTTCACTTGATGTGAGTTGGAGTCTTTGAAAATATTTGAAGTTAAAAGTAAAATAAACTCCATTGTGGATTTTGACATCCAACTCAACAAGAGATTAGATTACATCAGTATTTTTTGTACCTTTACGAAATCCTTCAATCTTCTCACATCAGGGGTGTAGCCAGAAAAATTTTTTCAGAGAGCGAAGTCGACTGTTTTGCTTGAATTAGTGGACTAAAGTCGACTCGACTACATACTTAGTCGATCGACCTCTGAATTTTTCGAGGGAGTGGGATAATTTTTTAAATTTTTGGTAGGGCCTTTTTGAATTTCTTCTTAAAAAGCCATAGCCCCCAATACCCCACCTGACTACGCACCTATCCCACATTTTTTATTGTAAAATGTCTTAACTTGAAAGGTATAAAATACCTGGAAAATCTTCAAAATAAGTAGGAAGTGAAAGGGAAGATTCTAAAAAGGAAAATCAAAGCTGTCATTAACTGTCGAATCATTGAGGAAAAGAAGCAAGTACCTGTGAAAATCTTCAACACACAGCACGTGTGCTTTTTTCCTTATTTTTTTTATCAAACTCTCAATTAAAAATTCTTCTTTTTTATTACGTATTGTGATTCCACACACGTATGCTTGGTGGTTTTGATGTAACGAAGCAAGTTAATGATGAGTTTGAGGCTTTAATTTATGAGATTCATGAAAAGGTTCCTTTAACATTTTCTTTAAAGGTTCATTTTGATGTGTAACTAAAAATTTTGAGTAGTAATGTGCACACTAGTGAATCACAGAGCATAGTTTGTTTAGATCCATAACGCAAAACTCTTTAAAATTACATTTCAGTAACCCCCACTCAAAAAAGTTAATTAAATTGTTTTCCCACAGCACATAAAACTCAACTTAAAAGCCACAAAAGAAAAAAGCCTCAAGAAGAAGAAAAAAGTCAAACTTGAAAAGTCATTCAAAATTCTTCAACATTCTCAATTGGTTGCTCCTTGAGAAATTCATGAACGTGCCTCTTGTTTTTGCCATTCAATGCTCTCTCCTTAGTTTCCATCCACCCTCAGCTTCTTTTTTCAATTTTCTATTCGAGCGGTAACATGAGAAAGAAAAACATTTAAATATTCAATTATGAAGGAAACTTTATATCTACATTACCAACCATTCCACTAAGCTTGTGGGAACTTTTTTTTTGAGATGGTGGCATGTGAATGGATTTGAGGCCTACGACGAGGTGGTTTTTGTACAATTGTTGATCGAAAGTTGAAAGGAGACATGAAAATGAACACCAACAATTACCTTAGGAACGATTATCTCCTAGCATTTGATTTTGCTTACAAATTATTTTAAATTTTTGACATCAAGTGGATGTGGAAAAGGTTAAGCTTAAAGTTTGTTGTTAAGAAAATAGTAATTCTGTTGTTTTTATGAGGATTTTGGTTTGTAGTTATGGTAGGAGAAGTTCATGATAGGATCAAGAGGGGGGGTGTAGTCAGAAGACAACCCCCCCTTAAAATAAAATTTCAAAAGCTCCCCTCGAATTTTTTTTTTGAATGCACCCCTAGAAAAAGGGTCTTTTAAAAAGTCTCAAAATCCCTTAATAAAATCTAGATCAGCAGTAATTTTGTCGACATTCTAAAATACAAATTTCCACCAACATCGGTCATATTCTAATAAATTAATTTAAATTACCATAATTATGATCCTCATAAAATATTATTCATAACTAATTTCATAATGACTTTCTAATTAGTTTTCATAATTGAATCATTTTCATGAAGCCATAAATCTCTCGTAATCTTCTTACTATCTGACATTGTAGATTTAAACGGTTTCTTTTGTCATTCACTAATGGGCTATAATTTGTATTGAAATTGGAATTAAAGTTTTTCGTATAAATTGGGGCTTGTTCGTAGCCAGGGGGTATTAGGGGGACAAAAAATTTAAATTTCGAAAAATTTTGGATTTAACAAAGTTCTTAAAAATTTAAATTTAAATTTAATTTAAGAAATTTTTAAATTTTATAATAAAAATATTTTCTAAATTTTAAAATTGTAGTATTTAAAAATTTCATACTTTACTAGTCACTTATCCTAGTTGACCCACTAAAAAGCTCATAAATAATTCACCAAATTCCAGCATTACTTCATTAAAAGCTCCCATATTCTCCCCAAGCAACTCAAATCTTCCATATTGTCATTATTCATTCAAGTTCACTCCAACCAGCAACAGAGCAACCAGAACGTGCAGAAAATAAATGAAAAAACTCGCGATTCATCATTATGAAGAAGAACATTTTTTCCTAAATGAGATTTTTTCACGAAAGCAAAATGATGGCACGAAGAGATGAAAAGAATCAATTATTCAAGCTTACTGCTTATATTGCCAGGCGTTTTAGTAGCTTGAAGCACATTTAGAATGTTTAAATTTTTATTGTGATTTTTCAATTAGGAAGTTTTGAGTTTGTGATAAAAAAATCATTAATTTCACTCAAACCTCCAATATCTGACATTCATACCCAAAATATCAACTCAACATGCCATAAAAAATAGTTCACTGCCACCATTCAGCACAAAAATATGAAAATAACTACGCAACATTGATTCGTGAAGCTTATGATTGAGATGGAGGTAAAAGTCAAAGCTTTGATTAATTCTCATTAATTTTGTGCTTTATGTATTGAATGCGGAAAAATTGGAGCATGACAAAAATTGGGATGAATTGAATTGAGTTGACATATTGCGAGCTATTTATCTTAACGGGGAAAACTTTCTGTATTGATTATTGATTTTTTTGATCTAAGTGATGCAAAATTTTTGGAATGTAGGTGCGTGTTGTTGCTATTGAAGCATGAAAATCATCAGAAATAGAATTTTCCAACGAAGGTCGCCCAATTTTCTGTGAAAAATTTAAATAAAATTTGAAATTCAAATCCGAGGACAGAAAAAGTAAAATTTTGTAAAATAATTGACGTCAAAATTTTCATGTTAATTTCAATAAGTTAAGTAAACAATAACTTGATGTAAATGTAGTTTTCTTTATATTCGAATCAGATGAAGAAGCTGTTTAACATCGACGTCCATTTACTACTGAGATCTTTAACCCCCCTAATCATGCCTGGAAAGCACAAATGAAAAGACTGGCACCAATCCAGTACAATGTTGGGTATGTAACCTTCTCGACACCTTAGGTCACAAAACTTAAGACTGCATGTCCCCCCTTAAATGATGTAATAATAATAAATTGGATTTATTGGTATGAGATGATTGAATACAAATATAAATATAATTTAATATTAGCCTGTCCTGGCCTTAAATTAAATAGAAAAATGAAGGATGAAAATACAGCTTGACATAATAAATATAAAAGTGATATAGAGGTGAAAAATGAAGAAAAAAAACCTTTACATGATAGAAAAAAAATAATAATAATAAGAAAGAAGTATAATTAACAAATAATTAAGCCTTAAATGATGGACGTCATTTATAAGCAGAAATTAGAATTGAGGCTTGATTTTACTGAGAATAATTAATTACGCAATTTACTGAAGATACCCACAATACACAATTATTTATTTACCATTTCATCATTTATTTATTGAAATTCCAAATCAATTTTTAAAATTATGATTTCAGTATAATCACAATTAAACCAAAGACATTTCAATGCATCTATGATTCCAACTACAACCGTAATTTTAAATTAATTTTGATCAGAAAATGTTTCATCTAATTTTTGTTAAACAATTGTTAATAACATTCTGTACAACATATAATATGAGATTATACATGAACATTAATTAATTCATAGGGAGGAACATGAAGAGAATTTTGTTGTAAGTTTTGCAGGACAACAAGATAAATTTTTGCGATTATTTCTTAGTAATTGATTCAAGCATGTTCAATAGAAATGAACAATATGTAGTTAACAATGCACAATATTGAATAACAAGTCAGACGACATCTAATTATGCTGAAAATGTACATTTATCTACATTCAACCCAGTCACCATAAATATTAGTTTAATTTTGCTATAAATATCAAATTTGAACAACCTGCATCATCATATATGGAGCATCCATTTCCTCATTTAATGTTTTCTCATACGACGTTTCAGGAAATGTTGGCGGTAAGTCGTTTACATCTTTTATATTAATAACGATTGTCGTGTGATTTTCATTTAAACTATCCGATGCAACCAATGTAAGTACGTACTAAAAATAAATTAAAAATGAAAAAGGAAAATCATAAAAAATAATAATGAAATTATAAAATTGAAATTTATGAGAAATTTGATTCATTTTTGATGATAAAGAATCGAATATCAAAAGAAAATTATTTTTATTGCTGAAAAATAAAATGAAAATTTATGGATATTCTCTCATTCAAGAGATTGATGAAATAAAAATTAAAAAAGAAATCAAATTAAATTTTATAATTAAAAAAAATAATGGTGTATCTTGAAGTTTTTTCAGTGGGTTTGGTCCCCACCCCTCAAATACACCCCCGATAAGAAATACGAAGAGTTGGCAGCATCATTCAGATGAACTTTAAATATCAAAAAATACAATAAAAAAATATCCTATCCAAATTAACAATTTTCAATTATCGTTCAATTTGTTTCGCCCGAAACCAACAAAATATTTATTTTTCATCACCAAAAAAAGTCCCCTTTAATCTGCAAACTGCAATTCGAATTGCTGTGAAAATTATTAAAATTAAATAACATAAAATATTTAAAATATCGAGTTGAAAGCTCCCCAAAGGCATGTTGTTCAATTAAATTCATATTTTAACAACGTAACTAGCACTTGAAAGTTTTTTTTTGAATGTTGCACATTCATTGTTGGCTTTTTAATTTATTTTATATTTTTTTGGAATGTATTTATTTATTTATGTATTACTATTTCTCTTTTCATTATTTTCGACTGTGTTTTGTACTTAAACAACAGTAAAATTAATTCTCGTGGGATTTTTTTTGTTTCCATTTTCTGCTGAATACTTGAGGGTAGAATGATAATGCTATTAATTTATTGTGAATTATTATCATTTTTTTTGCTAAAATATTTTGCATTTAAATTAAATGAATGAAGATTTTGAGGTTTTTTGCAGATGCTCTGTTGAAATAAATTACATCAAACGTTTAGAATGTGTAATTTGAAGCTTGTGAGTGAAATTAAATTATTTTAGGTAAGAATTATTAAAAATACTTCCAACTTCCTATATATTAAAAATTCCTATGGTTTTTCATCATTTTTCTAAATATAGAATACATTCCGTCTGTGTAGAATTACAATTTTCCCTAAATAAGCACTTTACGGTTACACAGAGCATGATGTTGGTCTGTTAAGGTTGATGATAATTCGTATTGAATTTCTCTGATAACAATTTTATCTTAATTATATCCTATCATGATCACCGAAAAGAAAACTCATCGATGGATTCAGTTTTCTCAGTATTTCGACAAAAATAAGTCTCAAGTTGAGTCTCAACGTTGCAGATAAAATAATCAGTGTCATGACATCAACACGTGTATTTCAGTTTGTTGAAAAACAAATTTAATGTTTTCGAACAAACTTGCTATTAAAATATTTTGAATTTTTAACCACAACTTAGAATGTTTTTGAAAGTTATTATTATTTTTAATTAGAGATTACTATGTGAAATTTTATTTTCGAGTAGATTAAGGCTTGAAAAGCTTAGTTACGTAACCGATGAAAATAATTAGAGAACTGCAAAATTTCCATTTTTCAACCTTTTGTTTTTAAAATAATTTTTAAATTTGAATGTTTTTAAAAATATTTTTGATTTCAGAGGCCTATTTCTAAGACTATCTTGTGTACCCTGCCCTAACCCAGGTATATAAGATATATCTTAGAGTATCCTAGGTTGTAGGTAGAGGTAGGATACCTTAACCCGTGTAGGTACCCCAGGTAGCCCTAGATACCGGCCACAAAAATTTCTTTTAATATGTTTTGATTCGCAATATTCACCTATAAAACAGAATATTGTTCAAACAAAGTAAGTACAAAAAACCACCAAACATTAATTTGTAAAACCAATTTAAAAATTCCACGAATTTCATGCATCTCAAATAAAATAAAAACGCAAAAATAATTGTTGGTTTAATTTGTTCATGTGTAAGTGTTCTGACATATTTGTTTGTAAAATAAAATGTGGCATAAAGCCACAGCAAACAAAACGAGAAAAGAAAGCTCAGAAAAGTATAATAAAAAAGCATTAATTGATTGATATTTGACAAAGACCTGCAGAACACGTTTTGGTAAATTTCTATCATCCTCCTCTGTGATTTGTGTTCGATACGTTGGACGTTCAAAGACGGGTGGATTATCGTTGACATCTTTCACATGAATTACGACTGTGGTGTAGTTTTCTTTCAAGTTATCTGATGCTGCCAAACGTAGTTCATACTACGATTTCATTTATTTATTTTTGTGTGAGCATTAGTATTTTTTTGGGAGAAATAGAAATTTATTTTTATACTTTGTTACCTTATTTGTGTCACACAGTTAGAGATTATTTAATTTACTCAACAAAAAAATCTATAAAATTATAGCAATAACTTTGGTAAGTAATTGAAAATATATTTTTTTCTGCCATGAAACAAATAAAGAAATTTCTTCATCCATTTAGGAATATTGTAAGGATTGTAGACAAGTTTACTTGCTGATATTGACATTAGCTGCACTTCAGAAAAAGTAAAATTTGAATATTTTTTAATGGTGCAATATTTATTGTTTATATTTTAGAGATTTAAAGAGTCTTTTGATTTAAAAATAAAATTTGAGATTAATCTGGGAAATTTATCTCGTGGCTGGTCTAAAACATTTTGCTTTATAACAAATTTTTGAGTTGAATCAAAAGTCATAACATCATCAAAAATCATAGCTAGTGTCATGGTGCTTCATTGCTCATATAGGTAATATTAAATTCTTTTGAATATAATAAAAGCCAATAAAAGCATACAAATTGCAGTATGAGAATTATATTTACTGAATATAAAGGATTATACAAAGGATTTGACCATTCAATATGAATTTTTATTGAATATTTCCAGTAATTTCTAATAAAAAGCAGAAAGAACAAATAAATATTTGTCAAATTGAAAATCTTCTGCTGTGATTTTTATTAAAATTTGAATTTTTTAAAAATATTTTTACCATATTGTCGTTGAATCCTTTTTTTACAAATACCTGTAGATTTTGCTCAAACCATCATTAAATTCTAGAAATCTAGAATAATGCAAAAATAATTTTTGTTTTTCAAAATTTTTCAATTTTTCAATCTTTCAAAGTTTCAATTTTTAAAAAAAAATTTTAATTTTTTTAAATTTTTCAAAATTTTAAAATCTTAAGTTTTCAATTTTTTTAAAAAATTCAAATTTTATTTTTTTTTAATTTTTAAACCTCAAAAATTTTTTTTCCATATTTCTGTTCAGATTCATCGAGTTATGAAACTATACATGAACAATTTTCTGAAATTAAATCCATGCTTTTTCTCGATTCAATTGTTATCCATTTCAGTCGATCTTCCATTTGCAATATTTTTTCCCATCCACTTCTATCTTGTACATTCATTTTTTCATTAAATAAAAATCCATAAAAATGCTGCTGCAGAGGGAATTGCAGCATAAGACAATGTACATTATGAATCATATAATCGACTCTCAATATCGCTTTTTTTTGCTTCATAAACTTTTCCCTTCTATTACCAAGATTTCATTTTTTTTTTGTTGCTCTCTTTTTCGGTTTTTCTTGTTTAAATATTTGAAAATCAAGTTTCGATTTCAAGTCAATGGAAAATTCAATTCAATATTTGTGTTTGCTTAAAAATCAATTTTAAAGGGAAAAGGAAAAAATTCTTATGACTTTATTTTCCATTTGAATTAATCCTTACATGAAGCTTGCATGAAAGACGCCAAGGCTAAAGCTAGCTAGTATCATAATCATATATCACATACCATAGAGTTAAAATAAATGAAGGAGGAAGTTTGAGTTAGGAAATTACTGGATGGTAGTGACTTGATGCGCATTTTTAAGGGATTTTTTTTGGTATTTCTGGTTACTTTAATGGCTTTTGGAAATATGTCCATGAATGAATGAAGTTAAAATTTGTCAAATTGAGACTCAAAGTTTAATAATCTTGATTCTTTATGTTATTTTGGAATGTGTATGAAGTGTATCAGTTGCTCATTCTTGTAATAACAAAAACACATTTTATTTGAGGTTTTAGACCTATAGCTTTGCCTAGTAGACTAGCATTGCATTATTATTGTTTAATTCTCAAACTTTTACATTTTGTTTCAATTTAAGCACCTAAAACTTTAGTCCTCGAGCATCCCCGTGCAAATTTTTAACAATTCCATCTTTATGACTGCATTTGATTTTAAAAATTTATTGTCAAGGACTTAAAAAGTCAGAAATTGGGTATGTCCTTTTGAATGCCTTTGGTCATTCTTGCATCCTTAAGATCACCATCAGCCAGCCACTGACTCATCTGACTTACCAAAAAAAGTTCTTTCGAAGTAAACCAAAAAAAGAAGCAACAATGAGATGAAAAAATGAAGAAGGCAAGGAGCTTCTTCTACATCTCACTTGGTTCACCATCTAATTTACGAGATTAAAGGAAATATTTCACTTTTTTTCTATGAGACAGCAAGAAGCTGCTTTGAGCAAGAAGAAAATTCTTTTTTTGGCTCAATTTTTTTTATTCTCTCCTCTTTCATTAGGTGCCATTAATTAAAGCAGCAGCGTAACTTTTTTCATATGTTCTTTTTTTATATTTTTTTTATCGCCCTTCGGCCATAAACTTGCTTAACATAGAACATGGAAAGTTTGTTCTTTGTGCTTCATGAGAACATTTTCAATGAAATAGTTTTTATAGAGTTTTTGATAAAAAAAAATAAGAATGAGTTAGATGAAGATCTAGGCCATCATGGTCATATTTTTTTGAACTATTTTGGATTAGTTTGTTCAAAATGCAGTAGCATCAAGTGATCCTAGCCCCTAAATCTTCAAACTTAAATAAATGTAAGACTCAAGCTCCATCATGCCAAGGGTGTAGCCAGGGGGATCCTTAGGTGTCCGGACACCCCCCTCAAGATCAAATTTCAATACAAATTTTTAAAATTTTATTTTTGAACCAAAAAATTTAAATTTTCTTACAACAAACCCTCCAAAAATCCTGGCTACGACCCGGCATCATTTTTCTGCATTTAGATTTTTCTCAACATATTCCTCAGAATTTGCAGCATCAATATCTTGAAAATAACCGTTAGTAATAGTAAAAGCACGCAAAACATTTCAATACTCTTAATAGAAATGAAGAAAACTTTTTTTATTCGTTACTTTCATGGCAGAAACTTTTACAGCGATGTGTATGTTGTTAGCATTGTAAAAACGAAAAGACAATGTTACTTAATAATTGAATGGAAGAAGAAACTAAAGAAGAAAAAAAAACTTTCTGGAAAATGAAATTGAATTAGATTCGCTCTTCCTTCACTCTCACTGCTCCTAACTGCACACGGTTCAAATGAAAATTTAATTTTATGTGTTATGTTCTACAACCCTCGTTCCTCTTTCACTAAAAAGGAATTTCTTTTTTTTTTGCTCTCTATCAACATTCAGTTGTGTGTTTTATGCTTCATAGAGAAAGCGACGAGGATGTGCTGAAATGCTTAAGCATGATGATGATAGTCGGAGAGTAAGAAAAAAAAATAAAAGTTTTCACAAATTTTTATGGATCTTGCTGTTATATTTTTTACTATAGTACATAATAACAACAGTTGATGAGGGTACATGAAGGTCAGATGAAATTCTTTGAGATTTTCTTTCTGTTCCTGTTTTTATGAGCGGAAAATTGCAGCAATAAAATGTCTTTTGTTCTATCTGGAAGTTTTTAAAGACACAAGAATTTTGGTGATTTTTTTTTGATGAATTTATTCTTTTAGTTTTTGAAGCTTTTGCTATGCTAGAGGCCTTTTGAGAAAATGTAGGAAAATGTTGGACATGTAGACTAAGATTCAAGGCCATAATTAAAATTTAGGATCATATTCTGCATGCCCGGGCACCTAAGGACCACCCCTTGGCTACGCCTCTGGGTTTGGGGACATTCGCAAATTGCGTCACGCTTGGGGGGGGGGGGGGTGAGAGGTTGAAGAATTTGTTAAGTCCAAATACAAGAAATTTTTTCTATGGAAATATTGTGACAAGAGGGTCGAAAAACTCATTTGACGTAATTGATGAACGCCCCTTAGAACCCCTTAGAAATTCCCAAAAAGATGAATTTTTTATTAAACAAATTTGAAATTTAAATTAAAAAAATTTGAAATTTAAATTAAAAAATTATTGCTTTTTAAACTCTCATCAAAAATGCACGAGAAATACGTAAAAATCACCAAAAAATCACCAAAAAAATTCTATATTAAGCAACAATCTTTAAAAAAATCAGGAAGAAGATCTTTCCTTCCATTTTCAGAACATTCCAAAACGGAAACAAAATAAATTTCCCTCCTCTCATTATTTATTAATTTTTACTCTTTTTAACGTCAAAAAGACAGCAAACAGTAACAAGAAACAAAAAAAAAATGAAAAATTACGTCGGAAAAAAGTTTGTTGTGAAAAATATTTTTTTACTGTTCCGAAACAAAAATTTTTCATCATCGCCAAAATGCTTCCTCTGGGTGAGATTTTTTTCAATAATTCATAGCATAAAGTTTATATTATTTTCATTTTTATCATCAACTTTATAAAAAATTACACAGCGAGAAAGTTGAAAGAGCAAAAGCCAATTTTTACATTTGTCCGTGGCAAAAATTAATGTCAGCAACAGCAAAAGAGCGAGGATTTTTTTTTCAAAAAGTGTAAAACTTTTATCATCTAGAAAAAAATAAAAATTCAAACAAGAAATAATCTAAACTTGTACTTACTCGCTTGCGGGTCTCATAATCCAAAGCTCCAGCAACGTAAATGGCGCCAGTCATATTTTTCACAGCAAACGCACCTCCTATGTTACCGCTCGTGATCTCATATCGAATGCGAGACGCTATTTGAAGAAGAAAACATGAGAAAAAATTGCGTTAACATAAATTTCAATTCTTATGCTCATTTTAACTCGAAATGTGAATCAACAGAAGACTTGCTTTCTTTTTTTCTGTGTGGCAAAAATGGACATCAATCATCATGCTTTCTATTATATATTATTCGTATGGTAGTTTAAAAAATATAATTTGTTATCTCTGACAACATCATATAAAAGGGATGAGGATGATTGAGGATTTAGGGTAAATTCAAGGTTGTTTAGTGTAATGTGGGAATGACTTTTCATGAATTTTATGGAATTTTTGGTATTAATTTGGTTGATTCGGTGAAATTTTACATTATAATTCACAACTTATGACAAGAAACGGACTCGTTCTGCAATTTTGACTGGCAATTTCGGTTAAAAGTCTGGCAATTTCGGTGATTTGGTTAAGGGTTTGAAAAATTCTACCAAAAATCTTTCAAAATTTTAACAAATTTTCCTTAAATTCTGCCAAAAACCTGACAATTTCGACCAAAATTCTAAATTTAAAAAAATCTCTCAAAAGTCTGACAAATCTACCAAAAAAAATTACATTTCTTCTAGTTTTTTTTCATAATGCTGTCGATCGTAAAATTTGATATCCTTTTGCAAAACAATCACCTTTAGATGTAAAACTTCAATCCAATTACAGAAATTAATCAACTTAATTTTGATACTTAAACAAACAACTACAATAAAAATCATTTGAAACACCTCAAAGGCTAACAAACCAATAAAGGTATGTCAACAAAGTAACATCAAACAAAATTTATAGCATGATGAAAACTATCAAATTTACAAAATAAACAACTCATTAAATGAATAAATCTGTTCTGCCTAAGGAGTTTGATTGAAGGGAATTAAGTTGTAAAGTTTATACAAGAAACCATAAAGTTTATTATGATAGAATCATAAACGACACTTATGTGCTATTTTTATGCAAAACTTTTGTCGTTTCTATTGCCAATATAAAATTTTCAAAGGATGTAAAATTTATTTTATGTGTACATGAAAGAAGCATTATGGGTTGTTGGGTGTTTTAAGAGAAAGGCTTTTAAGCAACAACGTGAGTCATTCAAAAGTGACGTTCATTAAAATTTCAGAACAACCCACTTAACTTAAAAGAGGGTCTCATACAGTTTATCATACAGATTTAAATCTCGAAGGGGGTATGAACCCTTTTGGACCCCACCCTGTCTACCCCCTTGTACTTAAACACCTGTCATTAAAGCATTCGTTTGGGATATTTCAAATTTGTTAGTAAAATCATATAAATTAAGAGAACTCTTCTCGAAAAATCCACAAACAATTAATTTAAAAAAATTATTAAAAAATCTTTTAAGGCATCAAATAATCTTAATCAACATATTTTCTAGAACTCTCAATTCCTTAATTCTACCAAACTCATTTAATCTCAATTTTATTATTTTTGTTTCCCTATTTCAGTTCCTAAATTCCAGCAAATCTCAACAAACGCCCAATTTTCCCTCAACATCATTATCAATAAATTACATCTCGAGCAAGTGAAACCATAGACAATATATGTAGACGCAAACAATGAGGCAAAATTTAAGGAACAACATCACAAGCCGAAAAGTATAAAGGCAGCAGAAAAAAAACTGATTTCAAGCCTCATTGTTCACAATTTTTATTAGCGTAACTTTTGTTGTTTACTCGCGTAACATTGAGACTCGTGGAAAAAAGGGGAAAAAGTAATGACAGCAAAATGGAAAGGAAGAAAAATTCATACCTCAAAGAACAAAGAAGTTTTGTATTTTTCCCTCATATTGAGAAATGAATTTTGCGTGTACGAGACACGTACTTTTTATGTGAAACTCATACAAAAACTCGTTGCTTCATCTCATGTTATCACAGGAATAATTTATGATATAAAAAGAAGCACTCAGCAATACATCTGCTTGTTGTTTTTTTTTTCTTTTACATGCTCTTGTTATTTCTTTTTGAAGGATGAAGAAGAAGGGCTTTGGTATATTCGGTTTGGGTTTATTGGGTTATAATTGATATGGAACTTGGGGCTTTGCGTCTATTTGATGAAATTTGGGACATTTTTGTTTGTTTGTTTGCGGAATGAGTCAGGCACGTTTTAGATTCTATTGACTTTAATAATTTGATGAAACTAAACAAGTTTTAAATCTACTAAAATAATATGATTTTCAGTTGTAACTTCCATGGCGATAGGATAATGAAATTAGATAAAAATAAAAGTATCAGCTAAATTTACTGATAGGGATCGGAGATGTAGTGATTTAGTTCTTTTGGACCTAATTACTACACAACAATAGCGAGTAAAAATTTTAATTTTCGAACCTTATGTACTAAAATTGAAGCGCATAGCCTTCCTTTGTGGGGGTTAAGACTCTATTAGTAGCTCCAGAAGTGTATCCAGATAATTTTCGAGGGAGGGGTTTTGAATTTTTTGGATGGATTTTGGGATATTTGGGAGGTGGTGGCTTTGCCCTCCTTCCCTGAATACGCTCCTAAGTAGCTCCTTGTGTTTGCTAACTTATACTAGTAACGCTCAAATTCAAAACCTTCCTATGCCACTATAAAGCTATATTTCAATTTTTGGGATAGTCATATGTCCCATTTAGAGACGTCATTTAAGAGCAGCACTGAATATTTTCTGTCAATTTCATTCCAAAAAGCAATTTTATCAAAATTTGGAACCAAGTAACCGAAATCCAGTCTAAACTGCGCTAAAATCCCTTCCCAACCTAACATCCTTAATTACAACTCTCATCTGTCATACAAAACTGCTTACAAAAAGCTCAATTCACATGAACAACAACACCAAGACACACAACACGCGAGAAATTTAAGAACAATGATGAGCACAAATACAAACAGATATGCTTTATTATGCGATGCTTATAGAAGGTAAGAATGGTTGACGGTGGCAATATTTTATGTCAAAAAAGTCGCGGCAAGCAAAACAAATTTGCCTCATTGTTGTGGAGCCAATTTTTTTACGCTCTCACTTTAGATTGTCGTTCGTCTGATAACGCATATTTTAGGTTGTTGTGTCCTTCGACATTCTTTTTTGTGTGTTGTGATATGACTTCTGTTGTTGCTGGATTTTGAGTTATTTTTTCAATATTTTTATGACAATTTTTATTTTGTTTATGTTATGAATTATTAATTTTTAATAAATTTTCTTCGTCAGTTTGAATGAACAAATATTATCTTGAGATTGCTGTGGGATGAATTTTTAAAAGGGGGGTTTTCCTTTATCTTTGATTTAATATATCTGATTGAATTTTGATATCATTTTGAGTAAATTTTATTTTATTTGGGATGAAAAGCAACAAGCTATGCTCTATAATGCACCGGGTACGCATCATCCTGATAAATCATGCAGGGTAAAAGGGTGTCATCACAACTATCTGAGAGTCAGAGTAGGGAATGGAGGTTTATGGTCCCCCTCCGCTTGGACTAGAGTACACCTTCTACTTTACCATTCTGATGTAATGATATACATCAAAACTGAACGAACCCTTTATAATCTACGTTGTTGTTCAATTCCATTAAAATTCATCATGCATTTAAAAATCATTCCATCATCCACGAACTCATAAAAGAATTCAGAGCTCTTGAAAATACCAAACAAAAAAAATATTTTTTTTCTTCAACGCTTTTCAGTAAAGAACTAAATTGCAGGATAAAAAGCTAGTGTGAATTGTTTACATCATACTTAGTGTTATGATCGTCAAGTCTTTGTATGCTGCATCCATTTTTGTGTAAAATGCTTTGAATGAGAATTCCTTTTATAGTAAAAAGCTTTTGCTTTCTGTTGGATATCTATTTACAGATATTCTTTCTTTTGCTGTGCATTTCAATTGAAATGTAAACATTAAAGGATGCTGCAGATATAGTAAATATGTTGCAAACAGTGCTGTTGAGAATCTTGTCAATTTCTAGATTTTAAATTTTAAATTTTTTTCAATTTCAAGAAGTTTTTCTTATTTCTCTCAATTTTTTTAAAAACTATTTAATTTTAGTCGAACATATCTCAACATCTCTATCCCAATTTTTTTCAATCCGTATGTGCAATGCATCAAACGAACTCACAAACATTTCATAATTTCATGGATATATGCACATTGGATGCTGTAAATATGACATTCTGTGTGATTGTTTTTATGCTGTTTGAATTTTTATATTCTCTTTGCTTTCATTTTTATTTATTTATTTTCTCATTTTGACTGAGAGCTTTTTTTATGGGTGTGTGAGAACTTGCATGCTGTGAAGGGTACACAAAAAAAAATTAATGGAACATTCGTGATGTAATTTGATAAGCTGCTTGTGCAATTCTATGCAGTTTTTTTGTGGATTGTGAGATAAAATTGTGGTTTTATGTTGGATAAATTATGGAGTTAAATATGGAAATAATAATGATTGTAAAGAGATTAAAGGGGTGTATTATGCTGAATTTGTAGATTTATTTTGACAAATTTATGATTGGGGTGATAAAATTTAATTTTTGGTCAGTTAGTGCTCATTTTTAGTCAGTTTTTGTTCATTTTTGATCAGTTTTATTCATTTTTGTTCAGTCTTCTTGTTTTGTCTTAATCAGTTCAGTTCATTTTTGGTTAGTTTTGTTCATGTTTGGTTAGTTTTGTTCATTTTTGATCAATTCAGTTCATTTCTGGTCAGTTTAGTTCATTTTTGGTCAGTTTTGTTCATTTTTGATCAATTCAGTTCATTTCTGGTCAGTTTTGTTGATTTTTGATCAACTCAGTTCAGTTTTGGTCAGTTCAGTTCATTTTTGGTCAGTTCAGTTCATTTTTGATTACTTTTTGTTCGTTTTCGGTAATCTTTGATCATTTTTGGGCAATATTTAATTTCTTAAAGTAGTCTCATCCTCAACTGAGCAAATTCAACAAAAAAGCCCTCACAACTCAAATGGAAAATTATGAATGTAATAATAATGCTCATGAAAAATTATCATTCAAATTTATTGTGTCAAATTGACTGCGATATTATAATCATTTATGTACATCCATCTCGTACCATTCATACATATGTACATTAATATATTTCGTGAGATAAAAAAAATGTATATTTCGCATTAAAAATGTCTAATAAATTTATTTCCACCATCACCGCCGCATAAAAACGGCGAAAAACTTTTGCTCTTGCTTGATAAATTGTTGAATAACTCTTTCATGATAGCGGAAACATTGTGTCGCGCATAAATTTTGATTATCGGTAGAAGCATCCGGAATGGAATTCAAATTCATCGCTTTCCAGCTATGAAAACCGCACATGCCGTTGGGAAGATAGCGGAAGGGATAAATGAACAAAAAAATTGTATTTATTATTTCATGAAATAACTCATTTGCGACATCATAATTGATTATTATCTCATCTACTATGTCTGTCTACTGTTTATGCTAAACTCATTGAATTCTGCTTAGGGGATACTCTTTTTTCCTATATGCGTATGTGAGTTCACATAATTAGTTTTTATGTGTGAGGACATTCGCTTCTGATTGAGTACAATGTTGATAAAATGAAAACATTATTGTATGACTAGCTTGATGGATTGTTTGGAAGCTGGCTTAAATTTCATGGGGGTTTATGACTTTTTTTTTGAGTGATGAGAAGTATTTTTGTGAGAGAAATGAGTTTGAATTTGATACATTACTTTAACCTTGACCATGATGTTTGATATTGCGTAGACTTTTGTTGCTTGAAGTTGAGTTTTGAATGAAAAATTGATTTTTAAATTCTGAACCCCCTTTTTGGAGGATTTAAAGAATTTACTCCAAAAAATGGTCTTCTTTGATACTAAATTTAATAAAATAATTTTTTATTTTACATGTTAGGTCAGATTCCATTGAGAAACTCAGGATTCAAACCCACAACCCCTCCAAAAATACAATTTATCAAACTATCTCCACAAAAGTATCCCAATAAATAACATTTGTCCTTGTACAGTCACATACAGCACTAAAATTTCATAACATTTGAATTTTATTCACTGCAGCAATTTGCATAAATATAAATTATCATATAAATGTGTGTTTTTGAATTAATTTTTCCTCCTTTTTTTATTGTGAATAATTAAATTGCACCTAATTGAGAAATTTTCTCGAGACATGTGGAGGAAACGGTGTCTGTTTGTGATTATTGTTCAGTGTCGGGATGATAATGCGGTTGAAATTTATATTAAATTTAAAATTTTGTTTATTTTGAATGTTTCTTTTTTGTTGGAAATTTTGGATGAATTTATAAGATTTTTTTTAAAAATATATTAAATTTAATGAATTATTAACTAGGAATCTTTGTTTTTCAGGAGGTTAATGAACTATAAATAGTCAACTTTTTTTTGAAATTCAAATTTTTATTTAAAATAATCTTTCTGCGAGACTGCTTCACAGGGGGGTTTTGGCGTTTTGGGGGTCAAACCCCCTACCCTTTTTGGGAAAATTTTCCAATTTGCTAGGGTTTTTTAATAAAAAAATCTCAAAACCCCCCTTAAATTTCCCATCCATACAAAAAAATTTCAAAACCCCTCCCTCAAAAAATTTCTGGATACGCCCCTGCTGCTTCAAATGTAAAATCTCATCTAAACCCCTTCCATCAAAAACCACGCAAAAATCTTCTTTCCCCAAAGTAGAAAAAAAAATCTCTCAAAAGACACAAAATTCAAAGTTATTTAAAAACATTGATTGGCTTATAGCATTAAAATTTAATGAAGTCTCCGAATTTTTTGATTCAAAGGGAATAATTTCTTAATTAGAAAACTTTTGATGACTTTACAAAAAGAGATGACTTTTTTGTGTACAAAGACTTGTTAACTTGAACACGGAAGCTTATGTGATATATTGCCATGGGTTATGACTTTACATCGAAATTTATTATTTTGAAATAAGAAAGGATCTGCAACAAATAAACTTTTTTTTTGATGCTTTTGAGATTATTTTAATTAAAATCATGTCTGAAGTTTGCATGATCAAAAGCTTGTGTTTTTCAAATTTCAAAGGAATTGATTATTTTAAGATTTATTGTCAGATACGAGCATGTTTAAGAATTTGTTAAGAAAATTCAAAATTATGTTTTTAAATTTTTAAAATCAATTTTAAATATAAATTTAATTTCAAAAGTAATTTCCAATTTCAAAACTTATTATTTTTTTCTTGGAAATTACAAAATATTGAAATATTTCGCATTTATTATCGATATCCTGCCACGGAATTAATTTTCAAGAAAGCCTTCAAAAATTCAATTATAAATTTCCATTGTACTTACATTCATCGTGATCCTTGGCTGTAACAGTCAAGACTGTATGTTGAATATCCTCATTTTCATCAACCTCTGCCTCATACAATGCTTTATCGAAATACGGTGGGTTGTCATTCTTATCGGCAATTCCAATACGAATGAATTTTGTGACTGTGAAATGAGAGGAAATTGAAAAATTATTAAATTAATTTAAATTGTATGAAATGAATTAATTATAATAAAAAGAAGTTCAACTGTGCAGTTTTTTGGGCGTGTTTCTCATTGGAAGTAGAACTTTTGTGAGCTGTTGAATTAAATTGAGAAACTTTTTTGGAATCTGTGAAATAATTTTAAAATTGTTATGAATTTATGGATTGTCTAACTCAGAAGCCGACTAGGATCAGACGTAAAAATAGAATCTGGGTTAGACTAGGTATTTGAGCACCCCCTCAACTAGACTAGTCTTCATTCTGTCTGGTTATCTAGTAAAATTATTTTACAAAATTTTATTAGATTTATATCCTAAAATCCCTTTTTCGTACACATATTCTGCTTTGGGAACTAAGTCCATCCTTAAAGACATCAAAGTCATCTCCAAAAACTCCATCTTAATTACCAAAAACAGAAAATTTATTTTTTTAATAACATTCATTTTCCATTCATCTTAATCATTATTTTGATACAATTTTCGAGTAAATTTACAGACGCGAAAATGCTGAAATATTTCCTCTCGCTTCTCATTTAAAATTCTTTTCACTTCACAATTAAATTTAATTCCTCTTTCTGTTATCTTCATCATCTTGCATCAGTTCCCTTTTAAAAAAGTTCTTGTCGATTTCGTAAAATTTAGGTATGAACTGCATGATGCTGTCAGTTTGAGAAGACACACAAGAGCTAGTACAAGACAAGAAAAGGAAATCGCTAGAAGGAACTTGAAGAGCAACAGTGAATAAATAAACATTTATTTCATGAGAGAGAGACAAGTCAGCAGGAGCGATGAGAAGACGAGAGGAATTATTTTGAAATGAAATGAAATTATAACAAATTAAATTGCAATTTTAAGTAGAAACAGAATGGAATAGAAGCGAACGAGTATCTTGTAAGATGAGGAGAATGAAGTGAAGTGCTTTGAGGTGCTTGTGATGAGAATTGTTTCTTTTTTCATGGAAATTAAATTATTGAGTTTAAAGTTGAATGACATTTTTCGTTGGAGGGTTTTAGAGAGTTTTTGGATAAATGGTTATGAAAAATTTGTGATTTTCAGACAAAAGTGTATTCAGTGATCAGATTTATGGGTATACCAATTGAATATACGCCATACCCTAAGTTATATACTAGGATGTATGCTAGGGTATGAGGAACAATCTAGATTTTACTCTAGAAATTGGCCCCTGGACTGTTGTAGATGTGGTAAAATTTTATGGCACTTTTTAAATTGCTTTTAAATTTTCTGATAATATTTTTCTCCTATTTTTCTTTGTAAGCTTCTATTTCGAGTTCAATGACATGCTCGCTTCCTCTAGTTCATAACAAATTTTCTCTCATTTCATTGATCAACACAACAACTTTCCGTTTCACAACTCATAAAGAGAAATAATCGAATTTTACGTACAGAACCATTGATAGAGAATGATTAACTTTATAGATGAAAGTGTCAAAAGCAGTCACTACAACTGAAAGTTTTGAGACTTGTTCAATTAAAAACTTTTTGTATGAAATTAGTTTTATGGGAGTTTTATGGTGAAACTGTATCAAGTTGATTATTATGACATCAAAAAAGTTTATCTTCGATTGATTTTGTGACGTGCTGTTCATGAACAGGTGATGAGGAATTTTGTTGAGAGAATGGTGATGATTGGGTTAAATGAAGAGGTTGTTGACACTTTAAGATTAAGTAAAATTTAATTTTAAAAAATTAAAAATATGAAGATTTTAAAAAGTTCTTCAAAAATCTCTTTAAATCCCATCTTGACAACTGTAAATTGATCCCCTAAAGGCAACCCCATCCGCCAAAATCTTCATCATCTTCTATTGATTCTTCACAAACTTTCTTCTTATTTGACCTTTAATTTCTTTCCGTTTACATAAGATTTGAATTGATTGTCATTTGATACTAAAAGCTTGGTTTTCTTGACATTTCTTAAAGGTCAAAATGGAACTTGTTCAGTATGGGATGTAAATGTTTGCTTTTTTAGGATTTGGATTAATTATCCTTAAGGGGGTTTCATGATTTGAGAAGATTGACAAAAAGTTAATTATTATGTCCCTGTCTAGGATGTAGAACATGATTTTATAGCAATGTTGGATGAGTAAACATAGTCAGTTGCTATATTTAGATTTATTTGATAAAATGGTCTCAAAATAGAAAAATGTATCCAGAAGAGGGGGGGGGGGGGGTGTTCAATGGGATCTGCAAAGTTATTTATCACAAAATGCTAAAGAAAATCTTACTCACTTAATAATAAACTTTTCTAGAAATTTTCCCACGCCCTTTAAACCCACAATCTACTCATTTAACCCCCATCCGTGTCCGAATCCAACAAACTTCTCAAAAAGTTATGAATAGAGCGTCCTTTTCGTGATAACTGAATATTCTCTCTCCTCTAATTAAATTTATTTCCATCCATTAAGAAAACTTTTAATTTCCACTTCAACATTATTATTATGTTTTTTGTAAAGAAAATCTGAAAGCTTTCATCTCAAAACGCGCTCCATTTCTCGACAAAAAGGAAACTTTTCAGCATTAAACAGTTTCCATCTTTATCATGTCTAACTCGTCCCTTTACGGATGATGAATTTTCAACATTTTCGTACAAAATTGCGACTAAGCATGAGAAAATGAAGCCATTGGAACAGCAACAGCGAATTTTTCACAACATCATCACTCACATAAAAATAACTTTAAAGGAACGTTGATAGCATGAAGAATAAGAAGAATCCACAAAAGTAAATAAAAATTCTTTAACGTAACTGATAAAGCAATCACGAGGTGAAGAACCACTCAATTTAACCAGACTTTGACATCGCATTGGCATCAAAATTTCTATTTCAACAATTTAACGATCATTGACACATTATGAATGAGTGATAACACTGGTAAATAGCAATAAACTTATCTACAACATGAGTATCATCCATTAGCATCAGTCATTCAAGTCTACGTTTATTCAGAAAATAGTCAGTTAATTGAGATGAGCATGAATGATGTCTGGGGATGTGTAATTTTATGATAAATTGTGGCTCGTATTTTTCGGTATTAAAGATTCATGAATGAATGTGTGTGGAGCAGGGGCGTAGTCAGATATTTTTTGAGTAAGTGATTTTCAAATTTGTAATATGATAAAACAAATTAAAGAAAAATTTCCGGCGAGGAGGGGCGATTTGTACCCCAATCTCAACTGGTTATGTGCTTGGTGTGGAGATAGAAATGCTTGCGGGGGTAATTTTTGAATTGACTTTTGTGGATTTTGATGACCTTTCCTGGATGGCACATGGCGTAAAAATGGCCAAAACTCACGACCTGGATGCATATTTTTTTGAGATGTTGGGTTTTGAATTTTAAATTTATTAATTTGAATTTTAATGGCAAAAAATACATAAAATGCGTCATTTCCATACAAAATTTTCAAGCAACAAAGCATCTAATGCATCAAATCCATTACAATTTTGTCAAGCTTCACAAAGATCCATTCACAATAATTTTCCTAAGCGACATCAAATTTACCACACTTGTGCACGAGTTCAGATGTTCTCCATTGTGTCTATCATTCATCACATACAACAATCGACACGAAAAAATGCTGTATTGAAGAAAATTTCTTATTCATCATTATTGCTGCTGTTATTCACATTTGAAAACACACACACATAGGAATCGTTCACTTATTATGTTCATTTTTTAGAGGGAGAGGGGTGTCTGAGATTTTGTAATAGGCTAAACTAAAGATATTTTTTCGTTCAAAATTTGTAACGAGGGGAGTGGAGGTTTAAAAATTTCGTATTCTGCGTAACGTAATAAGTGAACAACCCCATATCCAGAAACTTGTAGAGAGTAAAGTAAGTGGGGTGCACTGAATGATGAAGATGTGCGATAATAAAATATGAAATGATGTATGGTTGAGGTGGTTTATTAATGTGATGATATAAGTGAGTAGCGTGCTATGAGAAAAATTGTGATAGATGATATGTTGATGGTCTTATCGTACGCTTTAATTCATGCTATCGATTTATCGATAATTTGCTAATTCTTGATAGCTTAGCATGCTTGAAAGGAGGCAAATTTAAAATATTCTGTTATGATGCTTCACATCCGGAGAATTTAAAGGCTGCTGAGATGTTATGGAAATTCAATCTCTTTGTGATGTATTTTCACCTTCTTAGAAACCTCATAAAATATTACGTATTTTTATAAAATATTCTCTACTTCCACGAAAATCCTATATGTCATACCTTCTCGTTTTTATTAAGGCACGATTTATTATTTGTCAAAATGATTTGCATTGAAAATGTTTTCGCACAGAATTTTTCGTTCAAGGTTGAACTTCAAGTTTTTCTGGAAATAAAATTTTTTTTCTATCGCCACTTGAATATCAATTCAATTTGTCAACTTAGAGGAGAAAAAGAAGACTTTTGAGTGTCTCAGTCAAAATATTTTTCTACGTCTGTTTTGTAATGAAAATAAGAGAAAAATGGAATATCTGAGAAACAGGAGTCCTGATGCTTATCTTGAAGATTGAAAGGAAAATTGATTTGGTTTCGCAGTTGGTTGAGTCGGAAAAAGTTTTTGCTTTTGATATGTTTGTTTTGTGGATTACTATTTTATACTAATATCTGGATGAGATCTATGCAGCATCATGGGTACACGAATTGTTCCTAGGTACATTGTTGGGAACATCAGGTCTTATGACGTATTCATGTCCTTGGAATACACAGAGCTTGCAAGTGGTTCTGATCCCACTGATGAACTGTAGGTTTAAAGGTTGCGGTATCATAAAATAGCATAAAATTTCAGCATTTTTTAAAAGCTTCATCTGATTTAATGGTTGCTGGGGGGCTGTTCTACTGTTAAATATTTTAAAAAAATGTCCTTTTCTATTCACTTTCCTGTTAATGCATCACAATTTGAATATAAAACTTGAAAAAATTTATGAAGTAGGTCAGGACATGAAGCTTGGTCTTATATCGAGGGCATGACCAAGATTTTACTATTGTTATTCAGACTTTATCAGAACCAAGGTATCAAGAACCCATCCTGACTTATGATTTCCCTCTTCGTCTCATGTAATGTCCAAACATCACAAAATGACAGAATTCTGACAATTTTATAAAAATATGTCTTGATGAAAAAAAAATCCTCAAACTTTTTCTTCACCAAATTGAACCATTAAGGCCATTTCTTATAAGTGCAAATAAAAATCTCAAGAAGCCCAAATTCAATTTGAAACTTTTACAATTTTGACGATAGAACGACGATCCTAATTAAAGAGCTGACCATGAAATTCAATTACGTAATAATCAAACCTTAACATTGAAAATTTGTTATTGCAAAAATCTGAGAAAATTGCTTAATTTTGTCTTTAATGTGCAAAAAGGAATTTCTCTATCTCCATTTTAATGAGAATTTTATTAAAAATATTTTTTGCTACTAGCTAACTTTTTTGAACTTCTTTCTGTTTCTGTAAACAAAAAGAGCAAACATATTTCATTATAAATTATTTCTTAGTTATTGTTAAATATTTCACAGAGAAGAAAATTTGTTTTCTTCTAGCAACAATAGAAAATTTCTTCTTCCATTTATATTTTATCATTGAGAAATGTGTTAGCGAAAATTTTTTTGTGGAAATTCATAGAATTTATTTTTGGGAGGTCACTCAGTTGAAGTCAACCTTTGACCTTTCGATTTTGAAGATCATGATTCAAGAATGAATAGAGGAGTATAAAAAATTTTGATGGCCAAAAACCCTTGCAATTTAAAATAAATTTCAGCAACTTAAAGCCTTTTTTGTTCAAAAGGGGTAGGGGTGGTATTGGTCTAGCACCCAGCCACCCTCACCTACTGACTTCTCGCCTGCTTCTTATAAAAACAACAAAATTCCCTAATAAAGTCCAAATATTCTTCAGAACTGCGCTTCCATTTCCAATCCCAAGACATCTCCCTTACTCATCCATTCACAACAATGAAATAAATAAATAAGGAAGAAGAATGGAGAAGAAATCTTCTGAAAGTGATGTTAAGTCATTATTAACCCAAACATGAGAAATATGATTATGTTCAATAAATAAACACTCTGGCAGTGCCAGCAGTGAAGAAAGAAACTTTTTCTCTCGCAAACTTTGTTTTTTATTGAATTTATCGACACGAAAAATTGAAAATGAAAATGTTTTGCTGTTGCCTCATATCTTATATCAGTTCTTTCCTCATAATTCTGCCTTCAACACACATATTCGTACGTCTTACTCACATCTTCTTTTTATTGTATCAAATAACAATGAAGCAAATGGCTAAGTGAGTGATTCGATTCCCCCCATATTCCTAAAAAAATTATGGCTTCATGGTGGAATGAGCGGCAGCAACAGCACATAAAAATTGTGTGAGTTATTGATACTTTATAAAGTCAGGATGGATGACAGTTGTGTCGTGTCATGTTCAACGCTATAAGTTTAGTTCGATTTGAGTTTATTACATGCTACAATGTCGTGGGAATTTTGTATTAGAAAACATGTGTGCTGCATCCTTTTGTTTTGGATAATTGAATAGGAATCTTTTTTTTGGCACGTGTGAAGAAATTGAGGAATGATTTTTTTGGGTCTTTTTTTGATGCACGTGTGATGAAAATTTTGATTCTTTTTAAAATTAAATTTTGAGTACAAATTTGATTAAATAGATGGATCATCAAGATAAGAAGCAAACCCGAGCAATGAGTTAAGACAGCTTCATATCTCATAGATGATTTGTGGTTGGTACAGGATCATGGCAGGTACCCTGATATCCTAGTGATGTCTGCTTAGGACCACATTTTGAAAATTCAATAAAATGTATTCGAAAGATGTATATTGAGTTAAAATAGGGCACAACGTGTCTCTTTAGGGTCACTCCCCTATTTAAAGAGTTAATGGCAATTGAATAACATCATTGCAGCTTTAATCAATTATTTCTGGGTCCTTAGGCTTACGAGTAAAACTATATTACTAAGAACATCTCCAAAAATGTAAGAATTTATTGCCATAAGACATCCTATCAAAAATACTACAAGAAATTCATTTCTAACTCCAAAATCTCAAACTAAAACACAATTCTCTCAACAAAATATCTCAATCGCTTGAAATATATCGAAAAATAATTTTATCTGCAAAACTTTGTCCGCAAATTTAAATTGAAATGGAAAAACTTGGATTATTTCAGAAACTAATGTCATTGCAATTCAATCTACCGAATAAATATGAACTAAATATCAGTGAAATAACTTTTTTTATCTAGCTACCACAAAATGTTTCTTAACAATTTATTTACATAAATCCTTCTACAATACAATCTGGTTTTCGAGCGAAAAATTACAACTAACTTTGTCCATAATTTAAAATTCATAAATTCACATTGTAAAAGTTAAAAATCAACTGTGAAAACTTTTTACTTTATTCCATCTTTTATCAATTCTTTATGCTGCAACAAAAGCATTTTGGCGAAAAGAAAAATTTCTCTCAATTTATTTTGATTAAATTGAACATTTTTCCAATTTTCTTTTATCTTTTACTTCTTAGTTTTAAAAATTATGGGAAAGATATGAGGTAGAAAAAGAAAAATACTTTTCTGACTGCAACTGCAATGAAGTGGAGATACACGAGACATTACTGCACAATATTTCAATTAGATTTGAAAACTAGATTAGCGGTTGCTGAAATGTCGAGATTTTTTATTTATTTTTTTCGGGGTTTTGTTTTTTAAAAGTAATATTTTGAAAGAAAAAGTTTTGATTATTTTGAGAAATTAAAAATTTAAATTTTAAAAACTTTAAAAATATTTTTAAAAAATTTAAATTTTAAAAATATTTGAATTTTTGAATATTTAAATTCCAATTTTTAATTTAGAAAATAAAAAATTTAAATTTTTTTAATATATTTTAATTTTTTCAACATATTTTCAAATATTTTACATTTTTTAATACTTTTTCAAAATTTTAAGATTTTTTAAGTAATTTTTCATAAATTTAATTTTTTTTAATATTTTTAAAAGTTCAATTTTTTTAAAACTTAATTCTTTTAACATTTGAAAAATGTTAACGATGAGAAAATGTTAAAACATTTTAAAATCTTAAAATATCTTAAATTTCGACTAAAATCCTAAATCCAATAACCCCCAAAACAAATGCATTAGCAATGAGATATGTGGGAATAGAAGTAAATAAATTAATGGACAATGTCACATTAATTCTACTTCTTTCTTTTTTCTTACAAGAAAGACAAATATATATTTTTTATTTTTACCTAGATACGAGCTGTTTGTTAGTATCCAGAAAACTTTTAATGGATCGACCATTACTATCTTAACACATGTGTCATTTATAATTCGATTGCATTCGTGCACTTCGACTGCCAAGTTTTATCCATTTTTTTCATGTCACTTCTGTGTACAATATTGGAAACTTTTGTGGCTTACCTACACAGATACACAGATACAATTCATGCACACGCACGTCTCGAAAAATAATTTTTGCCAATAATCTCTTGTATAGTTCACAGGATATTATGTCGGTGTGATACACTTGCAAATTTTATATCTCAAAATGAGCTTGAAATAAATATTTAAGTTTACATGCATATTTGGCAGGCATTGTGGTATTTAAATATTTGATATTCTACTTGATGGTAATACAGGTCAACATAATACCAGTGAAAATGAGAGAAAATTCAGGGCATGTTGAAATGTAGTAAATACTGGAGAATATTATTTAACAAATATACATTGATATTGATTGGAATTGAATGAAGCAGGGGATGGAATTAGAAATTTTAAAATGTATTAAAATTGGATGACTTTATTTGAATCTTTTAAAAATATGTGAAAATAAATTCAAAAAAATTCTATATTTGAAAAATTAACAAAAATACTCTTGAATATTAAAATCGTCAACAGTAAAAACTTTCTAAAAAACTATCCATTAAACCTTCTCTCATGTAGTTTAAAATTCTCAACAAATTCTGCATTTATATCATATGAGGATGTAAGGTAAAGTTTAGAATAGTCCATATTTGCATTTAACAAAAGTAGAAACTTCTCTCAAAGCTGCAAGTGACAATCATTTTGAATGGAAACATGAAGCAATTAAAACTTTGTGCATGTTAAAAATAAATCTAAAGTGTTTCAAAAATTAGTAGGAATTAGTGTAGACAGGACTTTTTTTATGTAGAAGGTTGAATTACTTTTTATAATGTTTGACTATTAGTTGAATATTTGTAGGGAGAATTGCAAAGTAATTGTGAAAACTTGTTAAATTATTCAAAATGAAAGTAAATTCTTTTGATATTTTAAACAAAATTGATTAAAAATTTCGTCAAAAATTAATGTCTTAAAATTTTGCAAAATTGATTTTTTAAACTTTTGAAAACTTGATTTTTTAATATCTTGAAAAATTGATTTTTTTAATATTTTAGAAAAATTAATTTTTTAAATTTTTGAAAAGTTGATTTTTTAAATATTTCAAAAATTAATTTTCTAATTATTTGAAAAATTGATTTTTTAAATTACGTTTGAAAAAATTCAAATTCAGAAATCTAAGATTGAAATACAAAAAACTAAAATTGAATTTAAAATAACTAAAATTCAAATTTTTAAGTTTCAAATTTTTTAAAAAAACGAATTTTTAATAATATTTATTTATTTTTTAAAATTATTGCTCGTTATTTATTAATTTTCTGATTATTTAAAATTAAAACAAAATTTCAAAAAATATCTCCAAAAAAATTAAATGTTACAAAGAATGCCCACTCCATTGTATGAAATGCAATTTTATCAAAATCAAATATTAATGACTTTTCTATGATTATAATTTTATTGATATTGCGTGCCATATGCAATGTGCATTATTATATAAATTCATACATTATTCAGAGCAATTCACAATAATTTCAGTTTTCACCATTGAATAAATATTTCCTTTAATTGATTCAATATTAAATTTCAATTTGGCAATAAAAGTTCAATTGCTTCATTTGATATTTAAAAAAGTTTTTTTACATAAATACATAAAATTATGTAATATTTTTTTATATACTCAATTAGAATATTTTCTTATTTTTTTCTCTTCTTCACATACAAAAAAAAATGTTAATCAGAAGTGCAGGCAATTGTACACGTGCGCGAGATTTAAAATTAACTGAGCTGGAATAAGGAAATCTCTCTCTGTGCAAAAAAAATCCCCAAACGATGCAATTCTCATATGCATGTGTATATAGTTTTTTTGTTGAACAATTGCCGCAATCGTCAACACTTCGTCATGAAGGAAAAGTCTCTCTGAAATTCCTTTTCTTTTGTTTCATTTCATTTTCATCCTTTTTTGTGAATTACTATTAAAGAGATTTCCATAGAATTATGAGTAAGGGAAAAAAAAGTTTGAGGTTTTTTTTCAATGTTGTTTTGAGTTACGAAATAAAAATTTTCCTTTTGATCTTTCATCTGTATGCGTATTCATGCGCATTTTATGCAGTCAAAATAAATGCAACTTTTTTGCAATAAAGTTTGATAAGACAAACCGGCTAAAATGTGAGATGATTTGGCGTTTGGAGACTTCTTGTGTTCGTGATGTGAGGGACCGATGAGTATTTGAGTGGTGGGGATGCACGAAGGGATATTACTCTCTTTAGCATGCTGTTTTGGTTCTCATTGTTGTTTTTAGATTCTCAATTGTATGAATTGATGCTCATTTTATGTGTAGAGTTCTCATTTTGATGCTAAAATTGAAAAGTTTGCTAAAAAATTCTCATTTTTGTGGTAATGTGCTCAAATGCTTGTGCATTTTCTGCTAAAAGCTTGATTTCCTTCTGTTTTTGAGAGCTCAATTCAATGCTTACTTTACATATAAAATTCTACAATTTTTGGAAGAATTCTTATTTTGGTGCTGCAAAGCTGTCAATTTTAAGTTGTGAATTCGTATTTTGATGTTTGAGCAGAGTGCTTTTTAGGGTATCTAGTCATATATATGCAAAACTGCCAGTGTGAGAGCAAGTCCTGTCTGGTCGAGTGGTTAGGCAACAGACTGGATATTTGAACCACTCTTTTATGAGGGCGTGGGTTTGATTCCCACACCAGAATTCGGTCATTATACAGAATTAAGCTCACAAAAGGCAAGCCTAGCAATTGAAGTACATCTCATCAAAATCATAAAATTCTGACTCATGGTCATGGCTAAGGACTTCCTTAAAAAATTCTCAATTGCGCCAAAAACTCTTCTCTTTGCAACTAAAGCTCTCAGATTATTGCAATCCCTCTCATTCTTCCGATTTTCGAAAATAAATTCATTCTCAAAAGCTCCTCACAATTCTCTTTCAAAAAAAATATCCAGCACCTCTCTTCATCTCATCATAACAATTCTGACAATGTTTATTGCTCCACTTTTTCATCCCTTCAACACCGTCTCAATCAATGAACTTTATTGTCGCATTTATATCATATCATTCTACCTTGAATGCCTTATTTTCTTCTACTTCAATAACACATTTTACATCCATTGTCAGCATGTCGTCATGCATAAATTGCTTCTCGATTTGCATGTAAATTTACTTCCCAGCTTCGAGATTGTAAAAAAAATGAAATGCGGAAAGAAAAAGTTTCATTTTGATGCTTTATTGCTAGACTCAGACAAATGACTTTGTTATTGCTATTGTGACTTTATGATTTGTGATTTGTAGTTGAGATGCTGACACAAATACATGGAAATGAGCGCGGAGCTTTTTTTATGTGATTGAAAGAACGCGCGAAAGGATCTTTTGTTGATATTGAAAAACAAGAGTTTATGTTCATGGTGATTTTAGTGCCTTAATGAAAATTGTAAGGAAATGGATTTATGCAGGCAGACAGAAAGACTTTTTTTATGAGTTGATTGGAATTGTAAATGGGAATGAATGATTAGGAAAGTAATTTGAATTGTGGAAAGTGGTGTAATTATGAAATTTATAAGGTTGAGATAGGGATGCATCAATTAGATCCTCACTAGAGGTATAATAACCAATACCAATCCAAATTTTTCTTCGATCAAAGCTAAAAAATACATCTTAAACTGTCATATACAGCCTAAAAAAAATACAGTCAATACCAAAAATATCCTGAACTTTTGACCTTAACAAATGTACGAAATAAGTCCACGAGCAACAATCCATCAAAGTTTTTTCAAGAACAAAAATAAGAAAGAAAAACTTTTTCATCCTCATTCGAAAAAGACAAATAAATCAATCTTAAAGATGCAGGCATGAAGCCTCCATCAAAGCTTGAATGTGTCAAAAGAGGCTTAGTGTTGAAAAATGATCTCGAAAAGTGTAATTTGTTGTGTTTCTGTGACCTGAATACTTGTCAGAGAATGCTAAAAATATGCTCGAGATGTCGTCTTTAAATATTTATGGAAATTGCTAGTCTTAAAGATTTTCAGGCTCATTTGCATCAATTTTTGCTGCCTACACAAATTGAGTGATCGATAAAATGTTGATTTTCATTGCCGAACATAAAGTTGGAAATTTTTATGATTTTTGTGTCCACTTGGTGTACATTAAATCTGTTTATTGTATTTTTTTCTTAGATTATATCATTATATGCCTATATTGTAATGCTATTCATCCATCATATCCATTACCACTCCTTCTTTTACTCCAACATTAATCTCAACATCTCAACTTTCATTATCATTTTTCTTGTTTTTGGGTCTGGTTTGTAGTGAAGTGATATTTGAGTTTTTATTTTTTAATTTAAATTTAAAAGATTTAAAAAAATTAAGCTTTAAAAAATTAAAATTCAATCGGCCGATTTCACTAAAGTAGATTATCCCCAATTTCGGATTATCCACTTCAGTTTTTTGTAAATATCTTGAATATTTTGGGGGTTGCAATAATTCTGATTATAGTTTATATTAATGCAGTATAGGTGTGAAAATTCTATGAAGCTAGTATTCTGGTAATTTCTTCAGAAGTTTATATTATTTAGCTTTTTTGTTAAATCCAGAGGATTAACTACAATTTTTATTATAACTCTTCCGCTAGTGGGGAGAGAAATATTCTTAATATATAGAAATTTCACACCTATCTTGCACTTTTATAAACCAAAATCAGAAATATTGCAAATCCCAAAATATACAAGATATTTCAAAAAGACTGAAGTGGATAATCCAAAATCGAGGATAATCCACTTTAGTGAAATCGGCCGAATAAGATTATACGTTACTTTTTGAAAAGGAAAAACTAAATTAAATTTTCTTTTAAATTTTTTAAACAATTTTTAATTTTTTAATTTCAAAATTTTAACTTTTTTAAATTCAAAACTTTAAGTTTTTTAAATTTGAAATTTAAAATTTTTTTAATTTTTTTTAAATTTAAAGTTTTAATTTTTTAAATTCAAAATTTAATTTTTATAAATTTAAAGTTTTAATTTTTTAAATTCAAAATTTTTAAAATTCCATTTCAACTTGCTCTCTAGTATCCAATCCTTAATCCCCCCACTATTTTCTCTAATTCATCACCCAATAACACGTCAAAAAAGAACTAAAAAATCCCCTCATCAAAACACATCTTCACATTACAATAAAGACAACAGAAAAAAATATATAAACGAAAAGCAATAAAAAAGATAACAAAAACAACCAGCAAATTATCACCATTTCACATACACGCACACATATATATTGCCTCAATTTTTCCTTCTTATTTTTGATGGAATAAAAAGAAACAAAGTTTTATGCTCGAAGAAAAGAAAAATACAAGAAAATACCATCAAATTGAATCAGAAATGAAAGAATCGTAAATGTTTAAGCTTACAATAAAAATCAATGCAACAGGAACTGCTTTCCATTACATGTTTGCTCGATGCTGTTTTCTCATCTTTTTATTTTTTTGTTGCTATACGTCTTTCTGAATGTAACAGACGGTGATTTTTTTGTGGAGGGGTGAAGAATTGAAAGATGTTGGAATAGATTTTGAATGTGAAAATTCTAGGGGTTGATTTTGAGTTTTGAAATTGAGTTTTTGAATTTTGTGAAGCAGATGGCGTTGTGGTACGTGAGGATAATGTTTTTGCTCAATAATTTCTCTTCTTCATAATGGAAGCTGAAGATATCTCAAAATTACATCTTATATAGAAGCTTTACTAAGAATGACTAATTCAGCACTTGAGTGTTGCTTTTTTGGCAATGATTTTGTGCATTTACTGTGTTTCATACAATTTCTATCCGAAACACCATAAAGAAGTTCTCATCGACATGTATCATCCTAGCAAAGCTACACTTTTTAAAGGACGAAGATTTAATAGAGTGTGTATGAAGCTCTGATGGCTAGCTTTTATATGAGTTCTTGCTAACAAGCAGATACAGCAGTCTGAGTGCAGACTGAGTCGAAAAAATGCATGACTGAGATTAAGGTTAGCAGCTGCACATTTTTATTAGTATTGACACAAAATTCATCCCTCTTATTATCACAGCATTTATGTTATGTGCTGTTGATTGCAATTTGTTGCTTTATACCATTTTGCGTTCTTCATGAGTTTCACTAGCTGTGACACAACAACCTTTTATTTAAGGAAGCATTTTTAGAACTGCGCAAAATTGTGTTCATGATTTTGTACTAGATGCATTGATGAGAACTTTTATAATATTATGTCTAAAGTAAGAATTTCATTTCTCCAAATTAATATGTGTAAAATCTTTTAGTTAGAAATTTGATTGCTCTTAAAATGGGAAAATTGTTTAAAATTGGAAAATTCAGCTATGCTAAGCTTAACAAAGAGATATTTGATGAATTGAAATGATTGCTTGCAATTTTAAATAGTTTGATATATTTGAATGATGAAAAGTTTATGGAGAAAAATGTCTGAAATTTTCATCCCAAAGGTATTTTTGTAGGACCTGACAGTGAATATTGTACTCTTGGTATTTGTATGGCATATGTCTGTGGATATAACGAGACAATATGCAATAATTCTAACCCAGATTAGGGTTTGGGACCATTTGTTGTATTTTTGCCAAGACACTGTTGTATTTTTTTCGGAACTTCTATGTCCCGTCTGGTCGCCCTACCCCAGATTCACTTCACAAAATAAATTCATTCTTTCTAGAAAATATTTTATTATTTTCAAATTAATAATCCCGCATTCTAAAACAAAGAAGCATAAAATCCAATTCTACTCAAATTCACCGGAAAATATAATATTCATCCCTCAAAAAAATTACGTATGCATAAATATCTTCGAGCCATAGCTTATTATAATATGCTACTTTCAGTTCAATTTTAATCATCAAAATTCACACGAACACTCGATTGTATGTGGTAAAAATAATAGTGGCAGTTGATGGCTCAAAAAGTATTTAAAAAAATACTAAATTAACAGTTGATTATCAAATCATGCAGGCAGAGCCACGAAATGTTGAATTTTCATTAATAATAAAATAAAAATCGCCACGGAGAATCGGACTGTGCCATTATGCAAAGTTATGGAAATAAATCATATCATTGAAAGCTATAAAGCACTAATTTTTCATCAAAAGTGATAATTGATGTTGGCTCATTTATTTTCTATCCTGTCCGTACAGGATGTACTGAGCGAGAAATAAATTATGAAGAATCGCGGCATTAATTCACGTTCGGATATAAATAACGATGTGTTTTATCATTTTTAATTAACTTTGTATCAACAATCACCGTTCGATGCTTCTTATATCCACAAAGTGAATCCACAAGAAAAATCGGTCAAATGAGATCCATTGTGGAGTAGGAAAATTACTTTATGATTAATCGACGCATAATTAAGGCAGATACTTAAAATATTTCCAACCAAGCCGCCTTTTACGATCGTTTGTGGATCATAAAAAAAATTTCCCACCCCAACTGCCGCAGTAAAAGAGAGATAATATTCATCCCTTCCCAAACAATCAAAATTTTCCACTCACTGAATTTTGTATAACAATAAAAATATTATTTTTGAATGAATTATCTCTAAATCTCGTGTTTTATCCATAGCCACAAAATTATTATATGCCATTAAAAAATAATTTTTTTTTTGTAATTCTCGGTGTTCGAATAAATTGTATTTATATCACTCTGTATATCTCCTTTTTAGATTTATGACATTTTAATTTTATGCATCAATTTTTAGTGATTTTAATGTTGAGTAATAAAGTTAAACAAATTTTTTGTCACTTAAAAGCGTGGAAGTTATGAATTTTTAATGGATTTAGTGATTGAGGTGCTGCGATTATTTGAAAAGTTTTATGATGATAAAAATTGTTGCTGGTATTTTAGTTTTATGTGGAGATCATTTTTGGAAGATATAATTTTTATGGGTTTAGGCTTTTTATGAATTTTTTTGAGAGTTTTGAAAATTTTCTTTTGTTTTGTTAATTTTTTGAAAATCTGGAACTAACTTCCAGTAATTAAGCATCAGGGGAATTTCAAGAGGGGGAGGGTTGTTGGCTAAAATCCCTCCTATTTTTTGAAAAACCAAAAAAGGTCATGATTTGAAAAGATATCAAAAAAGTCATGTTCAATGCCTCTCCCCTCCAAAAAAAATTCCTGGATACGCCCCTGGTAAGCATGCCTCTGCCAAATTGGTCTTTCGCTCATAATAATAATAATGCATAATAATAATAATAATAATAATAATAATGAAGGGCCCAGCCTTATGAGCTAGTGGCATTTCGCTCATAATTTTAGTAGAAATTTTTGAAAAATTTAGAAAATAAAGTTTGCAAAAAATATATCCGACCAGTGCACACCAAAGACCTTCAAGCCGAACAGCCATCAACAAAAAGCTCTCAAAAAAATACTTCCAAAAACAAAAGTTTACAAAAAAAATTCATTACTTAAGGGGCTTCGTGTCTATAAATCCATAAAACAGAAGATGCAGAAGACACAAAAATTTTATAACAAAATTTATTTATGTTCAGGTGAGAAGGAGGAATGTCTTTCTCGTCGTGTCCTTCGGTGTAGAAAAAACATTCTCATCAAATTGTATTTTGTGTATAAAATATGAGTAATTTACTTGAGGCTGTCGATGCACATGCTTATTTATTATAGAATTTTCAGGAATGCTGTTTGTAGTTGATGTAAATTTGTTTGAAATATTTACGTTAAAAAGGGTTGCAGGAAATATTTGTTATAAAATTTTATTGAAAATTAAGAAATTACTCAATTATTCAAAAAGTATGATTTTGTTCCTGACATGGTTACATTTTGAGCTTATTTGAATTTTAATTGATCAAAGGATGTTTTGATTAAACTCGGATATTTTCCTGACAAAGCCAAATAGACTACATTCAGAAATTTACGCTTTTGTAAATACTGAATAAAAATGTTTGTAGGTTTTCTAGAAATTTTGTGTCATATGTGCTTAAATTTATTTTCTTCAAAAATGCTTTAAGGTCTGGTTTGACGTCAAAGGATTGAATATTTCAAATATTTCTGCAAAACGACTAAATTTTCAAGTCATAAGGACAGGTGGCATGGCTACAATTTGAGGTTGTGGTAGGGATTCCAGCCCCCTCGTCCTTTCGTCGACGTCCAAATTGAAATGGGGATCAATTGCCTCGAATCACGCATTTTAACCACACGCCTGCTAAGAACATGCATGAATAAGAATATTTTCATCAAGCATCCCCTCTAGTATCCCAAAATATTTACTTTAAAAAAACAAGACTCATCAACCATGGCAACTCATCAATATAACCTCTTAATAACAATAACAATTCAACTCCCATCTTGTATCATAGATGAAAAGTCATAAAATATCGCGCGATAACCAAACGAGAGGGAAGAGCAGAGACAGTCCCGTAAAATTTAGTATGTCAGTCACATGTGTTGTGCTAATGAAAATGAAATGTTCTTAAAATGGAGATCTATAATACTGGATCATCATCATCATCATAATCATTGTATTTTTTTTATCCAGCTACGCATATTTTTTTATTATTCAAGAAAGTCAAACAAGCGAAGGAAATGCCTCGAAGGCGCCCGAAGGGACATAAAAGTAATAACAATTTCATGGGGAAGTGCTCAAAAAATTAAATTGGATAATATTTTCTTTAAATTTTCTCCACACCGGAAGTTCCATCATCCAATCATCTGAACGAAAAAAATAAATGTTGAAAAACATTCAAGACGAGCAGGCATAAAACAATGAATGTGCATAATAATCCATAAAAACATTTCTTGCAGATCATCGTAAAAAAATATTTTTTTTGTTCCTTTATCCTCCATCTGTTTGCATTTGTCGTACAGTTGTTTACTTTCTTACATTAACATTATGGCTTTTAATGGGATGAGGGACTAGAACAGCACCATCAAGAAAATGAGAATGAAAATAACCAGAAAAAATGCCAATGGGTAACCAATTGAATGAATGCCATCATCACTAATCCAGTAAGATTGTGATAAAAATGAATTATTTATTACGAATTGATCATTTTTCATATCTCTTCCTTAATACTTTCTGGATTGATTCTCGGAAATCGATATTAAGTATGAGTCAATGAGGCAAGAATGAGTCTATTGAATGGAATTTTATGGAAAATTTATTATTTTTCGTGACATTGAGTTTAATGACATTAGTTCCTGGAAGTTTGTGATAGAAATCTGTCTGACGGTAATTTATGGAGAATGGTTTCATTGTAGTCATGAGAGACGAGGGTCCCTTTTCAATTTTATTTTATTTTTTTAATAATCTCCCAGAGTTGAGCCCCAGAACCCCCTAAAATATGTTCCTTGTTTGTTAATGACAACAAATAAAAATAAGCCAAAAATCCAAAACTTCTCTGAAGAATATGCTCGCGTGTGGGATGAAAAAAGTTGTTGCAAATAAATAATAATTTTACTATCGACATGTCAGTCAAAAGAGATATGAGCAAGTGCGAGAAATAAATAGCGTGAGAAGTAATAATAATCTCATTTGTCTTTATCGAATCATCATTTAAGGATTTTATTTATGAAGAGAAAGATGTTGATGGAGTCTTTCCTCATGTGTAGATTTAAGGATATTGATGGTAACATATGAGTAAGTAAAAATGTTGAAATAAAAGTGATTGATTGCACATTTTGACTATTTGAAATCTATCATTTGCTTGTACGCATTGCAGACAAAATATTTATTGTAATTTTAGATCCGCTACAGCCCACCCTAAAGGATGTTAATGCTTCTTCATCGTCTTCATTTTTCCGCTTGATCCCTTTTTTCATTCGATGATGAAATATATGAAGATGGATTTTTATGTTTTTCTCATTCTCATCATACTTAAGCCTCAATAAAAATTGTGTTTTCTATGCGGATTTTGTTGAGTTGTTGGGGATTGTTGTCGATGGTTTGTCTTGTTGTTGGTTAAGGGGAGGAGGGGGCAATTTTGGGTTCAAATTTTTAATTTATAAAAATAAAAATTTTCAAATGGGCTCAAAAATGCGTCTTAGACCCCCAACAAAAAAATTAATTTTCAACTCGTTTTTCATGTTAAAAAAATCTTTTCTTTTTGCTTTCCATTTCGTCTATTTTCCCATCATCGAACGTATTTATGTACAGAGCAAGACATGAGGGATGAGAAATATTATAAATAAAAACAATTCGACAATAAAATAGAAATTTTTTTTTGTGCTACCCACCACAATACGCGACGACTTAGTGGCGTGGATAATAAATTATGTGATTTACTTGAAATGACTTTTTTTCATGTTCTTTGGAGAATTTTTTTCTCGATTATTTTGTTGTTGCTGAGAGAATTTATTGAAGATTTTTTAATATTGTAAAGTTTGTTGAGTGGGTTTAAAGAATTTAAGTTTGAACTGGTCAGGTTTTGGAAATTCAACAATTATTTTAGTATAATAATCAGCAGGGGTGTACTGTGGGGGTGGGCATCGGAAGCAGATCTAGTTATGGAAAATAAAAAGTATAGATTGGTTCAAAATGTATGTAGTAACTGAACCAGGGGAGTATCCAGAATGATTTTTAAGAGGTGTTTTTTCTAATCTTCAATCTCTAATCTGTTTTAAACTAGGATTGGTTTTTCAAAAAAAAATCCAAACCCCCATCGTGGAAACACCACCGAACTTAACATAAAGAAGAAACAAAGATGGCAACTTCGGGAACTACGTCATATCTAAATGTCTCCAAAGTTTATCAATCAATTTCTATTTTGCTTAAAATTAAGTGAAAAAATATGATTTGGTTTTTGTTATTTGAAATTCATAGTCAATAAGTTTATATTTTGAAAAAATCAAAACTTTTAGGGTTCGATTCCAAAAATCATAGAAACTAAGAATTTAGGACATTTGTATCATTTTTTTAAAATATTTTACCAACTTTTATTTCAACCCATTCACTATTTTTTTCATCATCATCATCAACTGATGGAAATTTATGAGCCCATCAACAATTTTATTTTCTGTTCAATTCCAACAAAATTCCCATGCAAATCCGATCACATATGTTATAAAACAAGCAAATCAATACGGCAGAAGGTCATTACTCACTATTATACAGCAAAATGTATACAACTGCACGAAATTATTACCATTATTGGCATTTCTGACAAAGAAAAATATTGAAATTTTGATTCCTTGTGATGTGACGTAAAGCTTATTGCTGACAATTTTTCACATTATTGCTGTGTTTGGATTTGTTGTGAATTATGATGGAATTACAGTATTTTTTTCTCCATCAATGTACATACATACATCAATATGTTACATGGACTTAACTAAAAATGGATGAAAAATATTTTTCAAGCTATAAATATTCTTCAATGTAAGAAAGGCTTCGATGGGTTTACAACAAAACCTCTTTAATCAATAAGACTATTATATAAAAAAAGGGATTTCAAAGTGATCATTTCAATTACATTAAAATCTCAATTTCCATAGCATTTATCTATGGAAAAATTATTCTAGCATCTTTAAATTGTAAAAAGGTTTCTTGATCAGGATGTGGAAAAGTTTCATGCACTGATATAAAAAGCTTGAGAGGAAAATTCAAAAGAAGCATTTGTAAAATAGAAAAAAATCAAAGGTTTTTAAGATCTTTAAATAAAATTAGGTGAATAAAATGAGCAATAAGTTGAAGATTACTTGAAGCAAGTCTTTTGTATTCAATGGTATCTAGTTGTTCTGAAGGGTACTGTATACATTACTTATTGAGATGAAAAATAAGAAGATTTAGGAAGTCCTTGAATTGAAGCAATACGGAGGGATTTTAATTTTTGTAAATTCTTTAAATTCTGACTTCAAACATTAAGGGATTTAAGGATATCTAAAGCTGTGTGCCACGACACCTAAAAAATGTGATTTTTTTTTGCAAATTTAGTGACAAAAACTGAAAAACGGTAAAAGAAATGCAATTATAGATCACTAATATTGACCCCCTCGCAAGGACGTATCCAGGAAGGTGATTTGTGTGTTAAAAATTCACCCTCGACGAAAAATTTCTTCAATTTGTCAAAGAAAATCTTAAAACACCTCCTTGAAACTGAATTTTACCGTTCATATAAAAAAAATTAAAATACCCCCTTAAAAAATCTGCCTACACCCCTGCCCCCCTAATTCTGAAAAGTTGGGGGTTTGGGCTACTCTTCTGTTGCGAACATACCTAGCTACGATCCCTTGTTTAAACATACTCGATTTGAGATATTTTTTAGTCAGCTTTCTTAAGAATTCGACTAAGTCCTGCTAATTTTTGATCAAATTAACTTATTCCCAAAAGACACACCATACCGAAGCTTTAAACAAGCCACAATTACAATGGACATCAATTCAAATTAACGCCTAGTCCTCTCCAATGTTTTTCCTTTCGAAATGCTTAATCCACTCAAATTTGAGATCATTTTGCTCTAATCTATCAAATGAATACAGCAACATCCCCTTAATTTTCAATAAAAACACACAAAATATACTTCCAATTCCCATCTCAAAACAGATTACAACCACATCACATCACCAAAAACTAAGCATAATCCAAAAAGTCACCAACAATCTTCCAAACAAACAAAAAAAAAACATTCCTCACATCAAGAAGAAAGAGTGAAAAAAAAATATTCAAAATTATTCAGCTCACATAGAAGAACATCAAGTGCCAGCAAAAATTTCCATAACGATAGTTTCAAGTGGAACCAATTCACACATGTGAAAATTGCGAAAATGACTGTGTTTGTTAGATATATTTTTTTGCATCTGTTTACACGCTTTTAAATATCCAAAAAGGCGTGAAAAGAAGAAAACTCACAATTTGGCTCGCACACACATATTTCAAACAACAGCAGAAACGTATCGTTCAGCTCGCACTCAACAATGGCCATGTATGAGGCATTTTCATTGTTGAGAACACAGAAAAAACAAAAACTTTTAAGCGTGTATTGTGAAATAATAAAGCAGATGGCAATCAACAAGCAATTTTTCAAGCCATAGAACGAGTAAGGTAGCGGCAGCAACAAACCATTTTAATGTGAATAGTGAATAATAAGGACATGTGTTCATATTGCGGACGAACCAGAAAATTTGTAGTCTACAGAAACTACAAAAATGCATTATGCATGAGAGCTATGCTGGAACACACTAAATGTTTGCTTAATTATTTAACAAAAAAAATTTCGGGTACCAAATGGCACTGCTGCATCGCCAACTTTACAGACGGAAAATAAAAATATTCGCAAAAAGTTTTTTTTTCTGTGAAAATTAGACTCATGCGAATAAACGGGAAGCTTCATTATATTCATATTTTTTTTTGTTGTTTTTGCATGTGTACGGGTATCTTCATCAAAGGAAGTTTATTAAAAATTATAAAAGCAACAGTAGCAGCCATCGTCAGCAGCTAGATGCCATAAATATTCTCGTATATATTAAAAGGGCCATGCGAATGAAAATTTATAAATTGACTGCAATTAGCATTCAATTACAACGCCATAAAATTTTTTCCATAGACATTGAATAATGAATGGTTGGCACGAACGGTAAGAAGAGCATAGCATGGGAGTGAGAATGAGGTATTGATAGCCATTTAAAATCATTATCATATGCAAACAAGCACAAACATAAATTTCTTGCGAATATTTCAAGCTGTTGATGGTTAATTTTATGTCGATATTCAAATTTATTGGGGTCAGGTATGAATGTGAGTATGGACGTCTCCAGAAATTTTTCGAGTTGGGGGGTTTGAAATTTTTTATATGGTTGGTCCTTTTTTCTTAAAAAATCATAGCAAATTGAAATTTTTTTCCAAAAAGGAGGGGCCCCCAAAACCCCTTCATTAAAAAAAACACCCCTGGATGTGACTTCAAGCGCTTATGACGTCTAATATTTAATGGAGAGAAGATGGATGGGTTGGAACTAGAGGGGGATGATGATAATTTGTATTGACGCAAAATTTAGGGGGTGGTTAAGATTTTTTCTCTGAAACCTCTAGAAAATTGAAGAAAATTTCCATCTAGGGGGTTTAACCCCCTTTACTACATGCGCCAAGCATCCATCCTGGCTGAAACATCTGATTCGAGCTGTGTACTACTCCATAGAATTGAACATTCTATGATAGGAAGAATGTAGTCAGAATCTTCATTTTATGATGGACTTCATTAGTGAATGACCCCAATGTATCTCAAAAATCTAAATTGCTCAAGATCCAGCTCTTGTACCTCAAACTTTAATTAGAAAATTTATCTTCATTTATGTTGAATTTTCCAATCAACTTCTGAATCAGCATTGAATGAACTTACTTTGTTGCTATAAAATTCACGCACATGAGTTACTCAAAAGAAAAGTTTTAGAAAAACGTAGAAAATTGAAAAAGTTGAATACTTTTTTTTTGGCGAAAAATGAAAGTTCATGAGCTCTGATAGATTTTATTTTGCCTTCTTTTTTTATCCCTCGTTAAATGTGAAAAGAATTTTTCTGTCTTATTGGACATGATTGATGAAATGTGAATTTAAAAAAGTTTCTCATAAAAACAAGAAGGAAATAAACTTTAAGATGAATAAAGAAGTATTTCTACGGTATCGGCAAACACGTTGGATGTTGAAGAACCTTTTTCCATTGTACGCTAAGTTTGGTAATTTTTGAGTCTTGAACATTTTAATGTTGTAAATAAAGTTAAAAGAAAATTTGATATCTAAGATAAAAGAAGTTTGATGAATTTTAAAGACTTTTGTGCACTTTAATGGAATTTTCAGTTTAGCATGGGCGTAAACAGGGGAGACCCCATCGAACCCTCGAAAGTTGGAAATTTTTCCGACGTCTTTCCGAAGCTCTAATTTGTTAATTAATCATTCATGTATCATTAGAATTAACAACAAGTACAAAAACTTGAAAAAAAAAGTTTTTTTGAACTCCCTATCCTAAAATTTTTTCAGTCGCTTTTTTATGGAAAATATTGAAAATCAGTTGAAATTTATGAGGATAAATGTAAAAGCACAATTGAGAATATTCATTTTAGATATTTCAATAATAAATTTTTTGAACCATGTTTTCGTGAAATTTGACATTTTTCAGAATTTTTTTTGAAATTTGTATAAGATGAGATACTTTTCATTAAATTTTTTATTTTTGCTTCCATTCAATTCAAAAATTTTATAACGAGCTACCTTGAGTCTTCTCAATCAAATCCTCATAACGCAAAAATCTTTTAAAAATAGACCTGATTGATAATTTCATCGCTGATTTCAGCTTGAATTTAAATTTGTTTACTTGAGTGAAAGACATCTTTTTCTTCTCTGACATTCAGTTTTACAGAAAAAAATAAAGACTGAGCAAATTTAGAAAAGAATCAACAAATCAATGCCTACAGCTATTTCTGGTTGAATCTCTGTAAAAGTTTATCTCATTATTTTTTCAAAATCTAAAAAAAACATCTTAGAAATTTCGTTCTTAGAAATTTGTTATTTGTTGATAATTAAAGTGTTTGAGCTGAATTGGGTGGAGAAATTGCTCAAAACGTGCATAAAGGCCAGAAAAATGAAGAATTTTGAATATGTGTGGGAAGTCTGTATTTTAAAAAACATGATTTACAAGATTTAGGTGTTTAATTGCTCTAATTAGTGGCGTAGGTATCTAATTAGTCCGGACCCACTTCTTGAAAATTTTGAGAATGAGAAAAAAAATCTGACAGGTAGAGACTATGCTTTCCCGAAGTCTCGGTTTTGACAGATTTTCGAGACTCGAGACCAAATTAAAATTTAAATATCATTGATGTACCTGGATACTTTTACGAACATATAGTTTAAAATCATTGCTTAAGTAATTAGTAATCGTTTTAATTAAAAACTTGTGAAACAAATTAAATGACAACCAAGATATTTAAATTTTAATTTTGGTCTAGAGTCTCGAAAATTATCGAGACCGGGAAATCAGGAAAGTCTACTAGAGAGGATCAATCTACAATAATATTTCTCAGAAATCTCAAAAAAATGAGTAGTCTTTTAAAGCTGATCAATACAGCAACTCCAACCCAAATTCTCAGTAAAAATCCTCATCCAAAATTAATAAAAAACTTTTCGCCTGTAATGCTGTTCAATTGAGTTACATAAACCCCATTTCCAAAATTTTTATTACGATTGCTATTCAATATCAGCTCCAATGGCATGTAAATAATTCTTTTTTGTGTCTTACACAAGACAAAAAGAAGTCAGAACAGAAGGAAGGAAAAAAGTTCTCATGGGGTAAGGGGAAGTGAATTTTCTATGGCAACAAATCATTTTCTACCTCAACACGAGAAATATTTTTTGGAATATATGTAACTTAATGTTCAATAGAATAAAAGAACTTTTTTTTTCTTTCTTTCCAAATAACATTGCCAATTTTCTCACGGCATTTGTCGTAAACTTTATCGTTCGACATTTACATGAGTAGAATGAACAGCGCCAAGGAAACACATGAAAAATGTATCAGGATATAAATGAAATAGTAACGAGAAGTCTCATAAATACAAAGCATGACAACTGGAGTAACACAATAAATTTGATCCTCAAATTGAGAGACTTTTTACGCTACTTAAATATATTTCTTCTTCTATTTTCTATTTTCATTATTATGCTGACAATTTTTTCCATCATGCAGTTCGTAAAGACAGTCATGATTTGATTAAATTGTTGTCATGAGCAGCCGGATTTATTGATTTTATGATTATTTAACTGAAGCAACAACTTTTTGCTGTGTTAAGCAGCTTGTGTTGATTTTTTTAATTTCACTATTGGTACTGTGTGCTTTGGGTTGTGTCTTTTAGAAATTTAGCAAGTTTTGGGGGTACAATTTAGTGTAGGGATTTAAAATAATTTGAATTTTAAGCCACGTTGTTCCGAGTAACACAAAATAGCCAACATTAGTCATATGGAATCCACCAAAAAATCCACACGGATTTTAAATGGAGTCTTGTCACTCCATTAATTATAAATTTAAAAATTTCACTCTTAAAACTATAAAATGCGCTTTAATAGACAAACCAACCCCACTTCCTGACTCTCATTTTTATCAAAACCTCTTTTTTCCTTCAAAACTTGATTAAATTTATGAGCTTGCCAATATTTTATCAAACTACAGCAAATTTCTACAGACATCGACGAAGAAGAAAAGCAAGAAAATGCAGAAAAAAAATCTACGCTAGATTGCCAGTCATTGCATATTTTATGTATTATTTAATATAATCAACTACAATTTCTGATCATTAAATTTCAATTTTCATACAAGATTGGTTGCTTATAGTTATGAAGGAACGACGAAAGAAGATTGAGAAAATTTTACTCATTATGAAAGCTGAGCATTAGTGCTTACACTGCAATCTTTGAGCTTTGACTTTAATGCTGTCTTCTTATGCTTCCTTTGAGCTTTTCATGGAATAAATATTAAGTTATAACTAGCTAGTTAGTAAGTATTAGTATGGTGAACTTATTGAATTAATTTGAGGGTGAATTTCGCATGGATATAAGTTTAAAAGTATGTTTTATAAAATGTGGAGTTGATGTTTTGGGAATGCTCGGTCAGTTTTTATTCAATGCAACCAAAAATAAATTTATGCACTTAAGTTTTCGGAGATCATTAAGTCATTTAAGGAATAGATTGATTTTATATTCATACTTTTCACGTGTTAATTCTAACGGTGCATGAATGGTTAAACTATTAAGGGCTCACTCACTTATGACGTCCATCAAAACATGGGATTTTTAGACCCCCCCTCCCCCCATTGTCACAAATTTTAAATTCAAAAAAATTTCTTTAATATAAAGTGTCACAAAATCTCAGACCCCCATCCCCCCTAAATCATGGACGTCATAAGTGAATTACCCCTAACTAAAGCTTTAGAAAAACTTAATTTAAAAAAAAAGTTTCTTGCACATACCCTATGGTACACCCTACCATACTAAATACAATAGCTAAAGCCCTAAAGGGGTAAAGCCAGGTTCATAATGGTCTGTTTTCACATTTTTTATGCCTATGTGATTTATTTATGTTAGTGATGCTGACACTATGCTCCCTTAAAAAAGGTCATGAAGTTTTTACAAAAGCGTCTCGCCAAAAAGTGAGCAGATTGACAGCTTACCCTAGTTTGATTGAGATAAAAATTTACCATCGGATATTTAATATTCAAACAAAAAGTTTAAAATATGCAGTGTAATGAACAACATGAAATAACCAATAAATTTATTATTTTTTGTATGTATTCCTTAATTACATAAGCCCATTGTCAATGCCCTTAGTAATAAAAATACCATCAATTGATAAAAATCCTTTAATTTAAATAAATGTAATATTCATGAAAGAATATTCATTCTTTTATTGAAAAATGCCAATTTCATTGAATTTTAAATCAACAACATCAATCAGTTATCTTTCCAGCATAAGTCTATTTGAAAATGAAGTCTATAAAATGAAACAAAAAAGGTAAGCACATCAAAGGACTTGTGACAATCATAAAAAAAGAAATCAATGCAAAAAAGAAATTCACCATTATCATTTCCATTTATTCAATAGCCATAAAATATGTAATGAGAGGAATGGAAATTTCTAGAGAATGAAAAAAAGGAGGAAAAGAAAATTATTCATGAGAAAATCACCCTCAATAAGATCCTCATTACCACACAATTTTCTTTCCTTTTTTTTCATCCCATAATCAATGACATTTTACGGTTACGATCTTTACTGTCTCTTTCTTCTTATTAATATTATCATTTTGATTTTATTCAAAAATCAGACACACATCCACAACTGTACGTACGAGAGGAAATACTTTAATTCGATTCTATTAAATGCTTATGGTACTATTCATCGAGTAGATAACGGCAGACATTCAACTATCGTTTTTCATTTCCCTTTTTTTCTTTACCATCTCCACATCGAGTACGATTGTATTTGTTATAAGGCTCTGCGTCATGCTTCACCCTCCCATGAATAGATGCTCTATTTCTAATACTATTGAGAAAGAATTGCCTCCCGAAATGTCATCATTAGAATCTTGTTATGGGCGATAGTTTATCGTTACTTCCCTTCCGCCAATTTCATGCTGAGATTTTTTTCTCCTTTCTCTTTTTCCTTTTTTTACTCAATCTTGTTTTGGTTAAGTAATGATAAAGAAGAGGTTTCGGACACAAAAAAACTTTTCCTCGAATTTTTCTTCTTGTTCTTTTGCAAACAGCTCGAGCTTTTTTTATTTGTAGTTGGATAGACATTGTTGGTATTTTGACTGTTTGTTCCTCTTTTTGAGTTGTCTACATGAATCTTGGAATTTCTTAGTTCAGTGAACTCTTTGTCTGTTTATTTTGTGGATGTCTTTGTTTTTGTTCAGATTATTTAAATTCAGATTGGATATTTTGCACACTTTGCACGTGTGATAGAATTTATGGCATATCCTTTTTTGTAAGCAAATTTAGGATTGTTATGTGAAAGGATGAAGATTCTTTTTAAATCTTAGTTTTTTCAAGGACATAACATAAGCTGCCGATACTATTTTGGATAAATTTATGGACTTGATAATAAAATTGATAGTGACTGAAGAAGCCTTGTTGTCTATGACGCCGATCTTGGGTTGCTTACTTCTAACAGATAAAGAGCCTGTTTTTTGGTGCTGCAATATTGGACATTGTTGGCTCACTTACAACGATTCGGTTCCACTGAGCATGAATTTAGTCTGCTATGAGGGATCCTTTACAATTGGGGTACTATGATTTTTGGGGTACTGTTCCTTAGATCCTGTACAGTATAACTATAGAATCTTGACACCAGAAGAATTGAGGCAGTCTAGAGCACATTAAACTAACTTCACCCTTAATATGCTATTTTTCTAAACTAAAATTCTGAAAAATACTAAATAGTATCAACCATAGAACATAAAATCCTTTAAATCTTATCAAAAATGCGCCCACAACAATCTCTTCACAACAACATTTTCCAAACAATTTATCCATACGGCTCGAAAATCCATTATGGGAACAACGACGGTATCCTTAACCATCAAGGCATTCATTCATTTTGGATATCGGTAAACAAGCCTATAATTTTCTAAATTTATCGGTAATTTATACCTCAATATCAAGACAATATGGAGATGCAGCCATTGATTTCGGTGGTAAGGATAAAGTTGGGGATGATGAAAAAAGAAAGGAAAAAAAAATGTACGAAGGCAAAGATGGGGCGAAAACTTACAAATCATTAACCATTATTGACTGTTTTTTTGTGCTCTATTTTATCATTTAGACCTCATATAATGTGAGTTTTTATACTGGTTAGTTACTTCCGTGCATGTTCGACCTTTCCTCGATAAAAGAGAGTCGAGAAGAAAAAAACCATTTGGACATTAATGTTATTTTGATTTTCAGATAAATTTTCAATGAATGGTTTCTTGTGTTTCTTTCCTATCGCCACTTCCACTTCTTATTTTTGTGCATGTAGATTTCCTTTATTGCGGATCAAAATAAGTGGATGAAATCTATTCTGTTAATGTTTATAAAGTTGTGGAAATTCCACATTTTCCAGTCATCCCTTCTTCCTCATTTATGGAAGTGATAAGAAATATTCCAATTATTGGATGTTGGATATGCGCATTGCAATGGAAATTTCGAAGCTTTCAGCTTCCACAAATTGGAAAATGGAAAGTAAAAAAGTTTTTTATTTGCATTTAAAACTTTAATTTTTTTCGCACTCACTTCCTCGTTCTTCCTTCTTGTGTGCATAAATTTTTCATTAAAATGTCAATGCCATTTTGTTGTGACCGTAGATATGAGTGCAGCATATATATATAAAAATTCATTTCGCTGTTGCTGCATGCAAAAAATGTTTTTATTGAATATTCAAATTACGTTATTGAAAAAAAACTTTTTTTCCATATTAATATAACATACATCCACACACATATGACATACATTCTTGTGCATATATCCACTCTTGCGTTCATTAATAATCAGTCAATTTAAATTTTTTTTAAACAAATTTTTTTTGAACAATAAGGTTATGAATTTGGTTTGGAGCTGAATGAGTATGAGTGGTTGATTGGCAGTTTGATTGTTTGGCTTTAAAAGGACGTTTTTCACATGGTTTGATGGTAAAGAAGTGAGTTTACTTATTAAGATTGAATTAACAGGTGGGAAAATAAGTGATTACAGGTCATTCAACTATGAGGTTTACTATTAAATGGATATGTTTGGATAAACACTTATTCAGGGGTTTTTGGGTGGCAAACCATCTCGCTGGTGAAATTTAAGGAATCTCACATTGGTTTAAAATTGTTTGCCACACTTTTAATCGGTTCACAGTGGCATATTTCACTTTTTGTCATCAAACAATAATCACGGCACTTTCAGTACTCCCAGTGCTCTGACAACTACGCTAGGCTGCTTGGAATTATGTAAATGGCTTTGTAGATTACATACATTTTTTGGAAATAAAACGAGAGACACCCTGAATAAGATTCGAACCTAAAGCATATGAAAACATAGGCCTATGATATTCGGCTATGTACCTAAGGCATCAGGACAATATATCGTCCACATTACTCTAGATATTCTTCAAAAAATTATCTTCATGCAATTTACAATTCTCAGTTGCATTTTTGCACCATCACCTCTACAAACTATGTTATTTACCACCCCCTTTACACCTCGTATACCCTTCAATCAATCCTCCAACCACCACTTATATTAATTCCGGCAGGTCTTGTTTATTTTCATTTGTTCGAGGTCGGTTAAACTCCTCTCTTTTTCTCTTACTGATTATTGATTGATTGATTGACGAAAAAAAAATATTTTTTGCTCTCTTAATTTGACTTTTGCAATCTCTCACTCAATATTTATTCATAGTCGTTTATTTCCCTTCCGGATGTTGATTGAACGACCGCACCAAATATTTTGCGGTGATTTGGTTATTAATAACCAGTACCGCAACATCAATTATTCATATTCATTTGCGAATTTCTTTTTTTAGTAATTTTTCACACATTTTCATCGTCATCACATTGCAGGTTCTTTTTTCTGTGCTCATTGCAATTTGCAGAAATGGAAAATAATTTTCAAGTTTTTTTGCATCACAATAATTACTAATTTATAATAATTGAGGAAGGTAGTGAACAATCACACATGTGCTTGCACAATTTTCCAACATCATGAGACTTTTTCTTCATCACCGCAGAGACCGCACAATGACAATTAAAATTGTGACTGCGATTTTTTTCCGCATTCTGTGTCGTTTCTTTCTATAATTCTCATTTTCTCGTATGTGCTATTATTGCAGTGGTAAATGCACTGTGGATGGGTAATGGGAGTATTTTTAGGGTAATAAACTGTTTATGAATTTTAGGTGGGTCGATTTTGCAATTTTGGGTCATTGTTTTCATATCAAATAGCCTGAAGCGACAGAATCATGAATATTGTGAAACTTTTTAGATGAAAAAAACTTCTGTTGCATTCCCAGCTACAAAATGGAGAAAGAAGTTCTAATTGGTCAAAATCCTTCTTGGAAAATTATTATGAAAAGAAGAACCTCAATTTATCTCCTTTAAAATGGTTCAGATGGTTCAAAATATAAATTTTTACCCACAATCCAGCTCTCAGCCACGATTATCTGCTCAATTCAATGAGCTCTTAACTCAACAAACCACTAAACTCAAAAAATAAGCACTAAAACCCCCACAATACCCCGAGGTTACCAGCAAAATAAGCTTTAAAAAATTTATTGTAGGAAAAAAGGAGCAAAAAAATGTGAAAAATGACTTACGTTAATTACTCTTCAGCATTTTTATTGTCCCCAGTGCACTCATTTGTCGAAAAGGCATTCTCTTTTTATTGTATACTTTTTTTGTACGTTGAGATGCGAGAGAGACACACGCCGCACAGTTGAAGAATAATAAGAGTAATAAAATGTTGATTTAAACTCACCTATAAAGAGAGAAAATACAGAAAATTAAATAAATAGAGGAAATGAGAATGAAAATTGAAAATCATAAATTTCATATTTTTTTTAGAAGATTTAAGTTTCTTTTATTTGGTCAGAACTACTGCAATGAGGTTGCTTCTGTAAATAATTCTTGGGAACTTGCATTGTGTCTTGTATGATTTTTTTCTGTATCTTAAATATGATGCAGTTGTGTTTTCAAACCAATTTATACAATTTTTCAATGTCAGTTCTTTTGTCATTGGTCAATAATTTATTTAGTTCATGTATCTTCTGCTTAAACATTGAACATTTTCTGAGAAAATTGTCTGGAAAATTTAATGTCATTTTAATCTTTAACATGAAATTGGTTAAAAAATGTCTGAAATCACAGACCAACGCTAAAAGATACCAACAGCCACACATTTTGTCAGCGTCATTAAATTTTCAATGGTGGTAAAAAATATCTTCTTGGTTTTTTTATCGATTGACATTCAATCGGTGTATCTTTTGGTCAGACTATGAATACGGAATCGATTTAAACGATCGTAAATGATTAATCCGTTCTTCTCAGTTGGTTAAACAAGTCTAGATAAGACAGCATCTGGTTAAAACGATGACCTGATCCATGTAAGTCTATTCACATATCTATAATTTGATCTGGACCAGGCATCTAGGTTAACAACTCGTTTGAATTAAAAATATACGAATTGACAACAAAAAGGTAAAATCTTTGAAGTATGCTTAAGAGCAATTTATTCCTTAATCCTTTCTTCTAATTCCTTCGCAGAATTCTTCCAAATCTTTCAATGCACGTGAAATAAGATTTTATTGTTGATCTTAGAAGCTTTCGCAAAAAATTTGAGTTCCTTCAAAACGAAACATTATTTTTCATTGGATATTTGTCCTCCCCCTCATCCGAAATTTTTCACTTGTGTTTTTGAAGAAAACCTTATTAAGGTCGTTCGCAAATTAGGTCACACAAAAAAACGACTTTTTCGAACCATCTCCCACCATCGTCACAAATTTTTCAAAGAAAGAAAAATTTTGTGTTTCGGCTGTCACAAATTCTTATACCCCCCTCCCCCTAAAAGCGTGACGTAATTTGCGAACGAACCCTATCCCACTAAATTTTTCTATACAAAAAAAATTAAAAATCGGATAACTCTTGATGCAAGAGGGATGGAGGGGTCTCTGATTTTATTACGCTTTATATTAAATTTTTCTTCTAAAGAGATTGAGGGGTCAAAACTGACCATTTCTAGCATTACGTAATATCTTAACGACCCCCACCTCGAAAAATAGTATTCCTTAGTTTCGACCCTGGAAAATTTATTATCTTTTACAAAAGAAAATATCTCTTACGTATGTTTATGATTAATAAAGTGAAGATTACACAGAATCTTAGGGGTTGGTGTGAATCATCCTTCATATTAAGTTATGTCATTATTATTGAATTTTCCGATAAAAAATGATGATTCTTACAAAAATTGTATGCCCACATAATATTTCCAGTAATAATGTCCTCTAATTTTTGACTTTCAGAGTCTTTCAAACTCTCATTTGAGTGTCAAACCTTTAAAATCTCAAAAAATAAATTCCTTAAAGTCATCAGCTTTTCATAAAAAAAATGTTTAAATAAAAAATTCTCAAAAAACCCCCAAGCATGACATTCAACTTCGTTCCTTTCAACAATTTTCTTAAGAAAAATTTGACCTTAAAACTTCTTCAAGCATAAATCATAAAAAAAAATTCTGAGAAAAGTCATCAAGATCCTCAAAGATTTTCTCATGCATAACAACCAATTTATACCCATTTAATCATCAACCCATAATAAAATTAAGAGCGATTCCTTCTCAAGTCTATTTTTGACATTAATTGCTCTCTCCACAAATTTCAAGCTGCACATACAAATAAAATGGAAACCATCCTCCCATTTCCGCAATAAATTAGGCCAATTCATGCCTTTCTGGAATGACACTTGAATATCATAAATATAAAAAAGTAGCATGAAGATCAAGTAATAATATCCATCGCAATAAAAATTTCCCCAAACCTAATTGCCGTATAAGCGAGGATGTTTCATCAAAAAATAATAAAAATGAATGAAACAAACATGCAGTCGTATAAAAATAGGAGTGAGTGCTTGTGTAAGGTAAGAATAAAAATGTTATCGAATCATTAAAATCACATCATTTTCAGCATCATTGCTTCTGTTGCCATGTGCAGTATAGTACACAACATCCATTCAATGAGTTTTATTGGGCTTCATTTCATTTCTGTTGGTCTATGTGGGAAATGTTATCAGAATTCAAGGTTATGCTACTGAGCTTCATTTGTTGGTGATTGAAGACTGTATGTCGGAGATATCATTGGTCAGAAATTGCTGTATTGGATATGTATGGCTGGTATGTGACCGAAATTTTACATTTTGTGGTTCGAAAAAATTTATTTTTTGGTGTATTTCAAATTTTGACATTTTCCGACCCCCCAACCCCAAGAATGTTGACCATCACAATTATATGACCCCAAACACACCAATAAAAGTGAATCCAAACCATTCTGACATTCGATATGATGAGTTTATATTGTATTTGATCACACGAGAAGAAAAAGGTATTTACAGCAACAAAAGTTGGTTCCTTTTTATAGCCATCAAATGCCAAGGCAAAAAAATTTCTCGCAATCCACAACTTGAAATGCCTTTACTCATTTGTTCAGTTTTATTGCTTTCTGATCGTAAATTAAATAACGACCACAGCAATCTGACATTACAATGTGCTTTCTCTTTTCATGTTCCGCAAACTAGAGTCTCATTTCACTCACTCACTAGCTGCGTACTTGAATAAAAGAAATTGAGATCATGTTTTATAGGAAAATCGATTGTCTGACGTAGATAAGGGCGGTAATGAAGCGCAAAAAATTTTTTGTCGTCTCCGTTTCTGCTATTTTTATTTCTTATATTATTATTATTAGAATTTCTAGTATTAACTTTTAGGCAATTCCAGAAGAAATTGATACGGGATGATGAAAGGAGTTTGACCATTGACGAGGCTTTCGAATGAAATTACGGAATTTTGTGTATTTTATTGATTTTAGGTCAGGATTTCTTAGTTTTTGGGTCTATTTAAAAAGTGAAACGGTTTATTAATACAAATAGAAACTTGACTTTTTTAGAGAAACATAAGGGAATAATATTGGATACATAAGATACCTAAATGAGACAGTCAATTTGTCACATGTCTTATCAGGAACAATCAGGTCTTAGTCTAGATGCTGAAAACCCAGATCCCAAGCTTTACAAAAATACTCATTACCGAATTCGTTTAAAAAATCAATTTTAAAGTCATTTAATTTTTTTTTTTGAAAAAAATCAAATTTGAAACTAAGTTACACTTCTCCAAAAATATTTGAAATTCAAAGTAGAATCCTCTAAGTGTTCCTAACAAGAAAACAACGTTCAATTTTTATGCTCTCGAAAGATTTGCGGCAGGAACGTGACGTTCAATAAGACTGCTTCTTTTTATTATTTACTGAATATTTAGACATTTTCCAGCATAATTTGAGAAAAGCATTTAACGACAAAAAAGTCAAATGGCATGTAAAAAATGAGGAAGAACAAGTTATGCGACCTAAAAAAGCGTGAATTTTTTTCTGTATTTTTCTATTTTTCCATCAATATTCCATGGTTTGCATAGTAAACTTTTCTACAGAATTGTAAAGTCAAATAGATTCTGATTTCCATTACAGCTCTCTTCGCATTCTATTTATCATAATGTACTTCTACGTCATATGAAGTGCTGTATGAGCTTCCAAACAAAGTGCATAAAACGAAGTGATATTAATGCTTTTTCCACTAAAATATTAACATCCTATGAACTCTACGCTATGCATATACATACACAATATATTGTGTGGAACATATAAAAGAACATTTTTCAAACCACCGAAGAACGTTTAGTGTTGTGAATGCTCTTTTTGTGAGTTTTGTTACTGAATATTTCATGAATTTATGAACGACGTTGAATGAGAAATAATAAAAAATGTAAACTGTATATGATAAAAAAATCCCTTGTGATTATGAAATTGAATAAAAAGTTGTTTTTCTTCTCGATGAAAGAAAGTTTGGAGTTTGTTTTTTTAGAAGGAGGATCGGGATTAAATTGGAAGGGATATGAAAGGAATTCTTCGTTGAATCGAGTTTAAGACCTAGCTTTAAATAAATTTGAATTTTAATAATTAAATATTAAGTCGTTTTAGTACAAATTATCGCTTTGCATGTCAATTTTTTTATAAAAGCGCTTTAAGATTTAAATTTTTATAAAAAGTCGACGCTTTCAAATTTAAACTTTGATAAAAGTCAACGTTTTAAAAATTATATCTTGATAAAAGTCGACGCTTTAAAATTAAACTTTGATAAAAGTTAACGCTTTAAAAATTTAATTTTAAATAAGTCGACGCATTGAATCCAAAATTTAATAAAAGAAAATTACGAATTTATCTACAATTCTATGGACGTTCATAAATGAGGGAGGAAAGGAGACTCAAATGATTGATCTTGATTGACCTATCTAGTACCAGAATTGAACGACTCATATGCAAATTTGTATATAAAATCATACTTAATTATAAATTTAAATTTTCCCATTTTGACTTCTGACTCAAAATCTACTTCCTTTAACAAAACATAGAAACTTCATGCTCCAGAAAAAAAATCCACCAACTAAATTCACACAAATAGAAGAAAAACATCCTCAAACAAAAGAAGAAAGAAAATGTAAATATTTGCAAATGAGCATCTTGGCAAGAACGGCTGGTTATGACTCCTCAGATGTGATGTAGTTAAACCATATAAAGGAGGAAATTTTCACTCTATTTGCATGAGAAGACAGCATCATAGACAAGAAGAAAAGTCTTGTGCAACTAGATATTGAAGATGTTAAAATCACTATTTGTAATTCTGAAATTTACCTTCGTAATCCGCTCTATTGAAATGTAAATTTACACATTGCTGTTGGAAAAGACTTTATTCCCTTTTGTGTGAGAGAGAATAGATAAGGAAATGAAAGCTAAAGTTTCTGAGGATGAACATTTTGATAATTTAGTTTTCAATTGTTTGATTTTTTTTGTTGAATTTTGTAAAAGGATTTCTAGTGAATTTGAAAGATTTAAGGTAGATTGAGTTATTCAGTAATGACGTCCAGCATTTAGAAGGGTGTTATCTTAGAAAATCAATTAGAATCTTCTGGAAATGCTTAATTTCCAAAGGAAGGATCAAGTTTAATCAAATTCAAGGGATTTTTAGTCATAATAAAAATTTTTGGGGATAATAACGCTCAGGGTCGTAGCCAGGATTTTTGAAGGAGGGTGCCCTATTTTTCGTTTTGAAAAGAGTCACTTTAATATAACATAATTAGGATAAATAAAAATGATTTAAAAATTTTAATTAAATTCTAATCTTAAGGGAGGGGGGGGGGGGGTTTGCCCGGGCACCTAAGGACCACACCCTGGTCCTGAATCCTTCCTTCCCTTAAGTTTATCAACAGTTTCGAAAACAATTTCTGACTACGGTCCAGCTAATCGACATAGATAACGTAGTAAAGGATATAAATAATTAAGTCATTGCCAAATAAAATGTTACAATTTCATCAAACACGGTTTAAAAAAATCAAATTAAATTTTTGATAGCCAATTCCAACTCCAATTACATTGAAATCTCATTAAAAAATGAAAACCTATCAAATCATTTCAAACATTTCTCTTCCATTTCACTTCATTCTCATCCTCAAGCTTCAATTTGTAAAAGAGAAAGAAACTAAAGTCAAATAGAATAGAAAAACATCTGCAAATATGCTCCTGCTTTCTTTCACTCCGTTCTATCCATCTCGATGACATAAACTTAAAAATGAGAAAGCGAGGAGAAAATTTAATTTTCATTAAAATTTGAAATTTCAATTTTTACTATAAAAATTAATTATTCTCATTTTGAGCATTGAGGAAAAAACTTTTTAATTGCCTTAATGGAGCTTTTCATTTTCCTTTTTATGTCATTTTATTTTCTCTTTATTTGATGTTGAATTGCATAATAATATCAGTAAAATACTTTTTATTTGCTATTTCTGTGCCACTTTTTGTTTCTTTATTGTTGAAAGAGAAATGAGCGTTTTGGGGAAAAAGGCAGTTGGCAATTGGATATATTTATTTTTAGGGCTATTTTTGAGCCAAAAATATTTTAAATTTTTTATACTTAGTTAAATTTTTTATATTTTGGAAACTTTAAGGGCTTTTTTGACACCATCGACCTCCGTTTGACCCGAATTTTGAGTCATGCTTTTGGTTTTAGACTGAAAGATGCCAATCGCAAGAAGCCGCATGCTATTTTTGTACAGAGGAATTAGTGGTGAGGGCTGGGATCCAGGGGCGTATGCAGGGAGGGAAATTGTTGGATACGCCCCTGCTAGGATCGCAAAAACCATCACAAAAAATATATCATATAGACACAACCGAGAAAATTTGTTGACAATAGGCATTGATGCCGTTTCCATGCTAATTTATTACGTTCGGACCCATTTGAAAATGTGTGTGTTTCGGGGTATTCAATAAATTATCGAAGTATTTACAATGCAGATGGGTGTATTCAGAGAGAGAATTTTTAAATCTTAGACACATTTGAGTACATAAACCTAGCTAAAAGCTCTTACTTCTTAAAATTATCAAAATATTCATAAACAAAAGATTAAGCAATATCTTACAAAATTATTTTCATGAATTCTACTTATGCATATTCAATTCTATTAATATTCTTATTATAAGATTACAAATTTAGGAAAGCACTCTACAAAGAAGCTCTGTTATATATTCAAGTATAAGAAGTTGTCATGGACTCAATGAAATATCAAGCCTGCTATTTATAGCTATTGCTCTTACATACTAATTTTTGCGCATATGCGTAGCTTTTATCGAATGATTCAATTTTATTTATTAAATTTGAAAAATTTATTTCCAGAATTTTATATTAAAAAGTGAAGATGGATTTTTAAAGTGTTATTTTCCATTCATGTGATGTGAATTGAATTGGATAAATAAATTCCATTTGATTTGTAAGAAAAAGAAATTTCAATTATTTTATAAAAAATATCTTCATCTTTGAAGTTTTAATTCATTTTGGAAGATTGGATTACTTTGCAAGTTTGTAGCTAAGACGACAATTCATTATTGACTAAAAGAAAATTTTACATATTAAAACTTTATCATTTAAAATAAATTCTCAATTAAAGGGTGTTTTCCCTTCTTAATGGTGTAAGTTTGATTAGTTTACATGAACAAACTCAATTAAAATGCTCGAATTAGCTTTCACGTAACAAAGAAGATTGCATTGAGTTTATTTGCTTCATTGATTAATATAATTAAGCATGAATTTCAGGAAAATTGTCAGAATTAATTATTTTTCAATTTAGAAATTTAAAATCTTCAAAGGTTCTGCCATTATCGTCATGACATCATAAAATTACTAAACCTCCGTTTAATAAATCTCAACAGTCCACAAATAACTTCCCAAGAATTTTCATTACATCAAAATAAATTCCGCAGAAAATTAAATTAATTTGCTCACCTGAATTTGGTTGACCGTTGCTATTGGGACGAGCTGATGGAGCACCATCACGTGCCTCAACTTCTAAAGCATAAGCACCTTGTTTCTCACGATCGAAAACGATTTTTGTGAAAATTTCTCCACTTTGCAAATTAATTTCAAAGAAATCTTTGCCTTCGTTGCGTGGTGAGTCGACGACATAGTAATAGACCTGAGTTGTTTTGGGAGAATTTGATGTTAAAACTGACGATTTTTTGAGGATGGTGAATTTAATTTCTTACCCTGTAAATTAAAGGTTTTGTTTGGAATTAATTTAATAAATTTTTAATAATTAAGCAATTTTCTAAAATAAGTTTAAAAGAAGATTTTAAAGATTTAAATTTTAAAAACATATTTTTAAAAATTTAATTTTTAAAATGTATAGTTTTCAAAATATATTTTTAAAAAATAGATTTTGAAAAACAAATGTTTTAGAAATAGATTTTAGAAATTAAATTTTTTAAAATTAAAAATTAAAATTTTTAAAATTAAAAATTAAATTTTTTAAAATTAAAATTTTTAAAATTAAAAATTAAATTTTTTAAAATTGAAAATTAAATTTTTTAAAATTAAAAATTAAAATTTTTGAAATTAAAAATTAAATTTTTTAAAATTAAAAATTAAATTTTTTAAAATTAAAAATTAAATTTTTTAAAATTAAAAATTAAATTTTTTAAAATTAAAAAATAAAATTAGATTTTAAAAAATAATTTTGTAAGGAATTAAATTTTCTTTTTCAACAATCTTAAAAATTTAACCAAAATAGATGAAAAATACTCACTGATTATTCGGGAACGTTCCATCCTTATCAATAGCATTGACTTGTGTGACTTTCGTGCCAATTGGTTCACCTTCCAAAACAGTTTCCTGTTCACGTTCAGTAAATAATGGAATTTCATCGTTGACGTCTTCAAGCATAATGTAAACAGTAGCTTCTGATGCAAGTTGTTGTGCTCCGTTATTCTGTGTAAAATATTAAATAATTAATATCTCAGTAAAATAATTAAAACTAAATTTTATTTCGTTCTCTTTTTCCGGCGAAAATTTGCTTGATATTAAATTCAACCGACCATGACTTTTCGCTTTTCATCCATGCCATTGATATAGACAATACAAATTTATTTATAGAAATAAAAGTTTTTGTAATTGAAAAGTACGGAAGAAGACACAATGACAGGATGATAACAAAGAATGAAATTCAAAAGTGTCATCATGATAATCCACAAGCTTCAGCATATTTTCGTTCTATAGACTCTATTAATTCTATGTCATACATCTTTCGAGTACTTCTTCTTACTTCTTTTTTATCTTCATCTCTCTTTTATGATGGAAAATAAAGAAAAATATTTTTTTAGTCAATTTTTCCGGCAAATGTTGTGTTTTATATTATTTTGTGGTTTTTTAAGTGCGTAGCGAGGGTCTAAAGCGCTTCGGGCAAATATCTTAATTTTTCCACACTTGTGACTTTTTTATCTTCTAAAAATTTTGTATTCATCATTTAAATTTAAAACGGACATGGTTGTAAGTCTAGAACAATAAAAAAACGTCCGAATCCGACTAGACATTCCCCGGTATTGAACTTAGAACCGTTAATGTTGGAGATAAGCATAATAAATATTAATAATCGTTGATATTTACATCACATCATCAAAGACGTAGCTAAGATTTTTGAAGAAGGAGGGGAAGAGGGTGAAGGGGTTGCCCATTATTTTTACTTTTGAAAAATCACTGAAATATAACCTTTGTGTTAAGTTTTTATACTTTTTTTTTGAAAAACAATAGGACTAATTCTGCGAAGACTCGCCGAGGATTCTTCAACTTTTTTTAAATAAAAATGCCCGGGGGTACACAGGCACATAAGGACCACCCCATTGCTACACCTTTGTACGTCACTGTGGCTTTTCTACTGTTGGTAGCTCGAGAATGGTTGATATTATTTAAAAACCATATAATACTGAATATTCTGACTATATCACTGCAGAATCGATATGAGTAGAAATGAGTTGAAGATTGGTAGAAAAAAATATATCATTTTTGAGAGATTGCATATTTTGATGAGTTATGATGTTTGAATTGTTGGTTTTAATTAAAATTTCTATGCTCATTCAACAAGGATTAATTAAAAAATCTTCTATAATTTGAATGTTAAATAAAATTGCATAAATTCAAGCTGCTCATCTTTTTGTGCTTTAAAAGAATTAATTTATCATTTAGAAATGATCCAAAAATAAGTAATAAATCATCCTACACAGAAAGTTTCTCGACCTTTTTGAAAGCTTAAATTCAAATAAATTTCTCATCACCACCGGTAATCAAATTAAACTTTTATAAAATAACTCCAACAAACTTTAATTCGATAAAAATTTCCCTTAATAAAATTTTAAAATTAACTTTTCCTTTTTTCCGTTAACTTAACTTTCTAACGCGTCAGTGAGGAGTAAATAATTTTACTTTTAAAAGGTATCTGTACCTTCTTAACGTTTGCTGCTTGCCTTCATAATAAAGTACTTCCTTCCGTTGGAAATTTTCCTTTATTGCTTGTAAGCAAAAGCGTTGGTCGAATACCCAAATGGACGATATTTCTCATGGAGTCTTCATTTATTGAGGCAGAAATTAAGCTTCTTATGTTGTTTATATAGAAATGGACTTGAATGCTAAATGTAATGCATTAAGTATCATTAATTACAGTTTACAAAATGTTGAACTGTTGTTGAAAGTACTTTTATGTGCATTTTAATTAAATTTTTAGGATTCTTTTGTATTTTTGACACATTTTGTGAGCCAATTTCAAAAATATTTTAAACTTTTTTTTAAAAAAAATTTTTTTAAAGAGAGGGGGGTTCGGACCTTTTCGAACTAAAGTGATCCGATTAAATCATAATTTCACATTTTTTCAGTTCCTGTAAATGAAAATTTTTAAGTAAAATTCTTAATAATTTTTTACATGATAATTAAAATACTTTTTCTCACAACTCAAACTCATCAGCATGATGAACAATTTTCATTTATCTTACTCTTAACTTTAGAATATAAAACAGCACAATACCTCTTTTATCCCATTCAATTCTATTTTTAATACAAATAATTTATTGTTTCTGTTGAGTTATTGTCGAAATCCGTAATTATTATTTCAATACAAGCGGAAGGAACGACTTTAAGGTTTATTTTTATTTTCATTCTTAATTTTCTGGTTTTTTATTTATAAAAATAAATAATTCAGCTTTTTTAATTTTTTTATCCATTTCTCTTACACTAAATAATTAATCAATCTCTGTTAATGTAATTAGGGATTTATCCTACAAACATGTTCTGACTTATACCGAAGGATAATTAGAAAGGAAGGATGAAGTAGTGGAATTCTTGACTGAAGGTGTGTTTTTTGACGCAGTTTTTGATGGTTTATGAGAAATTGGAATAAATCATTTGGGCTTACTCAGGAATGAATTCTATGAAAATTGGAATTTTAGATCTTATTCAAAATTTATTGATAAATTTTCATGCAAAAATAATTTGTAAAATGCCAAAGAGCGTTCTTCTTCACTTTTTTGCGGGACATTCTGGCAGTTACATTGGAACTGGATAAATTGCTGGCTACTTCCATGCTTTGGTGCAAAGATTTGTAGTGCAAAAATTAATTTACCTAAATGCCACGAATTATTTTCAAGATCTCAACAAAAATTGAATTATTTCTATCAAAAAATGATGAAATTCTAATCCAGCCAGAAATTCCGATACTCAAACTCCCTAAAAACCTTGAAAATTAAGATAAATCCTCCTACATTTCAGCAATGCGATGTGATTTGTTGCGAGATCATTGATGTGGAAAAATCATCTCGTCTTCCTCTTCTTTCATTCTTCCCATTTCTGTTTGTGAGGCAGAAAAAAGCCTTGATTAATTATTGCCATTTCACGATCAACTTCACATTTACACCCATCTGATGTTAAGTATTAATTAGCAATTAATGACTCTTTGACCTCTCATTGTCCTTTCAACTCAACAACAATTTTCGTTCTGATTTTAAATTTGACAAAAGATAATGATTGGGTAGCTAATCATTAAATCAGAGACGAGGGTTGCATGATGAAGTCTTTTTATCTAGTTTATCATTATCGATTGTGATTTTGATTGTTGTGGCAATGCCAACGACATTCCTTCTTTTCTTATTTTAATTAAGTCTGTTTTTGCATTCAAAATTATTTTCTCTTTTTTGTTAACAAACGAATGAGAAAAAAGGAAAATATTTTTGGGGACCTTTTCATCGTCTCTGTCTGGCATGTTGTTGAAAAGTTTTGATCTTCAATTAAAATCAATTAATTTGGGATTTTTTTCGGTAGTTGTTGGGTCAAGGAGGGTCAAAAAATTTCATTTAAATAAATGCGATTTCTATGTGATAATTATTCTGTTTGGAATTCAATTTTTTATGGTGAATTAAGGTACTGATTATAATTAAAAATTGTGGACGCTAATTGGTGGGAAATGTTGAGAAATAATTGAATTTTGTTTTGAAGTAAAATGATTAAGAAAAATTTTAATGGTTTGAAAACTGAACCTATCCTCAAGATAATTTTATATGAAAAACTAAACTTATCCTCAAGATGAATTTAGACAAAAAACTGAACTTATCCTCAATCTAGTTTCAAGGAGAAACTGAACTTATTTTGTAAATAATTTTGTTCTTAAAACTGAACTTATTCTCAGGATGATTTTAGACAAAAACTAAACTTATCCTCGAGCTTATTTTAAGTTGAAACTGAAATTTTCCTTGAATTAATTTTATCTTAATAATCATCTTATTCTTAATGTAATTTTAATTGAAAACTTTACTTATCCTCATTCTAATTTTAAACCTAAAACTGAATTTATTCTCAAAATGATTTCAATCAGAAGACTGAATCTCAAGACAATATCCATCCCTATTCCATTTCATACAGTTGTTAAAACATCAAATATTTGACATTTTCATATTCCCATTTCAATATATTTCAGATAGAATTCAAATTTTTGCATACAAAAAACCCACACATGGAAATAAATGTATCAGAAATTTCAATATTTTAAATGATCTATATCAATATCATCTATACGCCCACAGTGAAAATCAATTTTTCAAAAATCTGTGTTACTGAGGCATGAAATGCTGCTGAACATCAGCTGTTGAGTTTGAATTATTTTTCAAATTTCTAAGAATTTGTTTTGTAATTAAGATTCAAATTATTAGTTAATGGAGTTACAAAGTTAATTAATTCGAGGAGCTTTATGATTTAATGTGAAATTCAGGTACTTAATCTATGATTAAAGACCATAAAGACATGCAAATTTAAAAACTTAAATTTAAAAAATTATTTTCAAAAAAATATATTTTTTTTGAAACTTTTTTTTTTAATTTTTAATTTTTTTTTAATTTTTAATTTTTTTTTAAATTTTTAACTTTTTTTTAAATTTTAAAATTATTTTAAATTTTAATTTTTTTTCCAAATTTTTAATATTTTTAAAGGTTTTTTAAATTTTAAATTTTTTTAAATGTAAAGCCAAATCTTCTTCACTTCCTTATACTCCTTTAAGATGCCTTGCAAAACAAATCGCTGACCTGATTTTCTAAAATTAAATAAATCTTAATCAAGTCAATCTTACATCTTTTATATCCATCTATGTGCATTATTTCTCTTACAATATCCATCAACCTAATTATTCTCAACAATTTTCATCATTATCCATAAAACTAATCTCATCACATATGAACATTTTATGTTATTAAGTAATTCTCAAGTATATTCTCAGAAAACATAGCAAATCATAACAAAATTATGAAACTTGATCTTCCATTAATGTGCAAATAATCTCATTTTAACAAGTTTAATGCATTGATGAGTGAAAATTGCACTTATTTCTGTTTTATCCTGCACTACTAATTTCTCGAGTATTTTTATGGAACAGCAAGGTTGTTCTACTTTTTATCTGCATAGCTTTAGGATGAATAAAAGCGAAGATTGTGCAGAATGGTTAATAGAAGTTTTAAAACAGCAGATTTGTCTTTCCAAATCGTGAAGTTTTAAAAATTATGGAAGAATTTTTCAGTTTAAGGATTTTCGTTGTTTGGCAACCTGACTGAGTAGCTTCACAAAATTTACCAGTAGTTTAAAAATTTAAAATTCATTTTGTATTTTCGCTCCCAAGCAACCATCCAAAAGCCTCAACAATTCAGCTTCACAGTTGAAGAAATTACAGCCATCATCAATCGAAATTAGAAATTGGAACGAGAAGCAGAAGTAATGAGATTTACAATCGCTGTTCTACGAAAGACGATGAAAAAAAGCTTTCAAATGAATTAAAAAATTTTAATTTCTCCCTTGAGCATTTTTCCATTTGTAATTTTCATCACACAATTTTCACATTTCTTCTCATTTCCTCACATTACAATTGAGACAGGCAAAAGAAGTGTCAACAAGATTTTCTTCTTCTTACTTCCAATATTGCATGCATAAAATATAATTTAGAAAATTGAATAGCGATTGTGTCCTGTTGATAATTTCTGACAATTCTAGTTCATGCAAAAAGTTGAAGTCGTTCCTAATTTTTTATTCCATCTACATATTTTTTTTTTTATTATAGCCATAGTCGGAATAGATAGAGCGAGAAAAGTGTGATAATAGCTTTTATCATTCAAAATCCCAGTTGAAGCAAAGATCCAATTGGAATGCAAATGAAATTGAACGTTTTTCATTTTACGAACGAGCAAAGAGGCACGAATTGGAGCTTTATTGTAAGTTTTTGAGATGGTAATGGGGAAGATTGAGGTGGTCTTGATATGGCTACATGTTCAATTGAGATTTTTTTGGCAGTTTTACAATTTTGGACCTTTGAAATATAATTAAAATGCTTGAAGGACTCGATTTTAAGAGGTTACTCATGTTCATGGAAGGGCGTATCCAGGGGGGTAATTTGGGGGTTAAAATACCACCCTTGACGGAAATTTTCTTCAATTTGGTGGGTTTCTTGAAAAGAAAATTTAAAAACAACCCCCTAGCTTTTGAAGTCCATTTAAAAACTTTTTAACTACCCTGTTGTGCCCATGTCATGAATTCTTCAACTTTTTTTGTTTCTATAGTGTATCTACAGGGTCAAAATTTCTAGAAACTATCCCCAAAAACGCGTCATAGTCCAAAAAAATTAAAACTAATCTTTTTACTTTCTCAAAAAAGTAATGAAAATTTAAAATCCGCAATCAGTAGAATTTTCAATGAGACACGTGCTGAACAATTTAAATTATTCCATTAATTCGGATATTATAAGGTAAGTTTGCTACGTAAGAATTCCGAGAACTACGAGTCATTAAATAAATCTCTTTCACATTTTGCTGAGTTATCAAGGAAAAAAAATAAAATAATGAGTACTTTGAATATATTTTTTATCCCTATGACAAGCTTTAAGAACAAAAGCAAAATTTCCTCCTGCACGTTTTTATATCAACAGAAGAATGAGCAAAATTGATTGGCTTTTTTTTGATTGAGCATCCTAATTGCTTGTTAACTTAATATAAAATTCATATGAATCTCCTTCTTCCTTCAACGTAGGAAATATTTTCTTTTAAAAAATCTAGAATGATTTTTTTAAATTTTTATGATATTCATAATATTTTTCAAGTACTCACCATGGAGACAGCTTTAAAAATAAAATATTTCATAATCTCCATAGTCAGCCGCTTCTTGATAGTAAAATGAATTTTCTACTTCTTCTTCTTGTCTATTGTGAGGAATTTATATTACTTCACCATCAGCCACTCGATAAGAGAATAAGAGCTTAGCATTTTGATGTTAAAATAAAAAAGAATCCAGTAAAGTGGAATTTTTCCACACTGAACATTTTTTGGCGAGATATTTATAAGTCTATAGATTGTTGAAGTGGATGATTTGATGAATGTTTGAGTATGGACAGATATAATTTACTAGAATGAAGACTTGCTGCCTAAATTTGTAGACTCTTGGCATTTAAATGACTGAAGATTACGATGAAAAGTTCATTAAGGTACCTAATCTGGATTTGGGGTCCGGACCCATTGTACCCCCCCCCCCCTCTATGAACTGGCATGTAGTTGTTTAAAATTTGAGATCAACTATATAAATAAATAATTTCATTAAATTTATAGTCGAAACATTTAAATTGATTCAATTCATATCACAAAACTCAACCCCTAATAACAAATCGAGCATAAGGTCGTACCAATAAATTGTAATGATTATAGCCAACAAAAATGGCAGAAAGAGAACGAAAACATTTCTTTTTATTTTCACTTAATATTGCACTTACGCGTAAGCTTACCTCAACACGTATTGTCAAATTGTATTCCTTAATCGTCTCATAATCCAGTGGATGATTGACTTTTATATCAGCCCACGTATCCTGACCATCTTGCCGCTGTTGTAAATAAAACGTATGATATTTGTTTGTTTGAGCTGTTGAGCCTGGCATTAGACGATAAAATACTGTCGGATTGCCTTCAATTCCAGAACTATAATTGTGTTTGTTTTTACCACAAACAGCGAGGGTGTTTTGGGAAGAGATTGGAAATGAATTAGTAAAACATTCTTGGAAAATATATTTTTTGAAGCTTATTTAGAGAGAAAATTTCATGCATTTAATTGATTAAATTAAAGTAGTTTTATATACAAAAAGTTGAAATCATGAATTTAAATTTAAATTATGAGAACTTTTTAATTAATAAATTTGAATTTTTTAAAAAAAATCTTCAAAGTTCATTTTAAAAATGCCTCTAAAATATTTTTAAAATATCTTAAAAATTATTTTAAAGATTCCTTTAAAATATTTAAAGTTTTTAGAATTTTCATTAAAAATCAAATTTTGAAATAGAAAAGGAATTTTAAAATATATTTGCTTTAAAATTTTTCTAGAAATACTAAAAGAACATTAAATGTTAGTGAAGAATTTCAAAAATTTCCCTGAGAAAATGGAACATTGGAATTTCATGTTACAAAATTCCAAGTAAACAAAATTCCAAAACCAAATTTAAATGGTATGTAGAATTAATTATAATAATAGGCTTTAGTCTCATCAAATATTGTCACAAAACAAATTTAAATGAAATTTAAATGAACATGTAATGAGATCAAAAGGATTCTGACATAATTAACTTAAATTCCTTCATTACAAAATTGATCATTTGAAAAGCCAAATAAATTTATTTAGCACAGGATTGTGAATTTATGGTCACAACAAAGAAACCACAATAGATATTCAAAATATCAATTACAAAATGTGGTAATTAATTAATAGAATTTTTAAAGTTAGGAATTTTGTGACGGATGATAATTTTGATGAAATTTTGACTTCTCGAAAATACTGAAGAATTTTTCAAAATTATTAATTTGAAGTTAAAGTTGAAGTTGAAGCATCAATCAATAACCTAAAGTATGAAGCATTTTAAAATTAAAAACCCCTTTGGAGAAGATTAAAATATCCTTAATTTCAGTTAAACTTGAATATTCTACATGTTTAACTTTTAAAAGTTAAAAATTATTAAAATCTCAAAAGTTAATAATTATTAAAAATTAATAATTATTAAAAATTATTAAAATTATTAAAATTTTAAAAATTATTAAAATTTTAAAAATTATTAAAATTTTATAAATTATTAAAATTTTAAAAATTATTAAAATTTTATAAATTATTAATATTTTTAACATTAACATTTTTAAATATTTAATAATTTTAAAATTTAAATTTTAAAAAGTCTCCAAAAAAGTTCTCATAATTCAATAAAAACTACAAAAGTAAAAAATATTATTATTTTAAATATCATCAAACTAAAATAATCATTAATTAAAATACGTCTAAATCAACCACCAAACTAAAAGTTAAAATTCAAACTAAAAAGAACTAACAAAACATCATAAACTATAATTTTAAAGGTGAGTGACTCATTGCCGTCAAAAAATTCATTGGCAATGTTCAAAAAACGTTTTTTAGGCTTCCACTTCAAAAAAAGAAGATCAGAAGTCCTTATGTTTGACTTTCCCACGCGTACCATTTTCGTGAATACTTACTGCAATTTTAATGAATTTTATTTTTCTACGACATATTTTACGTTTTCAATTTTTATGTAAAGCGCACATTTTCACGTGAGAAGAGATGAAAATTATAAAGAGTGACGAGTGGGAGATGTAGAAGAAAATTTAAATAATTTAAATTTGACACGAAAGCCTTCTTTTGTCGTTCAGTATTTTAGTATGCATTACAAGTCGTTAAATTGTGGCAATGAAGAAAAACTTTCTCAGTGTGCATAATACAGAATTAGTGAGAATTAACGTTGAACGATTATCAAGAACTGCGAGCATCATTTACTATTAAAATGTAATAAAAAAACTTTTCCGTTTATCCTCGCAGCTCATAACTTAAGTATGATATGACATGACGTCTTAAAATTTATGCAAATATCCTGATAATATCGTAATTGATTAAATATGATAATGTCATGCAAAATAATGGCAAAAATGTACATAAAATTAATAAAAAGAGGGTGAAAATTTTTTTTGTCTTTCCATCTTGTCGCATTGCTTCTTCAATTAAACGACAACAAAAATTTATTTTAGACAAAAAAAAAGTTGTCGTGTAGCAGCGAAAATTGTTTTGAATGAAATTAATTGTTTGAAATTTATGAAAAATTATCTGTTTGTTATTGAATTAATGAGGAACGGAAAGAAAGTAAGAAGATATTTTTTCACGACATTTTTTTGAGAAATGTTGAACATTAAGTATGCAGATGGGAAAGAAGAATAGCAATCTGCTTAATATTTTTTTGATGAATATTCGAAGAAAGTTGTTGAAAAGTTTTGAATTTGCTTCAATAATCAAAAATTCAATGATTTTTACATTTTTTATCATGGGGTCGTTCATCATATTTTCAAGCTGATACCAATGCAGATTAAATGCTCAGTTATAGGCTTGATCAATTTGGCGAAAATCTGGGACAATTTTATAAATTTTTTAAAAACGGAACATAAAGGTAAATTCGAAAATTTATGGAAATTTTTGTGAAAAAATCCGAGATGTAGGATAAAATTTAAAAAAATTTCTTGACAAGCTTTAAAGAATTTGATACCCGGAAAATAACGAGCAAATGGCCAGCAGCAAAGTTGAAGTTTCAACAAATTTATTACTAGAATTTTAAAAATATTTATTTGCTTCTTTTTTGAGGCTAAACTTTCATGACATAAAATACTTTTATCAAAAATCAGGGGCGTAGTCAGAAATTTTTCAATTTTTTTTTTGAATTAAAAAATTTAGAACGGAAATTTTTTGAATTTTTTTCCTCAAAAACTCTAGCAAATTGAAGAATTTTTTGAGGGTGACTTGTCCCCTTGGTTACGCGCCTACAATAACATTTTTTCAAGAATTTCACAGAAAGCAAATTTAAATTTTGGTCCTAGATATGATTCTTGTGAAAATGCTGCTTATTATTTTATTAATATAATTATAAACCTGGATTCTCAACATAAATTTTAGTATGAAAAAATTTCTGACTCGTATATTTGAGAAGAAAAATTCATGAAAATTTTAATTAGGTTTTTACATTAAAATTTTAAGTTATGGATCATGAAGCAGCTTATGAGCAATTTATTCAATAGATTTAAATTAATTCTTAATTATAAAATGTTACAAAAACATTATAATTTTTTCAAATAACAAAATAATTAAATTTTGATTTATGATCAATTAAAAATTCACTTTTGATTTAAAATCATTTAAAAATTCAATTTAAAAAATATCATCTAAAAAATTTGAATGTTGACGTTCAAAAAGATTTTTAAATGGCTTCATTTCCATAATAACGAGAAAATTCTTCAATAAATCATGTACTACACACACAAAAGAAGCTTTTCTACAAATGTTAGATGTAATTCTTAAAATTTCCATATTTTAATTTTAAAAATAAGCATAACATACTGAACTGTTCACAGGGAAACATACAGCGCAATTAAAATAATGTTGGCGGCATTATCATCTCAAACCTTTTCTTTGTTCATCGACGTAATTGTTCTCGACTTTTTAAAATCATAAATTTTAATCAAAAAACGTAAAAATAAAAATCAAAATTGGAAAATTTTTGATACGAATTTCTTTTTATGGAATTTTTTTTTTGAACATTCCATCGTGCTTATGATTTTTTTTGTCATCATGGATGTTTCAACAGACCTGGCTTTAACCGATACAACTTTTCCGCCAACAGGCATGTTTTCCTTGACATAGATGGGACCATAAATGGTATGATCCCAAATTGGTGGATTATTGGCTCGATCGACAACATCTATTTGTACTTCCACGGTACGTGAGAGTGGCGGATAGCCTTTATCTTGGGCCATTGCTTCAAGCTTATACGTTTCACGCTACATTTATTCAAAAGTTTTTTTTTTAATTTTTTTTAGCCACACAAAAAAATTGTTTTATGTCACGGAGTGGGTAGGCAAAAATAATCAAAATACAAAAAATTTCAATTAGATACAAAAAAAAGTTTTTTTAGTTGTTAGTGCCTGCAAATTATTTTTTTAGCATAAAAAAATGTGTAACTTAATTTCTTATATTCTGTTAGTTTATCAAAAAAAATTTGTTAATTTGCTGCCATAAAAAACTATGTCATATAAATATCATATCTATGATGAAGATGGTTAGCAGAGCACCTTGAGCAACCACAAAGTCAAAAAAGATTTGTTAGCAAAGACACCAAAAATCAAATATCTATTCAAAAAAATTTGTTAAGGGTATTCAAGGATATTGTGCAAGTAGAAATAGAACTAAATATTACCAAAAAAAATATACGAGACATTGTACAAGTTCCGATACATCAAAATTGATATTCAAACTTGTACAACTGACTTACATGCAAGCAACATCAAACTTGTACGAAAGACTTGCTTGCAATGTAAACTCGAATTGGATTAATTTGTTAAAAATATACTGTTTGAGTAGCGCAAGTAGCTTGAGTAGCTTTTGAGTAGATTTTTATTACAAACCTTGCTTTAACTGACGCTACAACCGTATTTATAGGGACATTTTCTTTTATATGCTTTGGGCCATATACTATACTATCCCAAATCGGTGGCTTATTTTTCTGATCCACAACATCCAATTCGACCTCGACGTCTGCATAAGTCGGTGGTTCGCCTTTATCTTCCGCACGAACTTTCAAGCGATATCTCTCTCGCTGTGGATTTTTTTATATATTCATAATTTTTTTTTTCAATTTAATTTGTATAACATTATATGGCGGTTTAAAATAAATTTAAAAAATATAAAAAAATGAAAAGAAAAAGAAAAGAAAATTAAAAATTTAAATAAAATTAAGTTGGTTCTTCCTTGCTTGTGCACGGAAGTGAAATAATAAGATTTTCAAAAAATAAAAGTAAAATGAAGAAATTTTCAGAAGCACAAAAAAATTTTTTTGTAATTTTCTTGATAAAAATTAAAAAGAGGAAAGAATTTTATCGAAATTCCAATAAATTGGCAAGTTTTGTAGAATAAGATGGCACAAAAATTGATGTAATTAGCTGAAGGTGGACATGTCCTTAGTTTCTAGATACAGCAAAAATTCAAGACAATATCAGGACTTCAACTACAATCAACTTAGTTACTTTAATTCTCAATTTTTGCACCATTTCGGTAATAATTTTTATCTTGACGACGGTTTTTAATTTCAGCACTGACGATTTCTTCAAATTCAAATAAGAGACAAAGTTCTGAGAATAAATTTCAATTAATTCCAATTTTGATTATGATTTTATATGAATAAATGACTTCAGTTTTCTTTGAAGATTTAATTTGAATTGTTTGAAACAAATTGTTTTCTGGGTGGGCTTTGGTTTAGAAATATAAATTAAAGAATAAATTTAATTATTTTTCAAACTAAAATTTAGCCTGTCAACCAAAAATACCCACTCAGAAAAAATATAAAAACTATGGAAATTAAAATGATAAATTAATTATCAAATTGGAATTAATTGAAATTATTATGAAGAAACTCCTTGAACTAGCTGATATAATTTCTTAATTATCAATTAAATCACACCACCAAGCACAAGTAGCTTCATATTTTCTTATAGCATTAAAGGATTATTTCCTCAACATATTTATTATTAATATTCAATTTTAATTATTGACGCAAAAATCACAAACTCCAGAAACTAGCAAAATTATGCTGCATACATCCTCAGTTACAAGCTTGTAATTTTTTTCGCCAATTTAATTTTCATCTCAAAAAAGAACATCAATATAAATTAGCAATACAGACAGAGTGAAGGAATTTCATGTAAATTTGCTCCGTTTTGGAAAATAAACAAACAAAAATTAATTATTCAAAATAGAAAAGCAAGGAAATTTAGTTAAAAAGATTCTTCTTGTTAGCGTTAATTGAAAGATGAAAGAAGGTCAAAAACACGAGTGAATATTTAAAGGAAGTGGAATGTTTTCTTTAAATATTCAATGAGATGAAAATGAGAAATGATGGAAGCAACAAAATGAATAGAGGAAGGAAGATTATTAATAATTGCTGTAGTTGAGATGGAGTTTCCTCGATATTGGCAAATTATGCTTCAAGGTTTTCAATTTTCTCGACTCAATAAGTTACAGAACTCGTTAAGAACAATAAGTACTTGAGATGTGAATGTTTGGAAAATTTAAAAATTCAAAAAATTCATAAAAATTTAAAAAATTAGATTTTCTAAAATTGTTCCTAATTTGATCCGAAATACTGAAATTGGACTTAGAAGATTTGGGAGATTAAAAGCATTCAAGAAAATTTTCTCAGTTTCAAATGGGGTGGATTTATGGGGTCATTCGGATAATACGTAACGCTAAAAATGGACATTTTTAACCCCACCCCCTCTTCGTAACAAATTCTGCGAAAGAATTGAAAAAAATTAATGCGAATCGTTACAAAACTTTGACCCCTTCCTCCCCTTAAATGTTACTTAATATCCGGCAAAGCATATTTGACCATTCTTATCACTAAAGGATTATTTTTGTATCCGAAGTAGTGGTACTAAAAATTGGACAGTGAAAACCATGACCTCTACCCAAAAATGAATCTATTCAGATTGCCCTAAAGACTCAAAGGGCGTATCCAATTTTTTGGGGAGTTTATATTTTTTGTACGAACGTAAAATCTTAAGGATGTGCTTTAGATTTTTTCTAAAAAAAATCCTAAGCAAAATGAAAAAAAATTTTCCATCGATAGAGCGAGGGTGGACTCGGTTGACCCCCAAATACCCACCTTCCCCTGGCTATGCCCTTAATAGACACTATATTGCCTGGGAGTATCCATGGGGTTGTTTTGGGTGTCAAAACACCCCCCTCGATGGAGATTTTCTTCAATTTACGAGGGTTATTCAAGCAAAAATCCAAAACAGCCCCAAAAATTTTGCTTCCATACAATTAATTTTGAAACACCCACCTTTCCCTGGCTACGCTCTTAATAAACACTATATTGACACTTTATATTCAAGTAATACAATAATTTGCTAATAAAATGAGTATAAAGAACGCTAATAAGACACTCTTTTGTCAGCATGAAGCCTAGCATTGAACGAGAGTCATTTAAATAAATAATCTAAATTAAAATTTAGTATTTTAGTTTTCCAAATTTTAATCCTAGCCAATAAACAGCAGTAAAACTTAATTAATTTCATTTCTATATTCTCCAGCAAACAAATGACTACATCCACCCTCAAAAAACTGTTCGTTCAACATACGAAATTAATATATATCGTAAATGAATAACGTTAAATATTGAAATAAGCAAATATATTCATTATCGTACAAGCATAATAATTTTCAGTACAACACACGAGTGAATTTCATGAGAGTTTATGAATTTATTGATATTATGTATAATATGCATAATGTATATTATTAGAAGTGGCTACCACAGATTTCCTCTCTGTGCAATGCGAAAATACACTCATTTTTAATTAAAAAGGAAGTGGATTCATTTCGGTATGCACGTTAGTTTTTGCATCTACATGTTATATACGAGTGTACACACAAATAGCATAAAGGAGTCCTTTATTTTATAATTTTATTATTATTTTATGAGTTGTTAATTATAATGATTGAAGGGGGGTGGCGAGCTCTAATTAAAATTAATATTTTCTATAACGAACGTTCATTCTGACTTACAGGACATCCCTTTTAAGTTGACGACATCATTGAAAATTTTCAGTTGGTTTCAGTATTTTTTTTGAATTTTTTATAAGTCGTGAAGGAAAAATATATAAAAGAAAAAATAAGAATTTTTAAAAATTTTGCAATTGTTTGTTCGAAAAACTGAGATAATTGAGTTGGGTGGAATTTATTTTGGATTTTATGTGCTTGATTAATAAATTTTTTATTTAAATTATGTCAAATATTAAAAAAATTATTTTAATTTTCAAAATCAATTTTAATTTTAATTTAAAATTTCAAATTTTTAAAAATGATCGTTAAAAAAATAAAATTTTATTTAAGAATTTTTAATTTTTTTCTTCTCAGTTTCCACATGAAATTCCAAAATTCTTCGCACCCCAGCAAAAATGTATCCATGTGCTATGTGAGCATAAGAAATTGAATATCATAAAATGAAATTTCACTCAAAAAAATATAAAAAGAAATTCAATTTCTTTCATGCAATTTAATTTTGCAATGTTTTTCTTGACATTATCAGTGCATAAACAGAGATAAACACATAAAATAGTTGTGATAAAATAATGATATGTGCAGTTGGAAAGACTGAAAATGTGCAAATAGAATTAGATGCATCTTGTGTGTGCTGAACAGTAGATTTATGTGCATTTACAGTTATCGAAACTTTTGATCAATATAAATAAGAATATTATTTCAACAATATGGATTATGTGGAAGTTAAATTTATGTTTGACTGATTAATTGCTCACTAAAATTGTATGTTTGGGTTATGTTGTCAAATAATGCCGCAGGTTGCAAGAATGTTTATCATTTTAACAAATGGTTTATAGACATATGGTTTATTATCTATTTTGGAGCTGTAAATATGGCGATTTATGGGAAACTAGGTGTAGAAATGTGAGAGATTTAAAAAATTCAAAAGATTTAAAATTTTCAAAAAGTTCAATTTTAGACAAAAAACTCCTTTTTGAAATTTCAAATTTTTAATAAAAATCAATTTTTTTACAAAATATAAATAATTTTTTTAGAAAAATAAAATTTCTTCTAAAAAAATCAAATTTTTTTCAAAAAATTCAAATGTATTCAAAAACTCTAAATTCAAATTTATTCAAAAATTCACATTTTTGAAAAATTTGGAATTTTTAAGAGACTAATTTTAAAATTGATTAACAAAAACAAAGCTCCATCAAATCACCATAGAAATATCCACACAGTCAGTTAATATACTATCATATTAGTATAAAATCCATTATATTTTAAAATTGAATTTAAAATCCAAGCTTCACTCAAAAAATCATCAAATTTGCCGAAATGTACGAAATACTTTTCATTCACGCTACATAAAATTTTCAATAGACATCAAGAGCCGTAATATCCACCAAAAATTTCATATTCATCACGAAAAGCTCTCCACACACTCCCACGCATTTTTGCCTTTTGAAGTATTCATTTTGAAATTCTCAACAAAAAATAAAAAAAACGATACACTTTTCGGTAAATTAAATTTGTGCAGTGCTTTTCATCAGTGCTTATCATTTCAATTAATTTGTGCCAACACGTCATGCAAGTTGAAACTCAAAAGTGCCATTTTAGTGAAATTAATGTGCTTCATAAAATCAGTTTTGTGCTTTTGTGAATAAAAAAGATATATTTTGTTCCATTTGATAAATTACTGTTACATTCGAAATATGATACAACCAGAAAGAGATTAAAATTCAAAGTAGTTGTTAAAGCAACCAGTGGTTACTAAGTTACACTTTTAAGCAGAAATTTGGAAAATTGCGTATTATTTTGTTGACTTTTGAATTGGCTATGGTGTTAGTAAATGGGTGAATGCCATGGCCACTGTAAAAGTGAACTTATATTGGTCACAAATGACCAAGCTTGACGTAGCAACAGTAATTTACCAATTAAACAGTTATACATAATAAAATATTCAAATAATAAAGCATAAAGTGAAGTGAGAAATTAAATTAATTAATTAATTTTCGTCTCAACACGAAAACTAAAAAAAAGTTTTCTCAAAAATATTTTTAGAACAAAAAGTTTTCATCACCAAAAAATAATCAATCAACCGCCATTTAAGGTCTCATTTTTATCAATCAAAATTCGGTCAATCAACTGTCAGAACGATGCTCAAAAATTCAGGTTGATCGTTCAGCAGTCGTCATGAAAAAAAATTTAAGCTTTCATTTTATCACAAAAAAATACTCGAAGAGAGGCCCATCGACATATAAAATAGTAGAAAATGTCACTTATTTTGTAATTTTTTATTTCAATCATATTGAAACCAAAAAACGGGAAAAACAAAAAAAGTTTTGTGGGAAAAAAATTGCACATAAAAGCTGTTCATGTTGCTCGTGATTGCAACAATGAACTGAAAAAAAAATTGTTGGGGTATAAAATTGAAGGCATTGAATCAACAGTCTTTTAAAAATTTGTGTCCACAAAAATATTATACTTTGAAAAAACAGACACTTTAAAGAATTGAGGGAAAAAATTCATGCTTTTGGTAAAAAAATTTGGGGTTTGAAAAATCAAAAAAGTAATTAAACAAATTTTTTTAAAAATAAATTGAATTTTCAAAAAAAATTAAGAAATTTAAAACATAGTTTTTAAATTTTTAAAAACAAAATTTTCAAATTTTTTAAATTTGCAAATTTTCAAATTTTTTAAATTTGCAAATTTTCAAATTTTTTAAATTTGAAATTTTCAAATTTTTTGAAATTTGTAAATTTTCAATATTCAAAATTTTTAAATTTATAAATTTTTTAAATTTGTAAATTTTCAATTTCAAAATATAGTTTTTTTAATTTTCAAAAAAATTCAATTTTTCAATATTTTTTACCTTTTAAAAAATTTACCAAATTTGTCGCTCCCATCAAAAATTTTAAAATTTTGGGAGTTTTTTAAAAGCTAGTGACGAAAACAATAAAAAATTGCAAGGTGGTGCCGAAGATAAATTCATCATTACATCATATTTACACAATAAAACGAAATTTTACGTAAAATCATCATCACTTAGTAATAATATTCATAATAGGTGCTCTTTAAATTGACTTTTCATATTTTTCATTATGTAAATTCTGCTCAAATAAATCAGAAAAATATTTTTTCGCAATAAAAATTGCAAATTAAAATTTAAAAATTGTGCAAAAAGTTAAGAAAAACATTGAATAAGCTAATATGTTGACTGATTAAACGAAAAATGAGTAAAATTTTTCGAAAAATTGAGGATAAATGTCAAATTTTTGAGAAAATAAATTTCAGAATCAAGCAAAAGATGTCTTTTTGTATTTACGACGGAAGATTTGATTCTTAAAAATACACAAAGAAATATGAATTTAGAAAAATTGAAGACGTATGAAGAATAATATTGTTTTGAGTGATGTGCAAGGAATCAATTTAATATCTAGAAAATGACAGTATTAAATATTAAAATTTAATAATTACAGAAAATATTAAATGAACCCCCAACATTTAAAATAATTTACTTAAAAAGGAATTTTTTGACCTTCTTGCCACTTTTGACAAAGAAAAGCTCGTAAATATATCAAAAGATGAAACCAATTCATCATTATTGGATATACCAAAGAATTGCAGCTCTTATGTCGAAAACAACATTTAAATGAGCTCAAAACTTTACAGACAAGATGTTAGAATATTAAAAACCTCACTTCAGTCTCAAAATACCCAAAAATATTCGAAAATCTGCTTAGAATTTTTGATCCTCTTACGTCGTCTACCCTTAAAACTTTTTTGCAGACATAAGGCAAACTTTTTCGTCTTGCACTTTTTAAAAACTCAATTTGACACAATTTTTCATAGGTCTTCAATATTTATTTTTTTAATTTCCTTCTTTTTCATGTCAAAAAAGTTTTTCATTTCTTTTCTCTCCATGCTATGCTCTTATTGTTCATGTCTTGCAGATGGTAGAAAAGATCATGAAAAACTTTCTTCTTTTTCCAAAAAAAAATATATGAAAAGGAAACTTCATTGAGAGCATCATGCCATTATATTGACATTAATTTAATATGAAAAGCAATTAGTCAGCATTCCATAATTAAAAATTTTAAAGTTTGTCTTCTTTGTTTCTGCGGCAGCCATAGAATAAAAGTTTTTAATTTTTTTAGTGCTGACATTTTGGTGCCTTCAGATAAGGATTTTATAAAAAATGTCCAATAGTTGTAGAAATTATTACCAATTCAGTTTTTGTTCACTTAGAATATAAGAAATCGAGCATGGAACTAAAATAATGGAGGATTGTCTTTGATTTAATTGATATTGATGGGGAAAAATTATTGGAAGTGATATTTTTTTTGCAAAAGGGATTTTTTTTGAGGAGGTTAAAAATTTTTATGAGTTAGCAGATCTTCAGATTCAGCATGTTTAAATTTTAGACAATAACTTACATCGAGTGGTTTCTTGAGCACGATCCATCCAGATTCGGGTTGAATTTCAAAGTATTCCAAGTCATTTGGATTGTAGGGTGCACTTAACGTATACACAATAGCTCCATTGTTGTCTGCATCTTCATCACTTGCTGATACACGAAGAATATTCGTTCCAATGCTGGCATCTTGCTTTACATTTTCCACGTATTTCTGAATGATTGAGAATCGAGAGAGGAGGAAAGAAATGAGATGTAAATTTATGTAGGTGGAGATAATCGGTCGGAAAATGATGGATTTTGACAAATAAGGTTCTGTGCTTGAAGTATTTTTCAAGTTTTTCGATAAGCAGATCAAAGTCATACTTCAGAAGCTCTTTTTAGGTCAATAAAATTCAAATCAATGCAAAAATTCTTTAAAGAGATTAAATTTTTCATCCCTAAAGCCTCAAGAAGCTCAGTGAATGAGAAAATCTGATTCCGACGTGGAAAATTGAATAACAATCTGATATGGGTCGCTTACCTGTCGATCAAACAGAGGTGGCTATAAAAAGGAAGAAAAATAAATTAAAAAAAAATCTAGAAAACCATCAACAATCAATTCCTTACATTGTCATTGACATCAGTAATTTCCACGGTGAAAGAGCAAACACCCTCCAAACTCGGTTCACCTTGATCGGTAGCCTTGACTGTGACTGACACAAATTTACCATCATCACCTTCACGATCGAAGACTTTATTTGTTGAGACTTCACCAGTTTCCTCATCAACTGTGAATTTTGTGCCTTTCTGATTCGGTTGCTGTACAATTGAATACTTGACTTGTCCATTGACACCTTTGTCTTCGTCAGTTGCTTGAACTTTGATGACAGGACTTCCATTCGGTGCGCCTTCTTCAACTTTCGGATAATATGTTCCGCAATCTTTAAAAACTGGCTTATTGTCATTAACGTCAGTGATGAAAACCACAACAACGGCTGTTGATGTGTGGATTGTCTGGTCGCCATTAACACAACATGACCCATCATCCATAGCTGTGACATTAAGCTCATATTTGTCTCGATCAAGCGTTATTCCTTTATTGTGAAGTCGAATGACACCAGTAATTTCCTCAATAACGAATTGCCCACTATTAGTCCCACCACCAACAAATCCAAAACGCACATTGTCACCGTCCTTATCAGATGCCACGACAGTCGTAACGAGGGTATTTGCACCTGCATTTTCATCGACATTTGGTGTGTAGACTTGCTGTGAGAATTTTGGTTCTTCGTCGTTCTTATTCTTTGTGTACACACGAACGGTTGCTGTTCCTGTACGTGGTGGTTCACCCTTATCTTTAGCTGTCACAACGAATTCATAGTATGCATTATTATTATCAGCATCGAGTTGCTTATTATTCACAATGGCGCCATTTGAATCGACTGCAAAATGATCATCTGACACAAGATACTCGATTTCTGCATTTGCACCGGAATCTGAATCCATTGCTTTGACTTTCAATATGCTCGTGCCAAGTGGAATGTCTTCATCGACGTTGTGTGCTTGATAATCTGGCAATTCGAATTTTGGCTGTGTAGATAAAACAAATAGAAATAAAAATTCATCAGTTCAACTTTCATGCTTCTTTCCTTTCATTTCTGTATTAACTTACCGCATTGTCATTGACATCAGTCACTCGAATTGTTAGCTGTTTTGTGGGTGGATGAATAAAAAAGGCACAATGTAAGAGAGTTTGAATGAATAAGGCAAACAACATACAAAAAAATGTCAAAAGCTTTTTTTTCATCTTTCTCGACTGCTGTGACATAGAATTTCGGTACACTGAATAATGTATTCTGAATAAGTTTAAAGGAATGAATTAGCCTGAGAGTGTTTGAGATAAGCTCATTTTCTATTTATAGAATAAAAAAGTATGATTTGGAATTTGTGCTTGAATGGAAAATAGATACTGGAGCTTTTTGTGTATTCATAGATTGTAGGATACATCAAAGGGGGTTGATTCTTGACTTATTAGCTGGATGGTTAGATCAATTTATTGATTTATCTAAAATTAAGTTGAATTCGGTGAATTAGATATGGTTTTGGATAAAATTGAGGTCCAAGAGCTATTTGATGGACTTGTAGCTTACTCTGGGAGTAAGAAATTAATCAAGCAAACAATTTTAATAACCCTCTCCTGCCATATGAGTTCTGACTATGCTAATGTGATGTTCTACATAAAAATCAAAGCATTTTTACAATTCCTACCAATATTGACTATTTAAGGTAGTTCAGGGGTGCCATACTTAAGGCAATAGCCTGGAGTATACCCCAGATACCAGCCCCAGCAAGAGCTACAGAGCTACTGCAATATTCAACTGTATCTAGCCACTTAATTGACAAAATCAGTAAATCCATTCATATTAAAGATTCAAATCAAGTGTTTTCAAAAGAATTAAATATCCTTAAAAAATTCCTCTCGGTACATCAATATTCTCTCAATTCTTCAAACCCTCATCACTCAGTACCAAAAGTCAAATTAAATTTTCCGAAAATTGTTGAAGAAAAAAAAACTTTTTTCTCATTTCATGTCAATAGAAGAAGAAGAAGAAGTTCTTCCTTTATCCTACCTCAACAGATGTCGAGAAACCACCCGAGTCTTCAGTTGCAGTGACCACAAGTGAATAGACATGTGGTTGTCGTAAATCTTCAAAATCAAGTTCCTTGGCAAGCTTCACAATTCCCGATGTGGGACCAATGTTGAATGTTCCAGCACCTTGTCCTTGTGCTTTCAATGTGTAACGAATTTCTCGATCAGCAAATGATTTTGCCTTAACGGAGATGATGCTATGAATGTGAGAAATGATAAAATTGAGTTAGTAATTTAATTTGTAGAATGGACATGCTATTTTTCATGTCATGAATGTAATGAACTTACTCTGAGTCCTTCTTTTGATTCTCTGGAATTTCTGCTTCATAGCTTGGCATGTAAAATTGCGGTGCACGTTTTCCACCAACAATTGAGAGTCGTTCTTCTGGTGTGCTCTGGAATTTTCTATCATCGACTTTTCCATTTTGATCCTCTGCCTTTACATACAATACATATTCCATATCAAGCTGAAAGAGATCAGTTCCACGTGTTCGAACGACACCGGACCTCTCGTCAACTTCAAAACGTCCACCAGTTCTGTCACGTACGATAAAATAGTGAATATTGTGATCTGTATCCGGATCACGAGCTTGCAATGTAAATACAGGCGTATTTGGCGGTGCATTTAATTGAACGACAGCCTGCATTGGCAATGGACGATTGATGAAATATGGAGGTTCGTCGTTAACATCCTTCACATGAATAATCACTCGCTGATTGTCCGTATCTGTTGGATGGGGGAAAATTGAGTTAGTTATAAATTGGAAATGACATTATGTCAATTATGAAAACCTTGCTGGATAGATACTTACATTTCATTCCACCTGAATATTACATTAATGGACATAGATGCAGTAGACGGTAGAAGTATTCAGGTCAGATGAAAAATTCATCATTAAAAATGAAAATATAGAAAGAAAGAGATGGAAATATTAATTAAAAATGCTTCAATAAATTTTTTGAGTTGGTATGGCTGGAGTTGTGTAGTTTGTTGCTGGATTGTCTTACTAATTGGTTCATTTTGAACTTTTCTGCTTAATTTTGATTCAAATTCTGGTAATATTGTATTTTCACCTTTTGATTGATTACTTTGATCAAAAATATTAAAATTGATTTTTTTGAATTTCAAAAATACGTTAAGTTTTTTAAAAAAAATATTGAATGATTTTTGAAAGCTTTGTCATAACAAAAGCGCCTTATCTAGACAATCCAGTCATTCCCAACTCATTTTTTATATACAAAGTTTCATATATTGAGGAGAAAAAATTGCACGACGAGCATCATCCACATAGAGCAATACCATTTTATGCTCCACACATTGAAACTAAAGGAAAGTACAAAAAGTTTTTCGGTTGACACAATAAAAATTTAAGGTAAACATTTCCACTTCCTGTGATGTTATGAGAAGCAGAGACAAAAAAATTTCAATGTTCACTTTCCTTCCGCTCTTACCCCTCGTTCTACTTAGTTTTTGAGCTTTTTTTTGTCAGAACTGACAATGACAAAGTTTTTTAATTGTCAGCTGGAGTAATGAAAATTGCAAACATTAATTAGCATTCACGATGAGTGATAGTGTGAAATGGATGGAAAAACAATGTTATGTCGAGGGGGTAAGAGCAGGTTTGTTTGACATGTTTCAATCATTTTTTTGACGTGGTTTATTTTTAGGATTTAGTCGGAAATGTGGATGGAGAAGATTATCAGGGAAGCAAGTTCTGATTCTAAAATCTAACATTTACATAGTAGACTTGGGGGTCGTTGTAGATGAATGTCATTTGCGATCGACCCTTTTGTAATCCTAGAATAAAAAGTAACTGTACATTCAACCCACAGCGCCATTAGCAACAATCTAATTACAAATCATTAAACATCTTCTTCAACATCCTCAATCTGCTCATTAGATTGTTCACTTCTTCATCGTCATCTCTTCAAACTTCCTTATTTAATCGCACCAATTTCTCAATCCTGTATCACAATACATCATCAAATCACGAGAAAAATGTAAACTGCAATTTTCCATTTCGATGGAACTCGCTAAAGAAGCTTTCAAATCAATACAATCTTATTTTATTACAATTTTGTTCTCTTTTGTTCGTCTCATTGATATTATTTATTCTACAAGATATTCTTTTTTGTTATTTCAATTATTTTGTAATTTAATTTTTCTCAAGCTTCTTGTCAAGCTCTTTTCTATTCCCTTTTTGTCCTCCGTAAGCATTGAATGAGAAGCTTTTCTGCTTTCTATTGAAATGACAAATATAATTGAATTTTTTAAGAACTTATTTCTCTTCAATTTGCTTGTAGAAGGAAGAAATCATGGAAGCAAAACAAGGATAGAAGAAATAAACAGACACAAAAAAAGTGGAAAATGAGAAAAACTCAAACAACAATGTTGAAATGGCTCAAGAAACGTTATTTACTGTTTGCTTTATCTGTTTGCATTTGTGCTTCTTTTTTTGGGATGATTTACTTTTTGGGGATTTGATTTACCTGCGCGAGACAACAGAATGGAATGCCTTTTGAGGATTGAGATTTGTTTTGGGTTGTGGAAATATTTTTTTTCCTTTGTCTGTGATTTTTCTTGGAAGTGTTTCTGTCTTGTGGATTGCAATGTTGATAAGGAAATTCTTTTGTAAGGTCGTACACAAATAATGTCAACTATAAATTAGAGAATTGCTTCTCAAACCTCTTAGTAACAAACTTTTTATTCTATTTAATATCACACTGAATTCCAGATTCCCCTGTTTGGCTAGGGTATACTAGAGAAACCGGCCAAATTGAATGAGGTAAGAGAACCATGCTTGTAATCTGCGAGTATTTTAGACGGAAAGTTCCATATATTTTGCAAGGGTGCGGAACTGATTAAGCACCTATTATCATTGTAGATCAGTTCTGCATCCTATATATTTTCAACTTAATGTCCATTGTCCCGTATTTATCAAAATTTCGTGTCACCTCACCTATCACAGACAACCAAGAATTTTTAAAAGCGGACTCAATTAGGATTCGAACCCACGAGTTCCATGGAATTTATGTCCAAAACTCCACCACTTAGACCACTGAAACTAGTAAACCGTTAAATATTTTATAGTTTAAATCGACTCTTCCTTAATATTCCCACTCTTATTGACTCCAACCCTCAACCATCTGTTTACTTACCCAACCCACCTCCTTTCTCTGAACTCAACAACTTCTCTCAACAAAAATTTCCATCTTCAAAACTTTAAATGAGCTTATGCTAATAAAAAATTATCTCAACGAAAGCGACTCAAGCAGACAATAACATTTTCCTGTAAATGCAGTTGTTCCACATATGTTACTCTCAACATAAAGACAGTCTTGAAACTCTATCTTTGCAGTATTAAGATACACATATCCTCAACTTCATCCTTCCTTCCGAATCGTCTTTTCATTTTCTTCTTCTTTTTCTATTTATTTGTTAAATCTCAGGAAGTCAAAAGAGATGCAGTTGTCAAATGATATCTTCTCCTAAAGGATAGACGAGAAAGCTTTTCTTGCCTTTTAAATTCAATAACATAAGAATAAGAAAATGAAATTGAAATGCTAAACTAAACTCAACTGGAAGCTGAATCCTATCAACAACACTAGAAATTGAACAAATAAACAGAGAAAGGCAGCAAATGGAAACTCCTCCGGGTGCTTGTCGTTTGTTGAGCTCTCAATGTTGACTTGTTTTTGTTGAGGATGTAATGGAATTAGAAAGGAAAGATGTGTGGGATGGGAATTGCTGATTTTTTAGGGTTTGTTTAAAAAAACTTGTAAATGAGTCAGCATTTTGTAGCTAGTGTCGATTAGAGGCTGCAAAAAGGCATCAAGATTTCCTGACTTTACCCTTAAAGTTTCTACAGAACAGCTCTTACTGATGGAGATTAAAGTCTAAATCAATCAAATCTTTTCTCAGAATAAACTCAGTTCCCATCCTCATCCCCACGACAACTCACCCTCCACATTATAAAAGCAATTAAGCCACAACAAATTTCGCTATTCACATTATCGTCAGTGTCTCATGCAGATTTTAATTACAAGTTTGTTGAATGACTGAAAACCACAACAAAATTTATACATGAGTGAATTTTAACTCGCTGTCTTCGTATTCATTAAGATTCGATGCTGAATTAAGAGTTGAGTCTATACAATGTTGCAAAGTTTTGTGGTTTATTGAAAATTATGCAATTAAGTGAAGAAGTAGTTTGAAAGTTTTGATAATTTGTGAGGGATTATGAAGTGGAATTGAATATTGCAGAATGTTGTTTATTTTAGTTATGATGTTGAGTTTCTTGTTCATATTTTAGTAAAGTATCACTTAGGTCTTCTTAGAATTCAGATGATACAAAATTTTAATGGTAACTAAACTTAATATTCAAACCTTTGATGCCAAAAGGATCCATTAAGACCGAAAAATAAAGAAAGATTGCCTAAAATCACGAAATCATCTAATAATTTTTACAAAGTAAATTTTGCTGACAAGAAAAGTGACGCGTGTGGTATAAATTATTAGAATTATTATTGCACGTGTGAGTTAGAAATAAAACTTTTGCTCTCATATTCTTCATTATTTTGTTGAGTAACTTTACTCAGGTTATATAAATCTTTGTCAGTTAGCAACTGTAGCTTCAATTATGGCTTCTTTAACTAATATTTTGTCATGGCGAATAATTAGGTAATTTAGAAAAAATCTTCTGAAGGTTTGTTTTGTCGCTAGACAGAAAAATTTCAAAAAAGTCAAAATTTCAAAATTGAGCAAAATTCACAATCATGAACATTAATTTGAAATTGCTTTCATTTCTTCTAAATTAATATTAATTTCAGATTTACTTTACCAAATTCTTTTATTCAGTATTCTTTATATCAAATAAAATTTATCCTCATGACGCAGTATTTTTCTTCCGACGAAATTTGTTGAAAGAAGAAAAAAAATATTTTATCAGAATTGACTCACGCGCAACAGAATGAAAACAAAATTATTTTTGGCTTATCATCGAGCTTTAAGTTTCCTGTTTGTAGAGATCATGATAAAATTTTCTTTATTTTTGGAGAGTAGTCTTTATTAGATCATGAAAATAGGAGAGGGGTTTGGGATAAAAAATACCTTTTTTGAAAAACCAATACTAGTCGATGAAAGGTCATGATCCGAACCCAAAAAAATTCAGGTTACGCCCCTGAATGTAAGCTTTGAACTTTTAATTATAAAAAATTATTATTAAAATTCTGGTGTATTTAGGGTGGGAAGAATGGGACATTTACTTGAGGCTATAGAACAAAATAGCATTTATTTTGGTACAGAAATTTTTCTGAGTTTGTTCAGCAGTATTATTAATAAAACTGAGCGGTTTATGCCTTTTTAGATGACAATTAACATTTTACCAGGGCTTCATGAATATTTGCCTTTAAATTTTTAATTTCGAAAAGTTGAGAAAAATGAATTTTGATTACAAGAATTAAGATAAATCTGCCAAAACTTCAGCTAAAAATTACCTTGAAAATCCACCATCATCAATTTACAAATTATGACATTAAATGAGGTCAAACAACAATAAGAAATTTCCTGCAAGTCACCATGTGCTGTGTCGTGATTTACACCATAAACAAAGTAATAAGAAAAAAATTCTCCTTCTTCTTTTTCGCCAAGAAATGAGCGTTTAGCAAAATTACACTTAAATGGAGCGTTTAGATCTGAAATCACAGTATTTTTATCGCGCATAAGAGAAGGAATGACATGACTGTCGAGATCTCATAATATCACTGACGAAGTTAATTTAAATCATGTTTTATGTTCTCTTTCGCTTATTAAAATGAGCAACTGACCGTACGCAGCTGGATGCTGATGTTCTGCTATTGTAATTTTAATTGAGGAATATAATATTTTTTTTCGGCATGTATGTATGCTTTTATAATTTCATTTATTATAAAGAAGAATTTAACAACTAGATACAATAAATTGCTACATTTTGAAGAAATTTTGTGAAAGGGAATTTTAATGATGCTGTTGCGAGAAAGAGATTTATTGGAATTGCTAGTTGTTTGTCGAATGAGAAGCTTTAAACGTTTAATTGTGTAATTTATTTTAAGTTCTTTGAGTGGTGCGGTATATTTTTGAATAATTGATTGTCGGTCGTTTGCATATGGGAAGTTTGAAATTATTGTTATGGTAATTGATATTTTTGATTGAAGTTTGATTTATAAAAAATATTAATTTGAATTTTAAAAAATTGAAGGTTTTTAAATTATTTCTTACTTCTATTTTAAGATTTTTAATTTAATTTTTTAAATTAAATTTTAAATGTTCCAAAAAATTTAAATATTGTATTTTTCAAAAGTTAAATTTTGAATTATTCACAAAAAAAATTCAAATATTAAATTTTGAGTTTTTCAAATTAAATTTTAAATTTTTTAAAAATCATATTTTGAATTTCTCAAAAAATTAAATTTTGAAATCTTCAAAAAAATCATGAATTTTTCAAAAACTTAAATTTTAAATTTCTCAAAAAGGTTAGATTTCTAAAAAATCAATATTTTTTAAAGTATTTTTAAAAATTATTAAAGAAGAACTTTCAAAATTTAAACAGTTTATAAATCTCCATCCAATTTCCTCAACATAAGAACATCTCACTCAGCATAAGCATCTCATTAACTAATGAAATATCATCCTCATTATAATTATGATCTCATGACGGAAAAATTAAATCAGATCCCTTAAGAAAATAATCTTGTACTTTTATTGTATTAATGCCATTTACAACTTCTTATTATTTTTATAATCACAATCCTCTTCTCATTCTTATTATTATTATCATCATCATTATTTTATCATCATCATCATCATTGTACTTATTTTCCATTTAGTTTACAACTCATTTTATGCAAAATAATAGAGTTTATGAAAGTAATACTCAGTTCTCGTTTAAATCTCAAAACTTATTGCGATGACACTCACTTGTCAGACGAACAGAACGACGAGATGTGAGGGACGTAGAATAAAGAGTTTACATTCAAAATGATTACGATCACAAACTGTGAAATTTTATGATTTAAATACAAACTCAGTAATCACAACCATCTGCGTGTGCACAGCGTAATCGGAATGAAGTTTTTCTGCATTTTGCAGCATCGATTAAGTGCTGAGTAAACAGAGAGTCTTTATTTGTGCAGCTTTTAGCATTGAAGATGTGATGGAATGGAGAAAGGATTCAGTTTGAGTGACTTAATGGATAATTTTGGAAGTATTGCAGAATTTTGGTTGATTTATGAATTTAATTGGAATAAATCAATAAACTTGCAGCATGGAGACTCGAATGTATATTTTGGGTCACATAAGTATCCAAAATAAAATTTTCTTTGGGGTTGTTTGTATTTTTGGGGGTTTGACCCATAACCAACCCCTTCTTTGCCTCCTGAATATGTTTCTGCCTATAGTATAGCAAATGAGGTGTCTCGATTTAGTTTGTGATAACTAAAGCATTCAGAGGTCAACATTAGAGTATTATCTAGGATCTACTTCGACATACCCACCGTTATCCCCTTAACGTCCTTTAAACTTCCATCAGGAATATCTCAAACGTCGTTGTTTTACTCAAACATCGCCTTAGTCTCAAAATCACCCAAAATTCCTTCAATACTCGCTCAATATCAGAATGACGAACATTTAGTGTAAAAAAGATGAAAAGATAATGATGATACTGAAAATTGACTCATGCTGTGTTTGCACAGCAAACAGTTCTCTCACTTTACGCTTTTGCATTCATTAATGACGAAAGGATGAGAAGAGAATGAAAAAATTTATGATAAAGTGACTTAAATGAGACAAACTTGTGGATTATAAGCAGAGAAAAATTACAATTCTGATCAAATCAAGCGAGTATAATGAATGCAAATTTCAATTTCGTCATGGTAATTGGAATATTCCTTTCAGTGATTACATGATCGCTCGATTGATGAGAGTTTCACAGATGGATACTTTTCGTGAAGTAATTTTATGCAAAATTTATGAGATTATTTTCCTAGATCTTTTATAAAATGAGCTGAATTGATTTTTGATATGAGAATTAAATGACTTTTTATTCATTCTAATTGGAATATTTTATTGATATTACATCCGGCTTAATGTCAATCCTGCTGATAGAGGTATGTTCTCGACATTTTTCACTCCAATTAGCAGAGATGCATAATGTCAACTTTGTTCTTAATCCATTGCTAGATTTTTTAATATAAGAGAAATATTTAAGCTGGGGCAAAGCCAGGGTGGGTCAAGATTGCTCCCTCATCACAACACCTCCGAAATTAAGAATAAAACCTTGATAATTTATTCAACAATCCCTAAAATTCACGATCACTCAAACAACAACTGTTGCCAATCAATTCAACAAGAAAAATCAACAATAGACACCTAAAACCCAATTTTTGTTGCCCAAACAACCCAATAAACTCAATTTCAACCGCTTTAAATTGCCTCCAATTTATACATAATTTTCAGCAACAACAGAAAAATAAATTTCTTCATACAAAACTTCACAGTTTATAAATAAAGCGATTTGCATGCAATCAACACATTTTGGGTGGTCATTGAATGTGTCTCATGAATTTTACTTCCATTTAAATTTCTTTGTTGCATTCTCATTTTAATAGCAAATGTGTCGCTAACAAGGCACAAACAAATAAAAAATTTGTTTATTAAATGTTTGGATATAAAAAAGATAATTTAATGTCTTTTTATTTTATTTATTTATTTTTTGAAATGTTTAATGTTTCGAGATTGTGTATTTTGGAATTGGATTTTTTCCAGGGGTTTGGTACTTTTTAGGGAATCTGAATTTTTAACATGTTTTTAATTTTGTTCCAAAAAAATAAAATTTATATCAAAATTTTCAATATTTTAAAATTTCTATTTTGTTTAAAAAATATTTTTTTTTTTAATTTTAAGCTTTTAAATCATTTTTTTAATTTTTTAATTTAAAAATCATAAAATTTTATGGTATAATAATAATTAAAAAGTATTTTTTTTAAAAAAAAATTTAAATTATTAAAAAATAACAGTTTTTTAATATTTGAGTTTTTAATTTCTAAATTTTAAAAACCGTCAATTTTTATAGTATCGAATTTTTTGAATTTTACTTTTTTCATTTAAGTTTAATATTTTTAAAAACTATCAATTTTTATGATTTTGAATTTTTTGAATTTTACACTTTTTTTAAATTTTTGAAATTTTTAATTTTTCTCCCTTTTTAAACTGCTTCTAAATATTATTCCTTCATACAAATTTCATTGTAAACAGTTATAATGAATAAATGTAAAAACAAGAAACTTTATTTTTAAAAAAACTTCTCTAAACAACCTCAAGAAAGAAACTTTTTAATAAATCCGAGACCCCAGCCGGAATTTCATTATGATAACAAAAACATTTTTACATTAAATGCCTTAACTCTCATGCATAACAAGAGGCAGACGAGGCAGCATCTGCTCGATACAGAAGTGTAAACAACAGAAGAGTTGAAGTAAATTTTTTAATTCTTCTTTTTCTTTTCCATTTAATTTTTGTATCGTGCGTCTTTAAGAGCTCCAATAACAACAAAAGAACAAGATGAATCACGTCGCATTGGTGAGATATGGAAACATACTTTTTCCACAAAAAAAAATCTCATTTTTTTCGTCTGTCGTGTTAAATGTCAATCATTAATTTAATATATATCTCATCTAAACAGCAAGAAGGTGAGGAGGACGGATAGATACTTAAGAAAAAATACAAAAAAAGGTGCGATGGTTGTAATTAATTATAATGACACTTATCTGATTAATTTCTCATGGCAATAAAAGTTTATTTTTTACTTAGAATTTCTTCTTTGAATTTTCGGAAGGAACAATTTAATGTTATTCTTCTTTAAGGTTTTCGAGACATTCCCGTTGATTTCCCACGTGCTTAATGAAACGGAAAATGAGATTTTTGCTAAGCAGAAAAATTGGAGCAGTTGCGATGATGCTTGTTTAAAGAAAGGTGCTCTAAATTGATGAAGTGAGGCAAATAAAGATGGCAGACTTTTTCAATTAATTTAGGTATGCAAATTGAGAGTGTTTAAAGGTTTTTATCGATTTTTTGGGGATTTATGTCAATTTAAGCAACAGGTATAGTTGAAAATGGTGTAGTTTAGGGTTCATGACCTAAATTCATAAGCGTTGAGTCTAAATATGCAATTGTTGTCTAGTGACATAGTTGGGAGTAAACGACATGAGTCTTGGCCTTAGTTTCAAGAATAAAATACAAAAAAATTGGCTATAAAAACCAAAAAAAAAAATTACTAAGGTGCTAAAAGTTCAGCTGAAAGACTCTTTGACTCCAAAGGTTCTGGTATCATAGTTTTCATGTTAAATTCCAGCTTTTGATAGAAGTTAAGCTGCTGTGAATGATCCTACCAGCAAATTGATAAAAACACATAATATGATGCCCAAAAAATATAAAACAGCTCCAATTTCATCAATAAATCCCACAAAATATATTAATTCCTATCGTTAAATTACCGACACTAGTTCCCTCAAAATCGAATTTCCATAAACAATTCATTACCATATAAATAATTACACAACTCCATTACACATCCAGCAATTTAAAACCCAGCAAATATCAATTTTCATACATGAAATTTTCTTCCATAGCCACAACACATCTCAAATGTGCCATAACAACTCTTCTTAGTGCTGATTTAGCAATGTGTAAATTACTATAGAAATATGCTTGTCATTGCTGTTGTTGCCAATAAATTATGGAAAATCCTCATCTATTTTTATGAGATGCTTCATATCATTTGTTGAAAGTGGCTGATATATCCAATAAAATAAATGTGCGGCATACATTTATGGATATTCATAGAATTTCATGGGATTATGCTTTTTGTGGGTATTTTTATGCTGTTTTGTTACGAGTTTTGGCATATTTTAGGATATTTGAATTTTTTGCGGATGGAGTTGTTAAAATTCGCAGATTTTTGTGATAATTTGGTTTATTTAATACCAAAATATTCTCAAAGAACCTCAACATTCACATTTAACAACCCAAAAACCCATTTTCCTAATAAATTTCATCGATATCCAATTATCAGACCAGAGAATTGTTGACCCGATACAGAATTAATTTGTATGCATATCCCACATGCTATTGATGATGTTACATGAATTTCTATTATTTCCAATATGCATAAAACATATTCGATATTGTCAATATATTCAATTTTCTATGGAAAAAAATCTCCAATTTATTGAATAAAAAATATAAGAAATAATAAATTCGAGCATTAAACTACAAAGATTAAGCTTTAAAAATGGCAGTAATTTTCAAAACAATAAAATGAATGATTTTCTACTGCTATTAGTCACATCGTAAGCCGAGAGAGTCTTTAAGCCTGCCGATTGATTACACAAAAGAGTCAAAGGTGTGGCATTTAAAAAATTTTAATATGAATGAAGTGAGCCAAGAAGCCGAGAAAGAAAATTGATATTTTCTGAAATCTTCAATTTTGTTTTAGGTGCTTAAGTAAGTATTGAATTTATTAGGTAGAGTCGGATTGTTAAAAAATGAATAAATTTTAATGATTTGAGTTTTTGAATTTTTTGAATTTTTGTAAATTTTTAGAAGTTTTTTCCTGAAATTCTGAACTTCTGAAATTCTTTTCTTAAAAATTGAAATTTTAAGCTTAAAAAACTTAAAAACGATCTTAAAAACGAACTTTTTTAAAAATTGAAAATTCAAATTTGAAATTTTAAAACTGTTTTAAAAATTGAAAATTCAAATTTGAAATTGAAACTTTAAATTTTTTAAAAATTGAAATTTAAATTATTTTAAAATTTGAAATTGTAAACGTTTCTAAAATTTGGAATTTCAAACGTTTCTAAAATTTGAAATTTTAAACATTTTTAAAGTTGGCATTTTAATTTTTTTTAAAAAAATTGTAATTTTAAACATTTTAAAAAAGTGGAATTTAACTTTTTTAATTATTGAAATTTTTAAATATTGAAATTTTTCTTAGTGATTTATTAAATTTTCATATTCTTTCAAAATTTCGACACAGTTACTGAATTTTTAATTCTTTTAAATCCAAACCAAAAATCGTCCTCAATCATTAATTTCCCTAATCTTTATCCATAAACAATAACATGATAAACACATCTGTAAACTACCACAAGATAATTGTCGTGATCTAACAATGAAACCAAATAGTCAAGTTTGTCATCATCGGCAATGTTATGGATGTTACATTAAATAAAATAAATGATATCAGTTGAAAATGGAGATGAGAAAAATTGTTAATGCCTTCATGTGTTCGACTGGATGGGATTCTCTCTCTCGAACTAGAAAGCGCGTCATTGAGAGTGAATGAAAAATGTGAGACTGTTGAAGAAACTGTCACATGATTGATAAAGATCATCAGTCATATGCTTCTTCTTGCCACATTCTTTATCTTCTTCATATTGTTGCTGACTGAATATCTTTATGCATTGCATAATGGATGATTTATTCATTGAGATATAGAGGATGAAAATGAAATTTATGTGCATGGTTAATGTTGTCGTTGTTAGATATGACTTTGAGATTTTTTGATGCTTTAGTCCTGTTTTATATAGGAGTTTTCGATGTAATGATGTGGGTGGAATATTTATTGTCAGAGTTAAATTTAGACTAAGGACAGAAAATAAATGAAAAGCTTTTAAATTTCCACATAAATTCACTCTAACCGACGACATGATTCCCGCCACTCGAATCAGTCTTCCTTCACACCCGACAATTGCAAAAAAAAAACATGAGTTGATTAATCTTAATATTGCACAATCATCAATCAAAGGCGAACCGCTATTTTTTGGCTATTGCCTTAAATTCAACTCAATTTACGAAAAACTTTTCTTCTTTATTCTCGAAGCTGTGTGAGATTCAATAATGATGCTATCGCATAAATTGCAAAAATTGGAATTTATTTCGAATACAACGAGATGTATTTTTTCATTATAATAGAACCCGCAAGATGATTAATAAATTCCACGAATGGCAAGGTAAAGCCACAAAAGAATTCAATTGTGAGTCATAAAAAAATTGAAATGAATTTCGTGTCTCACGTTTAACATGACAAAAAAGAGCATTGACGACAAATGGATGACAAATGAAAAAAATTGTTTGAAGGGAGATTAAAAGTAAGTGATAAACCACAGATTCTTTAAAATAGCGCTCGCTTATTTCACTTTTAATGACAAACAAACACAGACATAGACGCATAAAATACGTTTTTTGGAATCTTTTGTTCTTGCGCCTTTCCCTCGTCTCTTCTCTTTCCGTTTATTTTATTTCATTTTTTTCATTCACCGCAGATTTAAAGCACATCGTTTGGATGACGTGAAATCATAATCATAACAACATGTGTTATAACTCATTTTGATTCTTTTTCTTCTCGTCAAAATGAAATTGAGGATAAAAAATGAGATTTATGGTGAATAAGACGCATTTATTTGGGACTTCACAATGAACTGTCAGATACCAATGGTGGACTTAGCAGGGACTTTGGGATGAAATCATTAAGCGAACTAAAACAAACTTATTCAGAGCCTTAAGATAGATTCATTAAGAACCCCAAAAGAGACTCATTCTGACCCCTAAGGCAAACCCGTCTAGAGCTCTAAAAGAGACTCATTCAGAGCCTTAAGACGGACTCATTAAGAACCTCAAAACAGACTCGTTCAGACCCCTAAGACAAACTCTACAAGGACGAACCTTCCTACAGAGTCACTTAAGATTCATAATTCACAATACATAGTCCAAAAGGTCCATATTCTCCAAAATGACACACAATCAACTCTAATCTCCTCAAAAAAATGCTCTAAACAGCTTAACAGCGTAAAAGTTCGTTGATATAAAAAAATTGAAAAGGTTTTCATGAAAACTATTAAAAACATTATTTTATGGATGTTCATAAAGCGAAGGCTTTATTTATGATGCAATGCAATCATCTTTCCATGGAAATGGTACCATGACGATGAGCCTCAATGTTATCATCATTTTTGAAACAATATTGTGTCAATCTAATGCTCTTATGGTGGAATTATCTTACAACAGTTTGTTCATACACTCGAATGCGAGGTATTAATGGATTTTGAGGAAAATAAAAGGTGGAAATGCTCGTAAATATGGAGACTTAGCTCGATCGTATCTCGTTGTGAGCTCAATATGGAATATTTGAGCATTATGAATTGCAAAATGGAAAATAGTTTTGTGAGCATTAAAGGCTTTAACGTTTAGTAAATCTTAAGTTACTGTACGAGAATCTGCGATAAAATTTATTAACCATAAACCAATATAAACAATTTAAAGTGAGCCTCAAAACTACCAAAAATTATTTTAATTAGATTCTCACCTGAGAGCTTTTGCTATTTTATGGCAAACGAAATTATCTCGAGTGCTTTTAGAGGCTCAAGAAATGAGGTTATTCAAATTATGTGTTGGCATTAAAATGAGGTGGTCTTGAGGATAAAACCGCTTTAATATTCTAATATTCACTTAAGGAGCTATAAAGTTGATTGTTTATGTGAGCTTATTACTTAGGGAAATTATTTTTTGATAATGTTGAAGTTTATCCAGTAATAAAGTGGAATTGGATGAGAAATTAGAGTCTCTGAAGTATTTGGAGGTATTGCTTGATATTTTTGACATTTTGTGGATAATAATAGGAGAAAATTTTCAAAAATTCATTTAAAATAGCAGAAATTGTTTGAATTAATAAACAATCAACGTCATCTGATCCCCTTTAAGGTTCTAGACAGAAATTTTTCGAGGGAAGGGGATTCGACTCCATCGAGGGGGTCCAAATTTATTTGTATGTTGAAAAATATCAAACTCCAATGAATCCAATATCTCATTAGGGACCATTCACTTATTATGTAATGAAAAAATCGACTTTTCAGACCTCCACTCTGAATTGTCGTAAAATCTCAGAGGGAGGGGCCTCCTGTAATGCGTTACGTAATAAGTGAACTGATTCTTAAAGTAAATCCTCAGATAATTGCGTTTCAGTCACCCCATATCCATACAGTCAACCTCCATACCCTCCCAAACTTATTCACAACTTCTCTCGTCCCAATCCAATTCAATTCAAAAGAAGAAAAAGAGAACACAAGAGAAATGAAATAAGAACAAAAATTGCTTATCGCAATCATAAGATCAGCATTCAAACAACAAAAGCAACGGAAAAAGTATATAAAACATTTAATATTTACACGAAAGATTTTATTTAATTCCCTTGTTTTGTTTCGCTCAAATCTGAAGGATTTTCTTCATTTCTTCGCTGTTTTGCTTTCATATTTTGTTCATTTCTCGTGTGATTTCATAAGATATCATGCAAATTAAATGTCTGAGATTTTTTTCTTCGTTAGCTCTGTTCTGTATTGGAATTAGTGTTTTTTTGTAGGGTGACTATTAGTTTTGGGTTCATTTTTTGAAATTATTTGAAATAAAGGTGAGTTTTTAATGGTCGTTCATAAATGATGTCTATTGGATACAGGATTTTTAGACCCCCATCTCCAATATCTCACTTAAGCTTAAGATCACCCTAAAATTTGGACATCACTTATGAATAACCCCTTAGACTGGATGTCTCATATTAAAATTCTCACTTTAACCAGCCATATAGTCACCCATCTCATCTCCATTCTATTCATAAGAATATATTAAAAGATTAATTTTCTTCGCTCGCAAGAGATTAGAAGAAAAAAAAGTAGAAATGCGAAGAGAATTTTTTTGAATAGGAAATTAATTGGTTTATAATAAGAATGATTAGGTGATATGGTTTCGAAAATTAGCTGTGGAAAAAATTGTTTGTTGTAGAAATAAAATTAGAATAGTCGTAGATAAGAATTAATATTAATAGCTTCAAGATTTCTTTTTTTTTCTGTAGAATTTTTAAACGGTAAAATCTTTTTTTAAATCCTATAACCCCAAAGTCCATTTCATTTCGTTAGACAAATCTCCTTCAACTAGCAGAAAAAAAGTAAAAGCAATTCAGAAGTTACTTTGTATGCAAATCTTACTGGCTAGACTGGAATTTGCATTTAATTGGCATCTTGTTGTCTTGTTCGCATGAAAAACTTTTTTTTCTTCAATTCAGAAAATCTTTTTAATTAAAATATCGAAACATTTTATGCCTTTATAATTCTATTAAATTTGCAAGCTTTAGTTGTGATAAGAATACTTAATATTTCAATGAATTTGGTAAAGATTTTAATTTTCTGATAAGGTTTTTGACTTCTGTCAATGGAAATGAACAGGAATAATATGTGTGGGTTGAATTTCAATTAATTTTAACTTACACAATTCAATAGATTAAAATTAAATTAAATCAGTTACACAAAGGATTAAATTACCCCAAATCCATCACAATCAATTCATCTGAATCGCCTTTAAATTCCCACAAAAACTTAATCTCATTACATTTTAAAAACAATTAAACCAAACACGTCATCACACCCAAAATTATGATTGAATTATTAATCAAAATACCATCAGCAAAGTCTCGTCATTTAATTCTATACACATCACTAAAAAAGGCCTTTAAATCGTGTAGAATGAGGTAAGATAGAAAAAAGAGCCTCATGACAAATTGATTGTTGTCTTCATTGTGTCCAGTTTTACATAATGAATCATAATTGTGGCAAATTTACTTGCTCAGTTTGATGGAACCGCAACAACCACAAGAATTATTGTTATTAATTTCATGCAATTCAATCATTGGAATTATTGTTCAAATTTTATATAAAATCATCGATGTTAAAGGCGATTGGTGAGAATATTGGAGTATTTATTGTTGGAATTGAAGGCGCAGTTGATGGAATTTTCTGGTAAAAATCCAGCTTTATTTGAATTTTGAGGTTTATTATAAAAAAATTCAGAAGTTAAAATAATATCAATTTTTCAAAATATTTTTCCTAGGTAATTGATTATTTTAATTGAATTTATTTAAAATTGCAAGTAGTTTTGGGTCAAAATTTATTTTATGTCTCCATATTTAAGCTTTATTGGTACCAAAAGTTGGACAAGAATTTGAAGAAATCTTCCAGTTCCGTCCTGTGTCCCAAAAATCATACGGGAACGGGAATTCAGAAGAGTCTATCCCTATTTCACAAAAATTACGAGCATCACTTGCCCCCAGAAGCGTATCCAGAAGGGAGTGGATTCCTTATTTTGAAAAGGGGTCGTTCGAATATTACGCAATGCTTAGGGAGTGGAGGAGGGGGAGGAGGTCAATAGAAATAGAAATAGACCCTAAAACCAATTCTAATTTAAAAAAGTTCATGATTCGACCTCTCCCCAAAAAAAATCCTGGATACGCCCCTTCCTGCCACAATATCTCAGATAGTCAAATTGACAAACATGATCCCAGCATCCACAAAAACCAGCTTCTCAATAAAAATTCTTTAAAACATTTCCTCATAACTAAATTCAACAATTTACAAAATTGATTTGTCTATAAATCAATAATAAATTTAACTGCAGACATAAAAAGAAGTCATAAGAGAATGTCATAAGCAATTGAAATGAGATGAGAAGAAGAAAGAATTTAAATTGCCATCGAACATATACAGACATTAAATTGATTGCGTAATTTATCTCAATTAAATGGCAGCAATATTTTACTGGAAAATGTTCTCGTATGTATCTACTGGGCTTTTTTTCTTGTGAACAACATAATTCTCCATCTAGTTTCGGTCTTTATGTGAAACTTTCTTCATATTCTCAATTTTATTGATTTTTATTTTCTTCTTGTGTATGAAAATATATCTTACTAGACATAATAGAAGCCCATGCTAGTTAAATCATAATGTCATGATATAAGCAAATTCATCAATAGTCATAACAATGGTTTCCATTTATTTCTGATTCTATTGACTACATTTGTTAACTTAAAAAAAGTATTTTGACTATCTATACAATTGAATCTTTAGAAGCTGAACATATGAATGGATACAAAATGGTGAGATAAAGAGAAATCATGTCAAGTAAGGATGATTAATTGAATTGCTTTCATCTTAATTCTTTAAATTAAGTAATTTAATATGACTGAGTGATTCTTATGCGGCATTCACTTATGGTATAGGTCAAATGGCGCTAAATTTATTTTAAGAAGAGTTGATGGATATATTTTGGGGATATTGTGGATAGGTTGAGGTCATTTGAAAGGTTTTGAAATGTTGATTTGTGAATTTCTAACCCGGAAAGTACATGTTGAATCAGAAGAAGGATTTAATGGATTTTTGGAGGAATGTGCCTTTCTGAAAAGGTCATAAAATATTTTAAATGTTAGATTTGTGGATTATGTTGTAGCCAAGGCCAGTTTCTAGTGCTAGGGGGTATCCTAGGGTGTACCCTAGGTGAAGGATGGGGGTAGATTAGGTGGGGTACCTCAGGTATGTACAAGCCGACCTAAAAAATTTCCAAAGAGATTTTAGATTCGCAACTCAGCACAAAGTCATCCTATATTCCCTCGAAAATACAGCGTCTCCAAACATTTCTGTCTTAGCATTCATAAAATACCAAAATGCTTTGAAAATATTAAAACAAATTGCCTAAAGGAATTGTTCTCTGACCTTCAAGCTACATCTTCCACTCGAAATTATTCACAGCATACATAAATCTTCATCAATTCCTTTCCACAACAAAGTTTTCAGTAGGGTAGAGAAATCTCTCAAATTAAATAAAATTGAAAATGTCGGATGGCATGGATTGAGACCAAAAGTCATAGAAATTAATCTTTTCAATCTATTGCAGTAATTTTCTACGACACTTCAGATTCTTTTCACTTCCATTTTACCTTTCAATAATTTCTGCACTTCGTTGTCATGGCAATATTTTTTTTCGTTCTCTTCTTTCGTCGTCTCACTTTAATACTTGAATAGAACCCCTCTTACACTTTTATAACTGTGACGTGAAAATTAAAATATATTGCTTGCTATAACAACACTCAAGTGGGATTATTATTTGTGAGAATGAATAAGAAACTTTTCAATCTTGAAACGACCAGGAGTAAAGAAAGAAAAAAGATATTTCTGCTGCACATTACGTACGTTTTTTTAAGATGAAAAGAAAAATATGAAATTTTTTCTTCTTCGTGAGTTTTTTTGAGGGTGGTTTGAGATACTTGATTGAAGGTGAGTTGAAAATATGGAAGAAGTGGAGTTTGATGACTGTGAATCATATTTTTTCAGAATTTTTTATTATGTAAGTCCATTCTGGAGCTGAGCAAACGGTTCTTCGTACAAAAGCATGTCCTAGGGTATACCATACAATGCATTTAGCCATCAAAGCCTCTTAACCATAAAAAATAGTCCTAAATCTTCAGAAAAAACCTTAACCTCCAAAATATTCAGCAATCTTTCAACAAATGATCTCAAAATGAAGTTTATTTATTTTTCCACAAAATACTCATTGATTGCAAAACATAAATTATATAAAAGAAGAAGTTCGAGTATAGAACGAAGAAGAAGTAGCAATTTGAAATGAAAAACTTTTTCATGTAGTAAGATATTAACAAAAATACAGAATGAAAATTTTTTTCTCTGTATTATTCTTCTCCCCCTTTTTTTGTACGATTAATATACAGAGGATGAGTCATCATCATCATTATTGATCGGTAAACTTTCGTCTCACGGGATTTTAAGAAATATTGCAGTTTTTCTGCTTTACTTTTCACCCTCAAAATTCTTCTTTTTTGTATGTTCAACACACGTCTGTTATGTTTTATCTCCATGAAATATTAATTCTTGTGATATTTTTAGTTTAGCAAGACAAACTAAAAATTTTCATTCTCGTGAGGGATGCTTTATGATATTGACCATTATGAAGGAATATTCTACACATGTTAATCCCATTAAGAGCTTGAAAAAAATTAAATTAAGAAGAGGGAGAATTTTTATCTTTCTTTCTAGAAGGAATTTTAATAAGAAAAGGAGGGAAAAACTGTTTTGCAGCTAATCGACCGGAATAGGATTGATGAAAATGAAGATGAAGAATTTTTGTGATTAAGGTTAACTAAAAGATGATTTTTCAGGGAGTTTTTGGAGATTAGTGAGGGATAGTGAAGACAGATGGAATTTTGATGGAAATTTTTAGGAGTAGATGAGATGCTGTCACTAGTTTTGAGTTATAGACTATTGTTGCTTCTTGACGGTAGACTGCAACAGAAAGCTCGTAACCCCAGGCTGAAATGATATAAATCCCAGAAATACAGGCTTGGATCGTGGTCTTAATATGTCCTTTTATTGTTGGTGAAATGTCCTGGATTGTTTTCTTAATGTGTGTGAATATATTCCTTTTTATTTGTTAAAATACATAAAACATTGAAATAAATAATAAATAATTACAATTTCGTTGGGGAATGCGTCTGCTTTCTTACGGTGTCACCGACAGAAAGAAAGAGACGAGTTCCAATCCGTCACAGATTATGAATATCTACTTCTCACATAAATTAGACATGACCCCCAAAAAACTGGGGGCAAGCTTTATTCTAATTTAAAGGGTAAGGGTACTGAATTTGTTTCACAGGGCACAGATTAATTTTATATTTAAAATCATCTTAAAATGTAACGTTGTAAGTCTTGACATCCCCCACCATCCATTACATTTTTCATCCGTAATATGAGCAAAAAATTTCAATTCCTCTCGAAGCTCTTTCAATTTTCCACAAAACTTCTTAATTAACTACTAAAACAGATAATCTTTATTACCTACTACTCAGCCCACTAATTTATCTACAATCTTACATCCAATTTTAAACCTCACATTCCATACTCCATAAAACCTCCCATTTCTCGAATGCTCACGCCATATTTCACATTTATTAAACCCCCAAAATCAAGATAACACGAAATGAATTAAAACATTAATTACATCTCATTCTGGTTTGATTAAAAAAAATTCTTTTTTAATTCCGAATCGAAGGAAGTGGAAAAAAATTCTTTCCGCACCCAATTTCATCCATTTCTGTTCTATCGCATGTAATATTCTCATTTACCTTATTATACTCATTTTGCTACCAATAAAATTCTTCTTACAAATTTCGTAACTTGGCGGTTAATTGATGTTTCATGATAAAAATCTTTTAAGAATCATAAATTTCATACACTCCATGGAGTGCTCAGTCTTTTGTGCAATTTTCCTCCTCATTGGATCGTTGTGGATGAGTTTTAAAGAGCATATGTGTAGCTTACCTAGAAATAGATTAACGAGAAAAAGAGATAAGAACAATATTAGTTGAGTATGAAGGTATTTAATGATAATTATTATTAGCTACTCGACTAACTTCTTCACATTTCATTTAATGGAAATTGCAAAAGTGCAAAACCCAGGAAAAAGTATCATGTGAAAAAGTTAATGAAGAAAATGGATTCTTGAATAATGTCTGACGTTATGAAGTGTTTGAAGATTAATGATGAGAGAGCTTTTTCCTACTCATGTGCTTGTAATTATCTTTGCAGATGGATGAGATGCTTTTTCTCTTCCAAGAGTTTAGATTCCCACTAGTGTGATTGCTCTTAATTTCTTCCGAAAATGTGGAATTTTTTGCTTGACTTTTTGATGATGATTTTGAGGTTAGAATTTCATTTTTGGATGCAAACTGCAAAATGTGTTGATTTATTTGGGTAAAATTAAATTATTTTCTTAAAATTATGTGGTTTAACATGAGTCTACTTAAAACAGTCTTGTTATCTGGCACCAGTTTACCATTTATATCCTTGTCATCAGGGTATAGCCAGAAATTTTTCGAAGAGGGATTTTCACATTTTTAAGGTACTTTTTCTTCAAATCCCTGGCAAACTGGAGAAAATTTTACGGTGAAAGGGATTTTTTCCCCAAATCTTCCCCTTAGTTACGCTTCTGCTTGCCATACTAAAGACAATAGCTGAAGTACACACGAGGTACACTGGATAAACCAGCCCTAGGACAATTTACGAGTTCCAAAAAAATCTGAGTTATGATAGTCTCCTAGGCACTTAGACGTCTAGATTGGCCAATGTTCTGTCTGTGTGGTAAGGCGTCTTAAGTTACACATGTCAGCGCTAGCCTAGTAATCTGGGTCAAAAACAGTGCTCAAAATTCAGACGAGTTCTCAAATTTTGTTGTATTTTAAACTCAAAAATGACCGATTGAAATATTAAAATATTAAATCTATTGATGTTCCACAATTAATAAGCTCAAGTGTCCAAAACACACATCTATTCACATCAAATTCCCTCCAGCAAAATATACAATCAAAATATTACCAAAAACATCCAATTAACTATATTCCTGTTCAAACACAAAGCCTTAATAACAGAATATATGCTGTCATTTACACAAAAAATTGTCATATCATTTTTCCAACGCAACAGAAGGGAATTAAAAAAGTTTTGATTCAATGTCATGATAAAATTTCCTGGAAACATTTTTCCATATATGCTCACTCGCAAAAAAAGAGCTTCATCAACAAGCACAAATAAGTATAAATAGCTGAAAGGCAGAAAACTTTTTAAGCACATAGAAAAAGAATTTTTCTTCAAATTCTTTTAGTGCCGAAAGTTAAAATAAATGACAAAAGTTTCATGGAGATGTGAAAGAAATTATAAATAAAAGGCAAAAGAAGCTTCACAATTCAGCAAGAAGTTCATCCATTAGTTAATTTATTGTTAGATAAATTTTCTCAATTATTTTTGTTTGGCTGTTTTCAGTTGTTTTGCAGTTTTTGATGGGAATAGCAACAATGAAGGTTGTTTTTGGAAAGTTTATTGATAAATGTTGAGTTAATTAGAAGTTTTGTGGATGGATATTATCAGATATTTTTATGTAATGTTGGTTGTTTAGGAAGTAAGGCAATTAATACTGGATAATTTCAATAGAAATTGCGGAAGTTGCAGTGAAGTTTGGCATTTACAATTAATTTTCTGGAAATGAATGTTACAGGGGCGCATCCAGTATTGGTTTTTCCAACTAGGGGGGTTGATCACCCCTGGATACGTCCCTGTAATGGAACTTCCAATTATTACTTCAAAATTAAGTCCAATTTCATGTATAGTGCCTCTTGCAAGGGCAAGGAATCAAATTCAACTGTCTTTTTGATCATTTTGATCAGTTCCGCACTCTAGGTTACCCATCATCTTTCTTACAGCCTCCAAAATCATGAAAATGACAAATTACTTCATAATCAACTCATAAAAGCATCACAAAAATCTCTATCCTCAACAACATATTTCAAATTCCATCCCCAAACCCAAACTCTTCCTTCATCATCATCATCTCTCCTAAAAAGAGAACTGCATATAAGAAGCCCTCAAGCAAAATGTGTTCAGCGTTTTTATTATTACTCTCGTCTATTTTTTGCTCGTAAAATCAACCAAGAAAAAGTTCAATGAACTGTGCAATATTTTTTATGGAGCATGCCACCCTTCGTTTATTGCTTCGTTGTGTCTTTTTTTTGTGCACATTAAAAATACTTCAAAATATGTACAATGTCAATTTGTATGCAAAGAAGAGCTTATGAATGGAATTTTAAAGTAATTTTCAAGGGTGCTTGACAACTTTTCTGCATGTAGATTTGAGGTTATGGAATGAATTTTTAAAAGGATGATTATTTATGTTGGTTATGCAAATTTGTGAAAGAATTAGAGTGCATTGTGGAATAAATTGGATGGGTATCCACTTATTTGATGATGATTTAAGTCGAGCATGATGTTAAGGAGCCTCATTTGTCCTTAATGAGTCTTTGTCTTCCCTAATGAGCGACATTTGAACCTCAAAAGCTTTAGTTGACTCTAAACCGCCTTTTTTGACTCTTAGCAGCCTAATTAGACGCTAGAAAGCCTCATGTGGATCTTAACAGGTTCATTTGACTCTAAAAAAGAGTCATTAGAGCTAGAGAGCCTCAAGTGACTTTAGAGAGCCTTAATCGACGCTAGAGAACATAAATCAACGCTGGAAATCCTCAATCGACGTTATAGAGCCTCAATCTACACTAAAGAATCTCCCATCTTATAAAAATGCGTTTTATTATCCAATTCTAAGCCTTAACATCCAAACGCATTTGATATATTTTCTATTCTTCTTTGTCAAATTAGATTTTGATAACGCGACATTTTTGGGTCTTTTCGATACTTCTTCTATGCGTTATACAATCTAAAACACAACAACAAAGACTATAGAAAAATGCACAGCTTGTTATGTCAGCGTGAGAGCACATGATAGCGGTCCTTTAGCTCCAATAATCTTTCGCAATTTTTCTTTCTGATGAGGATTTGCTAAAGACACAAGATTTATATAATTTGGGAGAAATCGTGACACAATTATAGGTGGATAATAAAGTCTGATGGTAAAGACATCATTCGAATTGTGATGAAGCGATCGATTTGTAAGCGCCGTAAATTGAAAATTGGTGTGAATGACATGAACAATGTTGATATGATGAGAGAAAGTAATAAAAATGGTATCAAATAAATTTATTCAAAAAAAATTATTGCTGTTTGTTTACTCAATAAAAATGACAAAAAAAATTCAGGCATGAGAATAAAATAAAATCGATCGAATGCCTCAAACTAAGTCGACAAGAAACGTCCATAACTTAGAATTGTTATTTCATGTCATTTGAAATTCAACACATCAGTGATTCGATTCTTTTTATATTTTTATTTCATGACATTCCATTTTGTTGAATGTCTCATTTTACACTTTCAAAAAAAATCGCATTTTCTTTCAGGAAGAAATTTTTATTATTTTTTTTTGTTACTTCTTTTTCGGTGTTGTTTTCTGAATTGATTTTTATTGGTTTTTGAATTTTTTATTTGGCGTGCGCAAGACTGGATTTTTTTATGGAAATATTATTCAGCTGTCGATTTATTTTAAAGAGGAAGTCTTGCAGCGATGGAATTTTTTTTGCAAAAAAATATTTTTTTGTAAAGTTCATTCATAAATTTTGAGAATATGTTGTTTGTTGTGATAGAAGAATTGGATTGAAATGTTATTTTAGGATGCAGGAAGGTTATATTTAAATTTTTATTGAGAAGGGGGTTGAAGTGATAATCCTAGCTGTACAGGCTATAAACTTAAGCTTTAGAAAAATTTCAGATTTTTTTTAAAGATATCATTATTATTTTTATTTAAAAAAAATAGTTTTGAGGACCCTTAAACATCTGGCCCCCACTGATCCCCTCTTGAAAACACCCCAGAGTTGCGTAGCATCAAAGATTCTCCAAAATTCCTTTAACTTGAAGTGTCATTATTTAGGAATCTTAAAATTTAGTTCAGAATTTTCTAGCATTCCAACTTCAAACTCCAAATTATTGTGTTTTTTGCCTCAAACTTTAAAGATGCAACACTAAAAGAATCTTGCAACAAAAAAAGCTTCCCAAAAAATAATTGATTTACAGATCAGTAATCAATATTCATCAATTTACTTCCACATAAGCTTGAAATTCATATTACAGATCGATTTTTATCCCATCCATCACTCAACAGCATCAAATTTAATATTCTTGACAGTTCAACAAACCCTTTTCCGAGAAAATTATGCAAAAAATTCAATTTTTCTGCTTTTTCCCCCAATAGATCCTGAAATCCCATTAGAATACCTAGAATCCAAACATTCAATTTATTTTTTTCTTTTTATTTTCTTTTATCTTAAAAAAAGTAAAATCGATTTCAAAAACGAGAGAAAATTGTCAACAACAAGACACATTCACAAACGAATGAGACAAAAAAGACAGAAGACGATAAGAAGAATACGCGTTAAATGATTCAATGATTCACACGCCATTCACAGTAACATAAAGATTACAACAACAGCAACAGAAGAAGAAAAATCTCTCGCACCTGGTACATTAAGAATTAATGTTGCTGCTGTTGCTTCTTTTCGTGATATGTGTGCTTGCGCTTGTAGGAGGTAAAGAGAATGTGAGAAAAGATATTTTTCAAATATATAATATTTATATCAACCATTGATGCTGTTGTTATGAATAGAACTTGATTCTTTTTTCTTGTGAGCAACTCACACATCGATTGCCGCGAGTCAGATAATATTTCCATTCTCATCATCAAACAATTTTTATATTTAATAAGACACGAAACATGATATTTGCCATTTATAGTTCGATTATTTTGATCTACTCTTGTCTCCTCAATTTCTTCTCAATATTTAATCAGATTTTATTTCATGTTGACGGTTGTTTAATGAGAAGAATTAGCAATTGGCAATCAATTTTATAAATTGACATGGAAAATGTTTTTTTTTCTGCTTATATGGACGTCGATGATGATGATGATGATGGTGATTGGAGTGTGCCAAAAAGTATTGAATTTTTACGATCTGATTTTATGAGACGTACTTAAATATTTTATTTCTTTAAATGATTGTGAAATTGGCGAAAAAGTGGATGCGATTTTGTTTTAATGACTTTGAATAAGACGATGGAATTTAATTTCTTATTGTTAGAATTTTTTTATGGTGTTTAAATAAGATTTTAGTCTAGTTTAATTTTTTTAAATTTATGATGATCTGAGTTGATTTAAAGACGCCTTGAAGGACGCTATGTTTTTGTACTTTGGGATATTTATACTGTATATCATTACCAAGGGTGCGGAGCTGACAAAAATAATCAAAAATGATCAAAGGTCATTTAATCAGTTCTTCATCCTTAAACATGGCCCTTTCTTGAGTCTAAGATACTAAATACTTGTCTCAAAATTTCATTTTCAAAACTATCATGTGGGTGTATCTAGAGGGGGCCTGGAGATTTTAAACTCTTTTTCCAAGAAGATTGTATCAACTTTTTTCAAAATTTTGTTTGACTTATAGTTAAATAGGTGTTGCTTCAAATGGGTTCCATTTATACTCCCCCCCCCTCTGGGTACGTCCATGGGCTATCAACAGAATTTTCATCATGGGAGAACTAAAGATCATACCATAAACTGTACATTTTGATTTGAGCACTAAATTCTGGCATTTTTGACACTTAGTTCAAAAAAATTACTGCAATAACTTCAAATTCCCAACATTTAGTTTCAAATTTATCTAATCTTTCCCTTCAAGCTTGACACTTTTCAAACTAAAACTCTGTTTCCACATCACCAGTTATGTTTTGCTGCGTGTCACTAAAAAGCATTATTTTGCACATCACAAATTCCAATAAATAATTCACATGATCCTACTCACTGCATTTATTCATGAGTAAAAATTCACCTAAACATAAAATATTTTTTTATAACAAAGAATCACAGCCATGACAGTCATAAATAATGCAGTTATAAAATATCGCTGAATAACAAAATAATTTTAAAAATAAATTTTTTATATCTCAATACAGACATGACTCTTTTGGTGGGCTGTTGTCGTATCATATGAGACTATATATCATGATAACTGTCTATGGAATACAATACGATGATTGTAAAAGGTCTTCTGGATCGCCAAATAAATATTCTCATTAATTATGTATGCATTTGTTAAAATTGAAATCTATTCTCAATTTTTATGATTTTATTGGTCGATGATCTACGCTTTTTTCGTTGTAAGCAAAAGTTTATAAATCAATTGGAAACTCGAGTAATTTATTGGAGAAATATTTGGCTGTAACGTGGGCATCCAGACATATCAGGTGATAGAGGCGTACTCAGGTTCATTTTTCGGAATCTAAATGCCTCGAACTCATTAATTTCCAAGTATTACACTAAAAACATTGAAATTTTCGAAAATACGTCCCTGCCCATCCAGCATAAAATCTCTAATTGATGAAAGACAAATAAAATTGCGTGCGAGACACGCTAAAGGAAAACTTCGATAATTAGGTGTTCGGGGCACAGCTGACTGTGATAAAATTAATCAGCAGGGATACTCGAAACTTCTGAACTGTTCACCTACTCTTATTTAGATTATTGGATTATGATTTAATGACTTTAAAGGCAATAAAATTGGCGATACTTTTAAGGCATGAGAGAATTTTTAAGAAAAGTGTAATAAAAAGTTTAGATTTTGATGATTATTCTCTCGCCATAAAACTACGGGATGCTTGAAGTAGAGGAGGTAATTATAATTACAAGAATGTTTTATGTGCTTAAGATTTTTTTTTGTGAATGAATGTGGAGGCTGGTGGAGGCAATGAGGCGAGTGTTGCTAATTTTTGGATTTTATTGATGAGAAATTAATTAATTTTTAAGATTTTAAAGTTGGACCTTGAATTTACGACATTAAAATTATGGCAAAAACAAGAAAACCTGCGGAAAAGTTAAAATAACTTTAACTTTCAATTATAAACCAAATTTGATTAAAATTTCATAATTATTTAATTAAAAAATTATTAACTAAATATTTCAATCCGCTATGAAATATTTATACATCCATTCAGTTCACAACATTCAAAAAAAAACCAACAGCAGATTTCCTATTCACAAAAATATTCCAAAAATTCCATTAGCGAAAATAATCAATTAATTTTTAATCAGATCTGAACTTTAATTCTGTTCCCATCCATTTACTACTTCCTCTCAAACTCTAAACTTTTTTCGTAATAATTTATGATTATTTGAAATAAAAATGACTTTAATAAACTCAACAGAAGTAGCAACAGCAGGAGCTTCCTACATGATGAAGAATTATTGACTTGATTCTGGAGAGAGCAAAAATACTGAATTTATGATAAATTGCGACGTTGATGATGGTTTTTCTTTTATGATTTATGAAGCGTTGTTATTGACGACGCATGAAATGATTTTTTTATTTGCACAATAAATGTGATTCTGGATGTAAAATGATGTGCACGTGGAAAAAATGGAGACAAGCGTCATCAAAACGACAATTTTTGGTTTCTATGAGAATTTTGTATAAAAATATTCTTCAAATTGGAACAAATATCAACAAGTAATTTTGATTTGATAGCAAACAAATGTGAAGCAGTTAATACTTTGATGGAAAATTTTCTAATTTAAAAATTAATTTCATATTTTTTGAAAATACCTAACTCTTTGAAGAATTTAAAAAAAAAATAAATTTTGCTGAAAAAGTGTTCTTAAATAAATTCATAAAAACATTTCAATATTTCGATTGGGGTATGTTGGCAAGGGCATATCCAGGGGGGTTTTGGGAGTCAAACTCCCCTATTTTGTTAAAAAAACAATACTAACCTAACAAATTATTGTCATTATTGTCAATTTTCACTCCACTTAACCCTCATCAAGCCATAAATTCAAACAAATTAGTTTTGAAAATTTCATTTCCAATAAATCACATGAAAAATGTTCCTCAACTGCAGAACAAATTTACATCTTATCTATTGTCATCAGGTGCATGACAAAAACTTTACTGCAAATTTGCGAGTCACATATGCATCATCAATTCGTTCCTCTATAAAATATATTATTTTATTACATTTTCATCGCAGTGAGAAAATCTTGAAATAAATTTTCATTTTTATCTTGCACATATGTGTGATTCTAGAATATATGACTGCAATTTTGAAACATTATTTATTATATTGGAAGTGAACTCTGGAGAAATAATTGAGTTGTGTGATAAATGGAATGGAATAAAGACATCGGTGATGTGAGTTTTTATTAATGTTATTTTCATTTGAAATATTAAGAAGATTTATTCAAAAACTTTAAATTGGAAGAATTTTAATTGTTTAAACTTAAAAAACATTAAGCTGAAGAAATTTTAATTTTTTAAATTTGAAAAATTTTAAATTTCGAAATTTTAAAATTCGAAAATTTTTGAAATTTTAAAATTATAAAATTTTTGAAATTTTAAAAATTAGAAATTTTTAAAAAAATTAAAAATATAACTTTTATAGAAATTAAACAAAAAAACACTTCAAACCCCTGAAATAACCCAACAAAAGAGAAATCTAACACGTCGATATCTTTTACATCTAATTTAAATAATTATGACACAAAAAAATTCTAAATGCTTCCTCAATCAAAATTAATTACACGTGACGAAAGGTTTCGACAAATTAACAAAAATTTTCATAAAATAAAAAGAAACTTGTTATTGCACACCCGAAAAAAAGTCATATGGAAAGGAGAAAGAAGTACAATGAATGAAAACAACACAGTAGTTAAAATTTTACGTATCGAGAGTTCATATTACGATATAAAGGATGTTCTAACATGTTTTACAAAAAAAAGTATTGTTGCGGTTGAGTGATTTTTATAGTGTGGATTGTTGTCTGCCAACCCAGTTGGAAATTTTTAGATTAAATTTATAGCTTAATTGAGAGAAGAGGAAGCATTTTGAATTTTATGGATGAAATTTATAGATTTGCTGAGAGGAAATTGGAGGGAAGTTAATAAAATCGAATGTTTTTGGGATGATTTAATTTTTGTGGGAATTTTTTGGCAAGCAAATGCACAATTTTTTGTAAATTATTAAAAAATTGAAGTTTTTTTATTTCCAAAAATTTAATTTACCGATTTTATTCAAAAAATTTAAATTAAATATTGCTCAAAACTCAATCATCCTCTTCTCAGTCCACCCAAAAACCAAAATCTCAAAGTCCTCAACTTTATCCCAGAAACATTGTACACCACTAAATTATTCATTGCCTCAAGTCTTTCAAAGTCAAAAACACATAAATTGATAAATTTTTAATGAAATTTGAATTTCCAACAGGTCATTCACACATTTCTATTTGAATGGGTGTCCGAAGCAATTACCTCAGAATGTGCATTAAATTTTAGTTTTCTGTCTATTACCCATACTCGTTTAATGACACATAACTTTTTCATATTTTCTTGCATATTTCATGCATCAGACGGTAAGCTTGTTGCCTTTAATTATAATGATATATATTTTTTTACCCAGAATACGTTGGGTGTGCAATCATTCATTATATTTCAGTGTCACTGATTACATGGCAGTAAATTATTATTTTTTTCGGGATGTGGTTATACACATTGTGGATATATGCTGACAATTTAATATGAATGTGAAAAATATTCCCGTGTGGATCGCGGACAGAAACGGATGTGTTATTGAGATTGATACAGTGCATTTTAAGATTTTTGGAGGTTATGGGATATGAATACTTAGTGAATTCGTGTACACGTTGGACTTGAAAGGGGTTGTTCATAAATGACGTCACGCAAAAAGCGAGATTTTTTGACCCCCATCCCCACTCTGCCACAAAATTTTTTCTTTTGCAAATATTGAATGTCATTTATAAACGACCCAAAAGGATTTTTGGTGGAAAAAAATGATTTTTTTGTAGCCAAAAATGAGCATTTTTAAAAAATTTAAGAAATTCACAATTTAATTTTCCGAAAAAATCACAAAATATTCCCCGCTGCTGTATAATTACGACACTAATAGTCCCCCCAGAGCTATGAATATAAATACAAAAATCTTCCATCTGACTGCGTTCCATGATGATCATGTGTCATGAATATAATAATTTAGACGAGCCGAAATGTAAATTGACGGAATGTCAAATTATTATTGTTGAAGGTATCAATTATCGTGTCGAAAAAGTGCTTTTAATGACCTTGAGATATGCAGCGAGCGCCTCATTAAGGAAAATAAGTATCAACATAGATGTAGATGCGGGGATCTCAAATTATCCACGAGACATGTAACACAAAACAAATTATTTATTTGAATAATAAATTCGTAGCTTGTGCTTCCAGGTATTTTTATTCTAAAGTCGACTTCTTTGTGTCCATAAACAACTTTTTCGTCTCTTTGTTGTCTTTTGAAATTCGAGCAATTATTTTTGAAATTCAAAGCGCAAAGAATTTCTGTGCAAGTCTCTCTAAACTCGACATATAAGAAATTCAATATCACGCAAATCATATCATCCGTAAAATTTGAAAATAATGAAGAAATAAAGGCGAGAGATCAAGAATTTGTTTTTTATATTATTGCTGTTATAAATAGATGGGAAGTATTTGATATCACATTACACAAAGCCATTCGATTGTGTCTTTATTTGATGTCGAAAAAAACGCAGAAATTCTCAATGAAACCATTTTTTGAGTCAATGAAATAAGAAAAAAATTATTTTAATGGAATTTTTTGTGAATTTGGATCTGTTTGAGTTAAAATTTTAAATTTAGAGCTTAAGATTTTTTGTTTTTTGGGTTTATGACTTGAAAGAAAAAGTTCTGGGTCTAAAATTGCAAATTTTGATAAATTTTTAGTTTTTTTAAAATGAGAAAGCGAATTTTTGGTGCCACAAATTTAAAATTTGTAGCAAAAATTAAACGAATCTCCAATTTATCAATTTAGACCTCCAAGGGGTCGTTCACTTATTACGTTACGCAAAAAAACGAAATTTTAGACCCCCTTCCCCCCTTGTTACAAATTTTCCAAAAAAAAATTTTTTTTCTTTGTTGGACCTGTTACAAAATCTCAGACCCCCCCTCCTCCCCTAAAAAGCGAACGTAATAAGTGAACGACCCCCAAGAACCCCCGCAAAATAAAACAATCTCATTTAATATCGTTCAAATTAATTTCTTCCACATTGTCTCCTTTTAATCAACAATAACACGAACGTCAAGTCACCAGACCCGTCTACTAATCCAATTCAAACACTTCCTTTTCAATCTACTAATTTCATTTGTCCACTCCCTTTGCAAAATAATATAAAAATTCTTTTCCCTTCACTTCCTTTTCATTATTGCGAATAAGACGATTTTATATGGATATGGAAGAAAGACGATGTTGTGTAGGAAAATAATAATAACAAAGTCACCTGGTCAATATTTAATCGAATGACTGTGTATATGCTGAGACGTACGCACATTGAAGCAGCAAAATGCAATTTAGTTTAGGGGGCTTTCTTACATTCTGTTCCATTAGAACATGAAATTGTGTTTGAAACCTTAGCAAAGAAATTAGATGATGAATTTTTTAGCATTGAACTTGGGATGTGAGGGTTATTGGAAGTATCATTTTGGGTTATTGTCAAATGTCATTTCTATTATGTTTCTTTGACCTTCAACTTTCAAATTTATGTCTTAGAACCATCCAATTTTTCAGGAAGTCAACTTTAAGTCCACAAAATTTTGCAATTCAGTGAGCCTCTAACAGCCATAGACCATGCTCTGTGGCACCAAATCGTAATCATTGAGCATATTACGGTACCAGTGGACATGATTCTTGTCTGTTAAGCTAACATTCACAATTCCTCCAACTAAAAACTGCGCTCCTAAATCCACATCCAACATTCCATCTTAATTCTTCATTCATTCATTAATTCTTTTGTATTTCTCTTCGCCATGCCTCAAAGAGTATTATTTTTTCATCGAATAAAAGGCAAAGCAGAGAAGTTTGTAATCCCAGCATCAAAGAGATCACGCTATTGTTTATTGTTTGTGCCTTTGTACACAACAATAATTTAATTCAATTGAATCGAACATTAAAGACACAAGACAAAAAGAGAGAGATGGATTTAAAGGCATCAATAAGGAGGAGGAGATTGAAAATCAATAAAAAATCAATTATTATTTATTCTGCCTTCAATGTCCATTCGGGTTTTTGTCGAGCGAGAGAACAATTTGTTATGGATATCGTTACGGATTGTAATTTCTCTTCATCTCGACGTTTTCATTTACTACGATTTACTTTAGATCTGCTTAATGTAATGATATCTCTCTTCCATTCTCTTAGCATTCGTCTAGATCTATACTCCAATTTACGCAAATATTTGATTTCCTTGTGTATTTTAATTTATTCTTTCTTTTGTTCTATGACCGGGCTGTATATTGGTTTAATGTGGATTTTTATGGGTGTCGTTTAAGGAATGTGGTCATTGAAGTCATTGAAATATACTCTTGGCATAGACAGTGTTATACTTGGTATTAGAAATTGGCAAACTAAAGCCAGCAATATAGTCAGCGTCAAGCATCATCTAAGTGGACATCATCGATCATAATTGATCTGTAAGGCCAGCGAAATAAGTAAGTAAGTTTGGGGAATCGGTATGAAAATGTTATTGAAGACATTTTGACGAAATCACTAGCAAATCCTCAAAACTCTAACTTCAATTCAGCTTAATGTGCTGCTCGGGTTAGTTTCGATTCAAATTATGTGTATAGAAAATCGATCTCAATATACGTGGTAGATGAGGTGAAAATTCGAGTACTTTAATGTAAGTTGATTCGTGATGTTTTGCTTCAGGCTATCTTGTGATTTTTATTGAATGTGATGGAGTATTTGATAGATTTTGTTGAGAATTGATGAGACAGTTGATAAAAATTACATGAGTTTTGAGTATTTGTTGAGTCATTTTTCTGGAATATTGAGTAGGGTATCTACGTTTCTGTTGGATTTTGAGTAGAATTTATTGAAATTTTGTTCAAATGTGAAAACTCATGACTTATTTTTATAAATTGTCTCAATTTTTTTTAAGATTTTTAAGTATCAGGTAAGAACTTTAGTCTGGTTTCTTGGACATAATATGGTATAGCATGTTGGATATAGCAACTTCGAGGTATACCCTAAAGCAATGTTTCTCAAACTATGCTCCGTGACGCACTAGTGTATTGTAAGGACTGCCTATAAACTTATTCTTGACATTATTATTGAATACTTTATTATTTCCAGAGATAAGCCCTAAAAACTAGACCTTGTTTGCAGAAAGAGTTATAAACTGCCAACAGTCAGCTTATAGGACACCAACCCCTCCCCAAAAAAATAAATTGTAATTTCACATTCAAATGTTAAATCATTTTACATCAAGTTGGTAATATCCGAGAAATTCTAACCTTTTTCATCTTCATTTCTAAGTTTCCACACCAAAAAGCAGACCAACATCAAAATTCTCCTCATTAAATTCTACATCTTGATGATTACTGCCTTAATTGTTTCCAGTATCTCAAATTCAACCCGTAATAAATTACTCAAATATATTTTTTTGCACTGCGTAATCTCATTTTTCACTTTTTAGGCTGGAAAATCCAATTTGGGTTTTGCAATTAATTTCAATAAAATGTTTACAGAATTGTTAGCTCATTCACACCTCATCCTCGAGTTTAAATGGATTTATTTATTATCAATGCTGCAGAAATTAACAAAAACGAAATAAAAGTTTTGGAATTGTGGATTAACGAATTTTACTGAAAATTGTGCTACACAGAGCTATCTGACATGTGAATACGTAGCACAAAAGTCTTTTCATATGCACAGCAGTGGAAAACTTTTTACAACAAAAAAAAATTCAAAACAACTGCAAAAAAGCAGAGTTAAAGATGTAATACACAGAGATCGAAGCCGATTTTTTCGGCTTAATTTTGTTTTGCATTTTTTGAAGCAATTAAGCATTCTAGAAAGCATTTTAGATATTTAAACTGTTCTAATCAATGAATACTAGGATTTTATGTCATATTTTGCTAAGTTTATAGCATAATAAGCTCAAAATTTCATATTTTCTGAAATTAAGCCGAAATTTAAGCCGATCGGCTTAATTTCGGCTAATGTGAAATTTTGAGCTTACTATGCTATAAACTTAGTAAAATATGACATAGAATCCTAGTATTCATTGATTAGAACAGTTTAAATATCTAAAATGCTTTTTAAAAGGCTTAAATGCTTCAAAAAATGCAAAACAAAATTAAGCCGAAAAAATCGGCTTCGATCTCTGGTAATACAACTTAATCCATTTGTGGCAATGAAATGGATAACAATAACAATAAAAATAGTAAAAGTAGAGCAACATTGTGAGATGCAATGGATATTTTTTTTTGTTTCAATTTGTTGAGAAGCCACAAAAGTATTTTTTTCTAATTTTAAAAAGTATGGAAAAAAGTTAAAGTTTGGAATTACATGAAATGGTTTCAGTTGGACTTCTTTTTTTGTAATGAAAATAAATCAAATTGAGAGAATGGTGGTTGAGTACAGATGCTTGGGATTATGGTGCACCTAGATAAATGCTGCATTTGAAATTTGGGAAATGTTTGCAATTTTTTTCAATACTCAAAAATTTTAATTATTTTTCCGTAATAATATGTTGCAAAAGTTTTAACTAGTTGTGGCTCATTTGACTGACCAAACTTTGTGGTTGTTACCTGAAATTGGTCAGTTATGTGACCCATAAGCAGTCAGAACAAGCCCAAAATAGAATTTTAGCTCAAAATTCACAAAACTGCGCTAAAACCCCCAAACATCATCAAACAAACCATTCAAATCTACTTCCAACCTTTCATATGCAACACAAAAATGCTGTGGGGATTCATTTCATCCAGCTCACAATAAAATAATTAAATTGTTAAGCCAGTGAAAGTAACTACATAAAAAAAATATTAATTTCATAATTGAATGCACTCCAAAGTGCTTAGTGCAAGAAATTTAATTACATAAGCACATTGATGCAGAAGCAGATGTAGTGAAAAGGCTGCAAAAAAATTGAAATGCGAGGAAATAAATTTCATACACACAAAATGTTGCAAAATTAAATTTGCTGTGTGAGTGAAATGTGGAGCACATTATGGCTTCAGATTCCAAAATTGAGTGCAAAATAAGTTATATTCTCTACCTTTCGTTCCTCCGCTTCCGTTCGTGCGAAATAAATTTCATGAAACCGAAAAAGGTACGCATTACGTCACGATGAGCAGCATAATAATGCCTAAAAATCTAACAACATAATTTTTTGTCGTTACAGCCGCATGTGCTCGATATAAATAACATCACATCCCAATTTCAATATAATACACACATACAAGCCCCCTTTTAATAATAATTTTTATTGATGTACTTCTGTAGTTTTTTTTCTAAATTCTTTTGCCATGCCATTATTCATTCCGAGTTCATATATTGTATTCCTATACAAAAACCGGAAGCAGATAATATAAAAAATTCTGTTTCTGCTCTCGCTTTTCATAGCATTTCTTCTTTCCGAATGTAATCATCGTCTGTACTATAACAATAATAATAATTTACGATATGTTTGTATTAAGGATCAACGTGCGTAAATGTGAGAAATTCTCTTTCAATTCTTCTTCTTTTTTACATTTTATTATCGTTCATGTATGTGAATAATGTTGATATAATTTTCTATAAATTTTTTTGTTGTGTTTTGGAATGAAAGCAATATCTTTATTACTTTATGTGACATTCTTTACTAATGTTATAATGGATAGCTTATATGGTGGGGTTTGTTCTTGTCATTTGGTGGTTTGATGTCTTTATTTTGGAATTTTTAGAGTTTTCAGTAATATTTGACTGGTTATTAAGGGTACAGGGGCTATTTACTCATCATTTACCTAATTCTAAGCCTGTAACTATCTCAAGGATACACCTAGTGTACACCTAGTGATACACCTAGTGTAGGGAAGGGTTAGGTGTACGCGTAGGCATAGGGGTGTACCCTGGAGTAGAACCTCAAAAATGCGCATTCTCCCTCAAATCACCTTAACCTTCAAAATTCCCAACTTCCAACTTCATTATTCATCAAAAATTATGGTGAATTTCTCATTATTTTCGATAGAACAATGAAGAAGGTAGAAAAATGTCATTTGTTTAATTTCTATTTTAATTTTCAGCCATATAACTTTTATTCTACATAATATTTAATTTTTGAGGTTTTAAATTGAATTATATTTCTTTCTATTTCTCATCATTAGAATTTGTTGAAGCCACATAACTGTCATGAATCTCATTGTTTAAATTGAGTTCTTCTCGATTGTTCTGTAAGTTTCATATAGTTTATTTAGGTTTATTGTCTAGAAGTTGACAAATTAATTTGAGTTTTGTTATGTAATATTTATTTGCATAAAGTTTCATGACTAATGGATATGAATTTTATAACTTGTATGGGTAAATTTTTCACAAGTTAAATTCATAAATTTATTAATTTAATTTTTCACATTTTCAAAGTTTCAAAATCTAATTAAATTAATATTTTTAATACTCCCACAACTTAAGAAATTTAAAATTCAAAACTTTTTATAAATAATTTCAAAATTCAAACAAAATTCCCAAATTTAAATATTCCTTTACAAAGCACACAAAATAATAAATGCAAATTCAAATTACGTATGAAAATTTGATAAAAATCTATTTATTTTGAACCCTTTACTTGTTTCACCTCAAATGTCCGTTTAATTATGCCAAAATAAAACAAACAAAGTATTTTTAAAGTCAGCATAAATTTCCATATTCAGAGCATGACCATGCAAATGTATTAAATTGAATTCTGTACCCCTTAAAAAAATTTGCAATTCACCGAAAAATGTTTGGAATAAAATTTGTGTGCATTTTTATATGCTCTGTGATTTATCTTCAAACGTATTTTATGACTATTCATGAGGAGCATGTATGGGTATTGCATTGAGAAATGCAGTTTAGATTAATTTATGCTATGTGTCATTGGAAGAATTTTGTTAGAATTTTTTCTAGCAAAACTTAAAAAAAAATTGTAATAAATTAATAAAAAAATCTTTAAAATTTCAAATTTCTTTAAAATTTCAAATTTCTTTAAAATTTCAAATTTCTTTAAAATTTCAAATTTCTTTAAAATTTCAAATTTCTTTAAAATTTCAAATTTCTTTAAAATTTCAAATTTCTTTAAAATTTCAAATTTCTTTAAAATTTCAAATTTCTTTAAAATTTCAAATTTCTTTAAAATTTCAAATTTCTTTAAAATTTCAAATTTTTTACATTCTAAAAAGTTCAAAAATTTCCAGAAGATTCAGTACAAAATCCACCTACCCATATCATCCACAAATTCAAAACCACTAGCTTTAGTTTTATTTATGCGAATAAAAAGAAGAAAAATTAAAAAAAAAACTTTTTTATTGCTTGTCGCATGACTGAATGAAATGTTTGGCTCTCTTTTTCATTTATTCCATGTTCTATTCTTTTTCACTACATGAATTGTAACGATGAAGCGCAAAAAAGTGAGCGGAGAATGAAAAAAAAGCGACAAAAATTGCTATTGATAAGTAAATGGTCGTGGGAACTTTTTCATTTCAGTTCTTTTGTGCCATTCAAAAAAATGAAAAACATGAATTTATTTTCATATTAAAGAAATACAGTAAATTCCATAACATTTATCATGACAATGACAATGTTGTGTGGCTGAGAATGGAGAAGAAAGCGAAAAAAAACAGAAGCATGATGGGATTTGCTGTGGCTTCTGTTTTCATTTCTGCTTCATGTTTCTGATTTAAATTAATGATATACTTCGAATGACTTGAGATTATAAGTAATGAGGGACAATTGTTAATGCAATTAGAATTTTAAATTGTATGCATGTGGACATGAATTGATACTTTTTGAGAATTACGACGCGTCATTAATTTTATCGAGATATTTTGATGAGAAAATGACAAAAATAGAAATTAAGAATGCAAAAAAGGTGAACTTAGAAGTAATAACATAAATATTCACAGGATTCGAACCTTCAGACTCTCACGAAATTTTAAAAATTTGCATATTAAATTACAATTATTTTTTGTTGGGTCTTGCGCAAGTCCATAATAAACAGCAATTAACATTTGAAATTTCAGATGCTTTATGTGGGACTCTCAAAAGTCACAGCATTAATAACTGTCCAGAAGGCATTTAACTAATTCCCACGTCAAGCTTCTGTCATCCACAATTAAATTTCGTCTTTGATTTCATTTTATTTGAATAGCTTGGAGATATTATCACAAAATACAGCAAGAAGTGTTTTGGAAGTATCATAAATAATTCTTAGAGAATTTATACAAAATTAAATTTCCCTGCAGTTAATTCAAGTAGCAGAAGTCAAAATAAAATATTTAGAAATACCAAGTTGACATATCTAGGCATGACTTAAGAATTCTCAAGAGTTTTCAGCTCAAAACGAATATTTCCTCAAAACTTAATCTCAAAAACCATAAAAAATATTTTGACATGTTTCGACCCCATAATTCCAATTACTTCTCTTGTATTAAATCAATTCATCATTTTACAAACATTCAATCAATTCAATTTACGGAAAAGAAATCTTGAAAAGTAGAATAAGACCATAAAAGAAGACGGAAAGGATCTCTATGGATATATTGAGCGCATGTATGCGGTTCACATAATGAAAGAAAAGGTGAAACATCTGATCCTTGTTTATTTGTTTGTCTGCTTCTGTACCTTTCTAGTCCCTTTTCAAAATAAAATAAATTTTTTTTGTCGTTTCTTCTTTTTTTGCCTCGTTTTGTTTTGTTGTTTGTACGCAGCCCCATAAAAAATGATTATGCTTCACATTCTTTTATATTTGACATCAAAACGCAATTATCACTGTAGATGTGAGTTTCAACAACTTCCTTTGGGGGTTTGTTCACTTATGACGTCTGATATATGAGGATAAGGGGGGATTGGAGTTGTTTGACATGCAAATTGAGTAGCAAAAGCAAGGTTGACCTAAAAAATCTAAATCTTAAAGGTGACGTCATTTCTGAACGACCACCGTACGTAAATTCGATATTTTTCTCTATCGTTCTACCTTCAATATGAATTAAAGCAGGCAATGCGCACACGTGAAGTCTTTCTTTTATTTCTATTGAATTTTTATATATTTTTTTGATATCAGAGAAGTAGGAAGATGAAAAGAGCATTCTGAATAAATGTTTAGATGCTTCATCATTTTTTAATCTCATGTTTACATCATTTAACAATTTTTTATGGTTTTTCTTAATGGCTTTGATTTCAATCTCATTTCACTTTCTGTCTCATCTACCACGACTAAACACAGATTTTTGTAGGGTTAATGATGAAATTTGCTTCATAAATTTTAATGAATAGTTTAGCTAGAGTAACATGAATTTTAAATTTAGAATTTTTTGATTAGAAAATAAAATATTTAAATTTCATGAATTTTTAATTAGGATTTTATTATTGTGACGAGACTGCAGTGATCCCTCCGCATATCTGTGCCTGAAGCTTATTTTAATTTCGAATGCAAAGCTGTCAAGTATGCAAAGCTGAAGGCGAAAGGCAAAATTAGCAAATGGGTTTCATGCACAAATTGCACTTAGTGTCATCTTCAATCGCTTAAGCTTCTTAAAATAATTTTACAGCCAATTATAAAAGTTTTAAATATTTTAACTCGAAAATGAGATTTTGTGGCTTTTGGCATTAGATAAGGAGGGACTTTTTTTTGCAAATGAAGATAATTTTGCTTTTGGTTGTGAGAATTTTTGTGTTTAAAGGTTGACATAAAAGTTATCTGCAATTGCTGAATGATTTATGGTATTTTTGTGGATTGAAGTTGAAATCAGCAGTAAGGAGGGTAGCTTAGCATTTTTGGCGGTACATTTATTTTAGTTCTATCAAGTAAGACAGTACTTCTCAAACTATGCTATAAAATAGACCAAATGTAAGGAATCTGGGTCTACATCTCAATATTGGGATCCATAATTGACCATTCTTGGTGTACAGGAGTCGAACTCTAATACATTTAGTACCCATCATCAGTTTTGGCGCCAAAAAATCTCTACCTAACCCATATCACTGCTTTCCCGTCTTTTGACTTCTGAATTTTACATTAACATTAACTTTATGAACTTTTTATGTCCCACATTACCATTTTCTACAGCAAATGACTCCACTTAATCATCAATTTTCACAGAATTCAAACATCGAGGCCAAAAAAGCTTCATGCTTCTTATATTTTTTTGCTATAAAGCCATTACAAAATGAAAGCATCCTCAAATACCCCAGAAAAAAGAAAAACTTTGATAAAAACAGACGATAGCAAAACACAAAAAAATTGTCATTCAACCACAGTTTTTCTTCCTTTTTTGCTTCTCACTTGAATCCGATAAAAAAAGAAGGTTCAGCCAATGTAAGAAAGTTCTTTTATTTAACCCAAAAAGTCGCTGTTATTTCCTTTGAATAAGCACACTGGCACATAAAATAAATCATCTGGAAATGCAAACCTTTTTCTCTCTCTGTGGCGCTGCCACGGAAGCCATCCCGCTGTCAGTTAATTCATTTTTGCGGAAGTCGTTGATATTCTTATTATGAGTGAGACATTTAATAAGGCATCAATTCATCATGCAACAAAAGATATGAAGCGGTAATGCCACATGAACATTTCTCAATTTAGGAAAGTAAATGACGGACAAAACAAAAGAACAAAATTGAGAGAGAATTGGAATCTGGTTATTGACCTCCTCATACAAATCGAATAAAAATTTATAAGAATATCGATTTTTTTAGTGCATTTTCCCAAAGGGAAAAGACACTATTGTCCGCGTTTTGTCCGTCCGTGTGTCCGTCCGTCCGTCCGTCCGTCCGTCCGTCCGTCCGTCCGTCCGTCTGCCGCTCCACACCGCCTCCAGTTTAAGCTTTTTCGATGGGGTTTTTTGCTTAAAATGTGTGGACTAGGTCAGAGGCAAGAATGACGAGAGATTTTTTTGATCAGTGCAGTAGAAGGTTAATTAAATTAACTTTTTTGAAAAAATTGCTTACGTTTTACGTACGTATTTTTTACGTAGCCCTTAAAAACGTGACTTTTCTTACAATCTTCCGGCGAGGGTTCGAGCCCCACTCCGAGCAACTTTTTTTTTGTACTTTTTTACACTTTTTTGACATTTCATGATGTGTTATGATAAAATTTTCCATTTTCAGATTTTTTCCTGACATTTTCCGAATTTTTCACGAAGTTAAATTAATTAAAGCTTACATTACGTAAAAATACGTGTCATGTAAATTTACATTACGTAAACCTTACTTGGCGTGAATTAAAGGGGGAAAAGGGAAGTTGAACAAGGGGGTACGAGGGGGGGGATAAAACGGGGGGGGGGGTATTATTTTTATTATTCAAATATTTTTTTACCGTTATTTTTTCAAATATTTTTTGACGTTAATTTTTCAAATATTTTTTGACCGTTATTTTTTCAAATATTTTTTTACCGCTATTTTTTCAAATATTTTTTGACCGTTATTTTTTCAAATACTTTTTGACCGTTATTTTTCAAAAACTTTTTGACTGTTATTTTTTCAAATATTTTTTGACCGTTACTTTTTCAAATATTTTTTGACCGTTATTTTTTCAAATATTTTTTGACCGTTATTTTTCAAATATTTTTTGACCGTTATTCTTTTTAAAAACTTGTATTTATTATTCTGGGCGTTAGTGTTTTATGCGTTAGTTTTCTTTTTCATTACTAGTTTTTTATACGTTTAGATTTCTGTGCACAGTAGTTTTAAGAAAATGCACTTCCGTCCGCAGCCCGTGGACGCATTACTAGTTTTACTTCTCTTCTTTCATTTTCTTCGCCGCAGTAGAATATTTCATGATGTGCCCTTCTTCTGATGCTGACTGTCGAGAATTTTTATATTTTTATGGATTCTAAAACATAAGGTATGAACTTTGTTTCTATGGCTCATTTCAAATTTGTTTTTTTTGCTGATTTAATGAAATTCATTTCTTTTCAATAAAACAAATCGGAAATGTTGAATTAAGATTGGCATGAACAGAGAGAAATATGAATTTCGTCTAGTTTTCATGATGAATGATTAATGCTTTTGTGGATGTGAAAAATGAAGAGGATGCTCATTAAAAATTTATTGATTCAATTTTGAGATAAAAAATATTTTTAGAAAAAAAAAAGTTTTTGAGGCTTCAAAACCGTAAAATCTGTGTCAGCTGACAACCTATCTCAAAAAATAAAGCACTACTCTCTCAGAAAGTACGGAATTGCGTGCAGATAATTGAGGTATTGTTTTGATAAGATTTCAACATCATCATTAGCAAGCAAATTACGTGATTCGATGATGTAGTTGAATTTATTTTGATGGCTCTTTTTGGAAGGTTTAGAACGAAGAGGATGATTTTGGTGGTTTTGCTGGCAATGAGGTTTTAGGGCATTAGGGAATTTAATTTGTCTCTCTTAAAACTAAGGGCGTATCCAGGATGCGTTTCAAATCATGACCTTTTTTTGATACTCTCTTATAATTATGACCTTAAAGTAGTATTGGTTTTTAAAAAACCCATGTTTGTTGACCACCAACCCCCCCCCCCCCCCCCCCTCCTCTGGATACGTCCCTGGAATGATTAAATACATTTCAATACCGGAATTGACGTCCCTAATCAATACTGTGCTAATGGACTTCATACTCGCCCTAACCTAGTTACTAGTATGGACTCTATAAATCCAGGAATGTAACAAAGGTTGGGAAAGTGACATTTACTAGATATGACCCTTACTACCCTCCTGTTTAAGCCTCAATCTTCCTCTTCAGTAATATCATGGTAATTCCTTCCAAAAACTCAGCATATCCCTTAATAACATCAATTCAACCATAAAGAACTGAAACAAAAGTTAAGCACCGCGAAATACACAAGATTATTTTTGCGTATAATCAAGAGAATCCCCTCTCGTATTGTACACAAAAATTGTTTACGCAAAAAGTTGTGATGAAGATGGCAATAACGATAATGAGATGAAAAAGAAGAGTTCAAGGTTCTTCTGAGAAATGTCTTAACTTCTTGTTTTCGGCTATTTTTGCATTTTTTATGTTATGACTTGAAACCGCGATGTGACCTTTTCCTAAAAGGATAATTAACATTTTTAAGACATTATCCATAATTATACATGGATGTAATTTATCCTACGGAGTCATATAGATGAGGAGACTTTTATGATAGGGTTGTCATCTTTTTATGTATTCTATTAAGCTGCGCAAGGTCGGAATGCAAATTTTTGTGATGAATATTAATTTTTTTTAAAAGAAATCTGTGGTGAAAATTAAAAGTACGACGTAAATGCTAGCAGGTGGATAATTAATTCAAAATGGCAAAAAAATCTTAATTTTGAAGACTTTTTGTAATTATTTTGAAATTTTAAGAAGAAAATAAAAGTTAATGGAAATTTCTACATCTTAAAAAAGCCACAAGCTCAAGAACATTCTCTTCACGAGGCAGTCATTAAATGTTTGTGGTTGTCAGAGTCCATGGATAATCGATTAAAATTAATACCCTTTCGCTTCTGTCGACAAAAGCCACAAAAACATAAAATTACAAATTTTTCACGTTTAATTTAGAAAAATAGCTTTATATAATTAACTTTGTGAGGATTAATGAAATAAAATTAATTCAAAAAAATCTTAAAGAAATTTGAAATTCAATTACACGTGTTTGTAGTTAGTCATGCACGGGTTTACAGCACACCCCAGATTTAAGAAATTGTTTTTTAAAATAATTAATTGAAAAAATTTGCTACAGTTTCAGTTTCAATAGGAAAAAGAAAAAAAAACAGGAATAAATTTCAGTTATTGTATATTTAGCATAATTATTTTTTTTCTCCATTCCAATTTTTTTTTTGCCATGATTTAAAGTTTATTTAAGGAAGTGAAAATTAAAATGAATTAATTAGTATTTTTTAAATGCAATGAAATCAAGGGATGGACATTTTTGATTTTATTATGCAGAATTGTTTATTTGCCACAAATAAGAGTAGCAATGAGATTCAAATTAACGAGATGACACTGCCACTGATTAGGATTTTTAGGGGGTCCAAATTTTTTGTACTTCGTGTACTCATATTTTTGTACTTTTTGTTAATTTTAACGGTACATGGATGATTCTAAATTAGAGTTTCGAAAAAGCTTCAAAAAAAATAAAAAAAGAAACATTTTCCATATAAAACTTTTTTTTCAAGGTGGGGGGAGGTCCGGACCATCTTGAACCTCTTCCTAGCTACGACCCTACAGTGATGGTTACTACATGGCACTTTGTGAACGGATAAAATCAGAAACACAGCATAACCATGGAGTCATGTTGTTAATTTGAAGAAAATCCTGGTCCATCCAAAAAAAATTGCATAGCACCTCCTCAAAAAATTTCTGGCTACACCCTTGATACAAGCCCTCCTCAAAAAAACACTCCAGAAAACATAAAACAATCCACAACAATATTTATTAACAAAACCATCTTGCATCTATAAAGTTTAATACGTTGCAGAAGTAGTTCTTACATAAACAATGGAACTGCTATAGACAGTTATATTTATACAATGGAGCAAATAAAAAAGAGAGCATTTAAGCAAATAAAAGCAACTTTATTGTATCATATCCTTGTATGTATATCCCATAAAGTATCATTTCCCTGTACCCCATTTCCTTCAATTAATTACTCATACATTTAATTCTCATAGCTTTCATTTCCACAGTAATAATGAAGGAATTAAAAGTTTGCATTAAAATCAGCTGGATTACAATACAGCAACATTAATCTGGGTCAGAGTCCTCCTCCATTTATTCATCGATCTTTTCCAGCTTTTTCCCTTTTCAAACTCTTCTGTTTCTGCTTTATGTTCCAATTAAAAAAGGACACATTATTCTGTGTCATATTACTTTATGTCTCACCAAAAAAGAAATGACCTATGGTTAATGGAGGAAGTCATTAATCATGTATATTTAATATTTCATAATTTTCGTACAGACATTTTTTTTCTGTTCTGCATAAATCTCGGGAGGGATTCACTTGAGGTTTGATTGTTGGGGTGTGAATGAAGAGTTTTTTTGGGGGCTGGAGGGCTTTTTTTTAGTTTAAGCCTTAATATTAGATTCTAGAGCCCTTAGAAGGTTTGAATTTGGAAGAATTGCTGAGTCTTGTAATGTCGTGAGCATTGTGTGAATTCTTGTCATATCGAAACGCTCTATCCAAATTTGACTGATCAGCTTCTGATGGGAATCGAACCCACGTTCTCACAAAAATAGTAATACAGATTTTCGGTTTATTGCCTAACCACTAGGGACCATAAACCTTACTTTTACACTGGCAGAATCACCTTCATATGGTTCGATACCTCAGATTCCACTCTGATTAGACACCACAATTCTGAAATTTCGTGACGTTCTTTAAGCTATTTTTGATGGTGATTAGGCAAATGAAAGGTGTAAAAATACCGTGACCATAAAAATTTGGGTATATTTAAATTTAAAGAAATTCTAGAATTTGAACTAAATTTCACAAATAACCAGAAGTTCACTTGAAAATAATTTTGGATACAGATCAAAAAGTGTTTTAATGAACGAGCAGATGGTCACCCTACCTAAAAATCCAACAATTCAATGGTCAGCATTTATAAACGACCGATTTTCCCTTGATTATTCTCAGTGTCCTTCAGAAAGTTTTGTTTCAAGCAAAAAAGAGCCAAATCTGTGTTTCGAGAAAAGTTTTGTTTTCAAGGATATTCCCATCGCTAACCCTTACACACGGATGCCTTTACATGAAAGATGACTAATTTCTAGAGAAAATAAAACAACTTAAATTAAAGTTTCCTAGCTTGAGGGTATCCTTAATCATTATGCTGTTGGGAATTTCATCCTGATAGCTATGAAATCCAAATAAATGCCAGAAAACTTTAAATGCTTTTAATTTGAATCCCAGCACAAGAAAAACTAACAATCATTTCTATACTAAAAATTTTCCACATTTCAAAAATCTCATAAATTCATCCACTTGAAAAAAAAAGGAATTCAGCATAATTTATGAACATTACAGACATAAAACTCATGTTAGTTATGCTATCGTATATATTTTGTAAGCGTTATTCTACATACAAAGCAAAAAGCCATAGACGTTGCACAGGACTCACTTTCTGGTGAATTATGAGCGTTATATTAAGCACACTATAGGCATAGACATGAAAAAAATTTACACTATGAACGTTTCGCATGCAAATTTAGTTTTTGATATTTTTTTTTCACAAACAAAAGGCACGAAAATTGTACATGCTGCTGCTGAATGAATGAATGTGAATTTTGATTAGAGTGGAATAGTGAAAAGTGTCAGAAAATCTATGGAAATGGAAATTTCGAGAGCTCAAAGGTAGAATAGTTTTTGATTTGAAGGATTTTTAAATATTTGAGGGATTTGAATTTTTTATGGTACTTAAGTTTGAAGTATTTACTGCTGAGTTGTAGAATTTCTAGCAAAAATGAACAAATTGTAGTTAAAATGATCAAATTTCAAGAATGTGTTCCAATAAGAACAATAATGCGTGAAGGACCTAACCTTTTGAGCTGGAGGCACTGCGATTACAGAATCTATTGTACCACATCCTTTAGACCTTCAGTTTATAGTCGGATCCGAACAAATTACAAACAAGCACACAAGGACGTCATAAGACCTAATGTACCTAATTACCATTCGTTTTCCCAAGAAGCCACCAAGAAACTACATATCTTGTGGATATACCTAGCAATGGAGACACAATATGCTCCGAAAACTAAAGCCTCAATTCCTCATAAATCTTTAAAAATCACAAGCATAAAATGCATTCAATTTGACATAATTCAAAGCAATTCTTTAGCATATGAATATTCAGTATTTTATGTCAATTCATTGCCATGCCACCATGCAAGCATGAAAGATTAAAATCCAATATACATAAAAAAATAACTTTCTCCAAAACCCATACAGCAAACAATTTAATGTCCTTAAATTCTCTCATTCCCATTGTTGATGCTTTATTTTCTATTTAAAGGAAATTTTTATGGCAATTTTACGATACCAGCATTGTGATTTTACATCTCATCATGTCACTACATTCTTGTTGCTATTTCTCTGTTTGTAATTTTCCTCGTTTTGTGGACTGACAATGGAATGTTTGCATGAGCATTAGCTGGACATCTTCCGATCACATGCTGACAGCATAGAGATGGAAATAGGAAGAATTTTCTGTTGATTTTTTCATTTCATTCTTCTTAAAATACGAGGTTTTTTTAGACAGAATTTTCTCTAAGAAGTTTAATGAGTTCTGTCTAAAATGACATGGTTTTGATGAAGTTTTTGTACAATTTAATCAAAATAAGGCAACATTCTTCCATTTTTAATTACAAATGCATCATTATGTCAACTACACAAAGCAGATCGTTAGCTTGTTTCATTCACATTATATAAATTCATCAACCTTACAAAGCAAATTTGTCTCTAATTAAATTAATCCACTCTACAAATTCTTCATAATTCCCTCATTCAAAGAAGTGCATCAAAAACAGATCTCAAACATAAAGCAGAATGCAAAACAAAAATATACAGAGCATAAAAGGAACGACTTCTTTTTCTTCTGTAGCATCATGAATATAATTTTACCAAGAAAATCTCATAAAATAACATTTGCTGGGGCTAGAAAAGGAATGCGCACATGTTTTGGCGCACATGTGTTCTACATCTACATTTCTCTAGAATGGATATTTATTTTTTTGCAGCAGAATGGAAGTAGAACCCACGAAAACGATATTTGTTTCTATTTTGTTCCACAGGGTGACTCTGAAAATATTTATGGAAAATTTGTCTGAGTCAGATTATTTTCTTCTTGTTTTATTTTATCACCAAAATACCGTAATTGAACTCTTGACTCTCTTCACAGCTAACAGACACTTTCTAGTGTTTGATAAGACATAACCAAAAGAAGCATAATATGAATGAAAATTAAACGTGATAGAGTCATGTAGCTACAAAAAACTATAGCATAACAGTGAATATTGTCTCAAATTTCTTCTTATTTTAACCTTTTCGAATGTCATTCATGCAGCATGCTGAGACATACTGAGTGAATGTTTTCATTTAGATCGAGAGAAATTTATGAAAAATAATTGTTGATACCTAATAAGTTATTAGTTAGTGTTGTCATTAAATTAAGTCAATGTGGTTTAATTAATTGATGCATTAACAGCTTGATTTTGGAGACTAAAGGTTTTCTTTAGATTGTTGGATTGAAATATAATTTTTTTGGTAAACTCTGTTGAAGATTGATTCACAAAAATAACTGAATTTAAGCCCTGGTTTCTCGGACATCCTAAGAAATATCGTATTTGTTCTTTAAAGGTGCTCTTGGTTATCCCAGATGGCACACAACGTAGAATGTGACGTGGGACCGAATTTAGTGAAATCCGGCGTGGATCCTGGGTACTAATTAGGTATGGAGATAACTAGAAAATGGCAGGAAACCTGGCTACAAACTGATTATGTCATCATAATCACAAAAAACATAATATTCGGTAGTTGATGTATAATTCATATAAATCGCAGCAAATTTAGTCATAATATTAGAAAATTTCATTCATTTTTGACCTCACAGATCTTGTACTCTACTCAAACTCAGTCTTCAGCATTATGTCCATTAAGTACTCCACTCACCATTTAAATTCTCACTCTACTTATTGACACCTTGAAGCCTACAGCAGCAAATCCAAATAAATATCTTAAAGATAGAAATTTCTTCAATTATCTTCCATCATTTAAAGAAGTTCAGTCGTTGCTAATTGCATGACAGTATTGAAGGCAGGCGTAGTCGATAAATTTGTTCAATAAACTTTCCATTTTCATCTACAGGCACGAAAAAATTTATCAGAAAAGAACAAAACTTCTGCAATTATCGAAGTGCTTGCAATTATAACTTTCAATCTGCCTCAAATTTTATACTTTTTTCGCTCATTCTTTCAATAGTTGAAACTTTAAATTGATGCGAGTGCTGTAGTTTCTTTTATTGAAGATCTGATAACATGACGAACGACAAACTTTTTTAAAAAATACTAGCGAGAAGAAAATTTCTATAGTTTGTCGATTTTTTTTCTGACGTATCAATGCAACTTATGATTTATGGTTTCGATGCAATGTTTAAACGTGAGATGGAGTTTTGAGGTTATGTTTGATGTTTGTGTGGTTCTTCGAGGTGTATTTTTAATTAACTGGATGTTGAACAAAAGTTGATAGCTTGAGTTTCTGAAGTTGTCGACGGAAAACGGAGAAAAGGCCTCAAGAGCTCAATAAAAGCGGAAAACTGTCGTTTTAAAAAGTGCCGTACCAAAAGGACTGGGGTTCTCTTTACAAACCTGCACCTACCCCTAATGGTATACACCAAGTGTAGGGCAGTAGACCCAATCCATAGATTTTTGACCCCAAAACCACACTCTGCCTCGCCCTACCCCTTCCTAGATGCCAAAAGACCAGTAAAAGATTACCTCCAGCTAAAACTGTCTAATACAACCAAATTAGACGATCTAAACAACATTTTTGTACGTTTGACTAATTTTTACGTAAACAAAATCTGTTTATTTGAAATCCAAGTCAACAAATTATTACAGAATGGAATGAGGAGATCTATTTATAACAGCCATTACGTCAGCAAAATTCATCTTTATATCTTTGACATGAATCTTCATCAGACATTTCATTACAAACTCCCACAACATGAAAAACCTTAATATAATTCTCATCAAAAAGCATAAAATTTATGGTCATCGGCTCTTTCTTTCCTTCTCTATCGTCGACCAAAAAAAATGTCATTTATCATTCCAAAAATTAAATTCTATCCATCAACCAACATGAATTTAACTGTTTTTTTCAAGGCTTTCACACTCGGGATTTTTGGGATTAATCCCAGAAAATCCCAAAAATCCCAAAAAATCCCAGATTTCTTACAAAAATCCCAAAAATCCCAAAAAATCCCAAAAATCCCAAAAAATCCCAGAAAATCCCAACATTTTTAACACATTTTCCAAATTCAGTATGAATATATTTTTGTATGTAAGTTCATTGACTGTGTCTGGAACCAACGCCATATTGGATTTTGAAGGGTTTGCATTTACGCCAAAGTTAATTATACTATAAATTTTGATATATTTTGATCAAATGAGCTAATGTTATGTATGTAGGTGTATTGGTTGTGCCTGATTATATGAAAATGACGTCATATTGGATTTCGAGGGGTTTGTAACTACGCAAAATTTAAGTATACCAAAATTTTGATTTATTTTGTTTTGTACGAGGTTATTTAAATGTGCCTGAATATTAGAATTTTGTTATCTTTGATCATAATTTATTTTTTATTGATTCGTACATGTTTTTTTTAAGTTTTTTAGTTTAAAAACTGTTTAATACTACAAGCTTTTCGAGAATTTTTGTCTCGATTTAATATTTCTTAATTTTTCTACTTATTTAACCACTAAAGCATTGATTTATGATTCAAATCTGATGTATAAACAAAAATACTATAAATTTTGAGCCATACTTGGTGAAAAAATGTTTAGTTGATAACTTATTTAAGTTTTTATGTTGCTAACCGGTAGAAAAATCATTTGTTGAAAATCACATAAATATACGGTGGCCAGATGTCCAGATTTTGTCCGTTTTTTCTTAAACAGTTTATAATTTTTTGCCCTTACAAATTAACATTGATTACAAGGTTTGTGATCAGTTATTTAATTGATTTGTAGATGTTTTGTCATAAAATCAGTTTTTATTATTGATTAATTAAGAGTTTATTGATTTTAATACAAAATTTTCGTTGAATTTTCTTGAATTTCCGTTTTTAACGGTAAAATAAAGTTTCTTTTTAAAATTAGCTTTTTAAAAGTAAATTTTTTTTCATCCACTGAGATTTAATAAACTGTTGTTAACTTTTGAAGTTAAAAATGCGTTATTTCATTATATAACTATTGAATTTTCTCAGTTTTTTTATCGCATGTCCGTTTATTTCTCAAAATTCTCCTGGTCACCCTACTCACCCTACTCCTAGACACATTAATTTAGAAAATACTAATTATTTGCAAATATATTCATGATCTCTAATGCTTTTAATATATTGCACATACCTATATTGTTTAATCAAAGAGAACATCGCAAAAATATTGTTAATCGTCTCATTATTGCAAAGCACATTATTATTTTTTTATAAAATTTAGCTACTTTTATGATGATTTAGTGTTGATACCACATCAAATGATAAGTAATAAGATATAATACATTTTCAAACATGCATTTTTAAACAGAAAAAGCTAAAATAAATTGTACTGAATTCTTAAAGTTCACTTGTATTACCCAATAATTGAATTTCTACCGATTAATAGTACTTTTGCCTTTTTCTCTTTAATTAAACAATATAAGTATGTGTAATATTTTAAAAGTAGTAGGAATCATGAATATCTATGTAGATAATTAGTATTTTCTGAATTAAAGTGTCTTATTTATGATGATTTTTAACAAAATCGATGGTTTTTCTACCGGATGGCAACATAAAAACTTAAATAAGTTAACAACTAAGCATTTTTTCGACCAAATATGGTTCAAAAGGGATAGTTTTTGTGTTTTTACATCAGGTTTGAATCAGAAATAAATGGTTTGATTATTGAATAAGTAGAAAGTTAAAAAAGACAAAAAAATTTCAGTCGTGGAATTATCCTAGAGTAGTCAAAATGCAGATTTCAAGTCATTTTTTATATGGCATCAGGGTAAGGTGGTCTAAATTAATATTTTCTGGCATTTATGCGAGAAAATAAATCCTACAAATAATTTTTGGGTATATTTCTACATAGTTGGATTGTTTAAAAGACGTTAAAATCTGTAAAAATTAATATTTCGATGATTTACTACAATTTATTGTACAGTGAACTATGTTTTAAAACGCTTTTGTTAAAATATAAAAAATATATTTTCCAAAAAAACCTGAAAAATCCCAGAAAATCCCAAAAAATCCCAGAAAATCCCAAAAATCCCAAAAAATCCCAGTTTTTCTATAAAAATCCCAAAAATCCCAGAAATCCCAAAAAATCCCAAGCAATTTTTTCGAGTGTTTACGCCTTGGTTTTTTTTTTCTTTCATTCCTAGAGTCATTTAACTGATAATTATTGAACTTCAACTCACGTCCCAATGACTATTGATGGTTGCAGCTTACGCATATATGACCAAAATAATGTATATATTACATAAGTACGTAAACACGACAGGAAGAGAATAATAATAATTTTTCGTTTAAAACCATGTCCATGTCAATCCCCCCCGAGCCAATGAACCCCTTTGTTAAGTGAGAAAAATAGCAATTAAATTATTCAAACTGCATCAGCACGCACTCACATATAAAATTTCCAGTTAATTAGATTCAAATTCATTTAACGAGTGTAAAATAGCATTGACTATTCATACACATGGTGCCTGGATGTGTATTTGAAAAAAAGGGCGATAGATAGATGGTGTCTAATGGATATTTATTATTAACGTTATCTCAGATCGCAATAACTGCCATCATATTGTACTAATGGTAAGGTCTCCACATGTATCATGCAATTCCGAAATGTGTGAAATGAGATTTATGCAGTGGACGACAAAAAATTAATATTTTTTCCCTTTTTATGCGGTTTTTGTGGCTTTACCAGCAAAATTCTATCGCACACAATTTTTTGATGGATGGAGATGTAAAATGTGAAATATTTTCATGCGATGGAATTTCTTTGCCTGAATGGACGACATGAAAAAGGAATAAAATGTTTTTTTCTCGTTCATTTATGACAGCAATAAAATATAATCCTATTATCTTAATAAAAATTTTTTTTTTGCTACTACATTAACACGTGTGATTCCTTTAACTTGAGAGTTTTTCGAACTTTTTTTGCTGTGTTTATGTTTTCGGATGGAATTAAATTGTCATCAAGTTTAGTGAGGCTTAACAGATTTTTTTGCTGGTCAATTTAACTGAATTTGGGGATTTTGCTGTCTACATTTTGTCTGGATGTAATTATTGGTGATTTTTTACTCGGAATTGAATTCTTGTCAAGAGAATTCTTGACTTTAGAGTCATTAGAGTCTGCAAGCCTAGCAAATCGCTCTTAGGTATTAATATAGTGTTAATACCTAGAATAGTCATAAGGGTACCAACATAGTGACACTACACCAACCCCCTCCTAGGATAGACCTTCAAAAATGCGCCAAAAATCATTCATCCACAAAAATTTCCCATAAATCATCCACCCATAAAGTATGCAAGCCTAGCAGATCGCTCTTAAGAGCTATTATAGTATTAATATCTACAATAGACTTAAGGGTACCAACATAGTGACACTTCTCCGACCCCCTTCTAGGATAAACTTTCAAAAATGCGCCAAAAACCAAAATTCCGCATAAATCATCCAACTCACATCAAAATCCATTTCCATTTCATCTTAACATCAACAAAATAACTCTTTGTTGACTCATTTCATTTCTTTTCCTTTAATTGACTATTTTTTGATATCATTTTAAGTCCCTTTTGTGATACTAACTCATTTTTATGATCCACGAAAATAAAAAAAAATTCATCATTTCTAATTTCAATTTTTATAACTTTTTAAGCTCATTTCGTGACTCAAAAAGTCTTCAATAAATCATCAACAATTTGTAATTTCGTTTTTATATACATTTCTTGTATGATACATGCAGCATAGACGTAGACAAGAGAACATCAAAAGCTAGATTAAAATCCTTTTCATATTCATTCTCTTTATGAAAATGACTCAAATGAAGAATGATTGTAGCATTTTTTATCTCACATTATTTTATTTGTAGATAAGTAATAACTTTTCTATAGAATTTCATTTTGCCTTTTTCGGATGTTATTCATGCGCAGACCACGTTTAAGGTACTCACACAGAGCATTATAATAAAAAAAATAGTCAGCTAGGTAGAATGGAAAATAATAGAGATGAAATGAAGCAGACGAGAGAAGCATGTCTGTATGTATCGTATGTACATGATAGAAATAAGCAATAATTCACAAAGTGATGAATCATTTTACTGCTTTCCATCAAATTTTATGTTTTCTTCTTGCTCTGGCTTTTATTCTGTTCTGTTGTAATGGTAACTTGAGTTTTTGATGGAGTTGTGGAAGATTTTTGGACGTTTTGGGTGATTTAAAGAATCAACGGTCAAATTTAATTTGAAATTTTATAGCAAAATTAACGGTCAAATTAAGTTTTATAGCAAAATTAACGTTCAAAATAAATTTGAAATTTTATAGCAAAATTAACGGTCAAAATAATTTTGAAATTTTATAGCAACTCTTAATTTTTGAATGTCAAAAATACGTTAATCTCAAACATCATTTAATTCCTTAAATTTAACACTTCTAGTTCCAACAAAGCATATCAACAATAAATCTGCGTCTTAAATCCTCAGTTAATCAGCATCTAACTTAAACTTTCACAATTTAACTCAACAATGTCCATACAAGCGTCCAATCGATTCAACAGAACCACACACGTACATATTCACGAAAATCACTTTATGTAATCCTTCAATAGAGAAGAAATTAGATAATTAAGTCGAATTTGGTGATCAATAAATCACATTTATGTCGAATCATAGTCAGTATTTCTATTATAATGATTGAATACATACAATATATTCAATAAATCTATTTTAATAGGAGATTAGACGCATGTGCGGATGGGAACTGGCGACTTAGACGGGAAAAATATAAAAATATTTAAATCATAACTAAATTTCTCAATCAGATTATGAGAGAATTAATTAAAATATCGCTTGAAATGAGCTTACGTTGAGGATTAGAAAATGATATTGGAAGTTAAATTGAGTTATTGATAGGATTTTAAGAATAATTAAGGTTTTCTATTTGATGGTTTTTTTAACGAACTTTTCAGATTTAAAGAAATTCAAATAATTCAAAATAACGAACTTTTTGCTATAATTTTTTGTCAATGCCAATTTTTACATCCAGCAGTCCACGATTATCCCATAAATTCCCAACTGTTTCATATTCCTCTTGACATTACCATTATCCTACTCATTGCCTTATTTATCTTTCCCCTAACGTCCTTCAGCCATTAAAAAAGTTTTTATAACATCCAGACATGAACAAGATACAGGAAGAAAGCAATAAAATGAAGCATATGGCACAGTGTGCCTTGCAAAAAAAATGTCTTGTAATTTATGCAGAAAAAAATAAATTTTGTGCAGTCGTAGCTTTAAAAAATCTCTTCAGAAGATCTTAAAATAAGAACCGATTTCAACACATGTAGTTTATTGCTTCATTCAATGAAAATGCAAAGAATTTATTGCCATTTTTATGGGCTTACATTGTTAATATTCGAATTATGCTGCATTTTATATTTAATTCTATGCTGGATCTTTAATACTCATAAATTGAGACATCGTATGGTGATTTTCCGAATTGTGCCTCAATTATGCGTTTTTGGACACTTATTTTTGGAGGCGAAGGTATTTCCTGATCTTGTCTCTCATCTTTAGACTTTTTTTGAATTGCAAATGCTGCCTGATGATTTTTCCAGTCCTGGATGTTATGAAAATTTTTCATTTAAAACTATTTTTGACTAAAATTAACTTTTTAATACCTTTAATTGACATTCACTAGAGCAATAAACACGATTGCAATGAGTACAACGCAAGAATGACATCTTCTTGCATATAAAACACAATTTAGGTGTCAAATTTTCTTTCATTTCCTAAAATCAGTAATTTTTCACTAAAATTAAGATTCTTTATATATACCGTTGGTATTTCACCTGTTCTCTTTGTTCACTTCCTTTCGACATGATTATTACTTAGTTAATAGCACGTTAAATTAATTAAACTGAATATTTTACAATTTTTTTCGATTTCAGATTTCGTTTTAATTTTTCCCGCCAAAAAGTTGCTGAATTAAAAATTTTAATCCAAAATTTCCGTTACAATTAGCTGAATACAAAATTTGAATTCTAAATGACCGTTAAAACAACAATTTATTCAATCACTCAATTTCCTTCAAATTTAACATACTTGACTCCATAAAATCACAAATCACAGCACCACAAACATGAAACTTAAAGTAAAGAATCTAACTCTTTTTATTACCCTACATTAAACACCTTAATAAAAAATTTACAGCTTGAACACTTATTGTATTGACTTTTATACTTCATTCTTTTCATATTAACAGGATATTTCACACATTAAGGCTTATAAAAAATACCTCGATAAATACTTTTTCTGTTACAAAGTAAAGGGGTTTGATAACATTTTTATTCGTGTGATGACTAATAGAATTTTTTGAAGACATTGGAGTCAATTATGAATATTTTTGTGTAATGTGAAAAATCTTAACTTAGTTAATTAGCAATGAGTTAATTAAATGAGATCAGATTTTTTAACGGTTTTTGAGATTTTAAATTTGGTCGTTATGGAATTCAAATTTTAAACGACTGTTATAAATTTTTATAGCAAGTTCAAATTTTTATCGTTATTTTACAATAACTTTTGAGTTTTATGACAAATATGATCTTTTTGAGAATTAAAGTTTTATAGCAAATTTAAATTTATAAAAATCGTTAAATTGAAGTAATTTTTCTCTATGTAATAAAAGCAAAATCGCTTTGAAAGCATTTCGTGAGTCATTTCTAACAGCTTCCTCAATCATTCCAGATAATATCTAAGAAAAATGAAAACAAGACAAAGACAAGACGTGTTGAAAGAGTTATAAAATTGGCTATAACATGAAGCATAAAATACTCGAAAGGATTTTTATTAAGCCAATAAAAATAATCAAGGTTTAGACTAGCTTCAAATATTCACAGAATTTTACGACACTCTTAAAAAATTAGACCACACTGGTAGATGAGCTAAAATTGACAAATCTCCTTAGAATTCCAATTTTGATTAATTTGAGTCACAAAATATCATCAACTTCCAATCCCTTCCCACAGCATGAAAGTGAAAAAGCATCTTCATGTAGAAGATTTTAAATCCATATTCTCATTCATCTCCCCTATGAGACGCTACTTGAGTGTATGCTGAATGCAGAAATGACAATGAGAAACAAAAGAAGAAGCATTTAATGCTCAAGTGAGTCTCTAATATGAAGAATGAAAATCTTCCATTATGATGAAAACATAATAATGACAATAATAATATATGCGCTGCTTGATATCACTCATTCATTTTCAGTATATAAGTACATTATGAGAGGATGCTAGTGTTTTTCATCATTATTTTTATTATTATTCATAAGTGTCTTTTTCCTCCTTTTTTGATGTTGCTTAAAATTCATCTTTTTTGTCTTTAGTTTATCATAGAAAATCTTCTCATAATATGACAGAAAAAATGTTGTGTACATGATCGTGTGAGGATGTAAGGAATATCTCATGAATAGTAAGATGCATGAAATTGGGGTTTAGATGATCTGGTTCTTTTAGGTTGACCACCAAATCAGCTTTCCAGCAGAAAAGGTAGTGTTTCTGGTTTATCAAACTGCAAGAAAACTCCTTTTACTTTTAGCGGTCATTTTAAATTTAAATAACGGTCAATTATTTTTATATTTGCTATAATATTTTCAAAAAGTTTTAAATTTCATTTTTAAAAAATTCAATTTTTAACAGACTTTTGATATACAATTTCAAATCTAAATTGATTTTCCTATAAAAATTAAAATTTTAACGGACTTTTGCTATAAAATTTCAAATTTCAATGAATTTTGCTATAAAAATTCAAATTTTAACGAACTTTTGATATAAAATTTCAAATTGTAATGGATTTTGGTATAAAATTTGAAATTTTAACGGACTTTTGCTATAAAATTTTAAAAAAAAATAAACTTCTCAAAATGATAAAAATACTCATTTAGTTCTTCTTTTCTTAATAATACCCCAAAAACTCTCAAGCATGAAACTGGGTGAAAAAAGATTGAAATTGTTTTCATTTCTCGCAAATTTAACTTCTTCTTTATCTTAACATTTCATGAACAAAAAAGTTTGTAACTCTTTTGCTGCTCTTATGCTCCACATATCCCGACTTGCTCCACATATCTCCGTAGGCGGTTTCTTGAATAAATTTAGATTACAAAAAAAGACGGAAATGTTTTCCGAGAAAATCAGCAAGAAAAGTAAATAAAAAAAATTTAATCAAAGCTTAAAGTTGCTTAAATTTTGTGGAATTCTTATTGTTTTTAACTGCTTTAAGTGTGGGATTTAAAAGGTTTTTGATTACTGTTTGTGATTTTTGGGGGCTTGAAGGTCTCCGTACCACCACCTCCTATTTTTTAAATACTTAAATAAATTATAAATAATTTAATTTGAGTCAATTTAACTCGAGTACCTCAAAACCCCAGAACATGCCCTTGATCCTTCCTAAAACCTTCAATATTCTCAATTTTAAATTTCACCATCCATAATTAATTCAATTTCACTCATTAGCTCCAATCACAAAGTGTAAACATTTTTAACGCTAATCACATTCGACTAACTTCACATGTCAACGCAGAAATTTAAGTGTCTCCAAAATAAAATTTTAACAATTTTTCTAATGAAAATTGACATCTCAAAAATGTTTATCAAGATTTTAAGTTGACGTGACTATAAAATTCACAGGAGTTAAATGAGAAAGATTATCAGCAACTAATTCATACCGAAAGAAACTAAAATAAAAATAAACGTATCATATTTCACAATCTACGCTATTTAATTTGCAAATTCTCTCCCCAAAAAAAAATATTTTTCATATCAAAAATTCAGCATAAATAACTGGAAGAATGTAATTTAAATAAGAAGAATATTTTTAAAAAAAATATCATCAATAAAATTTATCAAAATATTGGCATATTTGATTGTTTTAAGCCAGCTTAAGTCGCTTGATGAGAGCAGAAAAATAATTTTTCGAGTCACACGATCTTTCAACACCGCGTATCTAATGCGTAAAAAGAGGAAATGATAAAAGAAGATTAAATTTAATGTGTGAAATGAGGGATTGGACGCTCCTCTTTGTGATTGCCACAAATGTGTGACTTTTGAGTGGTTGTGGATTGTTAAGATTCTTAAATGGGGTTTTCTGAATTTTTTGGAAATAATTGTTAAGATTGAAGACAAGAACTTGAGGACAAAAAAGAAATTTTAGACCCCTTAGACACCCCCTCCATTTTTATGCACTATTTACAACAATATGTGTCAAAAGCAGTGACGTAACTAGAACATTTTCGAATAGCAAGCCCTAGATGTGGTACTTAGGTAGGGTTACCAGATATTTTCAAGAAAAATAGAGGACATCCTCCATGTCGACTAGTTTTATTCGTTTTCTGGACGAATTAGAACATTACAAATCTTTCTTATTTTTGAAAAATGAAAAAAATAGAGGACTGTCCTCTGAAAAACCAAGCAGATGGTCAGCCTATACTTAAGTGACTCGAGATCTCGAGAAAAGCATAAAAATTTAATACAAAGGTTATAGTGATTTTTTCAAAAAAAAAATTAAAAATTGGACACTCCTTTCAAAAATTCTGGCTACACCCCTGGTAAATTCAACCTCCTAAGGGGGTTTGGAATCTTTTTCATTAATTTTTAATTTTTAAGATGGCTAAAAACTTTTCTATACAAATTTCAACCTCGAGGGGTCCCAGACCCTTCTCTGTTTACGTTTCTAGTCCAAATGGTCAGAATTTACCATTTTTTAGTGTTACGTAATACACGACCGACCCCTAAATTCATAATTGCATCCAAAAAAAAAATTAAAATTCGATTTGAAATTGAGGAATCATTTTCTTTTGATGCCTGACATTTAGTGCGATAGAGTAGAGGGGTTCTAGAACTGTGAGGCATTCAATGTAAGTTATTAATTAACGAGCCAAATCCCCAAAAAAATCCTAAGTGACCCATCCCTAAGCCTGTTACATTAATCCAATAATATAAAAAATAATCTAACTCATTTTTTACATTAAAACACTTTCTTCATCATTCCACTCATTCATTCACGATAGCACTAAAAATATGTGAAATGTAAAATATTAAAGATTAGAATATGATAAAAAGAAATGGGCTCAAAATAAAATTTAGATAGCGAAAAAAAAAGAAATAATTTGAATAATCCAATCGAGGAAAAAATTTGACATAAATTATTTTAATAGACTTTAGCATTTTAAAGAGATAGCAGGTCTGGTAAGGAATTGTAAATCGTTCGCGCAATAAATTTGCCAGTCGGTGGCAGACAAGAAAAAATATTGTGCATGAATATAAAAAAATTTCCATCTAGTAGTTAATAGATGGTAAACAAATTCCCTCCCTATTCGTCTTTTAATATTCATTTGCGGACAAATTAATTATGGAATTATGGAAATTTATGTTCTTTCGACTCAAACCGTCGAGGGGTCGTTCATAAATGACGTCCTATTTTTTAAAAGGTAGTCTCTTATTATTAATTAAAAATAATTAGAAAAACATGTTACAGAGATTTAAAAATCAAAATTCTCACAGACATCACTTATGAATGTCCCCACAGAAAAGAAGAAGCCAAAGAGATAATGAGAATAATCATAAGAGAAGTGAATAAAGGAAGAAGAAGAATGTGTCGTAGTTAGCAAGTAAAGCTGCGAATGGAATTAGCTCGGCAATGCCTATAAATATTTCAATTATCAATTAACCTACTTTCTGTTCCTTAAAATGCTAATTTATTAAGGATGATTTTACAATGTTGATTCTGGAATTGTAAATTTGCTGATAATAGCAGTGAATATTTTTAAAAATAATATTGAAATTTATTGTTGGACGTGAAAACTGAATGCTAATTTTTAAAAGGGAAATAAATTCTCGAAAAATATGTTTGGGTGTCTTATGGATCTGTATACGATAGAAGCTAAAAACCATGAACAAACTGTCTGTAGAAATTGTTTGGGGCTTTGAAGTGGCTTTCAGTAGTACAAAAAGGGACTGACGACACTCCATGACGCTACTATTTAAGGAGCAGAAAATGGGCAGTGCCAGTGCAAGATTTTTATAATATAATTTAGAATCTTTCATCTAAAATGCATCTACTAGCATCCATTGTCATGAAAATTCTATTTCGAGGTCTTGATGATAGATCCTGAATATCTCTTGATTGGAATACGCTTAAATTTTGACTACACGACGGTAAAGCAGAAATACTACTTGACTGTCGCTTGCCTGCCCGAACATACAAAGATGGCAATCATGACTACCATCACTCAAACTGTGATGACCTAAATTTCACTGTAATCACTCACATACATTTTAGTGAGTCCGCTACTTTACCTCTCTGATTGCCATCACTGATGGCCATCACGATTACCATCAGTGATGACACACACAGATAGTGCGCTTTTGATAGTACGCAATCACTGATGGCCATCATGACTGCCATCAGTGATGACCAAAATTAAAAGCTTTTATGAACTTTCACATGATGGTAATCACGATTGCCATCACTAATTGTAGTCAGTGATTGCAATCATTGAATACAATCATGATTACCATCACTGATGGCAATCATGATTGCAATCACTGATGGCAATCATGATTGCAATCTCTGATGCCAATTATAAATGTAATCACGATTGTCATCAGTGATGGTAATCACTGATTGTCATCAGTGATTACAATCATGATTACCATCAGTGATTACAATCATGATTGCCATCACTGATGACCAAAAATAAAAAAATTTTATTTTAAACTTTTTTTAATTATTACTACGGAACTTGCTATATGTCTATGTCTGTTTATTGGCTTAGAGGATTGTTGATACCGGATCTTTTTGTGCTAGAATTAAACATTAAGATTTATTAGAAATGATTAGATTAAATTTTAAATACTTAGAAATTTTCTGCTTTCGCCGAGATTCGAACTCACGCCTCCAAATTGCTCCTCGTTGTTGTACCGTTCACTTATCCTCTAAGCCAATGTCTGTAATAATAAGATATTTTTTATATGGCAAAATGACATATAAAAATCTTGTGAAATTTTTCTTATAAAACTTGCAATAATTTTTTTTTTCGATTCTTCTATATAACTTCATCAGATTATTAGTTAATTTAATTAACTTTTTATCATATGTACTCAGTGATGGTAATCACTGACTACCATCAAGATTACCATCACTGACTACCATGAGTGATTACAGTCAGTGATGACAAAAGTTCATCCAAATTCATCCTTTCATACATATTTATTTTCTTTTGTATTTCTTCTTGTGAAGTATATAATTTCATACAATTTTTTAAGGAAAAGATTATAAATACTTTTTTTTTCAAGAATTAATATTTTTTAGCTATTTGTAGACAAAGTTAATGTTTTTATTTTATTCTATGTAAAGATTAATGCTAGATTCTCGTAAATTCTGTACGTTAATTTAAAACAACTTTAAAAATTATAACTAAATGAAAAGAAAAATTATATTTTTTAATTTTTAAAGGGTTAATAAGGATTAAAAACTAGGGTTCGGAAATTTACAAACGGTTTGCAAACAGAAAAAAAAATTTTTCGTAGAAAATTGCAATTTTTAGCTTAATTATAGTGTTTTAGCCATGTTTAAATATACAGAGTTGAATGAAATAAAGAATTACATGATATAAGTCGGTAAAAGTTCAAAAATTACACTGAATCATGCTTTACTTTTAACGGTTATTTTTGTTTTGAAAATTTACATACTGTTTGCAAACTGTTTGTTTCTTAACCCTATTAAAAACACCTTTAAAATTAATACTTTTAAAAAAATTTACTCCCACAATATTTTTTATTGTAAAAAAACTCCTAAAAATATTTTTTGACTCAAATTTTTCCCTTAGAATTATATTTTAGTAATATTAAGTATAATACAAAAAAAGTAATTACAAAAAATTAACTAAAATTATTGTTTAAATTAAAATCTCCCCTCAAAATGATATTTTGAGGCAATTTCATCTAAAAATACTTGTTTTAAATAAAAATCTCATAGTTCAAAAGCCTTCATTTTTAAGGCGCCTCCACTAGCTTGTCGATCTTTGGTCTTTGGTGATTTGTGGGTCTGGAAAACATAAATCCACAAGCAAAACATTTTTTGACTCCCCTGGGACCAACATATGTTTTTGGAACCTGCTTTTTTTTAAAAAAAAAAGTTAAAAAATCGTGTGCTTTACTGTGCTGATGAATTTTTTATTTGAGAGATGTATGTAAGAGCTCCCATAAATAATGACTCTATATAACTCTATATGCCCTACCCCAGGGGTGGCGAACGGTCCTTATCTTTCGATTTTGAATTTTCGAAAGGTCCCTTATTTTCCCGTTACAAAAATTTTTTGAAAAAATTTGGTACCTTATTTTTTCTTTACCAAATTTTTTGTGAATATATTATGTTTTTTCCTTAATTTTCGTTTAAAATTAGAAAATGAAAGTCGATACATTCATACAAAACAAATTTGAATTAAAATGCACTTAAAATTTTGCACTTAATGCACTTAACTAATTTTTTTAGATTTTTTTTTTTTGAATTTTTCGGAAACCAACGGAACAGTTCTTGTTCGCCACCCCTGGGCCCTACCTTTATACCCAAAAAAGTAAAAAATCCTTTTTAAATTTCTGATTATTATAGCTTGCACTAAAGCCTAATGAAACGAATACCTATTGTCGTAGAAAAATGTGGTATATATGGTCAAAATGAGATTGAATCGAAAAAAATCGATTTTTCAACATTTTACTTTTCGGGTCCTTAAAGTGAAATCTCATAACCCATTAAATAAGTTCAGTTGGTTTTTAATTTCTCTTACATTGAGCTATAAAATAAAAGAAAAAAATTTAAATTGGAGTGAATATGAATATTTTTTAGTCCCTTGGTAGGCTAGATCCTCTTAAAGATGGTCTTCAGAGGGGTTCCAAGCATACTTTTTTTGTTAGTTAGCAAAACTTGAAGAAAAATGTATTAAACTTTAATAAATTACTTAAAATTGAATTACGGACCATTTTTAGTCATATTTATTATCGTAGATATGAAGGACAGTGAATTTTGTCATTCTGTGGATTTTTTACTAGGGTCATAATTTGTATTGCCACTAAAACACTGTGGTAAAAGTCAGGATAGTTTTTTAAATAACTTTTTTTAGTATTTTCGTGAATGATAATGTAAAACCTTTTAAAAGATGTATTATTTAAAATATTATGTATTATTTTCATCATACTTTTATCAATTTTAGCTTAGATAACGCCAAAAGCATCGAAGTATATTGTGCTCTCTCAATTAAAAATTGTAAAATACTACAAAGGCCAACAAACTCTGAAAAATTCCTCCTTAAAATGGTATTTTTGGAAAAACTCCCAGTAAAAACATTTTTTAGATAAAAATTCTCTCACAGAAATGAGGTTGTCCAAGTTAAAATGGGAAAACTGCATTTTTTACTTCTTCATCCATATTTCTGGTGTTTTAGAACTTTATACATAGTATTTGGCAAGTATTTGGTATCGTTGGAAAGGTACTTGAAAAAAATTATAAAAATTAAAATTATAATTATAAAATCCTTCTTAAAACAATATTTTAAAACAAAATTTCTCCTCACAGTGATTTATTTTGTCTGAATAGCGTTGTAAAATGATCTAATTTTCGTCAAAACTCTTAAATTTGAAGTTTACAATTTCATTTCATAGTGTATTGACATAAAAATATAAAAAATAACATATTTATTTATTAATACTTATTAAAAATCAAAATAGGAAACAAAAATTATTTAAAAAACTTGATTCATTCTATTTCATCCTTTCATACAAAAATTTCATCCTTCTTCATCCGGATGAAAATTTTGTATGAAGATGAAAAAAATTCATCCGGATGAATCAGTGTCAACGCCTTGGTGATTACAGTCAGTGATGACGAAAGTGATGTTAATCACTTAGGAACTCACTGATTGCCATCACAGTAAGTACAACAGTGATTTCCAGATTTCAAATGTTAGTTTTTTTGTAAAGACAATCAAGAAGGCAATCACAACTACCATCAGTGATTGCCATCACATGATGACCAAAAAAGTTTTTGTTAAAAAATATTTGATCGCAATCACAATGGTAATCACAACTACACTCACTAATTGCCATCACATGATGACCAGAAAAGTTTTTGTCAAAAAATATTTGATTATAATCACGATGGTAATCACGATTACACTCACTGATTGCCATCACATGATGACCAAAAAAGTTTTTGTTAAAAAATATTTGATCGCAATCACAATGGTAATCACAACTACACTCACTAATTGCCATCACATGATGACCAGAAAAGTTTTTGTCAAAAAATATTTGATTATAATCACGATGGTAATCACGATTACAGTCACTGATTGCCATCACATGATGACCAGAAAAGTTTTTGTTAAAAAATATTTGATTGCAATCACAATGGTAATCACGTGATGACCAGAAAAGTTTTTGTCAAAAAATATTTGATTGCAATCACAATGGTAATCACGTGATGACCAGAAAAGTTTTTGTCAAAAAATATTTGATTATAATCACGATGGTAATCACGATTACAGTCACTGATTGCCATCACATGATGACCAAAAAAGTTTTTTTATAAGACGTTTGATTGTAATCACAATGGTAATCACGATTACACTCAGTGATAGCTATCAAATTTTTAATAATATATTTTTTTGGTCATCATGTGATGGCAATCAGTGAGTGTAGTTGTGATTACCATTGTGATTGCAATCAAATATTTTTTAATAAAAACTTTTCTGGTCATCATGTGATGGCAATCAGAGACTGTAATCGTGATTACCATCGTGATTATAATCAAATATTTTTTGACAAAAACTTTTTTGGTCATCATGTGATGGCAATCAGTGAGTGTAATCGTGATTACCATCGTGATTATAATCAAATATTTTTTGACAAAAACTTTTTTGGTCATCATGTGATGGCAATCAGTGACTGTAATCGTGATTACCATCGTGATTATAATCAAATATTTTTTGACAAAAACTTTTCTGGTCATCATGTGATGGCAATTAGTGAGTGTAGTTGTGATTACCATTGTGATTGCGATCAAATATTTTTTAACAAAAACTTTTTTGGTCATCATGTGATGGCAATCAGTGAGTGTAATCGTGATTACCATCGTGATTATAATAAAATATTTTTTGACAAAAACTTTTCTGGTCATCATGTGATGGCAATCAGTGACTGTAATCGTGATTACCATCGTGATTATAATCAAATATTTTTTGACAAAAACTTTTCTGGTCATCATGTGATGGCAATTAGTGAGTGTAGTTGTGATTACCATTGTGATTGCGATCAAATATTTTTTAACAAAAACTTTTTTGGTCATCATGTGATGGCAATCAGTGAGTGTAATCGTGATTACCATCGTGATTATAATCAAATATTTTTTGACAAAAACTTTTCTGGTCATCATGTGATGGCAATTAGTGAGTGTAGTTGTGATTACCATTGTGATTGCGATCAAATATTTTTTAACAAAAACTTTTTTGGTCATCATGTGATGGCAATCAGTGAGTGTAATCGTGATTACCATCGTGATTGCAATCAAACGTCTTATGAAAAAAACTTTTCTGGTCATCATGTGATGGCAATCAGTGACTGTAATCGTGATTACCATCGTGATTATAATCAAATATTTTTTGACAAAAACTTTTCTGGTCATCATGTGATGGCAATCAGTGAGTGTAATCGTGATTACCATCGTGATTGGAATCAAACGTCTTATTGAAAAAATTTTTCTGGTCATCATGTGATGGCAATCAGTGACTGTAATCGTGATTACCATCGTGATTATAATCAAATATTTTTTGACAAAAACTTTTCTGGTCATCATGTGATGGCAATTAGTGAGTGTAGTTGTGATTACCATTGTGATTGCGATCAAATATTTTTTAACATTTTTTTTCCTGGTCATCATGTGATGGCAATCAGTGAGTGTAATCATGATTACCATCGTGATTGTCATCAAACTTTGTGACAAATTTTTTTTGTGTGATTGCCATCACTGATGGTAATCGTGATTACCATCATGATTGTAGTTACGAAAAATCTGACATTTGAAAAATTTCAGTTTTAGTGAGTACAGTAGTGATGACGAGAGTGATGGCCATCATTGTTGTACTCACTGTGATGGCAATCAGTGAGTTCCTAAGTGATTGTCATCACTTTCGTCATCACTCCGAGTGATGACCTTCATTGTATGTTACAGCTGTTGGCGAAAGAATAGTTCTAAGAGGTTATTTGGATATTACGTAATGCTTAGGGAGGGGATCAAAATTTTGGTAATGGTGGGTTCAATGAGTGAGGATTGGTTTTGAAATCCTAATTTTTATTATATTTTATTTGAGTGGCTCCTTAAAGATGCCTTAAAAACTCACTATTTATGTCTCATCCAAACAAGATAAAACACTTCTATAACTTTTAACACATAAAAATTCAACTTTATTCCAGTTTATTTAAGTATCAATTCATATGTTAAGTTTATTCTCAATTTTTCTCTCACTATTCCGCTTGTGTGTTTTTTTGTAAATTCAGATAAGCCTGATGTATTGATTTCAGTTCATATGTTAAAGATAAAAAGGCAAATTTGAAATTCATGAATTGTATTATTCAGGGTATTACTCTTTTTGCTTTGAAATTGAATATTATGGAATATTATTTCAATGTTTTTGTTTGTAACTACTGTTTTAGGTTAGGGGTTAATGTGTAGCATTAGGAATCAAATACTGTGTAAACAGAGTGAGGTGGGGAGTCAACCAGTCATGGGAAGATAAAAGGGTATCATGCTAAAGTTCGATTCGATTTAAATGACACAAGAATATGCAGTTAGGGGTCGTTCGCATTTTTTGGGTTACAAGGGGAAAGAGGTCTAAAAACTTGTTTTTTGCGTAACATAATAAGTGAACGACCCCTTAGGGGTTCTAGATATTGGTACGGGTACTCGATAATCCTTAGTATTACTAAAACTATGCTTTCCCGATGTCTCGGTCTCGACAGTTTCTCGAGATCGAGATCGAGACCGAGATATCCCGGGATATCCCGGGATGTCTCGAATAGAAATTTACATGTAATTTTCATTCTAAAAAAAATTATTTTTTTAAATTATTATTTGCAGTAAATAAGTCAATTATATTGCATACTTTCAAGATTTATTGCAACAAAATTTAGACTTGATAGGATTCCTTTTTGTATACAAAAAATTGTAAAAATTTGTTTCAAAATTTAGTCGGATAGTGGCTTAAAGAAATGTAAACAAACAAGAAAAATTCTTAATTCTCAATAAAATCTTGAATTTTTTTTCTTGTTAATCTTTAAACTACTTTTGCTGTCAAATCACATCATTAAACAGCAATAAAATTGTTCTACGTAGTTTAATTAATGAAATTTTGTTAGTGGCTTAGAAACGGGAACAAAATTTCTTTTAGAACCATTTATTTAAAACTAAAATAGTGGTTTAGTAAAAGATAGTGGCTTATAACGTAAAAACAGGATATACACGAGTCAAGAAAGAATTTCATATTTAATAAAACTATTGCAGTAATTATTAATTTTCGAACAAAAAATTATATGAAAACCTTATATTTTTCTAACTTTTATGTCTCGTGTCTCGATCTCGGAAAATTCTCGAGATCGAGACGAGATCGAGATCGAGATATCCCGGGATATCTCGATCTCGATCTCGGCATCGGGAAAGCATAACTAAAACATCGTGCCAATTCTCGGTTTGAAGTAAATTTCTAATACCAATCATATAACCATAGAATTCATGGAAAACGTCCCCTTGTGGCACATATTTTTGAAGTGACCACCCCTTGGTCACTGTCGATAATTTTTCTGAATTTAATTATTAAGGCTTTTCTACCTCAAAACTCGTATTACATCAGCAACAGCAGAATAACATAGAATATTATTTTCCCATTACGCAATATCTAATCACATTCGATATGTGACATCCACACACATAAAACTAAAGATCTCCTTCTGGAAATCAAATGTCATGTGAAATTTACGTCAATGCACGATTCAAGAATCCATTTTCCTGTATAAAAAATTACAAATACAAAAATGACTCACCGTTATGTCCTTGATTCGTGATTATCACCCAAAAATCAATAGTCTTTTCAGGTCCGAGTTCCTCATAGTCCCACTTCTTTTTAACACGAACAGCGCCATTTGTTTCAACCGTAACCCATGGATTTTCATCGCGTATTTTAAATGTTTCACGTTCCGTTTCCTTTTCTAATTGAAAAACACTTCGACCTTCTGTATCACCGTCCGATTCTGCAAATTCAATGCGCTTTGTGGGTCGTACAGCGCGAGTTACACGACGTTTTTCACGATGATGACCGTGCTGCTTATCGTGAGCTTGTACATGCTGAATATTTATGGCAGCCGAGTCAGGTGGAGCAAATTCAATTAAGACTTTTGTTGGATGAGCGCTCGTTAAGCTTGGCGTACGTAAATCATGTGCTTCTACTTCCAATAACAGTTCATGCATGTCAGGTTCACCAGCAAGCATCAACTCACCCGTTTGCGGTACAATAATGACATAGTTACTTGGTGCTGTCAATTTATATGCAACTTTATCACCATCAGCATCTTTTGCCTGAACTTTTCCAATTTTCGTAAATCTCTCATACGTGACTGTCGCATTACCATCAGCATCAATGGATTTCTTGCCAGCAACAACAAATCGATAATGCGATTCAACAAATACAGGCCGATTATCGTTGTCATCGAGTATGTGGATGGTGACTTTAGCATCAACTTTATTAATGTTTTCATCATCACTGCCTTCAATTACCAAATTATATTCGCTTTTTGTCTCACGGTCCAATGGCTTTGCTGTTACAAGCCAGACGCCAGCACTCTTTGTATCCTTAATTTTAATCTCATCATTTATCTCATTTGTCTTGCTGTTTTGGAGAGCAAATGCGCGATTCTCATTGCCACTGACAATTTTATAGATAATTTCCTTTGAAGGCTTAATTGAGTTGGCTTGTAGTAATGGGACATTTTTGATCTTTGTTCCACGCTTTAGATTCTCACGGACATCACCGACAGCTTCCAGTAATGAGCCTGGAAAACGCAACATATCCTTACGATCCATAATATGTAACTGAAGATGGTGTGTCGTTGTCGATAGTGGCGTTTCCTCCAACACAACAAGATGAACGGGATGATTGACTAGAGGCGATAAGTCGGCAGTTGTCATGACCAAGCCATCCTCCAAGACGGTAAAGAACTTGGAGAATCCCGTCTCTAAAAGCCTATAATTAATCGGCTTTGAAGCATATGACGTGAGTGATGAGTATGGCGAGTCAGGTGATGTAAAATTTGCCGTAAATTTCTTAATACTATAACCAGGATATGTGTCATGTGGCAATACTAACGATAATACATTATTGGCTGTACCATCGAATGCCTTCTCACGATGATAATGATGGTGATGATGCGATGAATTTTTATTATGAACATTATTGTATGCTAAACATTGATTAAAATTACTGATTAGAAGCACAAAGAATAAACCTAATGCACTGACTATGATCGCATGATGCGATGATTTACACGATAATCGTTCACTCGATTGCCGCATTTTTACAGCGGCACCGAGGTTATACATTGTCTTAAACAGAAAATTATGCACTAATTTTTTTATAAACAACACTATTTTTAAGCACTTCTATGTTCACTATGATTATTATTATTATTATTCTTAATTTATGAACATGTATACATATACACACACTCAATTATGTAACTTTTTTTTATTCGTTGTTTTATTTCACTGACTTATGATTCTCTTGGGGTAGTTCAGCGACGGAGTCTAAATTGAGTCATAACCTGCAACGAGAATGGAAAGAAAACAATAAATCGTTAATAAATTGCTGTATATATGTCAAAAGTAATAAAGCGCGAGAATGAGGAAAATGAAGAAAAATTGTAAAAAATTAAGGCGATGTTTAGGGGTACGGAGACATAAGGTGCATATTTGCTGGAAAAAACTCAATAAATTGAAGAAGTTTATAAATAATTCAGACATATTTGTCTGTTTTTCGAGGTTTATCGTTGTTTTAACCTAAAAACTAAAACTGAGATCAGCCGCAAATAGTGACTAGTACCAGGATTGAAAATCCCTATCCAGATTGGTATTTATCCATTAATTCAGTCGCATAACCTATAATCCAGACGGTATGAGATATGGGTAGAGGTGAAGCCTAAAGTTTTAAAGTCATAGCTACGTAATACCTCTGGACTGGGTACCTAGGTTTGATCTAATATTTTCAATGCTTTCTTAAAATCTAAACATAGACTACTAGTCACAGGAGCTGGTTGCTCGGTATACCCTAGGGAAGACACTATCTAAGGGATTACCCTAGAGTATTCCAAACAACCGGCCTCAAGTTTAAGCAGGAAAATTTATCTAGTCAGAGGCAACCCCCAGCAAAGAGCTTTAGTCATGACATGTCGTGGGTGCAGTCAAAATGCTCCAATCCACAAGCATCCTTTATGTTAACCTTACTATTCCTTTCAAAATGTGCGAAAAAGAAATGCCGACAATGAAGAAAAAATTGAGCTTTTTTTCTCAACAATTTATCGCTTAACAATATCAATAAATATGAGAGAGAATAAATGAATGTTCGCATGAGGATGTAGACAAACACGAAAGTCTGCAACGTAATACACAGACGTTATAGAATTTGTTATAGTTTGTATGATGATATGCTTGGTGTGAATTGTTGGTTGATTAAAAAAATTATTACTTGATTTATTTTTCATGTTACAACGAAATGTTTCGTTTATTGCTGGATGTAATTTATGGACTTATTGTTTGGTAGGAGTTAGTAGGTTGGGATGGGATGGGGTGCTTCTTGTTTTGGAAATAGGATTATTAAGTAATGATGTAAAATAAGTTGAACTTAATAAGAATCAAACCCATGTCTTTGAATCAGGAACTTCCAACTACAAACTTGGTAGCTGATGCCTGACCTCGACCACTAAATTTAAACATCCAGTTAAATCACAAATTACATTCTTAAAACTATATTCTCAATATTTGCTCTAAAATCAAATTAAAGAATTCCATAGAACCAAAAAAAATCAAGTCAACGACTATCCCAGAATCCACTTAATCCGCAAACATTCAAACATAATCTGCCTTAATTTGTGCGTTACTGTATTTTTATTTCTCAGTCACAAAAAAAAATTCTTCTCCCATGACACTGGAACGAAAGCCGACAACAACTTGAATTTTAATCCATTCATGATTGCTAATCCGATGCTAATCTCCTATAAAGTCTCTTTTTATCATATAAATTTTGATCCATTAAATTTCCATAAATCTCAATCTATCGATTTAAATTATCAAAAGCTTTTAGTGGAGTTTTATTGGGTGTTGGTGCTGTTTTGTCTGACTGGAATTTTTCTCTCGTGCTCATTTGTTTGTTTGTGGTGTTTTTGATGTGAATTGTAAATATTTTGATGATGGTGATGAGATAGATAAGGTAATTTATTGAATTTTTAGACAGATTTTTAAATTTAGTAAAAAATCAAATCAGCTAAAATTGACTTGAATTTGTCAAAATCTTCCACTTCCAATTCCGATCAAACGAACCTTCCATCCTCACTATTTTAAAAGTAAAATTCTGACGCATAATCCAACACTTAATCATGCATGCGCGCAGTATAATTATCGAGAATTGAGAGAAATTTAAATTTGTTCCATGAATATTTTTCCTATTACATTTACATAACCGCATCAGATACTTCAAAGAGACACCAGAAAGGAGATGGAAGTGACAAAAATTAAAAACATTCAGTATTTCTGTTTTGTCGTAATTTACTGTGCTATAACTTTTTTTCATGCCGACGAAAAAGAAAATTTCTCATGTATTTAAAATTAAAATTGAAATTGGCTATAAATATTTGCGATGTGTCTGATCATTTAGCGTTTAAAAAATTCAGGACATAAAATGAAATGAGAATTGTGAAAAAATAAAAATTTATTTCAATACGACAACATTATAAACTTCCACATTTTTCAGCCAATAACATTCCATTGCCAATTTGATTTATCTTTTATTTATTTATTTTGAAGCAACGGGCTCAGCATAACAATAATAGCGACAAGCGTAAAAAATTCATCACACAAAAGAGATGAAATAAAAAAATTATTTAAAAAAGAAAAATATTCAAAAAACCTCGCAACTGGAGGGTTGGTGGATATTGAAGGGGTCGGGGCTCTTAGTTTGGTAAGTTTGGGTATAAAATAATTCGTTTTAAAACATTTTTGTCAATATTTGAACTTAAAAAATTAAATTTTGAACTTTAGAATTGAAATTTAAATTTCAAACTTTGAGGTTCAAAATTTGAACTTTTTTGATCAAGACTTAAACTTTTAGTTCAAAATTTGAATATTAACGGTTAAAATTTGAACTTTAGGAGCAAACTAAACACCTGAAGTTCAAACTTTGAACTTGAAATTTCAAAATTTGAATATTAACGGTTAAAATTTGAACTTTGTGTAATCTATTTGATTAAGATTTGATTTTTAAGTTCAAAGTTAGAACTTTAAAGGTCAAATTTTAAAATTTAAGATCAAATTATAAACATCGAGTTCAAATTTTGAACTGGAAGTTTCAATTTTGAAATTTTGATCAATTTTTGAGCAAAATCAAATAAACCAAAAAGAGTCGCACCTCCTTCACACCAAACCAAGCACAATAGAAGCTTTATACCGACTCACAGCATGCGGTGTGCTATGCATTAATAGCTGCCATCATTTTAATGGACACAGAAGAATATATGGGAAAAACATTCAATTAGACACTTTAGGCTCAAGACAAGATAGCGAGGAACGAGGTTATTAATTGTCAAACACCTCATTTTCATGCATTCATGATTTAATAAATTCATTTAATTAAGAAATAGATAGATAGGCACACTAATTAGCTGTTATTTTCATTAATTATGCATCCTCAAATGATCTAAGCAATTTGTTAATTAATTGATATGAAATTTCATCCACCAGACGTGATGGACATGCACAGTGAGTCTGGAATTTTTATCACTAAATTCCACAAGATTTTATCGCACAAAAAATTCAAAATTCCAGGTTGAAAAATTTCAAATAAAATATTTAAAGACATTTTTATGTCTTAAGCTTCTATTTTTCGTTAAGTTCAGCAATTTATGTATACGATTTTGACACGGTTGTTGCGGGACATAAACATCATTTACTATTAAGCTGATAGAGTCATTATTGTTATTATTATTGCTATTATGAGAAATATATAATATGAGTGTGCATGATTTCATCCCATTGACTTGAGTGTCGCCTGCGGCGAATAGCATGATTATTTACGTTGATGTCTCTCATAACACCACATTTGCCATCGAGTATGATTTTTCATCTTTTCTTCCTATTGCTTATTTTTCTTTTTTTTTTGTCGAAATTTGATTCCATCAACAAAATTGTATATATATTTGGACATGTCATAATTATTTAAAAGATTTTCTCTTCATATTATTTATTTTATTTCTATGATGAGGTCTTCAGGTGAGTCACAAGATAGTTGTGGTTCTAGCTGGTTTTGTAAGTTATTGATTAGATAGATAGGGGACACGTGGATGTGTCAATTTGTTTGAGATAATAATGGTCAATCTTACTGGTAAGCATGAAGATGATGGCTTTAATGAGATGAGAGATTCATTTGAGTAAATACTGAGGAGCATTTAATTAAGGAGTGTTGACGCTAAATAATGTATTTTGTTGAACAGTTAAAATAAAATTAAATGACTCGGTGACGTAGTGGTCGAATAAATTACTACATGTTTAACTGTTAAACCAATATAGCAGTCACGGGTTCAAGTCCTACATAATTTAACAAGTCAAAATTGTTGCTATCTCGAATACACCATTTATTTCTCTTGCAACGTTTTAATTTTTTTTTAAAAAAATTTAAATTTTATCTCAAAATCCTCTTAAGGCTCGTTTGCAAATTACGTCATGCTTTTGGGGGAGGATGGTTTAAGAATCGTGAAGTAATTGGAGAACGACCAGGAAGAACTTGTGTAATTAAACGTCCAATACTCCTATTAAAAAAATTCTATTAAATCATTACGGGCTCATTGAAAACATATAACAAATAATTAAAAATTCAAATAAATTTAAATAACAAATAAATTTCATTCACGTCAAAAATATGCAAAATTTACAAAACGCAAATTCACAGATAATTAAATATGAAAATTGTTTTTCAATAATTATTATTGGTTCATTAACTACAATATGAATCCATCATATTTAATAAATGTATTATTTTAATCGTCCTATTTACGATCTCTGAATATTGTTTCATTTAAATTAATATTAAATAAAATTAAAATATAATTTTCAAATTAAATTGGAATGCTCATTTGATTCACACTTCAATTTTACACTAATGAGAATAATGGAGCAAAAATTTCATTAAACTATGCTCACGAATGATTAATTCGAATTAAATTAGAGGCAAAAAAAACTAATTCCAGTTATTTTTCAAATTAGTCATTTATCAAATGTTAATCCTAGAAAATCCGACTAATTTAGAACCGTTCCCAGAAAAGAGAAAAATAATAAAATTTTAGTGCTGACAACTGTGAAACATCAGATTCCAAACTCAATTTAATCTGATCTCAATTTTATCTTTCATAAATGTTCGACTAAATTACTAGCAATCTTTCAATAGAAACACCAGTTAGAACATTTAAACAGCAATAAACATTAACACATGTTATTTAATATTAACTTAATATCCACTTGCAATATGTTAATTTTCTTCCAAAAAAACGAAGCTTCATCATATCAGATATTGAGATGAAAAATTGTTTAAATTCTCGTTTTTAAATTGCCAAATTATACCAAATGTTTTAATTCTTCTTCTTGCGCTAGAAATTGGATACGAGGATGAATCATTTTTATTCAAAGCATTACACAGAAAAAAAATTAATTTTCTTCGGTAGTATCAAAATATTTGATGAGAAATGACGTGATTGATGTTGTTGAATGTGATACATTTCTTATTGAATTTTTGGTTAGGTGTGGGAGGAAATTTAGTTCAATTATTCGGATTTAAATTAAATTAAATTAAATATTGAGAAGATCTTTAAAGTAAATTTTTCAAGCTGTTAGTGGCCGTCCATTAAAAATTCTTTAAATAAATTTTTATTTGTATGGAGTGTCACTTAGAGGACATTCACTTATTATGTAACACTTTTAGGGGAACGAGACTCTAAGATTTTGTGACAATTCAAACAAAATAAATTTTTCTTAGTGGAAAATTTGTGACAATAAAGTGGTCTAAAAGTCAATTTTTTTCATTACGTAATAAGTGGCGCCCTAGTTCTCCTGCATCTCTATAATTGGACTTCATTTGTGAACGACTCTTAATAAGAGAGGATCGTTCCATAAAAATTCAAAAAATTTGATTATAGATAAATATTATTACGCCTTGGAGCCGTTTTCTAGGTGTATACCCTAGGGGTAGATGTACCCTAGGTGCCTACGGCTGGTTTCTTGTTTATTAATCCCAGGATCTTAGTGCTTTTTCAGAAATCTTGCTTCTTTGTTTAGGATTAATCCTGAGTTTTAATCCTTGATTTAAACTATTTTGCAGGGCAGCATGTGCACATTAAGTAACACTAAAGAGAAGGGCAAAACTAGACTTTTGTTACGCTTCGTACAAATTTTTTAATTTTTCATAAAATTTTCGTATTAAACGAATTTCCAGAAACACATTACTTCTCAAAAAAACCAAATAAAATATCCCATAGAAAAAAACATAACGAAAAACTAGACCAAAAAAGATAAAATTTTATGCCTCGACGATCATAAATTGAAACATTTGAAAAGAAATTTGATACTTTACGCACATATTGAAGTGTTTTAGTTATTCCATTACATTTCCTCTCTCTTTTCTCGCTATCTAAATTCCATCTATGTTGCCTCTCACAAGTGTCTACAGTCATAATTGAAACGTATCGTATGATGAATGATTTATTACGAATAGAAACATGAAAGAAGCTGCAATTTGTTGACATTAAAATGTCTTTAATATTCGAGAATTAACTGTGAGTGCGATGAGTGTCAATGGAGGGAAATTAATACATTAAGCTAACTGGAAATGTCTTCGCGAGAGAAAGATTAAATTGCGATATCATATTTTATTCTTGATTGTGTGTTTTAATTTTCAATCGAGATGCGATGGACACTTGAAAGAGTGCCACTTAAAAAGCAATAAATTTTTTCTTTAGTCGGAACATGTTAATTAAGTTCTACACTATAATTTTTATTTTGGAGATTTGTTTGATTAGTTTTGGGACTGAATTGCTGTTTTTTTTGCAGAATGGGTTTTTAAATGGAATTATTCAGTGTGTTGGGGTCATGGTTGGATAATTTAAGAAGAGGCACTAACTAAGATTGACACTGAACTTTATGCGTCTCTTTCTTATTCAATAAATTGAAAGGAACCTGAAAACTTAAAGATGTTGCTATAATTGAGAGAAATTTTACGAATTCTTAACCTTAGAGAAGTCTCAGAACTGAAATGCCTAGGTAGCACAATGATCTAGTACTTGAAAACTATTACATTGACTTGTAATCATAGATTCGAGACCCAGAATGGCAACTTGTCTCTGTTTCGAATCATTAGTGCAGAAACCAATAAACACAGACTCATATTGAAGGCTACAGATATAAATGTCATCAATAGAGCTCTGACGGGTACCAATCTCTAGTAGTCACATTAAAAAATTCAATTACACAAAAATTGAGCCATCAACGGGATTTAAAATTCCTTACATTCAATATAACAATGGATTTATTGCATTACAACAAAAACTATAAGAAAGATTATTTATTTTCTCCATTCGTAAACTATAGAAAGATTAATTGCATCCATATTTCCATTGTCAGCAGTAGTATATTTCTCGATGAGAACGAGACAGAGATGAAGAATTCCATATTAATTATTATTAATTATGTCTTTTTTCTCTCCTGAGCTTAAGAAAATTATTTAATAATAATGAAGCGATACCTTCCGTTGTGTCTACATTACATTTCACTTCATCAGCGACTAAATCTTTTCTTAATGAATTATTTCGAGTATGAATAGAGAATTCCCATAATTATTTCAATTTTGAAGCTCTTGCTGGTTATATTCAAATTGATTTAATCCCTAGACGTCAGTTCTATTTCACAAATTTCATACAACTTTTTGATGATGATCCAAAAATGATGATGATGAAGGCAGTAGCTGAGGCATTAACACATCTTTCGATTATTCTACTCTTTTTTGTGTCTAACTCTAAATCACTACTTCTGTCAATCCATTTATCACATTCTGAAGATCTACGAGCAATAAACTTCTTTTTTCTGTGTGTTCCGTTGCCTTTTTGGTTTGTAATAAAAATCCATTAATGTTAACATAAAAAACTATTAACTGTCAATTAGACGACTCATCTCTTTTTGTTTTATCGGGATTTTTTGGGGGTATGAGATTGAGGTTGTGTTAGTATTTTGAGGTTATGTTGTTGATGGATTCTTGGAAATGATGAAGAATCGATCAGTTATGGACGTTCTGATCCATAAAGTGCTGTAAACCTGTTTTTGGGTGTGAATTGTTTGATGAGTGAGGGAATAGCAGACCTCAGTACTCAACCCTACACTAATAGTTTAAAATAGGATCCAAAACACTCAATTGATGACGCTCATGTCTGTATTCGACAGAGGAAGGCTGTAAGCTGGATTTTGAAAGTTCATTATTCGAAAAAGCGACAAGTGGTTCTTCAGAGACTAGAATCCAAGATCACTTTACTAGTTTTGCAGTATTCAAGTACCAGACTACTCCACAAAGCCAGAAATAAGGTATATTGAAGTATAATTTGGGAGTTGAATAGAAAAATCAATAAAATTAATCTAAAATCTTGCGATACCTTGAATTTTTTTTATCTTTGGATCATCCCGCCAATTTTACATCAAAGAAGGCACTCATCAGCATCCCAATCCTCCTATATCCCTCCATCTAACGTAACTCTTCCATCACGTTTAATCAATTAAAAAATCATTGACTTTTTCTGTTAACCCTTCTCACTCTTCCACTCACTTCCTTAAACTTTTTAATTGATAAAAAAAATTATTTTTTGGGTTGCCGAAAAGAATAAGAAGAGGAAAAAAAATTTGTACTCAATAAATTAAGCTGATTAACTTTATAATAATCGATTCACAACGTCTCTTTTGTTTCGTACATAAAAATAAGAAAAATTCAAAATATTTTTATCTTAAAATCCCATTAGTTCGATGAGCATTAAAGCCCTTTTAGTGCCATGTCGAATTATATCCATTAACTCTATCGACGAAATAAATCAATTAAGACGAGAGATGGATAAGTGTTGGTGAATGTGTGTGCCCAAGAGAACAAGAGGAAGAAATTATAGAGAGAAGAATGATCGCAATCTATAATTCATGTGTTTATATCTCGCACGATTATGAGTTGGATGAAGTTTCTGATGGTTTGACCACGGAACCCATATTTTACTAGAAACGTCTCTGCTTGCAGGTAGCATCTATCATAAGTGTCACATTGCGGCAAATCTCATTATTTGACACCAAACAGTAGTAACGATCCGAGTACCACGTCTTTCTGATATTTTGTCGTTAACACGATGCTACAAGCCCTAACACGATGCCCTAATGACTATGTTATACCGTTTGAGAATAGGGTACTCTATCAATAACCAAAATGATAAAATAATCTCTATTTTGATTAAAATATATTTGACTACGTAATCGAGCTGCACAACATAGTCACTACTGCATCTTTATATCACCTTTTTGATGGCCAGACGTAACGACACTGTGATTGATTTTTTCAAGCTAATCTGATAGCAAAAAATTAGATTTCCTTGGACATTTTATTTAAAGCTCAAAAATTTCTCGAATCCAAAAATTAATCAAAAACTAGCTTCAACTTCTCAAAAGAAAAAAATTACCAAAAAATTACTCTCATATTCCTCAATATATAAAACCATGATCCATGAGCATAACAAGAAACTGAATGAAAAAGAAAACAAACACACCGAAAAAACAGAAATTCTTCAAGAACCAACATCCGGTAATGAGAAATCTTTTTAAGAAAAAAAATTCTTCTTTCTATTCTTGATTATTTTATTGATTGAAAAATGTGTTACACAATTGAGAGAGCAAGAGAGATGAAAATTACATAAAAATAAGACGAGAATTTTGTGTAAACATTGAAGTCGAAATTGATGATGCGTAAAATGCTGATTATGGATTTAAATTATGTAAAAGAAGCATCTGATGAAATTATATTTTGAGGAAATTTCATTCGACTGAAGTATTAGACTTCAAAGTTTCGATTACATGAATTTAATTTGGATGTAGAATAATAAGGTTGATGATAAATAAATTGGAAGCAATTGCGTAACTTCTTATCTGAAGTTACGTGTCCTTTAATGAAAAACTCTCGTGCTATGAGCCTGAACTATTAGTTTCCACATAAACAACCATTCCCACACAAGCTCACGACATTTTTGCAAAATATTATCGACAATTAACATTGAGTGTGTCTAGAAAACAAGAAAACAAACGTCATTCAATATTCATCAAGTCCATAGATATGGATTCAAATTTATGGAGAAAATAGAGAACAGCAGGGGTGTATCCAGAGGGGGGTTTTGGGGGTCAACCCTCAATAAATCCTGGATGCATCCCCTGGAGGACATTCCTCTGAAAACCAAGTAGATAGTCAGCTTATTTATGTCTCAATTTCCTCTCAATTAGACCTACTCAAATTATTTACCGAGAAAAAATTAATTATGTAGTCGAAAGTTTTGTGTATAAATTATACAAGGACATGTAATGTTAATTGATCGTCATGAATTAATTATGGTAAAGACATGAAAGATGTAATTTATTGTTTTGGAAGTAAGTGGTCGGTTGTCATGAGAATAAGAGGATGTTGATGATAATAAGAAGGTTATGAATGTGGAAATTTGTGCTAGTGATGTAGCAAGGGTTGTTTTTAAAGTCTTGGATCAAACCAAAAAATTGCACCCTCTAATTTGGAATTTTGTGTCTCTCTAGTCCGTGGTCTTGGTAGCCTCCTTGCTACACTATTGAATTTGCAAAAATAATAAGAAAAACGATTGAAATTTAGGGAAATTCTGATTAAAAGTTCACTAAGAACTGCTCAGGAATGACTTTATATCCAACATTTAATGAAAAGTATTAAAATTATCTTAAAAGGCCGGATTGATGTTCAAAAATCCAATTTTTTTAATTGACGTCATGTCAAGGGGTCATCCCTTTAATCAATTCATCTAAAAAGATCAATAAACATCCCCAAAATCAACTCTAATTCCCAAACATTTTAACATAATTAATTCAATAACCCAAAATTTTAACATCCTCATGATTGCTGACATAATTAATTTTTATGACCAGAACTTAAGGTGTGTTTAGTTCCGAATCATCAATAAAATCTTATTACCACTCTCCATCATTTGTCAGAGCAATAAGAAGTTCACAGGTCAACATTCTAATAATACTAAAACTCTGACAATAGACCTGGGGAAAATAGATATTGATTGAAGCCACGCAATGACAAAAAGGCATAAGACACCAAAAAAATATTTTCCTACCTCCATTGAATACTAAAGGATTCTTTATGACCGTCATCAACATAAATATTAATTAAAATTCTATTTCGAAAATATGCTGATTGAGACCCACCCTTAACCTTATTGCTTTTCATTTCTTGCCTGTGGACTGTGTGTGCATATTTATTTATTATTTCTCTCTTTCTGTTATTTATGGACACCTTCGTTTTTGGAAATGAATTGAAATTTTTTCTGAATCATCGGAAATGAGGAAAGAAATTTCAATTTATAGCTTTTGGGGGCGGAGAATTTTTCTGTCCTAAAATATTTTTTTACATACAAACGCATCTAGTTTCCAAGACATGAGACTGCAGCCTAAAAGAACCAAATCATCAAAAATTCATCAAAAAAGCAAACGAGTTGATTAATTAAATTAGACGTGGCTTGAAGAAGAATTTACCAACTAAATTATAGAGCTTCATAGGGGCGAAAAGTAAGCAGTAATTCAAGTAGTATTACTTCCTCTAGAATGCAGGTAGAAATGACTAGTAAAAAAAATACTTTTAACCCGTATAATAAAATATTTCTTAATCTTGGATTGAAAACTTTGTGTGGATAACTTAATAAATATTAATTATGTGTCTAGATTGAGTGTGTTTATGCTTGAGGAAGCAATCCACGTGAGGGATTTACTGTTTGAAATATTTTACATGATAATGATTTTTAAAATTATTATGTAGATTTAGGATGTGGGATCAAATTTTTCAGTTTCATGGTGTTTCAAGTAAGTTGGAACTGAATTGAAAATGGAATGAAGCTGTTTTGAATTTTTGGTTAGCTGATGATATGTTTTACAGTTTTAAACATGTCTCAGTATGTTCGAGAAAATTATTACAAACTGTTTCTCAGCTGTTGTCAGCTGATATGATTTTTTTTCTTCAAATTTTACTGAATTCATGTCGTCACATTTTAATTATTTCAAAGATGTTTATTTTTTGGAAAAGATGATAATTTGGACTAGGTATCTAGAAGAATATCATGAATTTTCTACACTACAGGGTATCTTTGTGTCGTTCTGCCAGGTTTCTCCATTTTGCACCCCCTTTAATATAGGACCTTTCTTTTATCTTAGCTCGCAGGGTCATTGCTCAAGTCACACCCCTCTTCTGACCCACGACTAACATAAAGAAATTACTAAAATTCTAATAATCCCACAAAAATAATCACAAACGTTTATTTCCAAAAAATAATACTAGTAAAAATAATAAAGAGCGGAAAAATGAGTTCAATATGAAAACAAAATTTCACGGTGTTGAAGTCTCATGCAACATCCCTACTTATTAATATCCATTTATTTCTATCCAACTGCCTACTAATATAATAAATAATATTTTTATTTCATTTCTAAATGCCTCGTTTCTGCATTAATTGATTCGATTTGTTATGCAGCTTAAATATTCTTTATATTCTGGTTCTATTTGACCGAAAATGATTATCTTCTATTTGATTATTTTCTATTTCCATGGAAATGATGAGCGAACGGAGTGAATGATGAATGATTTATGAGAAATAATTAATTGGCCGAAAGAAAGAGAAGAAAAAAATAATAAAAATTGGTCATCGACTAAGGTTCTAAGCAGAAATACGATGGGTATGATGATTATTATATAAAAATTGCTCTCATTCTTCTAATGCCGTTTTTAAATCGATACATACTTGCTATGGCTGATTATAATGATGATGATGATGATGATGAAGCATTATTGAATAATATTTCATTCTCTCAATTTCTCGAGTTAAGCGGAACATGAGTCCATAATAACCATCATTTCATAATTGATTTCCGAAACTCTATTAAAAATTTATATTGGACGAAAATGGCAGAGTTGATGCTCAGGTGTTTAGGTCTGATAAATGGGGCTATGAGCGATCTGTGATATTATTTAAACAAAATTATAATTTTCGAAATATATTGAATGTCAATCACCTCTAACAATAAGTTCTAAAACACCAACTCTGCACCCAAGTAAGGATCATAGCCACAAAAATTATTTTGAGGTGAAAAGGAGAAGCAAAAGAGCAAACGAAATAAACAAATTATTAACGCTTTATTGGTTCTTGTTAATTTTATTCGTTGCCATTTTTTGTGTGTTTCTTCCAATTCCTTCCTCTTCTTTAATTCTCTTTTTCCTTTTCATTATTATTTTACCCATAACAAGAATGAATAATGGACCTATTGAATTTGACTAAAAAGACATTAAAGAACTCACTCATGTGGATTTTTGGGATTTATTTTAATTTATAGAAATTCACTTCTATTTTTTTGTGTATTTTTTAAATGTGGATAATAAGGAATTATTTGTTGGATGTAATAAGTATTTATTTAATTGTGCGCACATTGTGTCTTGTATGAATTTTTGCTGGATGATTAATTTCGACAGCACAATATGGAATTTTTCTTCTTCTTGAGATGGTCTTCGTGGGGTATTGAGAAGATATTAATATTATTGGGTTGGATTTTTGTTTGAAATATTATCTAAGAATTTTAGGATTGATGGGTAAAAATAAAAAGAAACAGTTTTGTTTTTTAATCAATTTTATATGAAAATTTTGGAATTTTTTCTTATTATAAAAATTACGATAAAGAGATTGAGATCCTTAATGCATGAGGTCCTTCAAAAAATAGGCATATTAATACCCCCATCCCCTCTAGTAGTGTCATGCGTCTGTAGAATCTAATCTCTTATCCTAAATGAAACAAGTCTTCAGTCAATGGTCAATAGCCTTAGGGTGTATCCAAAGGGGGTCTACCCCCTTTTTTGAAAAACCAATACTATTTTAAAACTAAAAAGTCACGAATTCCTCCAAAAAATATTCTTGATAAGCCCTTGGAAAATGCACAGGTTACGCTCTAATTTCAAATAATTTAATTGAAATTTTTGACATTTTTTAGGACATCCATTACAATTTGATATTTATTTTGAATATTTTGTAATTTTTAAGTCTGTTTTCTTCATCTTGACTGACAACTTCTCATTTTCTTAATTATTTCATTAATTACTATCAAAAAAGATACTAATATCCCTCAATTAATTCTCAAACCTCTCATGAAACTTATCATAATGAATCAATTTTGCCCCAATCAAATTTCATTTCCATATTCCCAAATATAGAAACTTCTTAATTGCTTTGAATTTCTCATGAAAAGTTATAATTAAAGCAACTCAAAAACCTCGACAAAAATAAACTTTTTTCCATCCCCATGAAGAAAAAAAATCAATTTATTTTCAAAGGGGTTTGTTTAAAAATGACGTCTATCAAATAACTGAATATTAAACCATCATGCCACTAAGATTGCAAAATAATGTTTTTTGACCTGCTATTCAGCCTGGGGGACGTTATTTATGAATCACCCCATATTGATCAGCCCACAATAAATATCAACAATCATACAAAAAAAGGCACAAGTAAGAAGAATATCGATTATTGTTTTTCCTACACTCGAAAACAAAAGGATGAAGAATGAGAGTGTGTAGTCATGACAATATGGGAGGATAAATCGCACAAACAGAAAACACATATAGAAGAAAATAAAATTCACAGACTCATCATCGCAATCATCGAATGCCATCATATAAAAAGGTGATGATAGCTGTATCAAAATAGAGAGAAAAAAAGAGTAAATAAGTGAAAGACAGCAGTCATGGCAAAAAAATAAAATAATTTTGTTGAAAGGAAAGAAAAGAGAATGAATTTATGGGATGGAAGTGAAAACCACAAAAGGCAGGTAACGATGATGTTGGGAAAATAGCAATACAATATTGTGTTTGAATTTACTTCTCGATACCTTTCATTCCAACAACATCTATAGTCCATATAAAGAATGATTCAACAAGAATCAGACACATAACAAAAAAAATGTACATGCATCAGTTAATCCATGAGCATATTTACGAATATATATACATATATGTGTGTTTTTATGTTTACACAATGACAATGCAATTTCCAATTGTTTGCCATAATTCTGTGATCCATGGATTAGAAGTTGGGAAAAACATGGTTTTTACTTTGTGGAATTTAATGGGAAACATTTTCGAACGTTCAAATGGCACCTTGGAGGTATTTTGTTTTTTTGTGCATGTGGATTGATTGTTTATCACACAAATTGATGAGATGGAAGAACTTTGATGGGATTTTTGTGGGATTTCTTGGAGCTTAAGGGTATTTATTGCGAACATGATGGAGTTTTGGATGGAATTTTGGAGTGATATTAATTAGTGTATCGAGAGATGCGTCTATCACCACTGAGTAGTGAAATGTTTGTTGTTTTCAAAATTCCTGACTCAGAGTTGGCAGGACTCCAACTTTATTGGTCTCCCGGAGTCCTACCAACTCTGGTGTAACCTTACAGGCCACCGAGATATTTATTTCAGCTTTAACTGATACAGCCTACAGCTAATTTGATTGAAAGCCAAATGCTCAGGTTTATTAACACAAGATATGCGCATATCAAGATATGCTAATAAAATTTCCAAAATCCTTGTGTATCAAAAATCCCTCAATACATTTCTTCCAAGAAATTTGTGAAACCCCCTTAAGGACCTTCAGATGAAATTTGCTCGAACATACAAACAATCCAAGCCTTAATGTCAAAGAAGATTATTCTCAAAAGTGAGTGTGTCATGCATGAAATTTCATAACATAAACATCTACTCAATAATATTTACGGATATTAATGCTTGACTACCTGATTAATACACAAACAAATTCTCTTGATGAAGTTTATTATGAAAATAAATGAAATTTGTAAAGAGATGTGCTCAAGAAGGAAATCAATTTAGATTTTCGAGTATCGCATTTGAATGTGAAAAGGAGAAGACAAAAATCCTTTCATTCAAATGTTTTGATTTCTATGGATGTAATAAAACCCCATCCAATGGATGAAATTTTGTGTAATCTATGGATTCATATTTTGGTTCATTGTTGGACGAGTAGCTTTGTAAGATTAATTTATTGAACAATAATAATAGATTGATTGGGGAGCTTATAATATGACATAATGGACTTTATTCTGAAGGTTTATTTGGTCTTCTTTGTAGATTTATTGATTTTTAATGGACGACAAGTCACGACTTTATTTTATGATTGAGACTTTTTTTGCGGATTGAGGTACTTTAAGCTTATATTGGCATTTTTATATAGTTTCTGATTTTTAGAAATTTAGAGTTTAAAATAGTTTTAAATTTATAAAATTAGAAGTAAAAAAATGAAAGTTTAAAAGTTAGAATTTAAAAAAAATTAAAATTTAAAAATTTGAATTTGAAAATTTTGAATTTAAAAGATTTTAATGTAAAAATTGAAATTTATGTTAAGAGGAATTCAATTTTTTTAAATTTAAATAATTAATTGAAAAGTTTAAAATTAAAAAAAATCAAAATCAAAATTTAAATTTAAAAATTCAAAATTTAAATGCTAAAAAATTCAAATTTTAAGTTCTAAAAAATAAAAATTTAAATTTTAAAAAATTCAAAACCTTTATTATAAAAAGTTCAAAATTTAAATTCTAAAAAATTCAAAATTTAACTTTTAAAAAATTCAAAATATATAGGTTTGTAAAAATTTAAATTCCAAAAATTCTAATATTTTGAATCTAAGTTTTGTTAAAATTTCTTGAATTTTCCTAAATTATCATTTGTAAAATTTAAAATTATATTAACAATTTTTATTATTTAAAAGATTTAAATGAATAATCAATTTTCTTAAAAAGTTTTGAATTTAAATTTTTTATCAAATTATTTCTTGCATAAAAGTTCTAATTTTCAATCAATTTTCTTCACCCATCCATAAAAAAACCAATATTCTAGCAAAATTAATCTTCGCATTGTTTCAAATAAATGAGAAAAAAATTCTTCCAACACTTTACACCTTTATTCATTACCCAGCCATAATTCATCGTTCATTTTAGCTTCCACATCATATTCATAATAAATTTTCATCAACTTTAGTTCTAGACAATAACAAAAATTTCTCATCAGCATGTTAAAAGTTGTTAACACCTTAGAATGTCAAAAAATAAATGCTTATGGTCATCATCATTAGCCACTATGCTTGTAATAATAAAAAATCTCATCAATGAGTGTTTTTGGCTAGAAAAAAATACTCTTGAGATTTAAGAAAAAAATGTGATGAAATTTATATTTTTGTGGGCGATTAATGGAGCGCGATATGAAAGAAATTCTTGAATACATTGTTTTAACGACACCTTTGCTACCTCTCACACACATTTTTTATTACTGTTTTACGTTTTTTATCGCATTGTGGGCCAAAAAACAAGAGAGACTTCACAAGAACAAAAACAAAAGGGAATTAACAATGAATCTCTTCGGCTGAGAATGGAAGAATTTAATAAAATTTCATTAAGCGTCTACCGCTTTCTATTATGCCTTTCCTTTCTGCTTTAAAATTTCCATTTAAGAATTCTCTCATCGACACCAACGAGTTACATAAAAAATAGCATAAATAAAAAGAAAAAAATCTAAAAAAGGCAAAAATGGGCAGTTGCTGCTGCCCTTTTCTTTCCAATTTCCTCAACTATTCTCATTCTTATGGGAATTGGATGTACAACAATTACTGTAAGCCAAATATAGCACATACTGAATTATTCACAATGAACATCAGTGTGGCTGGTAAAGTGAAAACGATATCATTAAGATGCTATAGACATTCCATGGATGGAACTGTTCTTGGTCTATTGTATACCATTAGTGTTGATGATTCTTGAAATGATTACAATAGGGAAGAGAAATTGATGATAAAGTAAAAGAAGAAGCGGTAGCTGTTGAAAGTGTCTGGATAGTTCACATTGAATGTCTGAAGGTTGTTAAAATTGTAGTGCTGATGCTGGGGATATATTTTTATTGTGGTTTTGGATTGGAATTTTTGATGAGGGGTTTGTGGTTGGAATTGAATGGATCCGATGATGAATTTTATATGGATTTGAACAAAATTGTCAGATATTTTTTGCACAGCCAGAAAGATTTCCTATACCTGACAGCAAGATGATCCACCCAGTCAAGAAAATAATTATTAAATTCAAAAGTAATTAGACGATATTATGACAAAATAATGGTGAAGGTTTCAAATCGATTGGTGACAGCATGCAGGCTGACTTCAGTCACACCAAAAGTAATCTGCATGTCTTTATCGGATCTATTGAATTTTCACTCTAAACCTCTCAAATTCATGAAAATATTTCACTGTCATGAATAATTTAACGATCATGCAGCATAAATGCAATAAGGATACTCTCGAAGAATTCCCATTATTTTCTTTTAATAAAAGTTGTGTAAAAAATGTTCCTTTATTGCTTAAAAATAAGCATTGGCTTTATCCCATCCATAAGCCACATATATAAACATATTTTAAGGTCAATAACCCAACACATCATTAGAGAAGACCCAAACAATGAGATTTTTTTGCTACCTGGATTGCCGTACGTAAACAATTTTTTTCTCCTCTCACTCAACATTTTATGTTACATCTTGTTCAATAAATGTTTAACTTAATTAGGTAACATTAGTGAGCGGCTATTTAGTTGCTCCTTTGCTTCACACTTCAATTGAGTGTGAGTAATGGCATTCAATAATGACACAAAGGAAGGTGTTTATGTCTTTCTTTCCTTTAAATATGTACGAGTGTAATAATTACAAGCACAAATGAGTATGTAAGAATTAAATACAGCAATGGAAAAAGGGCAGTGATACTGACTGAAGCAGCAATATATTTTCACAGCAACAATAGACTCAGTATGAATTAAATTGAATGGAGAATTTTCTATTGATGCAACATTATTACAAGTTGTCAGAATGAAATGAGAGAGAAGCCAATTCCACTTGAAAATTTCAGCTTTTATACGTCTGTATGTACTCTATTCAGCTCGTAAATGCACTTAAAAATTTTGATTGAAATGTAGTTCTGAAAAATCATGATTTTTGTGAGAATCCGTTCGATGACCATCGATGAATTTACAATTTATTTTTTTTTTCAATTTAGGAAGCACAAAATTGCAAAATATTAAAATTAAAATTTTTAAAAAAATTTAAAATTCTATAAAAATTACAAATTTTTTAAAAATTCCAAATTTCATAAAAATTCGAAAATTCGAGAAAAATTTAAAATTTTAGAAAAATTCTCAATCTTAAAAGAGAATTGAAAACTTTAGAAAAATTAAATTTTTTTAGACAGATTCAAAATTCTATAAAAATTTAAAATTTTATAAAAATTCAAAGTTTTGTAAAAATTCAAAATTTTAGAAAAATTCAAAATTCTATAAAAATTCAAAATTTTAGAAAAATTGAAAATTTTATAAAAATTCAAAGTTTTTTAAAAATTCAAAATTTTAGAAAAATTCAAAATTCTATAAAAATTCAAATTTTTGGATAAATTTAAAATTTTATAAAATTGTTTAAAAACAAAAATTCTGACAAAACATCCGCAAAAACTGCACACAAAAAGCAGAAATAAACCAGCATGTTGCAAGTAATGCATTAAATTGAACTCACTGAATCAACGTTCTTTGTAAGTCATAAGGCTTCACAACGTGTATTCCACTCGACACATTGAAAACAAAAAGAAACATTTTGTGTAGCGCAAAATGAGAAGCTTTTGAAGTCAATGATGATTACAAGTCATGACGATGTGAAAATGTAATTTGAAGAATGTTTGAATGAAGTATGAACGCTATTGAGATTAAATGCTTTCCAAGTATTGTCGATGACGTTGATTGACATTCATTTTCATAAATGCTGAATATTTATTTTCCGGTAGGAAATTCAGAATTTCATGAAAAATTACAAGTTTGAGAGCTTTGGAGAAAATCCATCAGAAGTGACTTTAAAATCCAACAAAAATCACATCCGCCTAGAATTTTGCAACAATGGAACCTCCCATTCCATAAAAACTTCAAAAGTAATTCAATTCTAATTCTCTCTTTTCGAAATCAAGTGACAGGAAACTTGCAGTTACTTGTAATTACTATTATTGTCACTGTATGACCCCTTAATTCGATTTACTTCAGTAACAGTATAATTATAGTAATCACATGTCTTATTTCAAGTAGGGACAATATTTACTCAAAAGTTGAGAATATTCTGATTTAATTCAATTAATGTCGTACAACATACAACATGCAGCTATGACATTGTCAATTTATCTAACTCAAAAAGAATTGTTTGAGAATTATTGTGATGTAAATGCATTCTGGACATTGAACAGACTAAAATGAGGGCGAGGTCAGGGGAGAAAGACGTTGAGGAAATTTAATAATCTATCATTTCTCTCTGCTTCCATCCTCCTGATGAAAATTCTGAATTTTCTATATCTTGAAATTCGAGAACTCAATCAACCCTGACCTAAATCTACTGCGATGCAGAAAATAAACGGAAGAGAATGAAATGAGATGATGATAAAGTTTTGCTCTGCTCCTTGGAAGTGGAACATGCACATTACCTTATTTGATGGTAATGTAGTCTGAATGATGAAAATAAATGAAATTTTCATCGAGCTTAAGAACTGATGTTTATATGAGTATATTCTTGGTGCATGTGCTCATAAATTTTTTATAGATGAATTGTCTTATTTTAGTGTGTATAAAATGTTGATGATGTTTTTATGAGTTCCTGGGGTAATTTGGGAGGTTAGTGTATGAATTTTTGATGGAATGGGAAATTGCTTTAATTTTTGAGGAACTTGTTTGGTGTAGTTTTGGAAGTTTTGTATTAATTATGAAGATCCTTTCGAAAGTTGTGTTTGAAATTGATCAAAATTCAGAAAGTTGACTGATCAGACACAATATTGAGCTGAACCTTATTATATAGCAATCAGGATGGTTTAGTGAATTTAAAATTGAGGACCCGGCTATAAAAAATATTAAAGTCTGCACATACTTCAAACTTAACCCCAGGCGCTGATTTCCCCCCCAAATTCAATAATTCTGAACCTAGTTAGCAGTTCCTTACAAAAAATGTAAACAAAATTTACTTTTACCCTCCAAAAATAAAAATTCAACAACATTTCAAGCATTTGACGGGTATGACTAACAACTTCTCAGCTCATACTTACTCATTCATGTCAGAAACATGAATAAGTAAGCATTCTACAGCAAATACACACACCAAACCCTCTCAGACATACAAAAATAAACACGAAGGATTAAAAATATTTCAATTTGAATAAATTCAATCATGAATAAGAAGTGTGCGTCAAGTAGAGCATGAAATTCTAATTCATCAATTCGGTAAATTTTTCTCGACATTTCTTCAACAAAAAATTGCTCATGGCAGACTGAACCCTACCGTTTTACACATTATGATCAAACCCACTCGATTTGATGAAACAGAAGTTTTTTTTGTGTGCACGAAAAAAAAAACGGATTAACGTTATGACTATTGTTATTGTTATCGCATTTTATATCCATAAATTCATAACTAATATTGAATGCAGCTGCTGTTGCATCTCTTCCTCACCATTTCATTCTAATGCACATGTATGAATATCGAACTGTAATAAAAATAAGATTAATCCTGTAGATATTTCTCCCGTTCTCATTTTTGACGTAATAACTACTGTTGCCGTACGTTGTGTCATAAAAATCAATTTTTTTCACGTATTCCTGCCTCAATTATCATTATGTATCCTACCCGATGCAGTCTCTACATGCAGCTAATATCAATAATAAGAGTAACGTTCATAAAGTCCCTAATTTAGTCGATCGTACACGAGGACTCGGAGAAAATATAAAAATTAATCTTTATTATCGACAGAACCTTTTATTCCGATCGCAAAAATAATGGAAACTAAAAAAAATTGTTCTCGGATAATTGGATTGCAAACAGATTAGGTTGAGGGTAAAAATATGAAAAAAAGTTGTTCCTGCTCCCTCTTTTTCAATATGTGCATCGATTTAAAAACTCATCAATTGATCTGAATAGGCAAGAATGGAAGATAAAGGAACACAAAAAAAATGTTGAGAGAGAAAAAAATCGAAACGACTAGACTGGAAACAATTTCCTTCTCTTCGAGTTTGATTTATGCTGTATATGGCTATTTCTTCTCCTTTCAATGTCACATTCACTCGATTGTTGATGGAGATAAAATAAAAATAAAAAACTTTTCCGTTTTCATTATCAAGTGCACATTTAAATGTATAAGTGTGCGTTAATTCCATTCCATGTGTCTAAAATTTTAATTTCAACCCCTCAGCCTTCAGTCTAGAAACTCAGTTCTTGTGAATTTGATATTTTAAGCGCTTAATGACACCATAAACGACTTTCACTAGAATTTGTTTTTTTGTTGATGACTGCTCGTGGTTACTGCCTGTCTCAAAACTTATGCAAGAGTATGGAAAAAAATGAATAAATTTCATTACCTCCCTCTTTTTTTTATGCTGCTGAATAAATTGTACATGTCTCATTCGGTGTGTATGTGTGCACTACACAATTCCTTGCTAAAGGGAAATCAACTTTCCAATTTTCACTCCCTTAACTGTGCTTTATATTAAATTTAGTTCTACATAGTTTCTTTTTTTCTGCAACATAAAAACAAGAGACATGTTTATGTTGTTCGTATTTTATGCTTTTCAATTCACAGATTTTTTTGAAAGGGAAATTATTTCAAATTTATTTGATAAGATTTAATTAAACTGGCATTAAAACATTTGGATTTTTATGGTGCTGTAAAAATTTTTTTGGCATGTTTGCTTTTTGGATTTTATGCTGGGATTAAAATTTTATTGATTTTTCTTTTAAATTTTATTTGAACTTGAGGGTCTAATTGCAATTGAGAGAATTGTGAAGGGATTTTATAGCAGCTTAGATTTATTTGATGTTTTTGCATTTAATGCAGAGTTCTTGAAGTACAGCATAGGTCCAGGAGCCGGTTTCTAGGGCTATCCGGGGTACTCCACCAACCCTACCCCACCCTACACCTAGGGTACCCTACCTACCCTTAATTCGCTGTTTTAAGGTGTCATACACCAAAAAGTTGGATACCACTGCTCTAACCCATTGCTGCATCTCAAATACCTAAGTAAATTCTGATTTAATTCCCAATTACTTCAAATCCCACAGTCAAAAGCCAATTAAAAACTTACAGCACACAAATCCCAATAAAACATCAACTATAAACTAGGTATCAATTAAAAATCCTGCAAATTTCCTCAATTCATACATCCTTTTTTCCTGACTTGACTATTATTATTTCTCACTTTACAATTTCACTGCATTCCTCCTCTCGTGTTTTCAATAGTAACATTTCATTATGCTCTTCATACACTGAATAATTCTAAAAAAGGGCAAGAGGCAAAAACGAAAGAAACATTAAAACGTAGCAGACATAGCACATATACACATTATTTTGAAGCATAAATCTCTCCCCTAGTTTTCAATTAAAACATTTTTTTCTTCTTTCTTCTTCTCCTGTTTCCATATTTCAATGCATTTGTGTACACACATATAATTTTTTCTTCTGTTGTTGCTGTTTGTGCCTTTCATGCACCATCATCGTAATGACGATGAAAAAAAAAATTGTTGAAGCTGCTTTGAATTTTTGTTCTTCTTATTTTGAGGATTGTAACAGATGAGCTAACGAGTGTTGCTTGCAAATGCATATTTTTGTTATTCTTGCTTTTCATCTTCAAGTGCAGGAGGATGAAAAAAAATCCAGAAGCGGATTTGGAGTGAAATATGAGTTTTAAAAATGGAAATAAAATGCTTCTACTCTAATTGGTGAGACATAAATGTGCATTATTCATTTCTACTTCAATATCATGAAACAAATGTGAATTTTACGTGAAAATTGTTCTTTTTTGAAGTATGTACAAAAATACTTGAAAAGTCTGCAGACATTTTTTTATGCAGCTACAACAATAATGAATGGAAATGAACATGAAATAATAACGCAAAAAAAAATTTTTTCATGCATTTTAAAAATATGTATTGATGCTGCTCAACGTGTCATGTCTAACTAACGAGCCGATGAATTTATTACCCTTGCGTTTTTAACACACGTGCCATACCCATTTAACTACATCAACCTGCATACCCGCATTTTATTTCATGCATTTCCATTATTAATGCAATTATTATGTGTCTGTGATGAAGATGCAGATGAGACAAATTTTTTTTATTGTACATTATTGGGAATAGTATTTTTTATTAATAGGAAAATTTGTATGAACAACGACCGAGAGGGATGACGGAGATAATAAGCATGAATATTGGCAATAAAACTTTTGTATTGTGTGAGAAAAAAATATATTATATTGAAAAAGATGTGGTATGTGCTGGATATATGCAATTCATTAAATATTTTTTGAGGTTTTTTATAATAATTTAATCTCAACAATAAACGAAAATGTAATAATGGATTATATTAAATCATTTTGTATTTTTCATTATCCCTTTTATGTTAATTAATGAATAAATGAGCAAATTGAGTAATATTCAAGAGGGTATAGCTGTGGTAATCAATGACTGTATCACACCTTGTTTAATTAACTTCCACGCAAAAGCGTGTAAGTTATTTAGTTTCGGTCAAAACACACTTTTTTTAGTACGGTATCAAGACTTCTAATTAAAAAAAATCTAATGATATCAAAAGTTGTGTATCGCGAGGCTGCATTTTTCTGTATATAAACTTTTTGAACTATGCATCATCTTTAGGTCCAAAACCTCGAAAAACGTGTTTTTTTGGGTCCACAAATTTGGTAATCAGGGTCACAGCCGAGCCATGTGCATATGGAAATTTGGTTTTTTTGCCATTTGGTCACACATATCAAGCAATTAGGGGAATGGAAAGTCATTTTAAGAAATTTTGAAATCTTTAGTGACTTTGAGACTGTCAAAGTTGAAAAACCTAGGAAAAATGATACTTTTCTTCAAACGCCTGACGACCCAGGGTTTTTTTCAAACTGGATATACCTTTGTGTCTAGTCTTATAGTCCTTTCCATGACATTTACAAAAATACCCCACATGACTACGTTTGGACTTAATCCTGAGATTCTACAGCACTTTGAAAATCGGAAAAAATGGATTTTTTTTAAAAAAAAATTGAATTATCATAGAGGCTCTGGATGATAACTGGATCTTATTTTTATTGGATATAGAGGCTCTGGGTGATAACTGGATCTTATTTTCATGGACATAGAGGCTCTGGGTGATAACTGGATCTTGTTTTATTGGAAATAGAGGCTCTGGATGACAACTGGATCTTATTTTTATGGACATGGAGGCTCTGGGTGATAACTGGATCTTATTTTTATTGTATATAGAGGCTCTGGGTGATAACTGGATCTTATTTTTATGGACATAGAGGCTCTTGATGATAACTGGATCTTATTTTTATTGGATATAGAGGCTCTGGGTGATAACTGGATCTTATTTTTATGGACATAGAGGCTCTTGATGATAACTGGATCTTATTTTTATTGGATATAGAGGCTCTGGGTGATAACTGGATCTTATTTTTATGGACATAGAGGCATTGGATGGTAACTGTATCTTATTTTTATTGGATAAAGAGGCTCTGGGTGATAACTGGACCTTATTTTTATGTTTTATTGGAAATAGAGGCTCTGGATGATAACTGGATCTCATTTTTATGGACATAGAGGCTCTGGATAATAACTGGATCTTGTTTTATTGGAAATAGAGGCTCTGGATGATAACTGGATCTCATTTTTATGGACATAGAGGCTCTGGATAATAACTGGATCTTGTTTTATAGGAAATAGAGGCTCTGGATGATAACTGGATCTTATTTTCATGGACATAGATGCTCTCGATAATAACTGGATCTTGTTTTATTGGAAATAGAGGCTCTGGATGATAACTGGATCTTATTTTTATGGACATAGAGGCTCTGGATGATAACTGGATCTTATTTTTATTGGATATAGAGGCTCTGGGTGATAACTGGATCTTATTTTTATGGACATAGATGCTCTAGATAATAACTGGATCTTGTTTTATTGGAAATAGAGGCTCTGGATGATTACTGGATCTTATTTTTATTGGAAATAGAGGCTCTGGATGGTACTGGATCTCATTTTTATTGAACATTTTGAACTATTAATACTTTTTGAGTGCAAATTTGGGCATAAAATGTGCATCAATATTAATTTTTGGTTAAAATCATTACCATAAAATTTGTTAATTTTACTAATTATTTAGTTATTTTTTGACAAAAGTTAAATTAATATTTTTTGGATCATAACTATTATCCTAAAAATTAATAGTCGTTTAAGTTAACCAGAAATGTTAATTTTAACCAAATATGTTGTAAACGCTATTTTATCAATTTTTTGGCTAAAAATTGCATACAAATAGTTAAAGTTTGGTAAAATTATTTCTATGAGTATAAGTTTGCAGTCGCGCAAATGAAACTTACGGCCGTAAGATACGTAAGATATAAATAGTTGAATTAACTTTAATATGGTATTAAGACTTCTGTTGATGTTCTGGATTAAGTATCATCTAAGGGTTCAAAACTTCAAAAAACTAGTATTTTGGGGTCCAAATTTTTCGCATACTTATCTTCTTATTAAAAATAATTAGTTTGGACGAAAACCGGATTAGGTTGAGCAAATTTTTACATCCTGAATTTAATGAATAGGAGTGAAGAATGTGGATGTACATAAAAAACTTTATGGTATAATATTAGATATTGTTAAAACTAAAAGATCTATAAGGGTAAATCCACGAAAGATTTTTTGCAGTAGATTTACTTTTTCATAAAATTCTTCAAAACTATTTGATATTTACATTCGTTTTGTTATTTGATGTATAAAATAAGTCAGCAGCTATCATTCTGTACTTAATTTAGTTAAAATGAAGCTTTAATTAAAGAATTATTGAAGTTTTAAAATATTTGAATGATTCTGGGGTAAAGTGTCGTAATTGCATCGACAACTTCAACAGGTTATAAATCGAAAACTATTCAAGACTAGTGTAGTACCCCGTCAAGCATGACGTGCATTTTTTTCTTCTTTTAAAACAGTAAAATTTATATTCATAAACGATTAATTTCAATTTTATTTTCAAACTTTAAGCAGTTTAGATATTAATTTTTTTTATAAACAACATTTTTTGTGAAAGTTTTATCATTTTTAAGAAGCTTTCCTTGATGTACACCTTGATCAATGAATATTTTAATGTTATTGCGATTTTTTGATTTTGATATAGCAACATAAAGCTGATTGATTTATTGGTTTAGTATAGGGCCCCGTCACAAAGAAATTATGCGTGAGTGACGTAGTGATTTTTTTCATGGATTTTAAAAAATGGCGGGAAAATCTAGTGGGAAAGTTAAAATACCAAAATATTAAGATACATCATTAATGGATAGACCCCAGTCATACTATATATTATTTTAAAGGCATTTCAATGCTTATTAAGATAAAGAAAGGGGTATGTATTAAAATTTTAGCGTTTGTAGTTGCGGAGAAATGAGCTGTCAAAGTTTCAACATTGGGAGGCTTGTAAATGACGTCACAAGTCGAAAAACAAAAGTTGTGAGCATTTTTATAAGCTACAAAACAAGCTAAAAAGCTAAACTTTTCATTAAGTTGGATGTCAATTCCAACGATATATAGTTTATCTATGGTATCTTGAATAATTTTCGATTTATAACATGTTGAAGTTGTCGATACAATTACGACACTTTACCCCAGAATCATTCAAATTGCGAATAATTTTCCAAAAACTGTGGTTTTTCAAATTCTCTTTTCTAACTAAATATTAATATCATATTTAATCAAAAACAAGACAAATCTAACATAAGAGAGCGTGGAAGTTTCTGGCGTGATCTGTACGTCGTGTTTTTTAATTTTAAATTTAATGAAGTCATTTAAATTGTTTAAAAAAATATAAATTAAGTTTGTTTTTAGTGAAATCAATGTATCCAAATTAAAAATTCAATGTACTTCTAGAAAAAAAGTTAAAATACTTTTTCAATTTGTATGGAAAATTTTAAAAACAATTTTTTAGTGGAATCCCATTTTTTTTTAATTTTTATATTTTTTGAATTTTTTTAAACCTTTAAAGAAATATTTCAAAAAAACTGCTCATAGTGAGAATTGAACCAGAGATCTGATCACTGACCCACCGAAGAAATTGAGATAATATGGCAAGTTTTCAATATATATGATTTAAAAAACTTTTAAAATTTTAAAACCAAAATTTTAAATTTTGAAAATATTATGTAATATTATGTAATAAAGCCACTTTAAAAAATATTTTTAAAACTTAAAATTTTGGTTTAAAAATTCAAAAAAACTAAATACTATTAATTATTTTTTTAAAAATAATAAATTTACAGGCAATCAATGAAGTATAATATCCAAACTTGCGACAAAAAACATAACAATATAATATTTTGAAAACTAGTATTTCAAACTTTATTTAAAATAATAAATTCCAGAAACAATTGCCAAATTTTTCTATAGTCTCTAAAAAACAAAAAATATCACTACTGCTTCCATACATCCACAACCAAATTTGCATTTTACATCATGTCTCTCTTTATTCCTGTCATCATCCATCTCAAGAGTAAAATTTATACAGCTAATTTCTCTGAAATATTCCTATTATTTCACAAAAACTCCTCCTTTTACTGTCTGAACAAAAAAAACTTGAACATATGTGTAGCACAGCCATAAAAAATATTGTACTAAAATTATCCCTTCAATTGCGCCTCATGAAGAGTCATTTGAATATTTTTAAATGCGTTTTTAACAGAATTACTGAATAGAAAATCACAAAAGGGAAATTTATGCATCTCAGTGTGAATATTGGCATTGTCATAAAAACATTAATGGTCTATCCTTTCAATGTCCTATTTTGCTTCCCTATTTTCCACTTTTTCATAGCAGCAATATTTGCATTTTAAATATTTAAAAAAAAATCTTTCAACAGCAAGCGACTTATCGGAAGGAAAAAAGGGGTGCCCACAACATAAAATAAATAAAATGTAAAATTTAATTGAATAAACAGCAACCCAAGGGGTTGAATATGTTTTACAGAAATCACTGCTGTTACAGCTGACAGCTTAAATATTTTGGCTACAATGATTTCCCCTCAAAAACTTGTTTGTTAATTCTGCTGATGTAATGAATATCACATCAGAGTGTGGGAAGTGGTTTTTAATTGATAGATTTACGAGCGCGGGAGTTCAAGCTTGTTTAGATAACACATAGAAAAATTAAATTGCGTTCATTATAACTCAATTTTCGAGATTGAATGTGATATGAGAAACATTTTAGTATTTTAATATGGTTGGATGTGTTAACGTCCCTTCTGGCATTTTCATGCTTGAGAAAATTGAAAGCAATTAAGTCATAACGCACATCTACTTGTGTAGATAGCTTGTGGAATATTTGATACCATTAAGTAAGAAATGTTAAATGTTGCTGTCAGGGGCGGAACTTTTTGGTATTAGAAGATAAAGTTTGAAGGCTCGGGTCCCCTTACCTAGCTACACCTCTGTGATGACTGTTAACTTTTCCTGTTTTAATGCCTTCTCCAATTCTTTCTTTAGTTTCTGTAAAGCTGTTCACCTCACACAGAAAATTGCATTTAAATATCAAGTATCAGTATTATAGCATGATGGATATGAATTTAATATCATTGTTAAAAGACGATTAGAGAACAAAATTTCCGATTAATGTGAATCAACACCAAACAAAATTGTTTTTCTTGGAAATTTAGGTCATCAAATGAATTATGAAACTGATACTTAATGTGAATAGTTGGTAAAGAGTTCAAGTGCTTTATCTCTTAATACTTTTGATTATTGAGGTTATGTTGAAGATAGAATTTGAATTTAATGGAGCTTGAAGCTGCTTGTAGCTAACTGTTATGATTTTAATGGTCCTAGATTCAGTTGTGTTAGGGCTAAGTGGATTTTACTCTGGTTAGTAAGGCATTGTTCACAAAATTAAGATTTTCAGATCATTATTCGATAAAAAATTCAATGGAGTGTCCAGGGGCATGAAACAAATCTCCAGAACCCACATCCTCACTCTGCTTAGTAAAACATTGTTCTCTCAATGGAGTGTCCAGGGGCATGCCACCCAGCTCCAGAATCCACACCTCCTAATATATTGCACGTTATTTGTAAACAACCCCAAGAGAGATTATCTTCTACATTTAAACAGCAAAATCAAGTGCAAAAGTGATTGAAAATCATTTAAAATCCGATAAATCATTAATCTTTACCTCCAACAAACTCTTATCCAGCAAAAACCACTAAACATTGTATCTTATTGAATAAAAACCAATATCTATCAATATCTCTCCATTTTGCTGATCCGACAAAGGAAAGCAAGCTTCTATTCATCGCAGTAATTCACTCTTAACAGCAATTTTACAACTTTGTTGACGCTTTCAATTATATTCTGTTAACAATTTGACCTCACAACATCATCACGGACTGTAAAACTGCACAACAAGAAGAATGAAAAGTGCACAACAATAACACGATTGTAAGCAAGATTTTAAACTTTAAGTGCACGATCTTTATGTACTTAAGTACAAGAATTTCATTTCTGTGTCTTGTAAATTTATAGTTCTCCATAATGCATATTCACTGGGTCATTCAGCATTCAAAATGTCGTTCTCATTTGATTCTCTCAAAGTGCTTCAAGTTTCAAGTACTGTACAAGCTTGGGTATGAAATTTCATTGCTTATTTGCTCTTACATTCTGACAAGTTGAAGATGAAGAGAACAAGAACGGAGGAATTCTTTAAGAGATTAAATTTATCATTTTATGAGAAAAATAAACAATAAAAAACATTGAAGACACTTGCCGCTGAGTCTTTGAGGCAGGGGTGGAGTTAGAAATATTTTTTTTGGGGCGCATAATTTTGTTTTTATTTTGGAGCTTTAAAAGATATTTTTCAAAAAATTCTGTGTCTGAAAGGACCCCCTGGACATGTCCCTGCATAAGGAGAAGCTCTCAAGAGATTCTCATACTTCTTCATCTTTAAACACCGAAATAAATGCTCGTACGCTCATTTTTTTGTGATACTTTGTTAGTGCTCTGGTTTTCAAGCTTCATTTCATCTCGAAAAAAAATAATAAAATTTTTTCACTTATGCGAAATAGCAGATAAATTATTATCCCTATTTGCCTATTTTTACTTTGAAACATTTTATTACCTTTCTTCTTTTTTTAATCTTCAGAATTTTCTCTCTCTTTTTGTGATCTCAACAAATTGTCTCTCAAGTATGTAGTAGGAATAAAGAAGCGACATTTATGGAGCATCGATTTTCTTATTCATTGTAATTATTTTAATGTCGTAAATTCTTTTTGAAGTTGTTATGGAACTGGGGTGCTGGAGTAAGAGGTATAGTCTGTTTTTGAGGGGTTCTGGGCAGGGTTAGTCAGATTTTTTTAGAGGGGGGCTGAAAAATTTGTAATGACTTGGATTTTGAGTTAGGGGACTGAAGCCTACAAAAGCTCCTCTTCCTGGCTACACTCCTGGTTCTGCCAGTTTCGTAAGAATTTTGTCTCTTTATATAGATCTTTTTGCGCCCCTTTATATAGGAATTCTCGAATTTTTCAAACGGCGCACCCCCTTGTTACGCCACTGGGTTCTGGTCCATTTTTCATAGAAATTTCATTCTTGAGGAAATATCTAGACTCTCCTGGACCCTTTTTTTTGGCTACAACACCTCCTAAAGTTTTCTAAATGTGAATTTATTGAAGTATCCAGATTTAGCTTACATTTTCCAAATTTTTTTAAAATTTACAGCAATCTCCATTATATTTTAAATCCTCCGAAAAGCCCAGAAATCTAGCAACCTCAATTCTCTTCCACTGTCAATTTTATTGCTGATATTATCAACATTTCGTCCTCTCATACAATACATAATTCATTTTGATCGCAAATAACAAGCAGTAGGAAGAGATAATCAGCAAAAAAATTTGTCACTTTGAGTGAAAATTTTATGTTCTGTTATTTTCTGTTCTCGTTCGACAATTTTACGACAACAAACGAGCGCAGAATATAAACAAGAGATTCTGTTCGTGCTTAATGGCCCTTAAGTCATAATTCATAACAATCTCAATCCATGATTCAACAAAATTACCGAAAATGATGATTAAATTCGCTGAACAGAGATGTTTTGGAAGTGAGGAAGAGATTTATGGACGAAATAATGTGAGAATTTTTTTCAGCAAATATGCAAATTATGAATTATTGAGATATTTACTAAAAGATGGACAGAAAAAATTATAATTTTAAATTTTTATTCTACAAACCTGCTAAGGAATTAAGCAGCTCTGACATAAGCAACATAATCCTAAACTTTATTTATAATCCAAATATTTTTTGTCCAAATCCAAATTTTTTTTAAAAATCTGAAATGAGAAAAAAATAATAAAAAATTAAATTTTCAGTCTTAGATCAAAAGAATTTCTGCTGCGTGCATTTTGCTCACAGCATTAATGAAAAAATATCTAAATTCAATTTGGTGAACAACATGATATCGATTAGAGATGGAAAGTTACATCCACGCATCTTTCATCTTTTTATGAACAAAAAAATTATTATTTTTTTCTCACTAGCATGCGAAGAGATTTTTATTCGATGATAAATTGAATTTTAGGAGAGATATTAGGCTCCTATGAAGCAAATGACCGGTCATTAATAAAGTATTGAAAATAGAGAAGAAAAAAGTGAGAATTTTTTTTTTTGAATTCTTTTTGTGGATGTTACGCAATCGCATTGAATAAACTCTTTTTTGTGGCATTTTTGGAGATAGTTAGAGTGTTTTTTGTATAAAGTATCGTTTAGATGCAGCTATGTAGAATAAATTTGAAAATTAGTAGAACCAAGAACTGAGAATCGTCTCAAATTTACTTACTACGTTCGCTTTTTATGGGGGAGGGGGTTCTAACCTCAATCCACATTTGTTTGGGGGTAAGGGGTCTAAAAGGTAGCTGTTCTACGTAACGTAATAAGTAAACGACCTCTAAATATTTTCTTAATTCCAAAAATATTCAAAATAATTACCCAGCATCTGCATTTTTCATTTAAACATCCCAGCTTCTAACCATCAATATCATAATTTCAAATGAACCCCAAAGAATTATCAAATTTCCATCAATTATCGCCACAAATAAACAAATTATTTTCCATTCAATGGAGATAATTGCAAAATGCTTCATACGTACAAATAGTTACCAAACGTATAATAATAATAAAAAATTCTTCAATAATATTTGAGATCTGAAAATTCAGTGTGTGTATGCCCCAATACGCGCATCAAATATAAATTATAATTCATCGAAATGGGAACAATGTAATCGAGTGAGAATGAAGGAATAAAAATGAGATTTTAGAACTACTCACAAGAGTTCAAAGAACGCGCACGAAATGTAATCAATTCGAGGTTCTCTCACCGCCGAAAAAAAAGAATCAAAAAAAGTTAGAACGAATGAAGAAGAAATTGAACGAATAAATTTTTTTTTATCTGCTGACGGTAATCAATAACATCAACGGGCATGATGAAGAAACGTGCAATAAAATCAGAATCGATATATTAAAAAAAAATCCAATAAACCCATCTGCGGCCTTTACACACTCATAAAAAAATATTTGTATCGGAATGTACACCACATAAAGTTCACCATTTATTTAGAACCTTAAAACTGTGCTGGATAGATGAACGTGTGGATAAATCTTATTGATCATTACTGGTCAAAGATCGTAATTAGTTTCGCATAAAATTTCTCTCTAATGACCATTTACGGATTAATGTAAATTATTGAAGATTCATGTATGAAATTAAAGTTTGCTGATGAATGTGGAAAATATTCTGGGTGCTTGCAGGCTATAAAAATATTTATGTTCCATTTCTGCTACTTTGCGATTGAAATTAATGTTTTATGAACGAAATTTATTGCTGTAGGAAATCCCATTGATAGATAAATGTATTTATTGAGCAACAATGTCACAGAATCTCTTCAGTCTGATGATCTTCATTCCAGATGCTTCCACTGCTATTATATTAATTTTTAAAAAATGCTCATTTAATTCAATTTCAATTTTGCTTATCTTAAAATGAGATTAAAACGATGCTCAATTCTTATTAAAAATTCAAAAGTCTTCAACTTCCATATTAGGAGGATTAAGCGTTGAACATTTAATTAAAATTTATTATAGTGCACAAAACGAGAATACAAAAATGTAATTCTTGTGGTTTATAAACGGATTCATTCAGGGTTTGTGGCTTCATAATTTCTATTTTATTGGATTTTAAGGAAATTCTACTCAGTTTAGGACTAATTTGTCTAAATTCAGCACTAATTCGCCTCAATTTAGCACAAATTTATTTCAATTTAGCATAAATTCGCTCTAATTCAGCACAAATGTGTTTAAATTCAGCAAAAATTCGCCTTAATTTAGCTCAAATTTGCCTCAATTTAGCACAAATTTGCCTCAATTCAGCACAAATTTGCCTCAATTCAGCACAAATTTATCTCAATTCAGCACATGTTAGTATCAATTCAACTCAAATTCATCTCAATTCAGCACAAATTCTGCGCAATTTAGAACTAATTTGCCTTAATTCAGCACAATTTTATCTCAATTCAGCACATGTTAGTATCAATTCAACTCAATTCAGCACAAATTCTGTTCAATTCAGCACTTATATACTTAAATTCAGCACAAATTTGCCTCAATTCAGCACAAATTGCCCAATTTAATAATAATTTCCCCTCCAACCCTGCATAACCACCAAAGCATGAAGAATAGCATCCAATAAATAAAAGAAAATAAAAATCACGTAAATTCTCAAACACAATAACGAGCAGCATCGTTTTGTTTATATCAAAACAATAATTAAATAAATTATGCGATCAATATGAGATTGTGGATCTGAAGATTTTCGCATTCTCTTTTGATGATTCATTCATTCATTTAATATGCTTCTTATGGAGGATTATTGTATTTTATTCGAGGAATTTTTATGGAATTGGATGAGATGCTTGGGTATGAAAATGTAATGAATAATTGAGAAGAATAGAATTTTGGATCATTTTGATTAATTTTGATGATAAAAATGGATTTGCTTTAAATAATTCAAATTAAATGAATTTTAAAAAAATTGCTGGGGGTCCTATTTTAATTATATTCTAGCAAAGTAAATATTCAAACCGAGGACCCCCCAATAATGACTTTTTAATCGAATTACCTGAAAAATTCCAAAATTCAAAATAAGACCTGCGAATTCCAAACAAAATTGCACCCAAAACCATCAATTTAATCATCATTTGTTAATAATTCCCACACAAAATTACAATCATTAACCAATTGCTGTATTATTAATTCTCATTTCTCATTTCTCATTTACCAAGGAAAACATTCCCGTGAGCATATTAAGCATGATGAAGAAATGTATGGCTCATATCAGTATGTACTCTTATGTATGTAAAAGGTTGAAATATTCCCGTTCATCCCGTCACGTTTTATGAATAAAAATGTCCAAAACAGAATTTTTTTCTTCTTTCTCTCTTCTTATGTGTGTTATGGAGGTTTGAAAGGGATGGGAGCTCATTTGCATATTACATGAATGAATTAGTAATTTGAGGTTTTGTTTGGGAATTTTTTTGAAGCATCAAATGAATATTGTATTAAGGATAAAGGTACAAGAAGAAAATTGCATGAACATTTCTTGACTCTTGTGTTGAGACACCTTAATCCATCAAATCATGAAACTTATGTTAAATTTTGATCAGTTCGAGCATTAAGACTCAAACTTCACCAAATATTGAGTGCCTACCCCTTTGTAAGCGATTTCATTTGTACTCTAATTTGTGAACATTTTTCTGCTCTCTTTTCTTCTTATTTTTGTTCTCAGTTATGTTGTGAATTACATGGATTCTTATTCATTGTATCATATTTTTCATTTGTACAACTTTTTCCATGTTGCATGTTATATGAGGAAGAAGTTAATGGATTACTTGAATAGCTCATGAGATGTTTTAATAAAAATTATGATTTTTACAAAAAAGTAATTTTCTGAAAACTTAAAGATTTACTTTAACTAAATTTAAATATAAAGTGTAACTGCAGATCAAAAGTTCAGAACTGTGAATCAATAATGTTAAAATCAAAAATTTATTTAAATCAAAGGTTCAATTCCTTGTTCAAATAAAAATTTCTATATTTGTATGTCTTTTTATTTTTTAATATAGCTTTTTAGTAAAAAAATGATTTTTTTGTAATTAATATAGCTTTTTAGTAAAAAAAATCATTTTTTTGTGACTAACAAAATTTTTTTTAAAAATAGTTCAACACATTCAAAAAATATTCGCAGAGTAAATTAATGCTTTCTAGTTGTAAATATGTTTTAGAAGTCTTTTAATTGTTGTAAATGAAACTTAAAAATTATTTAGTAAATTATGAAAAAATGACTAAAAATCAAAGGTTCAATTCCTTATTCAAACTAATATTCTATTGTTTTCTAATACAAATTTATCCTTTTTCCCCAACTTTTCTTAGATTTATATTTTTTGAAATATTTTTTTTGAGTTCACACTTTTATTATTCTAAATCATTTTCCAAGTATAAATACTTTAAGATTTTAGAAATTCATTTAAAGTCTTTTAATTATTTCAAATAAAATTTCCAAATTGTTTAGCAAATTGTGAAAAAAAATCTCAAAATCAAAGGTTCAATTCCTTGTTCAAAACAATAATCAATTGTTTTCAGCCTGTTGTTCTTTTTTCTCTAACTTTTCATAGATTTATATTTTTTAAAGTTCTTTTTTGCAATTAAAACTTTTATTGTTCAAATTTTATTCAAAATCATGTTCCAAGTATAAAGTCATGCTTCAAAATTGTATAAAAAAATTGGAAGTCTTTTAATTATTGCAAACAAAATTTACAACTTGTTTTCTAAATCAATAAAAATATCTCAAAATCAAAGGTTCGAATCCTTCAAATATAATAATTTAAAAATATTCTGGGGTTTCGTTAAAATTTATCTTTTTGCCAATGAAAATTCATCAACCATTAACAAACTGCTTTAATCCACAAATATCCAAGAATTTTCTCACGATCTTCCTGTAACATTACTTTTCATTCTCTCTTTTTTGCTGCAACCTGACTTCAATTTGCTCTTCTTTTCATTTCATTATAATCCCAGATACACAATGATTCATGGCACATTAAACTGTGCACCATCATTTCATTCTTAGCGAAACGATAATAATTTATTGACAATTCACAGGCACAAAAACGAAACTGTTGTGCAGGCAATAACAGAAGAAAAGAGAAGGTAAATTGAATGAAGAAGAGAAATTGAGCATTAAAAACAACCGTCAGATCAAATGTACATTCATAAATTACATTTTAGAAACAAGGTATCGCGAATTGTAATGTAAAATAAATAAATTTTTGTGTCTCTTCCATTTTTCCTTCTTCTTCATCGTCTTACATGTTGTGAATAAATAAATTAATGTTGTTGTTCCTTTACATTTCCTTACTATTATAGCTTGTATCTTACTATAAACAGCAACAACAATAATGATTCTAGGAGGGGGGTGGTTCGGGTGTTACGTAGGGCTAATGGGTTACCTCTACCCCCTGTAAGTCTCTTCCTACGATTTTTTTTCTTGTAATATGTAAGTTTGGAGCTGGATCTGAAACAAACCTCAATTTCCAGCATTACAAAACTCCCAAACGACCCCCACCAAGTCAGAACAATTCAAATGAGCGAAACTTAACTTCAAATGACAAATATTTATGGTAAACTATTTACGTACATCTCTTAATGAGCACACAAATGGAAGGAAGACGATGCTACTTGCTCCGCATTCATAAACAAGAATTTAAAGTCAACTACATCTCCTGTTTTGTGGATTTTATTTTTGTAGTTATTTATAGAGTCACTGCAGTGAGCTCGGAAAGGAAGTTGGAGAAATAGTTGAGACATGTTTGCAACAGAGAGAATGCTGGGTTGTTTGGATGTTTAAGTACAATTTTGGAATGAATGGATGATTTCTGCAGTGTAGTTTAAGTTGGACAATATTGAGGACAAGAAGGAATCGCCTGTAATGATTATTGGATTATTATGTCCAAAAGGTAGAATTAAGAAGGTCTATACAGTATTGAACAGGAAGAAAGGAGTCTTCAAAATCCATTTTTTCAGTAAACATCATTTAGTAACAACCCTTCAAGCATCCCAATCCAAATTAACCCAAAAGAACTTCATCATGAATTCCACCAAAAAAAGTCGAAGAATTTCCCACAAAATGCCATTCATGTGAAGCATCTTCTCACGATTTGCCTTCTTTTCCATCTCATACTCAACAAACATGTAAAGTGAAGCGAGAAAAAAAAGAAACAGCACTTAAAGTCAACTACATAAGCAGCATATCGATCTGCTTTCGTTCTAAAATAAATATAAATTTACTTTCTACGGCACAAAAAAATGCTGTAAAGTAAAAAGTAAGCAGGAAAGAGAACAAAATATTCGCAAAGCATAAATTTATGTTGTTCCAATGCTGTGTTATCTTTCGCCGCATGGCAACCGCCTTTCACATTATAAAATCCCAACTTGATCGCTAACATATTTGTTACTGCCGTTCGTCTTCCTCTCTCTCTCTTCTTCGTATTTTTTTTTTTGGTAAATATATTTTTTTCGATATTGTATGTACGATTATTCAGTAAGCTGCCAAACATCTCTACATGTTAAGATGTACAAGAAAATGAAGATTCTAAACTGTGAGGAAGGCATGAAGGTGAGAAGGAAGAGGAATTCATGTTAGGCATGATAATATAATCACAAGTTCTCTTCTTTTCTACATTATGTTCAGTACATGAAGGATATGAGATGAATAGAATCTACCGAAGATTTCTTTTCTTATTTTGGATATGGAAAGGAAATAAATTTGAAAAGGAAGTGCTTTTGATGTTTGGGCGCGACCATTGAAATTTGAATAATTTATTGAAATTTATTTTTAGGGGTGAGGAAGTACTTGATGAGTTTTGTTGGCTGCTCTGTAAATGATTCTATAGCATTGCCTTGATTAAAAGGTTGATTCAAGGAAGGGTCTCTCATTTTAAATTTTTTTGGACTTTCCCGAAGGGCGCACCACTGGCGTGGAGCCAGCATGGGAACGGTGTTCACCTGGCGTGGATCATTGACGCCGCGTTGATTTTTAGCACCATGCCAGCACGACACCGGCACAGAAACGTTAAATTTGCCACCGTGCTGGTATGAGGATGACTCTTAGGCTGGTATAAACTCCACAATTTCCGGCACAATTTCCGGCGTACTTGAAAATCCGTGCTACATGGATTTAGCGTGGAGTTACCGCCACGCCAGCGTTAATTGTGATACTTTTGACAGAATGGAGCTTGCTCCACGCCATCATCACGCTAATTTAAATATACGAAAACAGCACCAAAATTTAAATGATGCCGACTTGAAGCCGGCATTAAACTGGTATAAATGGTACCTGAAAAATTAAATTGCGCCACAATTTGAATACAAAAAAAATACTTTACATAAATGTGAATTTTATTGAACGATATTTCATGTTTTAATTTTCTTATAATTTCTAAATTGCATATACATCGTTATTAATTATTTTCAATAGCTACAGCCAATACAATAGTTTTAATATATTTAATTTCTTTCACATCTTTTCTCCATGCAAATTTTCATCTTCTGTTTCTTGTCCGTTCAGCTTCGAAATTCGTGGCTTTTGATGAATGCTCTTGAAGAATGCTTGAATAGAGTTTTCAACCTGTGTCAAGTTTACAACAAATTAACTTGAACAGTTTAATATGGTTTTTGTAACTGTCAAATCCTGCTTTTTCTGAAATTAGAATTTTTTTAAAGATATTACAAAATTTGAATGATTATTTAATCTTAAAAATTTACTCAAAATAAAATAAACACACTTACGCTTTGTAGATGCCCATGATAATGATTTAGCAAATTCTTTTTCTAAGTACATAGACATTAATGAATGTATATAACCGTTTTGCTGACCAAATGCTTTGTTTGGTGGTTTCACTGAAGCGACATAATAAGTTATTGTAGTTACATCAATGGCTTTCATTATACTTTCTTGATTTCTGCGTAAAATCCGATTTCTTGGACAATTTGTTCAAAAATGTGAATATCACTCATGTCCACTCTGTGAATATAAAGTAAAATAAATTATTCAAATTAAGTGAATTTTTGAAAATTGACTTACAGTTCTAATATACGACATTGAATTGATAGGTTCTCGACTTTGTATAGACATATTTATATTTTGGCTCAGCTGTGAATGAATGATAATTAAAATTAGATCTTTCATTATTTTAAAAATGACTTACTGTTTCTTCAAGTGAGAAAAAATGTCTTTGAAAAAATGGCTTTTTGAAGGGAGCGAAAAAGTTTTAGCTATCATAGAATTAGTGAGGATCTAAACAATGAAAGAAGAAATAGCGCATCATAACATATTAATTAAACACATATTTTAAAAGTAGCTCCTTCTTTAACAATCATACAATTACAAAATTTTCCTGGAACCACTTGGAATTAATTTTAATTAGAAACAAAGGAACAAACTTACGTAGTCTTGACGTGAATTAAAGCTTAAACTATTTCCAAATGATGCTTCAGTGGATGCGAATGTATTGTTTTGATTAACTGGAACAGTCTGTTCATCATTCATCATAATCATGTGTAACTTGTTCACTTGTTTTAATTTGTAACGTTTCGCAATTGTCTTTGATGACACCAATATCATTAATAATCACTTGATTCGTATTTGCAACTATTAATTGTCTTTTTTAAAGTTTTGTTATTATTTAGTAGGTATTTTTTTTGAAGTGCTTATCACTGATTTCTGTTAAAGGTCTCTTGCGACCCATACTAAAAGTACACCAATTTGTTGCAAAATTCACTATAACTATAACTTTTCTTAGATATCCAACGACCCAACACTTTTTAGGTATAGACAATATTCTCTTGTAGTAACAATCGATAATCCACTATTTATGTCACAATCTGCTCACAACTTAACACTAAAAAAAGAGAAGAAAAAAACTTTAGTCAAAAAAATTTGTTTTTTTTATCATCGACGGCACGGATATGGCATGCATTCTCAAAATATGCCAAATCTATGCCGCAAATTTTCTTAATTTTTTTAAACTTAATTTTATCACTAAATTCACTGTACTTACTGTAAACTCGATGCTGAATTTTTACAGGATGTTCTTACAATGATTAATCACACGATCAATTGGATATACCGTCACTAAATTTACAAAAAAACTTAAATTAATAAAAACTCGTGTGTTGTTTACTGTGACGGTTCAGAAGTGGCATGCATGCTCAATGTATGCCAAATCTATGCCGCAAATTTTCTTGATTTTTTTAAACTTAATTTTATCACTAAATTCACTGTACTTACTGTAAACTCGATGTTGAATTGTTACAGGATGTTCCAATAATGATTAATCACACGATCAATTGGATATACCGTCACTAAATACATAAAAAAACTTAAATTATTAAAAACTCGTGTGTTGTTTACTGTGACGGCTCAGAAGTGGCATGCATGCTCAAAATATGCCAAATCTACGTTGAATATTATTTTAAAGTGAATTTCATTAGAAAAACACTATACATACAATGTAGTCGTTACGACGTTAATCAATGATCGATTGATGGATATCCTTGTTACTAATTCACTGTCCAAAACCGTAGCTAAACATAAAAAGACACTTGAATTAATAAAAATTTGTTTTGATTTTTTTAAACTAAAATTTGTCACTAAATTCACTGTACTTACTGTATACTCGATGCTGAATTGTTAAAGAATGCGCTAATAATGATTAATCACACGATCAATTGGATATACCGTCACTAAATACAAAAAAAACTTGAATTAATAAAAACTCGTGTTTTGTTTACTATGACGGCTCAAAAGTGGCATGCATTCTCAAAATATGCCAAATCTATGCCGCAAATTTTCTTAAAGTTAATTCTATTAGAAAAACACTGTACTTACAATGTAGTCGTTACGACGTTAATCAATGATCGATTGATGGATATCCTTGTCACCAATTCACTGTCCAAAACCGTAACTAAACATAAAAAACACTTGAATTAATAAAAATTTGTTTTGATTTTTTTAAACTAAAATTTGTCACTAAATTCACTGTACTTACTGTATACTCGATGCTGAATTGTTAAAGAATGCGCTAATAATGATTAATCACACGATCAATTGGATATACCGTCACTAAATACAAAAAAAACTTGAATTAATAAAAACTCGTGTTTTGTTTACTATGACGGCTCAAAAGTGGCATGCATTCTCAAAATATGCCAAATCTATGCCGCAAATTTTCTTAAAGTTAATTCTATTAGAAAAACACTGTACTTACAATTTAGTCGTTACGACGTTAATCAATCATCGATTGATGGATATCCTTGTCACTAATTCACTGTCCAAAACCGTAACTAAACATAAAAAACACTTGAATTAATAAAAACTCGTGTTTTGTTTACTATGACGGCTCAAAAGTGGCATGCATTCTCAAAATATGCCAAATCTATGCCGTAAATTTTCTTAATTTTTTTAGTCTTTTGATACAGAATTGTTAACTAAAGTATGAATAAAAGCATGTAAATTTTTGTTTCGTCTAAAAATCATCAACATTGTTAATTACATTAACTTTGAAAACCATATGAATGTTGCATGAAAACATTGTATGAATCTTTTCTTAACAATTTCCTATGTAAATAATCAATCTAGATTAAAACTTTTGATGCAGAATTGTTAACTAAAGCATAATGTACTTTTGGGATATTTTTGTTTCGTCTAAAAATCATCATCATTGTTAATTACATTAACTTTGAAAACCATATGAATGTTGTATGAAAACATTGTATGAATCTTTTCTTAACAATTTCCTATATAAATAATCAATCTAGATTAAAACTTTTGATGCAGAATTGTTAATTAAAACATAATGTACTTTTGGGACATTTTTGTTTCGTCTAAAAATCATCAACATTGTTAATTACATTAACTTTGAAAACCATATGAATGTTGTATGAAAACATTGTATGAATCTTTTCTTAACAATTTCCAATCTAAATAACCAATCCAGATTAAAACTTTTGATGCAGAATTGTTAATTAGAGCATGATGTGCAAATGGGATATTTTTGTATCATTAAAAATCATCAATATGGCATATTAGCTATAACAGAAAATTAAACCTGAATACTGATTTTTTAGGTCAAAAAGTTTTTAGCTATAAAATGAAATCTATTTCGAAGGAGCCAGCCAAAATTTAACTACGTGTTGCTACAAGCATAATAAACAAAATATATTTATTTCGTTCCAATTCCTTGTGTACTGCCGAACAAACTTGTCAATTTTATCATAACCAACTTTTCAATACAAAATGTTTTAGCTATAAAATTAAAACTACATCGAAGGAGCCAAAACAAATTTTTATGACATGTTGTTATAAGCATAGCTAACAACATATATTCATTTCGTTCCATTTCCTTGTGTACTGCCGAACAAACTTGTCAATTTTACCATAACCAACTTTTCAATACAAAATGTTTTAGCTATAAAATGAAATCTATCTCGAAGGAGCCAGTCAAAATTTAACTACGGGTTCTTACAAGCATAATAAACGATATATTCATTTCGTTCGATTTCCTTTCATCCTGCGGAACAAAGTTGATGAACAACTATTTTAAAGCATAATTATATCACTAAAATCACTGTAGTTACTGTAAACTCAATGCTGAATCGTTAAAGGATGAGTTATTTACGAGTTTTAACACGATCAACTGAGTTACAATTAATAAATATACAAAAAACTTTAATTAAAAAAGATTATGTGCTGTTAATTGTCACGGCATAGAAGTGGCATATAAATTCAATGTACGCCGCTACATTGACGCAATTTTTTTATTGACTCTGGCGTGACGATAGCACTGTGATGTCGTATTAATATTATCCACGCCGGTTCAGTTGTGTCGTAAAAATGCAAACTATGCTGGCGTGGTGACGGCATTAAACCAAAATGTGTGCCGATATTTCTCAAAAAATTCAGTGGCACAAAAAAAAATTCAGTGCTAGCGTGACGCCAAACTTAGCTCCGGCGGTGTATCAATGCGGCGTAAATTTAAATCGGTGCCTGGCGTGAGCCTGGATTGCGCCACGTCTTGGCACGGTGTGCCCTTCGGGTTTTTTATTAAATTTTTTTGTAATTTTTGTACTGCTTTTAAAAATAATTTTAAGTATGGGATTTGCTAAACATCTAATATGAATTTATATATTAAAACTGGCATAAAACTATTAATTAAAAATATTCAAAGGTTCAAATCCTATCAAATTATTAAAAAATATTTGGACTTCATGGGCTCATTTTCTTTTTGGTTTTTTGTTATAATTTTCATATCCACATCAATTTTAATTCTGTGTGAATAAATTTCAGGATTTCTTTTAAATTATTTAAATTTTCCAAAATGTCTTAATTTAAACTAATGTCAATATCAATTTACATTAATTTATGCGTGAATTCATTGAAATTTGCACACTTATAAAAATAATTCTAAAAATATGTTTTTAAAATATTTTTAAAAACCATTCTTAAAATTATTTTTAAAATCTAAAATTTTGTTTTTAAAATTTAAAACACTTAATTTTTTTTTCATATATATTGAAAAATTGCCATGTATTTTCACATGGTTCGGTGCAGTCGTTATTAGAGCACTGGACAACTAAGCCAGAGGTCATAGGTTCGATTCTCACTCCTAGCAATTTCTTTTCAACATATTTATTTTTAAAAAACGTTTTTAGAATCTAAAAATTATTATTAAGAGTAAAATCCAAAAAATGTTTTTAGATTTTCTCATACAAAACGACAAAGCGTTTTTAGATTATTTATATGAGTGCAAGTATTTTAGAGTAAATAAATAATTGCGGAAGGAGATGTGCATTAAAATTCAATGAAAAAGCATTTAAGTATGAGATTTGTTTAACATCTAGCATAATTCAGATATCAAAGTTGTCACAAAACCTATAATTAAATATAATCGGAGGTTCAATTCCTATTAATTAAATAAAAAGTATTTTTTATGCTAATCTCATAAAATGGTTTTTTGATTAAAATTTGCTAAAAATTATTTTATTTTAGTTTTTTTTTTGTATTTTTTTAAATCAACAATTTTCATTTAAAGGAAAGTCAATATTCATTTGCATTATCGTGCGTGAATAGTCAGTCGTTCATTGAAATTTGCAAGTACTTAAGATGAAAGAAAGAATTGGGGAAGGAGATACACATTAAAATTTAATGAATCCGATATCAATAAATGAAATCTTGATGAAAGTAACAGTCAAGGTATGAATGCTATGGTTTTTTGAGTATCTGTTACTTGGAGAGATCAAAGTCAATGCTAAGTTTTTATTAAATCGAGTCGACTCTTTCATATAAAATTCGTCAAAATCTGAGTCAACATCGAGCTTCCGTTACAAGAGAGCTGTTTGATATGGAAAGTTTGTTCCAAATAATTTTCATTCTATCATTTAAAAAGTGATTATTTGAGCTCTTGTGCTTTATCCAGGCATTTAAGACATTTCTTCTACATATGCCTGAACCATTATTGGTGGAGCGAGGGGGGTTGGGAATAAAATAAATATATAATAAAATTAGAAAAAATTAAAAACAGTTTTAAGTGACATTTTCTATGATTAAACTTCATTCAACTTAATCCTTTAAAATTATCCAAAAATTCTCAATAATTTGCTTCCTAAAATTCACTCAAAATTTTTTTAAAAAAAGATTTTAAGTCTCAACAATTCATTTTCCTTTATTTTCTTCCTATCATTAAAAAAATCATTTACTCCATCCATTTCCATTTATTTATCTATCTATGTATCTATTGCGCAACGCGATGTTTTAGGTTAAAGAACATTAAGAAAGAAGCATAAAAGATGGAAGAAAAGAAAAGATGATTTTGTGGTATTGTGGGTGGTAAAAAGGGATGGTAAGGAAGGAGACACGAAAGCTTTTTAAATTTTATCGTCGACGTTCATTTAAGTAATTTTAGTTTATGGCATTGCTACATTCACATACTGACAAACCTCCGATGTTTCCGTCATTTAATAATGCTTGTTAATAAACTTAAAGTGTGCTTCTTCATCGATTTTTCTTGGGATCTTTGTCACATTTCCGTTCATAACTTCTTAAGCCAGTCATACCTAAGAATGCTGGGTTTTATGTCATCAACAGTCAAACAAGACAAGAGGAATGGAATGAAGCGAAAAACTTTTTCATTGAATTTTTTATCAAAAGAATCATTTTTTGAGGAGGAAGAAGGAGGACTGTGAAGATTTTTTACTCCACAATAACATCCACGAAAAAAAAGGCAAGAAGGAAAATTTGATTTGATGGAAAGAAACTTTTTATGACCTTTTTGGGACGCAACATTGTGTGGATAAAACATTTTTTTGTTCCCTCATTTCGATACACAACCACATAAATATTCAAATAAATGAAAATGTTTCGCTTTTATTGATTCCTGGGAAAATTTCTTGGTTCCTTTTCTGATTATTTTTGAAGCTTACTTATTTGGTATGGTAACTGACAATTAAGTGATCGATAAATTTGGAGACGTAGTTGGTGAAAATGCTTTTTAATTTATTAAGGAGAAGATTGTTGAAGGGTGGCATGACTGAACACAAACCAGTGTTTTGGGGGTGGAAACAGTGGCATTACGACATTAGGAGTCTCAGACATGGATTTGAGGAGCAGAAAATTAAGGAATTAACAGGGGGAAAACTACTTGGTGGAAAAAAGTAATTTTCCACCAAAAAATTTTTTTTCCACCAACCACATTTTGTGCAATAATTTTGAGTCCTTAAATATTGGTTGGTGGAAACGGTGTCAGAATATCTTATATTATGGTTCTGCTCAAGATAGAACCAAAAGTTTGAACCTAGATGTTTTCGTTTCCACCAAGTGGTTATCCCCCTGGGAATTATTCATTCTAAATATATTATTTTGACATGAATTTGGAATTTTGTTCTCAGGTGCCAGGCTCTCGCTTTGGTTACCAAAAATTATTGATCATGTTCTTTTTCAACATTTTACTGTCTAGTGTTGAGAATTTGGTCTCTAGGAAAAAGTTTTGACATTCTAGACTTATTTAATTTAGCATCATAGCTGAATAACCACCAATAGCTCATGGTAGGAGCATGCGACCGGATATTATAAGACTTGGGTTTGAATCTCATTCGAGATCCGTTTTTCGAATTTTTTCTTCTGTAAAACAACAATGAGAAATTGGAGCTTGACATGACGTACCGCATATAAATGTTTTCCTAAAATTTAGACATAAGATGACCTGAGACACTTATTAATCTTCTTCTCCGACGAGTCTTGTATCCTACTATTGAGTTACACCTCTATTTCGAACTTATCCCTCAGTTATCACTCCTTGCTGTACTAGCATGAATCAGCTACTTCTCATTCGCCGTAGAGGTTTATTTTTCTAAGTAATTTATGTAAACGATGAGCAATATTCACAAAGCATTAGAAATCAAAATAAGAATAAGGCATAAGAAAAATATTTTCTTTAAAAAAGAGAATCGAAAATGAGACGATGAAATAAAATTGACCATTTTTATGTCAATTTTAATAGTCATTGATGAGTTTTATGTGATTACGGTTTGGATATTTTTTTGAATGGTGAGAAGAAAAAACAAGAAGTTGGAGATTGAATTTTTAGTCAGGTGGATTTAAAAATTTAGAAAAAGAAGAATGAATGTTGAGTTGGTGAGGAAATAAGTGTTGGATGGACATGTGTTTTGGGTATGATTGTGGATTGTTTAGTGGGGTATAGAATAATTCAAGATTTTTTTGGGGGTTGTTCACAAATGATATCTCAGATGACCCCCTTTCTTGTTTAAGTTACACTGCTGACACTTTATCGTTTCCAGAGGGGGGGGGGGGTAAAAATCTCAAAATAATAGACGTAATTTATGAAGGACCCCAAAAATAATCTTCAAAAAACTGCAATCCATCCGAAAATCCTCTCAAAAAACATTCGAAACTCATGAATTTCCACCTTGACATTGCCCACTCAATAAAATCTAATTTATTTTTTAAAACTTTCCCATTTCCTTTTCCTGTTTTTTCTCATTCTACTAGATCAAGCAAAAACTTTGTTTACTTCCTCTGAACTTCCAAAAATAATTTATAACTTGCTGAAAATATGAAAGTTAATAAATTTCATTGCCGTTGGGCACAAAATCGTCGCTGAATAATGAAATGAAATTTGTAAGGAAGTTCACAGAACTACGAATAGAATCATTTCCTCTTCTTTTATTCCGCTAAATTCAGTAGCGAGGCATTTAAGTAACAATTGTGACTATTCCTCACAATCAGAGATTAAAGATACACAATGTGTATTATTGGTAGCCCATGTTAGTCATAAATTATCCAGCGAAAAAAAAATGAAATGGAAACAAAGATTATCTGGACATACAACATACATGGCAGCCCACACGATCACAGCACAGCGGCAATGAAAGAATCAAAAAAATTTATGACAGAATTGTAATTAATTCTTCTTTCTTCCTCCATTCTCCGTTCGTTTATCGGGACTAAGTAATGTTTATGTTACGGCGGTGTCTCTTACTGTTAATAGAACTAACAACAAAACAAAACATAATCTGCCTAATGATGAGCTCGTTTCATTATTTTCTTAAAATTATCGACAAAATCTTTCTCTTTTTGTGAATCACCGACATGAACTCATCTATGAACATTAAAAGGCATGCGACTTGAGATTCTCATTCTGTGCATATTTACAGTACGACTGATGTGTGTGATACGCCATGGAAATTTTTAATTAACATCTCTGCATGCCATTTGACATGCGTGCGCTTTTTGTTACAAAAAAATTGTTTAAATTTTTAAAATTAAATTTTTTAGAGTCTTGTTTACTTTACAAATTGTACGATGAAATTGTTGGCATTATTGCTGTGACAATTGTTCTTTTTTGTGTTGAAATTGTGAACTGAATATTTAATGGAATGGTTCTTGGGTGTACTTTTGAGATGGAGATTTTAAATTAAAAATTTAGAAAGTGTAAGTAGAAGAATGATTTTATTTTGGGTATAATGAAATTTTTGGGCTAAGATTCTTAAAGAAAAGTTTGGTTTTGTAAGCCATAAGCTGGGTGTGTGTACACATTTTTGTTTATTTTGGGGTTTTCTAAATTTTTTAAGGGGTATCAAGGATTTTATTTCTCAATATTTGTAGAAACTTAAATTATATTTTTGAAATTTCTATTTTTTTATTAATTTATTTTAATGCATTTTAATGAAATTTAAGTCATAAAATCAAAAAATACTAGCAGAATGCTTAAAAAATGCATATAAAATTTAAAAAAAATTACTTTTTATTATTTTTTCAATTCAGTCGTGCAGTTTATCCAGAATTAATTTTAATAATAACAAAAATTCACTTTACTATCCCCCTCCCTCCACAATTTCCCCCTCTTATCAACTTTAATAATCAACAATATCCATTATAAACCCCATAAAACAAAACATGAAATCTGATTTTTTTACAACAATAAAGCACCTTTATTTCCCCATCACGATGACCTGAATTTTGTTCTCACAATTTTCATTAATCACTGCCTCAAATGAAAAAGATCTCATTCCATAATCTGAAAATCATCCATTGATATCAGATCTGCTTATGAAAAAAAATAATTACGAAAATTAAAAAGTAATTTAAGGCATCAGCGACCTTTGTGGAGAAAATTTCCTCCCATCTTTTCAGACTTTTGTGAGTAAAAAATAAAGTGGAGTAATTTTTAAGTGCAGAAGATATCACAAAATAAGGTAGATTGTAGAGGAATGATTGAAAGGGTTACAAAGTTTAAGTACATAAAAAATTTAATATACACTCAAAGGTAAATACGAAGTAGATGGAAGGAAAAGGTTGATTGAAGTTCAATAATTTTCATTAAAATAATTTTAGTTGATAAGATCGTATCGATTTAAGGAGAAATGATTTGTTGGCAATTTTTGAAAAATTGTTGGTAAGAGATAATTGGAGTATTTTGGGGATTTTAGAGTAAATTTTGTTGGATATTGCCTTGAGGAAATTTAAGGGGAGTTTATTGGCTAATGATGTCCATCAAAAATTGTACTTTAGACCCTTTTCAAGTCAGTGATGTCAAAATATTTCTATTTGGTGTCAAACAGCTTCAAGGAAGCCAAAAATAGTGGACGTCAGTTACTAGTGTCCTCATATCGACAGAATCTCCTTAAGTAAACCAAAAAAAATCCAATAAATTCATCAACAAGCTCCATAAACTTAAAATTCACATAAATTTCTCATATACCAATCAATCCATACCATCACTAACCCATTTCTCATGCATTCCCAAGTCAAAGTCTAAACAAAAAAAATTAAATCAATTCGTTATCATTTATTATTCTATCAATCTGCAATATACCGTAGATATTCACATTTACTTCTATTGTTCCAATTTCAATAGACTTTAATTTACTTTCAATCAAATGTAGAACAAAGGAGGAAATTCAAATTTTTGCCATGTTTTTGTGGAGAATGTTGTGCTGTTTTCTGCAGTTTATACATTTTCAGCATTCTTAAGATTTTTGAGGTTTGAAGTGAAGAATAAGCATTCAGGCTCTTGTAACAATTTTCATCTTGTATTTCGGGGAATTTTGTCTGAGTTTCTTGAAGATTATTTTATTGTTTAATAATAAAAGTGGGTGGTGGATTTATTTAAACTGAAGAAGACTCTTAGAAACGTGTTGAAAATGTAGAAAAAATCAGAAATATGTAGCAAGCCGGAGGGACAAAAAATTGTTTTTCTTTCTTATGGTCTTGGTTTCGTCCTAGTTTTTAATTCTAAAAAATCCATATAAATTTTTTTCATCGAACCCCCTTAGGTATCCCATGATAGTGGCAAGTAGAAAAATGGTAAATACCCGCTGTTTTAGAACAAAATAAATTCAAAAAACACTAAATTTTTGAAGAAAATTCAGACAACTTAAAATGCGCCACTAAACCTCTTCCAAAACTTCCCCACAAATTCCTATGAGCATAAAAAATTTGCGATCTTTTGAACTTATTTCAAATTACCAATAATGCAGTAAACTCAAAAAGAAAGAAAAAAATCATAAAAGAATGAAATAAAGAAGAATAATTGATTTTCACTGATTGAAATATTCACTTTATATCCACTTTTATGTACTACAAACATACACATCTGTGGAAGTCAATGAAGAAAAGATCAATAGAATATGAGAAAAATGAAGAAAATTGATTTTTTGTTCGCACGTAACGTAATTTGCAATTTATAAACACACGTGATTGAGAATTGGTCATGAGCCACTAGCCACTGCCTTCCATATGGTATATATGCCTTTCAGCTATTACCGAATGTAGGAATTTTTATGATTCGACGCGTTCGCTTTCCCATCCGCATCAAATGAGATTCACAACATTTATTGTAATTATTGATTTTTATGGATGTTTGAAAATTAATTGAAATTAATTAAATATTCATTTTATGCTAGTCCTCCTTTTTTCTATTAACTTTTTTCTGCTTCTTTCTTGTTTCTCGTCTAAATCGAATAGTAAATAAATTGTATTTTCATGTGACAGCGCTAACTATGTGATCTGTGAGTTCTTCGAAAAAAAATTTCTGTGGTTAATTCGACAGAAGAAATGAAAATAAAAGACAAAAGACGTGTCTCATTTTGTGAGATGTGAGTGAATTTTTAATTTTTTCCTACTCGTCATTATGTGAATAAGACGGTAAAAATTTTAATAAGAAGAGAAGAGCGCGGTTTAATCGCATGAATTATTAATTTTAATATTAAATATCTTTTAAATATTAAAAATTCAGTAGCTAAATATCCAATAATTTAGATTTTTTATATGAGAAAAGAATTTTTTTTGTTGATAGTCTAATGAGGGGTCATGAGTCATAAGCAATAAAATTTTATAGTTTATTAATCAGGTATTGTCTCAAACCTTAGTATGGGGTTGTTTGGGTATGACGGGTGTTAGGAAGTATTGTGATCTGACTATTTGAGTTTAGGTAAGGCATAATTAGCAGTTGCAATGATAATTAGTTACTAAGACTAAAAATATGACAAAATGTTGTCAATACTTAGCCCTGACTGAGCTTAGAAGCACAGAAAACTAGACAGAATTTAAGCAAATCCGGAAATCAGGGTTCCAAACCAAATATATTTTACAATACTAGACTAGATTCTGTCTGGGTATCTAGACATTTAAATGCTTGGGACCGGTTACTTGGTATACCCTAGGGATTTACACTATCCCATGAATTACCCTAGGGTATACCAAGCGACCGGCCCCTGGTTTTATGAGCGTATTGAATTTATTTACTTTTTTCTATACCAATTGATGGCAGGTTACATTGCCTGGTTTCAAAAAATATCTTTAATCTGGTTAAGCCAGAGGAGAACAATAAATAATAGATTTTGAAAATTTTGAAATTTTTATAATTAATTTTAAACCTCATTTCCGAACAACCCCATTTGAAAAATTATTCAATAATTTAGTTTACTAAATAAAATAATTTAATTTAAAAACAGTATTTCACTGCGATTAAAATAAATCCAATACTTAAAGTTAAAATTATTGAAATAATAATCCACATTTTAATTATCTATATTGAAAAATAATTAAAATTTCCGACAACAAATACACAAACGTCAATAAAAATTCTCCAAAAATTCAGTCAGATTAAATACTTAAAAGAAACCTTAATTACTCTAATCCGATTAACTTTAATTATTTTATTGTCCATAAGCAGGAGATAAGCACGCTCAAAATACAACAACAAATAAAAACAACTCCAAAAATGAGAAGAACCGATGAAAACGAGTAGAAATGTTGACAATATTTAAGCAGATATTTTTCAACACATTTTTTTTCTTATTTTTTGCCGATTCTCTTCCTGCATATTAAATACACGAAAAATGTATTTTCGATAAAAGCGACTTTTTATTTATAAATTTCTTATGATTACTAATTAATTTCATTGGATGATAAATATTTTGATAAGTATAGATGGTGAGTTGGAGGTTATTTGAAGATTTTAGAGGAACTAGGAGCTTGAGGAGCTAAATTTAGAGGGGTTTTGTGGTTTAGATGTGAAATTTGATTATTTTTTAACAAAAGAATTTGAAATTTATATCAAAATTATTTTCGATAATTTTTGAAGAATTTTGTATGACTTAAGCATCAATGGAGGATCTTCTATCTTAGAAATACTCAAAATTCATCCCAAAACATTAAAAACCAATAACATACTTTCGATTCCAAAACAATTTCACATCAAACACTAACTGTTGTTGATACTTTGTTCATCCACATTCTAATCTGCGTATGTCTACGCACTATACATACTAAACAATCATGATGATGCTAGATATTTTGATAAAATAAATTCGTGAATGTAAATATTTTTCCAAGCAATTAATATTCATATAATAATTCATCAAAATGGCAACGAAGCGGCGAAACATCATTAGATTAATTTACAATCATAATGAACTTTTTTTTCTCTCCATCTTCTTCTCATCCTCTCAACGATAGCAAGAGACTTCACCGCATGATACATGACAAGCGAACGAGGAGCGAAAAATAAGAAGAATTCAAAAATGATCACGTCATTTTTCTCTTTTTTCATCATCATTATTAATATTCAACTTTGGTGACAAAGCGCACTAAAGAGCCATTTAATGTTCCATAAGATTTTAGATTCCCTCAATTTACAGAATATTTGTATATATTTTTTTTTTGTATTTCGTGTGGTATTCACAGCCTAAAGATAAACGATTGATGGTTAGAGATAATCAAAGACATGTAACCGAAAAATGAGTGAGTAAAAATGCGAGATGGTAGGAAATTGATGTGATATTTTTTTGGGATTTAGGTGGATAATGAGCTTTTTTGAAGGTTTGATGAGCATTTTGGTATATTTTAAATTTTTGGGGGGAATTTGGAATCTAGATTCAAGGTTTTCAGGTTATTGAAGTCATTTTTAGATCTAAAGATGCATCTGCTACCTCAGACCATAGATATCTAACTAGATGCTATCTGGATTCAGACCAGAAATGCACATCAAGCCTAGGAACTCATCCTGCTACCATCTTGATTCCAACAACCTATTTTGGCCTACCTAAGTCCAAGCATACCTGGTTCTGTTCACTAATACATTTATCAGTCAAACCCAGTCACCAAAAATTATCCAAAACATCCTACACCCACCAAAACAATAAATTAAAAAAATATGTAAAATAAATTTTTTCAGTTAGTCAGTTACTTTGTAATGTGTCATCTCATCTCGCGATAAAGACAAAAGATTGAATGATAAATGAGCCACAACATACATCGAGTAAAATTATCGATTTTTTTCTCTCATCGAGCTAGACAAAATTGAAATTTATCGTTTGTATCAATTATCATGTTTTCATTTAACAGACACACTCTAATGACAATGTGATAGAAAAAAATTTATTTTTTTATTCGCAACATAAAAATTAACTTGGACACGAAAGAATTTTTGTCTCACTCGAGAGTGCTTCTTTTTGTGCTAATGGTGAATAATGTCACATTACGAAGAGATAATTCATCACGCAATGTAGCATCTTGTTGTGCCTATGCGCCTCTGTGTGGAGTAATTAATTTTAGAAACTTTTGTTTCTCTCGATGGTAACTTTTTTTTGGTGTGAAGATTAATTTAATTTATTTTTGATGGAAAATTTGAGATTAATTTATTAACTTATGGTGTTCTTTTTTTGCTGTTTTTTGGATTTTTCTAGTGACAATTGGATAGAATAATGAGGGTATTTAGAGGCATACCCATTGACATACCCCAAATATTTGAAGAATGCAATGCTACTGTAGCCAGAATTTGCAAAAACATATGGGAAGGTATCTCACCTAATCGCCCTTCCTAGATACCCACCTACAATACTTCCGATATCCAATAATGTCGAAACCATCTAAAAATCATTAAAAAATCCAATTCAAATTCAAAATTATCAGCTCTCATTTTTACATTATAATCCACATCCATAATCCCACTCAGAAACGTCTCATATCGATATTCTGTATCATGAAAGTATTGTTTAATAATATAAAGCTTATCTACAACTTACATTAAACTTTATTGTCATTGAATCGATAAAAATGTTCATGCTCGAATCGATACGATGAGGATAATTTTAAATATTTGCAGCAGTGATGCTGAACAAATTGGTTGGAAGATATTTCTGTAGAATGTATTATGTAAGAAATCTTATCAATAAATGTGATATTGTGTAGGAGCTATGGTGGCAGTTATGTGGGTAGTTAAAAATAGTTAAGGTTCGATTTTGTCAAGGGTAGGGAATTTTGTAATTTTAGAATTTTATGGATGCTAGATAGAATTTTGCAAGAATTTTTCGGATCATGCTATACATGGGGATTAGGAGGAGAGCGATCCAGTTGAAAATAAGATTCCAGATCAGCAAACATTTTGGAATTTCTGAATTTTTTGGAATTGAGTTCCAAAAAAAAAAAAAAAAAAACAAAAGAACAAGAAAAAAATCCACACGGTGCAAATTATCACGTACATTCTAAGAACCGCTGAATGCTTTCACCTCAGCACGATTAATTATTAACTCATTCATATTTCTACCCACACAACTAGTTAATAATTCATAAAAATTGAAAACGAAATGAGGAAAGCTTTCACACAGTTATCAGAATAATGACTATGTGCGCACCAATAATGTCCAATAAATAGATTTATGTCTCTATATTTCGATGGCAAGTAGTAATTACTTTTTGATGAACTTTCGTAAATATAAGTCAACAGAATAAAAAAAATCAATAACATTTGAAATATCCATTTAGGTCAGTCAAAGTGTGGAACTGAACTTGTTGGAATGTATGAAAAATGTCAATACATTAAAGGAGACAGTTGATTGAGTGTCAATAAATATGTAATGTATAAATAGGCAGCTTTTTTCTTGTCAATGATTTGGTTGGCATGTGATGGATATGAGTGGTATATTTTCTTGGCAAATGGCTGTGTTAAGGACTGTAATTTAGTAATTTTCAGGAATTAGAGTTATTGGAATTTTTAAGTGAAATTTTTCATTGTGAATTGCAAGGAAGTGTGTAGTTTTCTGTTGAATTACGTAGGAAGTAATAGGAAGTCGTCCACTTTTTAGGAGGAGGGGGTCTGGGATTTTCGAAATCTGAATTTTTTTGTAATTTTGCATATTTTTTATAATTTTACTAGACATTTGAGTGTTTCCATATAGAAATGGGAAAACAGCAATTTTGACATTTTTAATCATATTTCTGATTCTTTAAAGCTTTGTATATGATGTTTGGTATCGTTAGAAAGATCTTAGTTGTGGCTATTCAGAACTTAAAGAAAATTTTCAAAAAAGTGGAACTGTGCCTTAGTGGCATGCCTCAAAGGTGGTCAAAAACATACATTTTTCCTACCCATTTTTCAGGTATAGTTCCATAGTGCATTTTTTATTTTATAATTGTTTTTAGTAGAGTCGAGTATATACTGGAAGACAGCGGTGGCCGAATTTGATTTAGTCTCTTTAGTGAAAAGATCTGGAGCTGCAAAGTTTTGGATTTTGGCGATTTTTTACATACGTATTTTTAGATTTTTTGCTATAACTTTTCATTAACATGACGAAACAACTTTTGGTTTTCGGTTTTAATGCTTAAATATACAGGGTTATTAACTAAAAATAATTGAAACTGGTTTTGTTCAGCTTAAACCATTTTAAAATCAGTTTTATTCAATTAGGTTCAAAAATAAAACCAAAATTACCCTTAAAAATGGGTAAAACTGATTTGAAGATGGTTTATGCTGAACAAAACCAGTTTCAATTATTTTTAGTTAATAACCCTGTATATTTAAGCATTAAAACCGAAAACCAAAAGTTGTTTCGTCATGTTAATGAAAAGTTATAGCAAAAAATCTAAAAATACGTATGTAAAAAATCGCCAAAATCCAAAACTTTGCAGCTCCAGATCTTTTCACTAAAGAGACTAAATCAAATTCGGCCACCGCTGTCTTCCAGTATATACTCGACTCTACTAAAAACAATTATAAAATAAAAAATGCACTATGGAACTATACCTGAAAAATGGGTAGGAAAAATGTATGTTTTTGACCACCTTTGAGGCATGCCACTAAGGCACAGTTCCACTTTTTTGAAAATTTTCTTTAATTTCTGAATAGCCACAACTAAGATCTTTCTAACGATACCAAACATCATATACAAAGCTTTAAAGAATCAGAAATATGATTAAAAATGTCAAAATTGCTGTTTTCCCATTTCTATATGGAAACACTCATTTAATGCTAGCTCCAAGTGAGAGCTAATTAAAGCTTAATCAGGATAAATAAATACTCCCTGGACTGAAAGCTGATCTGTACAATTTTTTCATGGCAACCAAATAGCAGCCACATGGTGTACTTCTGTGGGATGTTCGTCGTCTGGTCTAGCCATGTAGATGCTACCTGGCTGCCAAGTAAAATTAGTGGCAATCGAGATAATGCATAAGAAATTTGCTATCAGACCTTGTCCAGACTTGATGCTTGTAAAAATGCTTTACATAATTAGAATTTAAGCTCAAAGTATTCCCAATTATACAAAATTGCCCACAATTAGGGCTTTTTAGAATCAATTATTTAGAAATAATGATGATCCTGCTTATAAGAGTGTGAATTTCTGCACACTTTCCAATCCACTTAATAATCTTTTTTTCCCTCACAACTCGACAGTCTAATGCTGACACCTATAATCACTCAATCTCATTACTAAAAGGCATTTTCCACCACAAAAAATTTCCATTACATGATCTACTCTTGTGTAATCTCCAAATACCCACAGTTAATCAACAATTTCCACTTCTTCGTCAGTTCCAACAACAATTTTACCTTAAAAACCAGAACAAAATATGATTAGAGTCATTTCATTATCGTTAATTCCGCAATGAATTACATTTTGCTTTTTACGAAATGAACTTTTAATGCAAAATGACAATAAAGGCATGCGAGGCTACACATTCGTGATTTTGTAAATGAGAAAAAAATGTCTGACTGACGACAAAGTGCATTAAGGTCGATTATAGCAATCATGATGATAATTACGAGTCTCAGAATAGACAGCAAAGGAAGCTCACAGATAAAAAATTAATTTTTACATGCTTATTGCAGTTTTGTACACGAGAGATGGAAATAGAAGTGTCATGGACTGTGCTTCGAAATGAAAACTCATTTTCCCTTAATGAGTTTCTGTTCGCATTGAGAAATGAGATAAGAAATTAGATCCACAAATACAGCATATGGACTGAAAAAAGGACTAACTAAATTAATTGAAATGAACATTTTAATTGGAATTAAGGCGCTGTTGTTGGGATTTTCTTGTGAATAAAGAGACTAAATTACTTAGCAGGAAGTCAAGAAGAAATTTTAGCATAACCGTAGCCAGCCAGTTAGAAAGTAAGCAGCAGGTTCATAAACTCTTATCTGCAGAACAAAATCGCTGTCTGAATCGCGTAAAGTATGGAAAAAAAGAAGTCAATGAAAATGAGAATGGAACTAGAATGAAAATGAGGGTGAAATGAGTAAAGCAAGGTTTTGTTTTGGTTTGCGTATGTAAAGTGACTTGGAATAGCTGTTGGAAGAGGATTAAGCGCATGTAATATGAATTTTAAATCAATTTTGTAAAATATAGTCCAGGGGCATATCCAGATGAGGGTTTGGGGGTCAAAAACCCCTATTTGATTCCAACAACCAATACTAATCTAAAAAGTGTCATCATATCCAATAAAGGTCATAATTCGAACCCCCCCCCCCTTTCAAAAAAATTGTTAAAGTCATTCCCAAATGACATCTAACATTTGGTTACATGTCTGGGACTGGTTTCTCGAGTATATTCGAAGGTAAACCCCAGTTATTGTCTTTAGTATGGCAAAGGTATACCCAAAAAAACTGACCCCTTGGTTTGATTTTAGGGATGATCAATCAAAAAAATATTTTTCAGGATGTCATCTGTCTGTTCGTAACAAAGATGAATTAGTTTTAAAATCACATCATTTATGAACGACCCCTATAAAAATCAAAACATCCAAGCCACCCCGAAAAAAGGCACCACAAAAATTTTTCATATACACAACAAATATTTTTTTTTTTCATGTTTAATACATAAAAATAATGTTGCATGTTCGTACATCAACACAGCATGTCGACTATTTCGTTGGGACCAGAGGAAAAAGAATTTTTAATCACTAATTATGGCCAATTTTCTTGTCATTTCGTGCATTCGAAAATAATTTGTCTTGTTGGGTTGTGACTGCATGAAAATGTGTATTTTTCCATTTACTTCCCATTGCGGACATTTAGGAATGAAAGGAAAAAAGAAATTGTTATTGTCTAGCTGTGTAGGCTTTCTCACTCACACACACACAACATTTTATTTCTATTTTCATTTTCCTGCACATTGCCTTCATGCTTCCTTCCTTTTGACCATTTTCTTTTCTTTTCTTCTGATTCTTCTTCACATTTTCACAAAACATTTTCATTTTCTCGGCACCCCGACAGCCATATTTGTTTTTTTTCTTCTACTATGAAAAAAAATTCTTTTTTGTTCTGCTTTTTTCATCGCCGCAAGTGAAAATTTTTTCCTAGCCATTCGAATTGAACTGGAAGATTTTTTAATGATTCTATGGGCTTGGTGCAAAAAAACCTCTTTCACATGCTTTTGTATCTATTTGTGGTTATTTATTTATCGACGATCCTTTATGCTGCGCCCACTCATAATATTGCAGTGTGGAGAAAAAAAAATTTAATGGAGCAAAAATAAAAATTGTTAGACACAAAGGTGGAATTTTTTTGATCATACCTTTACTAAAAATTGAAATATATCCAAATGAGCTGTTAATTAATCCACAAAATGTTTGAATTTTTACACAATTTACAGGAATTTTCACAATTTTTTCATTCCTTTTTTATAAAATTGCAAATTTTTTTTTCTTTTTTCATCCACAAAAAATTTTAATTTCAATTTTTATCACGTAAATTCACTAAAATCGCGGATTTTTTTGATTAAAACCACAACAAGGCGATTAGTTCTAATAAGTTTGAGTAAATTTACTATTAATTTAATTGATTAATTAGTTAAAACTGAATTTTTTCTCCGCGAGCAGTGCCTCTGCACATCCGAATTCACGAAAAATTTTCTTTCAGCTAAAAAAATTTCCTTTTCTTGCCTGCTTTTGTAAAATCAATATTTTAACTATCCTTCGTTCACCAACACATCCATAAACTTAACGAAATTCATGACTGTATTTGTGATTTGTTTTTGTTTCGACTTGTGCATTTTCCTCATACTTTTCCCTCATCATCCCTTGCCAAAATCGCATATGAGGGGTGAACAGCCTGACTGTACGAGAACTAATTTCATTTGTGTGCGTGACTTTCCACCCCAACATTATCAGTCATCAATACAGCTTCAACATTTTGTGACTGTCTGCGTTTCTCTCTCTCTCTCACAAAATATTTTGTGAATTAAATTTTCAAGTGAGTTTGCGTGGCATTGCGACGTGTGTAAGATTTTATTTCATCTCATTTCTGACTCCTTTTTCTCCCTCAAAATGATGATAATATTCACACATACAAGTGCATGGGCTACGTCTGCTTACCATACACATACAGAACGATAGTAAATCAAATGAAGAGCATGGAAAAAAGGCAATGAAGACAGAGAATGGAACGAGGGTGAGGATGAAAATTTTACTATTATGTACACGACATACGATGGAAAAAAAAGTAAAGGAGAGAGAAAAAAATGAGATAATGTACGCCGTGTCGACGATGACTCTTTTTTTTTTGATGATTTTCAATGATGACTTTTTTTTCCTGCTGAGAGAAACGCACACACGTAGTACAAGCACAAGTGTGCTACATTAAAATGCAAATCAGTACTCGAGTGAGCACATGGGCGATGTTTGTGTCTAGTATGACATTTAAAAGGCTGGATTATGTTTCATATATGGATTTATTTGTAATGTATACAAGGTGTTTTGTACTCACTGTAATCATCATTTTGTCGACACTGTTGTTAATAACAATGGATTAATATCATTGCTACATTTTTTGCTCATGTCATGTTACTAATATTTTGAGTGTAGGATATGCACCGACTATTTGTTGTTGCTGTTTATCTAAAAAAAGGGGTTCGTGTTGAATTTTAATGACATTGCAAAATTTCAACAATGGATGATGAGATTGCAGATTCTTTTGAGCTATTCTTGGCTTATAAATTTGTTAGAAGTTTATTAACACGAATTTTGGTCTTTCTTGATTAACTTGAAGGTAGTTTTAAAGAACTATAAAGAAGTTGGACCTCTCCCCTCCTTAGTTGAACATCTGTAGCAATATGACATCGACTGATTTTTCAGCATCAGTCTCAGGGCATTTTTGAAGAAAAAACCAAGTAAACGCTTTGAAAATTTATATCTAGATACCTTAACCTTAATTCTTGAATCCAACAATAGGATAGAACCCCATCCAGAAAAAAATGTGAATCAAAATCTGAAACTTTGCGGCAGGATGGAAAAGGTCGACACTAAAATTCTATTTTTTATGGACGTCCTTTTCAAATGACCTGACTGTTCACCATAAGGGTACAAAAAATTAACGACTTCAAAACAAGCCACGCGATTAAATTCCCATTCATAATTTTCATGCCATTAAAAATATCAACAATTATAATTCACATTTCATGTCCTAACTCAGTTTGATCAATCGATTTTTTTTCTTGGAATCCATTCAACTTGTAGCTTTAATATTCATGCAATTTAATATTAGCGTGCATGATTTGCTTTGTCAAGTTGATATCCATTTATAAATGCACACAAGAGAGGACATAAAAAAATAATTTGTTTGATGATTTGAGAATTTATGGAACAAAAAAAATTACATATGAATTTCCATAATTAAATGTCATGAGGACGTGAGGTTTGCACTGCTTTTTGACCTACTTTTGCAGCTATTTGAATAAAATATTTCTGAATTAATTAAATGGTGAACAAAAAAATTCTAGAAATATTTTTATGCAAATGAGTATGTGGGAAATGAGGGGTGATAAAAATGGAGCTGTTAAATTTAGTACTAATTTTTATTGTTTCGTGCCGAGATTTGGAATTGATTGTGTGACTTTATGACAAATTTCACTCTTTTCGTGGAGAATTTCTCATCCCAAACACCCACCAATTCATAACTCAATCAACCTCCTCATTATTCTCAAATGAGTCTCGAAACTTCCACTTCACAATTATAAGAGAATTCAACGACATCTGACTTGTAACGAACCACTTACATTGATTCATTTCCAACAAACTTCTTCTTGACAGAAACTTTTTCTTTTCATCTAATGGAGAAGTCATTGCGCAACGAAAAACTTTTTCACCACTGCACATTTTTATGTCAAACACAGGTATGCAACGGAAAAAGAAGAAGCATCAATTGCAGCTCAAAGTTTGCGTTTTTATTTTCAGAAATAAAGAAAGTTTTATAAAAATTTTATTTTAATAGCGAAAAGAAGATGATTTATCATTTTGTGGGGTGGATGGCGGGAAAGTTTTTCTTCTTAACTTTTTTTGTTTCTGAATGTTGTCTTTGAGCGGATTTTATGCAGTTTTGCGAACGCGCTTTAAATGAAAATATTGAAGCTTTAATTTTACTTAATTCATTTATTTCAATATTTGAGCTGAGTTCACACTTAAATCGAAGGGATATAAAAAGGAGAATTAATTCATAAATATTTAATTAATTTAAATTGAACTTACAATTTTTGCTGAACTTGCGTCCGTCTTCAAAGACGTGTGAATAGAGAGAGAATAGCAAAAGGGGACGCAAATTCATAGGACGTGTACTAAACGCGTTACATTTTCTATGCGTATTTAAAACAAAAGATCAGTTGAAAATAATGTCATTCAGACGCAATGACATACTCCAAGGGGGGAAAAAGTAACTAAAATATGAATAATTCAGTAAGTTTTATTATGTCAAATATTCAATTCATTCGACGACTGTATCTGCTTCCAAATCGATGCGCAAGATATCCTCGTCCGAATCTGACATAATATCCTCAAATGGACTTTCCGGTGAATCGCGAACTTCTGGAATGTTAGTTGCTTTAGTTGGTACATTTGGTTGTGGCTGAATTTTAGCAGGAATGTCTTTTGAATGAGATGCAACAGGTTCCTTTAGAGGATCATTCTCTGCTAACTTTGCTCGTTTAGCTGAGTTTTCGAAGGGTACATAAATATTCTTCTTAGTGTATGCGCTGGAGTATTTATCGAACTCAACGTTCTCATATTTCTTATGGAGCTTCTTGAGTAATTCCTTGTTGTTGACTAATTGACGTTCAGCCAAATGCATAGGCCATTGAAAAGTCATCACGAGCTGATTTATTGATTCAGCTTCTTCTCCCCATTCAATGATTCCATTTGGAAAACGATTCAAATCTTCATGAGCGACCAGCATTGGAATATTCTCACTAAGTGATGCACGTACCTTACGATCATGAATTGAATGTTCAATAAAACCTCCTTCACAGCAACAAGCTCTTGCATCTGCTTGACGTAAAAAGGTAATATAACCTTGAGATGTCGACCAGTTCCTTTTCTCATAAAATCCCAATCGAACGCCAGTAATGACACCTTTATTCTCGAAATGTCTAGCCAATTCCATGATGTAATAAATTGTCATTTCTCGTTGACGTTCCAATCCTTTAAGGATTATGGAGATCGGTACTCCGTCGAAAGATTTGTCAAAGTTCTTGTCAATAAAAGTTGCTCGTCCGACTTTCATAGGGACTGATAATGGCGTGATTTGTTGGCTGTCGTATTCAAGCTTGATACTTTCAAGAGTTTGCGAACTTGATTGATTCATACAATATAAGAAGACAGTTTCTCCTTGTCTCTTTGCCTTATAATCAGCTACTCTCATAATTCCAATAACATCTCGCACATAGGGCGACACATCCAACAAGACTTTGCTCAACTTGACATCCACTGGAACTGGTGAAATTTGAACTATAGCAAAGAAGTTGTCAATTGTGCGTTCAGTAGGCTGATTATTGCGTGACGATGATGGATTAGACATTGTGGAATCTGAAAGTATAAGAGCAGAACATAATATGCTATACGATGCGTATATAAACAGAACTGATGCGTTCTGGGAGTAATTTATAGTATTAAATTGAGTAATTAGCATGAATAGTCATGCGAGTATTTGCAAATTTAGCTTTGCTAGTCGATTGACGCTACGTCTCTGTCGAATTGTGCCATCAGACATTTTTATGTCTGCGACTCGACCTTTATTGTCTCTTGACTTGTATATTTTTATCACTTTGGCTCGTTCCCAAGCTTTTCTGGTTTTATTTGGATCACAAAGGAGCACTAAGTCATTCACTTTTAGAGGTGGATTATTTTTGAACCATTTATCTCTCTTGGTAAGTACAGGCAAATAATAAGCGACGAATCTTCTCATCATTTCCTCTCCTAATATGCGACCACGACGATATTGACTTTTGTCGTTGAGTGGATCATGAACTTCCTTTAATCCATGAATCGATGGCAATAGAGGCCATCCACTCCTGTTCTTCGCTAGGTGATGAGGTGTGAGAACTTCCTCATCTTCGGTGCTTATTGAATTATGCGTCAATGGACGACAGTTGATCCGATGCGCTGCTTCTTGCAAGGCTATGTTAAGCTCGACTTTAGTGATTCTTCTATTTTCTGTAGATGACTGGATTGCTCGTTTCACTTCCTTTATTAGACGTTCATAGAATCCGCCAAACCAAGGTGACTGAACTGGAATAAACTTCCATGAGCAATATCTGCTTGGTGCATATTCCTTATCCCATACATCCTTAGATTCTCTCATTACTCTGCACAATTCTTCTCTATCGTTGCTTATGATTCGTGCTGCTCCAGTGAAATTCGTGCCATTATCAGAGACGAACTGACTAACAGGACCGTGTGCTGTCCATAATGTCAATATGGCTTCTAACACACTCAAGGTATCTAAATTATTCAGCAGCTGTAGATGAACGAAGCGAGACATGGTGCATGTAAAAATCAATATCCAAACTTTCTTGGCTTTTCCATAATTGTAAGTGATGATAGGTCCAGCACAGTCTAGTCCTGTGACTTGAAATGGACGTAAAGTTGGATCTACTCGGAAGTCTGGAAGTGCTGACATTTTTGGTGGCATAGGATTCGCTTTTAAGAAGTTACAGAGATTGCATAAACTTTTAATCTTTGTAAGAGCTGATCGAAGTTGTGGCATCCACATCGTTGATCTAAATTCAGCTACTTGACTTTCTATGCAGACATGATTATACATGTAGTGATAATTAAAAAGTAAAATGTCACTTAATGCATTTTTCCTGGGGACAACAGGAGCATTTTGCTGTGCATATACATCATGAGATAGCTTTACACGTGAGCTTATTCTCATAACACCGTCTTGATCTAAAAATACATTCAGCTGCAATAATTCTTGACTTTTTACTGTCTTTCCTTCCAATAATCTTTTGTAATCTACTGGATAAGATTCTCGTTGCATTCGACGGATTATAAATAGTTGCCCTCTCAGGATTTCCGATGGTGATAACACTACTAGGTTGAAATTGTCTTTAATTTGATTCCATAAGCTCCATCTCTTAGCTTTGTATATAGGCATGTAAATGTCGAAGTATATTTTAAGCGCACGAGAGACAGCTCGTTCCAGTTTTGTCCAGTTACTTGTAATGTAGGCCGGAAAGAGATCTATTATGTAGTCTGACGCGAGACTACAATTGATGTGTGGCAAGTGGAAGGGCAAATGAATCACTTCCTTTCCTATTATTGCATTTATATTATGTGGAACTGTATCAAAGCTGATTTTTTGTGCAGGCCAATGCTCTTTAGTAAGTTTGAGAAATCTTGGACCTTGAAACCACTCTGAATTTATGTCTCCGAAATCAAATGGCTTAAATTTTGTAGCTATATCTGCTACATTGTTTTTGGAATCCACGTGTCTCCAATTATCTGCTTGCGTAATCTCTAAAATTTCCTCTATTGGAGATATGGCAAATTTAGGAAGCTTCTGATTCGGATTTTTGATCCATCTAAGTGCTATTTCACTGTCTGTCCAGAGAAATGTATCGAATTTCAAATCCAGATGAAGATTTGAAATGGTATTAGTCAATCTGGCAGCAATAAGGCATGAAAGTAATTCCAAGCGTGGTACTTCCGTAATTTCTGTCTTGCTTTTGATTTTAATTGGTGCAACTTTGGCTTTAGCCATGACTTGACTAACGTAGCGGTATGAATTTATTGTAGCTACAAAGTACGATGATGTTGCAAAAGCTTCCTTGCCTGCATCGCAAAACGTGTGTAGTTCCAATGCGTCAACTTCTGACATGTTGGCATTTTTGAATCTGATGCGTGGTATTTTTAAATTTGTGACTTTTTCTAAATCACTAAGCCATTTAATCCATAACTGATTTTCTTCGTCTGGAATTTCATCATCCCAATCGATTTTATTACGCCATGATCTTTGAAGTAAAATTCTTCCTCGTATGATACAGTGAGCTAGAAATCCATTAGCATCGAAGATTCTAGCTATCGTGGAACATTGATCTCTCTTTGTTGGCTTGTGTCCACAATCTTTGACCATCTTAATCAGTTCATTTTTATCCAATTGAAAAACAAATGAGTCAATCTTTGGATTCCATGCTAATCCAAGCACTTTTGTAGTGTATGCTGATTCTTCCTCTGTCATAATTGGAAAAAGCTCTTGTTTGACATGCGATTCAGGAATGGAACGTAAAAATTCGATGCTGTTGCTTTGAAATCCTATCAAGTCCCAATTAATTGTTTTTAAAATCGCGATACTTTGACTGGCGACTTCAACAGCTTTTTCTACTGTCGGTTCACTGGTCAATAAGTCATCCATATACGTGAATGACTTAAGTGCGTTGGCTGCATCTGGAAACTTGTCGACGAATTTATCAGCAATCTTATTTTTGACGAATTGAGAACAGAATGGACTTGATTTTGGTCCGAACAGCATGACTTGTTGTATAAATTGCTGCATAGGCTGATCCAATGATTCTCTCCACATGATTCTCTGACATTGTTGATCACGAGGCGAAATTTTGATACGATGAAACATTGATTTTACATCTGCAGTGAAAGCGACTCGATTCATACGCATCCTCATAAGTGGTTTCAGCATGTCCACTAATAAATTTGGTCCCATCAACAAATTATCATTTAGTGATGTGTTTTGATATCTGGCAGAAGCATCATACACTATCCGTGTTTTAATTGGCTGCTTGTTAGTGTTGACAACAAGTGATATAGGAATGTAAGATATATTGGGCCAGGAGGATCTCATATCTTCTTCCGTAACTGCTCTCACGTAACCGTCATCAATTAATTTCTTGAAATTATTATTGAAAGCCTCTAATAATTCAGGATGCTTCTTCAGTTTATTCTCATGTGCTAGTTGACGTTTGAGGACCATTGGAAAATTATTTGGAAGTTTTGGAATAGCTTTATTGCTGTCTCTATTCCAAATTAGTGGAAGTTCGACTGATCCATCATCTAGGATCTTCATTTCTTCCTCGGCTATTTCAATTGCATTCTTTTCGTCCAAAGTGAGATGACTGTCTTTATTCTTAATGCCCAGACTTTCAATTGAACATGCAAATGCAAAATTTTCATCTAATTGCTTATTAGAAAGCTCCTTTGGTTCCTCATATTGCTCATTTAGTGTCGAAATTGTTTGTAAAGCATACGTGTCACTTTGATGACATTCTGGTGCACCTCCATAAATAGTGTAACCTAATTTACATTTCAATGCGACTGGTTTGCAATTTCCTCCTTGTTTTACGGGTTCAATAGCCTCAAACATATGTGCATGACGAGATCCAATAAGAACACAAGGAATTGCATCGAAATATGACTCGAAAGGAACATCACGTAAATATGAGAACTGCTTTTTCAATTTATTGACGTTGAGTGATCTGGGAGGAAGCTGAAAATCATTAATTGCATAGCATTCATTCAGCATCAACATTTCACTGTCAGGCAGAATTCCAGATATTTGCAAATCAACTTTAATAGCTTGCGTTGTTTTCACATTTGAGTCTGTCCACAATAGTTCTATCGTGCAAGGTTCACCAGTTACGCCCAAATCATCGATCAATTCTCGTTTCACTAGAGTAATCTCAGCAGCTGAATCTCCAATTGAATATCCAATTGCCTTTTTATTGCTACCGTAAAAGTAAGTGTTGAAGAGCTTTACTGTTCGCTGTGAACTTTCGTGCATTTGATGACTGCACGCATTACACATACGATATCCATTATTAGGATTCTCAATTTGTTGTGATAATGATACGGTACGAGCTGCATATCCTCTATATTGGCTATTATTTTGCTGACTGGTTGAAGGTTCTAGATCAGTTGATTGATTTGGTGTGGTAGTTTCAATTGGTGGTGCTGAAGGTGTCGGTTGCTTCCTTTCTTGAACGTTATGATTTGCTCTATTGTTGTTATAGCTATAACTTGAACGACGCTTAGGTCTCTTGAATGAATTGCCATAAGCAAATGATTTGCCTCGATGCAACGTTATGTGATGCTTTTGTGCACATTTACTTCCGTTGTCAACATTAAATCCACAACCAAGCTTCAAATTGCAATCTTTTGGCTGATGTTCTGTAGTTAATAAGCAGTTGTTGCAAATTCCTTTAGATTTAACTACATTGTATCTTTGATCCATTGGCATTGCGCGATAATCACTGCACTCAAGCGAGAAATGACTCAACTTGTTGCAGATTTCGCATTTCTTTCTTAATGTGTTGACTTTGTCCATATCATAGCCAAGATATGGAGCCTTTTCCTTATCTCTAATCTCGAATTTAAAATCATCTTTGTTATTGTTGCTGCCTTTTCCTTGAAATTTGGAATATGATGACTTATGAGGAGCTTCAGATTTGGAATTGCCGAATGATGTTGAAAGTACTGTGAAATTTTTGCCAGACGATTCTTTCTTGTCATTAGATTTTACTTCTCCCATCGGCAGAGTATTTGCAAGCTCATTCAGAAACTCAAATTGTGCATCGAGTCTTTCCGTTCTTGTCATGCCTGGATACTTCTCATAAAAGTATCTATAATACTGCTGCTGATGTATTTGGTCCAACTGATTATGAATATGCGTAGAAATGCTCATATCAAGAACTGGAAGTTGTGCGTATCGACATGCTGACATATACGAAGTGATTTTTGTTGTCACTTCCATCGCTGAAGAATGTGTCAATGGTCTTGAAAGCTTAACAGCTAGCAATTTCTTTCTAGCACTTGCCACAATGTTATTGGAACAGCCATAGCTAACTTTCAAGTAGTTCATAATTTCTGAAGCAGTTGAGAAATTAAAAATGCTGTCTACTCGCTCCAAAGGCTGTCCAGTAAGTGCTTGACGAATTAAACTTTTAGCTAGACTGTCAGAATATTGTCCTTCACGCACATTTCTCTCTACGGCACGTTCAAAGGTCAACCATTTATCGACGCTTCCATCAAACTTTTCAATTTTTGGCAAGCATTTACGAATATCTCGAAGGCTGAACGGTTCAGTTGGATGTTCGTTTGTTGGCAGGGTATACAAAGTAGAATTTTGTACGTTTGAATTGCTCAACATGTTATTTGTTGACGCTATTGATGGCTGATTTAATTCACGAGAAATTTGATCCAAAATATCTGTAGCTTTAAGAACTTTAATGCTGTATGACAATTGTTCCATTTTCGAATTATTTGGTGTCGTTCCTTCCACACGAGATTGACTCAATGTATTAGAGGAACTTGGAATTTGAGCAGACATTGATGAATTAAAGCAACTTTGGTGAGAAGGTTGATTCATCACCATTGTTGACGATAATTGAGGAGGATTATGCATTACTCCTGCTGATGTTGAAGCCTTTTGGATATTGAGTAGCTTAGAATCCTGCAAATATAATCTTTCATGCATTGACTGTTCCATTTGTTGCATTTTGGAGGCGAATAATTCACTTTCCTCATTTTTCTTAGCCAGTAGATTTCTCAGTTCCAATTTTTCTTGTTCTGACTTCAAGAAGTGTTGCTTAATTGACTCAAATTCTTCTTGCTGATTGATCAGCTTTGTTCCCAAAAGTCTGGAAATTTGTATTGGCTCTAAATCCCCAAAACGTACGTGTAGTGACTTTTCTATGTCAGAAATATCGAAGAATGAATCAAGATATTCACGATCGCTCTCATCCTTGTCTTTCTCACGTACTGGCGATGGCAAATCATTTTCTGTGGTGAACTTTTCTAATCTGTCCTTTAGAAAAAGCTTGTAGCGTCCTGACTTGAAAAATTGAGTAGCATGTGCATTTAATGGATCCTTTAAACAATCATGACAGATCCACGGTGTCTTATTGTCTGATAAATCAGCATCTACGACATTAGCACAGCGTTGATGGAATATCCTGTCGCAAGAAAAGCACAAAAGAAATAAACGTAGTTCCTCACTATCTGGATCTTTGCAGTCTTGTTGCAATTTTTGACATTTATTGCCTGTAGCACATGAAAATCCCTTTTTCAAGGACTTATCGGAGATCAAGTAGTTTTGGATGTCATTAGCACCTGGATTACTTGACATGTAGCTTAATAACCACTGTTTATCTGTACTAATCAGTTCCTTAATTGACTTTGCTGTATCCATGATGACACGTATTGAAATTGATAATTAATTGAACTTGAATTGATGCCTTTTGACGGCTTGTAGACCTTTTGACGGTCCAATTGATGTCTCGAACTTTGGAACGTCTTTTGCGTGACGTTTTGTGTCGTTGACGATGGGATCTTTTGGCGATCCTGGATCTCTTGACGATCCAAAATTAAGTTTTAAGTAAATAAAAACCTCAGTTTAAACACCCTGCGTGAGTAAAGCTGAGTTGTGCTCGAATCTACACCGGGGGATGATGTGTAGTTGTCCGAGACTTATAAAGAGAGTAATATGAAGGCACAATAATTTTTTTTCACTTGGTTATGTACACGAAAAAAAAATTTTCTATGGATCACTTTTTGGCACTTTTACTCACCTAAATACTCTCAAATGGCTCTATGGATGTACTTCAAGGCTTTCGTGTCTATTTCAGTCGATCCGTTGCTTCTATAATCCAGAAACTCGTTCAGAAAATATCAAATTGTATGTCCAACAATTTTGTGAGAAAAAATGCGGTTCCTGGAATTTTTGACTAGGGGGTTCTTGGAATTTTTGATGACCCAATTCCCGGAAATGCTGCCTTCAATTTTCTTCTTTTAGTGAATTAAAGTAGTTTCGATGACTTTTCTCACTGTTTTACGACCCGATTATAATCTTTGTCAATTAACCTCATTGCTTATGACAATTTTTAGCTCCAATATGGCGTCTATCGCGAAAAATTACTCGAATAAAAAATTTCTCGATTTCCGTATAATCCACGTACTTTACTAATTTTTTCGGCTGGATTTTTCGCGTTAATTAAATTAACCAATCACGATATGCTCTAGCTTTTCTTAAGCTGTTCACTTATTTTGTATAAACCACAAAAATTTGTGAAAATGTCTTTGAGCGGATTTTATGCAGTTTTGCGAACGCGCTTTAAATGAAAATATTGAAGCTTTAATTTTACTTAATTCATTTATTTCAATATTTGAGCTGAGTTCACACTTAAATCGAAGGGATATAAAAAGGAGAATTAATTCATAAATATTTAATTAATTTAAATTGAACTTACAATTTTTGCTGAACTTGCGTCCGTCTTCAAAGACGTGTGAATAGAGAGAGAATAGCAAAAGGGGACGCAAATTCATAGGACGTGTACTAAACGCGTTACATTTTCTATGCGTATTTAAAACAAAAGATCAGTTGAAAATAATGTCATTCAGACGCAATGACAGAATGTTTTGGATGGAAGGTGGATATGAAAGGGGTTGAGGAGATGCTAGACTTTTTTGGGAGTTGTGATAATGTTTTCGGTATTTTTTAGTCATTTTCAACGTGAATTTTTGAATATGATGTATTTTTGTCTGGGAGTTGTTTAAGTATGATGCTTGGTGTGTGTGATTTTATCAAATAGACATTTTTATCAGAATTACGTCTATACTACGTCTAGGATTTGACATTCAGGATTTAGGAGATAATGAGTTCGTTCATAAATGATGTTCAATTTTTTTAGAGCGTCAGACCCCCCTGAAGCTGTGTGACACTTCCATAGAAAATAAAAAAAATTGTATGAAGATTTTGTGACAGAGGAGGTCGGGGTAGGGCTATAAATCTTATTTTTACGTGACGTCATTTATAAACGCCTCCTTGAAGATATAGTAAAATTAATTCAAATTTTCTTTTTGAGATTCTATTGCCAGAGTGACAGGTGGTCACAGATGCATCACATAATTAACTAACAACCTCATCCTTTTGTATTTAAAATCATTATGATCCCTAAAATTTTGAACAAAATCACTCAAAATTCTGTAAATTCCCATCTTTTAATTAACCAGATCTCAAACAAAGAGCAAAACAACTGGATAATGTCATTCAAACCCTTCCAATTGCCTGCATCAATCACACCAACCAGGTGCTATGACAGCTAATTTCACAAAAATAAACCTTTTGTTACTCATTCCCACCATAAAATTGATAATTGAGAATTTTGCAGCCAGCACTAGTGCATAAAAACATGTTGAAAGTACTGATTTATGAATTATGACTTTTATAGCCTCCATAAAATGCTTCTGCACTAAATATCATCCGGCATCACATGTTAATAAACCCAAATGCTATTCTTTTAACAAGTAATCAAGGAAAATGAGCCATTTGCGTGGGTTCTTTAGTTCTTTTATTATGAATACAATATTTTTTTTGATAAATTTGAGTAGCTTGGCTGAACAAAAGAAAATTGAGGGCGAATATTTGATTCTATTGTTCCACAAAAAAAATCCATTTAGCATGTATACAGAATAAAAATTTCATTTACAACCCTTACAAAAATTACAGATCGAGAATAAAAAGCAATTTGAATTGAAAGGATTATTTACGTTTCAGCTGAACAATATCGAAGAATTAACTTTTTTTGACATTTTATTTTTATCTCATTCTCGCTTCCATTTCTGCTTGCTTTCAATTATTATTTCCATTTTTACATCAATGTCTGAAATAACGAGAGATATGTAGAATTATGGAAATATGCTTATGGATATCGATGGACATGTGTAATGATAATATTTGGATTTTTTTCGCTTTGCTTTCATATCTGAATTACAATAAAGCGCGCGTGTTGGAATTGCAAATAAATGAAAATTAAATAAACAAAATGGAATTATGATAATATTGTTTTTGCCTCTCGGTTCTCCATTACAATTTGTTGTTGGTTATTGAAGTAGAATTGAATAAATTGTTGAGTGGAATGTTTTTAGGGCTGGGGGAATAAGAATAATTTTTAAGGTCATCGTATTTTTTGTGAATTTTGTGGCTTTTGTTGCTGTGGAGCTTTGGCATTTAAAAATAAAAGTTTAAAGTTCAAATCATGTATTTCTGATTAGCTTTTGGCTAAATCTAAGGGGCTGTTTATAAATGACGTCACGCAAAGAACTTTTTTATACCCCTCCCCCGCCTGTCACAAAATTTTTATAAATTTTTTTTATTCTGTATCGCTGTATGCCATCATTTATGGATGAACCCAAATATTCAGTATTAAAATATCCTTCAACTTTCCCAAATACCAACCCCCCCTCCCCTCCCTCGCCTCAACATTATAATTATTTTTTTAATATTAACCAAACCATTAATAATATTGATAGCCATCAAAGCACTGCAAATTCAGTTCATCATTCAATCACATGTCCATTAAAAACCCATCATCCTTATTTCCATTTAACAATTTTATTATTTGCAATTAAAAACTTTTCATGAATAATAAAAAAATATATTTTTTCATTTTCACATATTTTTCATCCATAAAAAATTATTATTATATTTCATTTCCCTAAAGATTAAATTAACCTGTATAGTAGCCATGAAAAAGCATCCATTCTGTATGATAATATGCTCAATATGCTGATATAAAACCTTTTATGCCTCGAGGAATTTTTCTCAATTATTCATTAATGTTTACGTTTTAATTTGAGTCAGGGTTGGGGGTCAAGTGTGAAATAAAAAAATTCAATCACTTGCTGACATGATATCTTCAAAATTCCAACGGATCCTGATATTATATGATAAATAGGCTAGGGATTGGGACCCGAGATAGCATGTGAAGAAGACCTAAAATACTTTTTGGCTTAAAAAATTTACTTTTGAGTGTTAACGCCTTGGTTGGGGTACTGAAATGACAAAGATTAAGTAATTGTGTCTGGTTTTGGATATTTTCATATATTTTTAATTTTTTACAAGGAAATCAGTCTTTAATGGGTTCAATGTGATTCGAAAAAAATTATTTCAAAATTTATGAAAAAAATTTTAATACCAAAAATAATAACAACCCTGAATAAATCCACATAAAGATAAATGATTATTATTTCACATTTATTTTTCTTAATTTTAAAATTCTGCATAAAAGGGAGAAAAAAACTTGATGATAAATAACGGAATTAAAGCTAAACGATGGTGTGCATTTAAAGATGAAATAATAAACTGCTTATTTAAAGATAAGCGCGAAAAATAAATGAATATGAAATAAAATAGAGGTGTCACTCCAATAAATCAGAATAAAATTTTGTCAATAAGATTAAAATCAATTTTACTTAACATAGTAGGAGTAAAGCGCTTTTTTGTCAATTTTTGTAGTTTCGCGGTTTTTTCGCGGTTTCCGCGTTTTTCGCGGTTTTTTTTTTGTCAATTCCGCGATTTTTTCGCGGTTTTTTGCAAATTCCGCGAATTTTTTCGCGGTTTATGCAAATTAGCGATTTTTTTTTCGCGTTTTATGCAAATTAGTGGTTTTTTTTCGCGTTTTCCGCGAATTTTTTTTCGCGGTTTTCGCGGTTTTTTTTGTCAATTCGCGGTTTTTTCGCGATTGTTTTTTGCAAATTCGCGGTTTTTTTGACAGTCCGCGGTTTTTTCGCGTGATTTATGACCTTTGTAAGTGCCAGGTAGAGCTGTTCAGACTTGCAATTGAATTTCACAATATTTTGAAATATTTCTCAACTTTCGTAATATGGATGGACATGGAATATGGAGTCTGTAGACTAGACAAGCCTGCTCAAAACATGTTAGAACTTGTATAGAATAGCAAACTTCAAAACATTATGTGTGTGTCTTTAGAATGAATGACTGACCGGTGTGCATTGCTGCGGCAGAATGGAAAAAGATCACAGCAGTAGACTAGTTTGTTTTGATCACTAGTGAACATGAAATAGCAAGGACGTTGTGGTAACTTGAGAATGTGTCTGTGATCAAAAAGTTTTTAGTTCGATGAATATGTGAAAAAATGTAATGTAAGACGTTTGTAAGGATGATCAGTGAAAAATACCTGCATGTATGTATGGGTGTGTGCGTATGTACGCAAAGGAAGGATAGAAAGAATGGAAAAAGGAGAATATTGAAAATCGGGTATATGTTGGCAAGAAAGAGACGAAGAATAGGTGAAACAGAAAAATGTGAAAGAAGGTTTAAAAGTGATCATTTACTAATGTTATGACTGTGTTTTAATTGTGAGAATGGAGAAGAATTTTGGTACATCATACAAGTAAATGAAAGTGTATAAATAGAACGTAAACATAGGTATGTAAGACACTAGAAATAAAGGTAAGAAAAAGGCCTCATATTGCTACATAATTCTCAAACAGTACAGTTTTATGTGGCATGTTAGATCAAATGAGAAAAGCAAAGGACAAGAAATAGGCAAAAAATGTAAAGGAATGGGAACCAAAAAGTGAGAAAAGAATGATGTGTGTGTGTGTGTGTATGTGTGTGTGTGTGTGTGTGTGATGGAACTATTTCTTATGCATTAGATAGAAAATAAACAAACTCAAAGAGCTTCTTAGCCGTAGAGCCAGGATATTTTAAATAGTAAATTTTTTACAAATACTTATTTGATTCAAGTTTAACCATGTGATTGTCGATGATTTTGCAAAAAAAAAAACTTATAAACAAATTTTAAAATGATCAATAAGCCATACATGTAATAATGATATTCATTTCACCACGCAACGATTTTACAGAACCGTTAAAATGATTACTGTAGTACTAAATATGACACCTAATGCTAATTCTTTTTTATCAAAAAAAAAATTAAATTAACAGAAAATGTTTTTACATAGGAGCATGAGATGTGCAGATTGTTTTTATAGATGATCAATGAGTAGAAAGGATCAAGTTTTACCTTATGTATAATAAGAGAGCAAAAATTTATTACCAAATGACTAGATTTCGTAACGAAATTTGTAAATTGAAAAGGGCTTTTGAAAATTTTATTTTTAAATATCATTGATAAAGTTCTGCAAGGATGTGATTTGATAATGATAAAAATATTACTTGCGAAACAATTAGGACGAACCAACTTTAAGAACTCATCCAAGTATTATTTCAATAAAGAGCACATGTGTGTACATAGGATGTGACCCAGCGATCACAATTATGCTCATTTCAAATGTAAAAATTTAAATTATTTAAGCAAATTTTCGGCTAGTGTTAGCTTTTTCAACAAATAATATTTAAAAAACTTTTTTATTTTAAAAGATGAAAAAAATTCTTATAGCATTAAATGTTTTAATTCTTGCATGGAAAAATCCAAAAATTAGTGTTATATGCATCATTATTGCATCTAAAGTACATAAAATTTCAAATAACATAATATAGAAATTATAGTATCTTACAATTTAAAAAAAAAATTTAAAACTACATGAAAAATACTTAATATTTTACACAAAAATCATGCATGTCCATCAAAAATTATCTTAATCCATCTTAATAGCTATGTACTTGGTAAAATGAATTAAACAAAATCAGCTCAAAACAAAAAATATTCAAAACTTTATGAAGGAGTTTTAATTTTTAACTGGGTAAGTCCACGAGTGATAAATTTTTTTTCTGGATTTGTTTTTTGCAATTTTCTTCTTTTTAACGATTAAAACTATAATTGCTCGTTTAAAACTTATAACACAACAAAATTTCAATTTATTATGAAGCTTATTTTAGCAAAAAGGTACTTCTTTGTTAATTTTTGAGTTTTTTTTTGTTGTCAATCGGTTAAATTTTTGGTCAAATTTATGAACATTTTTTTCATTTTTGTAAAAAATCTCACAAATAACAAAATTTTATACACAGAAAGAACATTAAATGTGTAGATGTTTGAAATGGAACTTGTTTATGATGTTTTGAAAGGTGCTTGTCTAACTAATATACGGTAATTAACGAGAAATTTGCAAAAAAATATCAATCGGTTAAATTTGTTGACAAAAACAAAAATAATTTTTTGCCAAAATTAACTAATTTTTGATCCTTTTAACATTACTTAGTGAGGATATTACTTTGAGAACTGAAAAATGAAGCAAGTTAAGTCTTTATAATGTACCTAATACAAATGTATAATCAGATTTTAAAATTTTCATCACAATTTTTCAGGTCCGTTTATTCTTGGAATTGCTCAGCTGTATTAGATATTAAATCAAAAATTTTAAGAATTTGAGAGCAACGAGTGCAAAATTTAACAAAGTAAAGTTTTCGTACCCAAAAGGGGTGAAAAGATCCTGGCAAAAGAATAATTTTTATTGCAAATTTGTTCTCTTCTGAAATTTATGAAAAATTATATTTCTATTTTATATCAGTGCATGCTTTTATAAAATTTAAAGACTTGAAACAATCACAAATAAGTATGCAGCAAGTAGAATCAATCTTAATCATGGTTTATGACTTTGCTTTTATTTTCAATTTTGAAACTTCTGACATTTTCATAGTTCTTAACAGAAAATCATACTATAAATAAGGTAACAGTATATACTTTTTAATTTTAATTTAGTGCTCCTTATTATTTGACTTTGAAAGACAAGAAATGTACTCGTGATTCACTAAATAATAATAAAACAGGATAAAAAAGCCAAAATGTTTCATTTTAAAAATTTTGGTTTAATCTACATACTATAAATTTTATCTCGACGTAACAAAAGTTGGTAAAGGACAAATAACTTGTTTTGGAAATCCTGTTTTAGAAAAGTTATAATTGAAAATAATTATTATTATTTAAATTAGGTAAAAATTTTTTTAAAAAAGTTACTAAGTTTTAAATCACAATTTAAAATAAATTACTAATTTGAATAAGTTAAAAAAATTATTTTAGAAAGTAACAGTTTGTCAATAAAATTATTATTTTAATAAGATAAAAAAAAATTTAAAAAAAGTTTTTAAGTTTCTAATAATATAAAAAATTGTTTCCTAAAAAATTACATTTTTTTAAAAAAAAATTATTTTTAGTAAGATTGTTTTTAAAAAGTTACAATTTAAAATAAATTCCTAATTTTAATAAGTTAAAAAACTATTTTTGAAAATTACAGTTTAACAAAAAAAAGTTTCTAATAATATAAAAAAATTGTTTTCTTCAAAATTACATTTTTAAAAAAATTATTTTTAATAAGATAACAAAATTTGTTTTTAAAAAATTACAATTTAAAATAAATTACTAATTTGAATAAGTTAAAAAAAATTATTTTAGAAAGTTACAGTTTGTCAATAAAATTATTATTTTAATAAGATAAAAAAAATTTAAAAAAAGTTTTTAAGTTTCTAATAATATAAAAAATTGTTTTCTAAAAAGTTACATTTTTAAAAAAATTATTTTTAATAAGATAACAAAATTTGTTTTTAAAAAATTACAATTTAAAATAAATTACTAATTTGAATAAGTTAAAAAAATTATTTTAGAAAGTTACAGTTTGTCAATAAAATTATTATTTTAATAAGATAAAAAAAATTTAAAAATGTTACTATGTTTTTAATAATACAAAAGTTGATTTCTTAAAAAATTACATTTTTAAAAAAAAAATATTTTTAATAAGATTAAAAAATTGTTTTTAAAAAATTACAATTTAAAATAAATTACTAATTTGAATAAGTTAAAAAAATTATTTTAGAAAATTACAGTTTGTCAATAAAATTATTATTTTAATAAGATAAAAAAAATTTAAAAAAAGTTTTTAAGTTTCTAATAATATAAAAAATTGTTTTCTAAAAAAATTACATTTTTAAAAAAAAACTATTTTTAGTAATTGTTTTTAAAAAATTACAATTTAAAATAAAGTACTAATTTTAATAAGTTAAAAAATTATTTTAGAAAATTACAGTTTGACAAAAAAAAGTTTCTAATAATATAAAAAAATTGTTTTCTTAAAAATTACATTTTTAAAAAAATTATTTTTAATAAGATAACAAAATTTGTTTTTAAAAAATTACAATTTAAAATAAATTTCTAATTTGAATAAGTTAAAAAAATTATTTTAGAAAGTTGCAGTTTGTCAATAAAATTATTATTTTAATAAGATAAAAAAAATTTAAAAAATGTTACTATGTTTTTAATAATACAAAAATTGATTTCTTAAAAAATTACATTTTTTAAAAAAATATTTTTAATAAGATTAAAAAAATTGTTTTTAAAAAATTACAATTTAAAATAAATTACTAATTTGAATAAGTTAAAAAAATTATTTTAGAAAATTACAGTTTGTCAATAAAATTATTATTTTAATAAGATAAAAAAAAATTAAAAAAAAGTTTTTAAGTTTCTAATAATATAAAAAATTGTTCTCTAAAAAATTACATTTTTAAAAAAAACTATTTTTAGTAAGATTGTTTTTAAAAAATTACAATTTAAAATAAATTACTAATTTTAATAAGTTAAAAAATTATTTTAGAAAATTACAGTTTGACAAAAAAAAGTTTCTAATAATATAAAAAAATTGTTTTCTTAAAAATTACATTTTTAAAAAAATTATTTTTAATAAGATAACAAAATTTGTTTTTAAAAAATTACAATTTAAAATAAATTACTAATTTGAATAAGTTAAAAAAAATTATTTTAGAAAGTTACAGTTTGTCAATAAAATTATTATTTTAATAAGATTAAAAAAATTTAAAAAAAGTTTTTAAGTTTCTAATAATATAAAAAATTGTTTTCTAAAAAATTACATTTTTAAAAAAAATTATTTTTAGTAAGATAAAAACTTGTTTTTAAAAAATTACAATTTAAAATAAATTACTAATTTGAATAAGTTAAAAAAATATTTTAGAAAATTACAGTTTGACAAAAAATTATTATTTTACTAAGATAAAAAAAGTTTTTTAAAAAAGTTTTTAAGTTTCTAATAATATAAAAAAATTGTTTTCTAAAAAATTACATTTTTAAAATAAATTACTAATTTTAATAAGTTAAAAAATTATTTTAGAAAATTACAGTTTGATATAAAAAATTATTATTTAAATGAGATAAAAATTTTTTTTTAAAAGTTACTAAGTTTTTAATAATATAAAAATTGTTTTCTAAATAATAAGATAAAAACTTGTTTTTAAAAATTACACTTTAAAATAAATTACTTATTTTAATAAGATAAAAAAGGATTTTAGAAAATTTATTATCTTCAAAAGAGAAATTTGTTTTTGAAAATTTTAACTTTTGGAAAATATTATTATACGTAACTTAAGAGATTTATTTTGAACAAGATAAAAAAATTTGTTTTCAGAAAAGTTATATTTTGAAAACATATTATTTTACGTTAGCTAAAATTATTATTAAAATTATTTTTGTATAAGTTAAAAATATTTGGGTTTTTAATAAAAATATAATTTGAAAAGAATATTATTATGCGTAAGTAAAAATTATTGAGAGGGTAAAAGATTGCTGAAATGTTGGAAAAATGTACACGCATATGAAAGTTAAAACTGGTAAATTATTTCCACATTAGTACTTTTTAAACAAACATTGGGTGACAACAAAACATTGCTAAAACGGTTATATAAATAGATTTTCATCATTTTGGGGGGGGCGGAGTCATAAAGCTTTAAAAAATTTCAAAATACAGATTCCATTAGAATTTTTTTTTTATTTTTAAGTTTTACGCATCAGAATAAGTGTAAGCTTTTTATGTTCGCATCATTTTTCCCCTCTTATTAATATTTTGGCGTAATTTAAAATTACGTACGTAAAAAGCTTACATAAATGAAACTTACATACGTAAAAGCTTATGAAAGCTCTACTTTGAATGTTGCCCCTTCCAAAATTTTTTATTAGGCCTAATAAAAAATTTTGGAAGGGGCAACATTCAAAGTAGAGCTTTCATAAGCTTTTACGTATGTAAGTTTCATTTATGTAAGCTTTTTACGTACGTAATTTTAAATTACGCCAAAATATTAATAAGAGGGGAAAAATGATGCGAACATAAAAAGCTTACACTTATTCTGATGCGTAAAACTTAAAAATAAAAAAAAAATTCTAATGGAATCTGTATTTTGAAATTTTTTAAAGCTTTATGACTCCGCCCCCCCAAAATGATGAAAATCTATTTATATAACCGTTTTAGCAATGTTTTGTTGTCACCCAATGTTTGTTTAAAAAGTACTAATGTGGAAATAATTTACCAGTTTTAACTTTCATATGCGTGTACATTTTTCCAACATTTCAGCAATCTTTTACCCTCTCAATAATTTTTACTTACGCATAATAATATTCTTTTCAAATTATATTTTTATTAAAAACCCAAATATTTTTAACTTATACAAAAATAATTTTAATAATAATTTTAGCTAACGTAAAATAATATGTTTTCAAAATATAACTTTTCTGAAAACAAATTTTTTTATCTTGTTCAAAATAAATCTCTTAAGTTACGTATAATAATATTTTCCAAAAGTTAAAATTTTCAAAAACAAATTTCTCTTTTGAAGATAATAAATTTTCTAAAATCCTTTTTTATCTTATTAAAATAAGTAATTTATTTTAAAGTGTAATTTTTAAAAACAAGTTTTTATCTTATTATTTAGAAAACAATTTTTATATTATTAAAAACTTAGTAACTTTTAAAAAAAAATTTTTATCTCATTTAAATAATAATTTTTTATATCAAACTGTAATTTTCTAAAATAATTTTTTAACTTATTAAAATTAGTAATTTATTTTAAAAATGTAATTTTTTAGAAAACAATTTTTTTATATTATTAGAAACTTAAAAACTTTTTTAAAAAACTTTTTTTATCTTAGTAAAATAATAATTTTTTGTCAAACTGTAATTTTCTAAAATATTTTTTTAACTTATTCAAATTAGTAATTTATTTTAAATTGTAATTTTTTAAAAACAAGTTTTTATCTTACTAAAAATAATTTTTTTTAAAAATGTAATTTTTTAGAAAACAATTTTTTATATTATTAGAAACTTAAAAACTTTTTTTAAATTTTTTTAATCTTATTAAAATAATAATTTTATTGACAAACTGTAACTTTCTAAAATAATTTTTTTTAACTTATTCAAATTAGTAATTTATTTTAAATTGTAATTTTTTAAAAACAAATTTTGTTATCTTATTAAAAATAATTTTTTTAAAAATGTAATTTTTAAGAAAACAATTTTTTTATATTATTAGAAACTTTTTTTTGTCAAACTGTAATTTTCTAAAATAATTTTTTAACTTATTAAAATTAGTAATTTATTTTAAATTGTAATTTTTTAAAAACAATCTTACTAAAAATAGTTTTTTTTAAAAATGTAATTTTTTAGAGAACAATTTTTTATATTATTAGAAACTTAAAAACTTTTTTTTAATTTTTTTTTATCTTATTAAAATAATAATTTTATTGACAAACTGTAATTTTCTAAAATAATTTTTTTAACTTATTCAAATTAGTAATTTATTTTAAATTGTAATTTTTTAAAAACAATTTTTTTAATCTTATTAAAAATATTTTTTTAAAAAATGTAATTTTTTAAGAAATCAATTTTTGTATTATTAAAAACATAGTAACATTTTTTAAATTTTTTTTATCTTATTAAAATAATAATTTTATTGACAAACTGCAACTTTCTAAAATAATTTTTTTAACTTATTCAAATTAGAAATTTATTTTAAATTGTAATTTTTTAAAAACAAATTTTGTTATCTTATTAAAAATAATTTTTTTAAAAATGTAATTTTTAAGAAAACAATTTTTTTATATTATTAGAAACTTTTTTTTGTCAAACTGTAATTTTCTAAAATAATTTTTTAACTTATTAAAATTAGTACTTTATTTTAAATTGTAATTTTTTAAAAACAATTACTAAAAATAGTTTTTTTTTAAAAATGTAATTTTTTTAGAAAACAATTTTTTATATTATTAGAAACTTAAAAACTTTTTTTAAATTTTTTTTATCTTATTAAAATAATAATTTTATTGACAAACTGTAATTTTCTAAAATAATTTTTTTAACTTATTCAAATTAGTAATTTATTTTAAATTGTAATTTTTTAAAAACAATTTTTTAATCTTATTAAAAATATTTTTTTTTTAAAAATGTAATTTTTTAAGAAATCAACTTTTGTATTATTAAAAACATAGTAACATTTTTAAATTTTTTTTATCTTATTAAAATAATAATTTTATTGACAAACTGTAACTTTCTAAAATAATTTTTTTAACTTATTCAAATTAGTAATTTATTTTAAATTGTAATTTTTTAAAAACAAATTTTGTTATCTTATTAAAAATAATTTTTTTAAAAATGTAACTTTTTAGAAAACAATTTTTTATATTATTAGAAACTTAAAAACTTTTTTTAAATTTTTTTTATCTTATTAAAATAATAATTTTATTGACAAACTGTAACTTTCTAAAATAATTTTTTTTAACTTATTCAAATTAGTAATTTATTTTAAATTGTAATTTTTTAAAAACAAATTTTGTTATCTTATTAAAAATAATTTTTTTAAAAATGTAATTTTGAAGAAAACAATTTTTTTATATTATTAGAAACTTTTTTTTGTTAAACTGTAATTTTCAAAAATAGTTTTTTAACTTATTAAAATTAGGAATTTATTTTAAATTGTAACTTTTTAAAAACAATCTTACTAAAAATAATTTTTTTTTAAAAAAATGTAATTTTTTAGGAAACAATTTTTTATATTATTAGAAACTTAAAAACTTTTTTTAAATTTTTTTTTATCTTATTAAAATAATAATTTTATTGACAAACTGTTACTTTCTAAAATAATTTTTTTAACTTATTCAAATTAGTAATTTATTTTAAATTGTGATTTAAAACTTAGTAACTTTTTTAAAAAAATTTTTACCTAATTTAAATAATAATAATTATTTTCAATTATAACTTTTCTAAAACAGGATTTCCAAAACAAGTTATTTGTCCTTTACCAACTTTTGTTACGTCGAGATAAAATTTATAGTATGTAGATTAAACCAAAATTTTTAAAATGAAACATTTTGGCTTTTTTATCCTGTTTTATTATTATTTAGTGAATCACGAGTACATTTCTTGTCTTTCAAAGTCAAATAATAAGGAGCACTAAATTAAAATTAAAAAGTATATACTGTTACCTTATTTATAGTATGATTTTCTGTTAAGAACTATGAAAATGTCAGAAGTTTCAAAATTGAAAATAAAAGCAAAGTCATAAACCATGATTAAGATTGATTCTACTTGCTGCATACTTATTTGTGATTGTTTCAAGTCTTTAAATTTTATAAAAGCATGCACTGATATAAAATAGAAATATAATTTTTCATAAATTTCAGAAGAGAACAAATTTGCAATAAAAATTATTCTTTTGCCAGGATCTTTTCACCCCTTTTGGGTACGAAAACTTTACTTTGTTAAATTTTGCACTCGTTGCTCTCAAATTCTTAAAATTTTTGATTTAATATCTAATACAGCTGAGCAATTCCAAGAATAAACGGACCTGAAAAATTGTGATGAAAATTTTAAAATCTGATTATACATTTGTATTAGGTACATTATAAAGACTTAACTTGCTTCATTTTTCAGTTCTCAAAGTAATATCCTCACTAAGTAATGTTAAAAGGATCAAAAATTAGTTAATTTTGGCAAAAAATTATTTTTGTTTTTGTCAACAAATTTAACCGATTGATATTTTTTTGCAAATTTCTCGTTAATTACCGTATATTAGTTAGACAAGCACCTTTCAAAACATCATAAACAAGTTCCATTTCAAACATCTACACATTTAATGTTCTTTCTGTGTATAAAATTTTGTTATTTGTGAGATTTTTTACAAAAATGAAAAAAATGTTCATAAATTTGACCAAAAATTTAACCGATTGACAACAAAAAAAAACTCAAAAATTAACAAAGAAGTACCTTTTTGCTAAAATAAGCTTCATAATAAATTGAAATTTTGTTGTGTTATAAGTTTTAAACGAGCAATTATAGTTTTAATCGTTAAAAAGAAGAAAATTGCAAAAAACAAATCCAGAAAAAAAATTTATCACTCGTGGACTTACCCAGTTAAAAATTAAAACTCCTTCATAAAGTTTTGAATATTTTTTGTTTTGAGCTGATTTTGTTTAATTCATTTTACCAAGTACATAGCTATTAAGATGGATTAAGATAATTTTTGATGGACATGCATGATTTTTGTGTAAAATATTAAGTATTTTTCATGTAGTTTTAAATTTTTTTTTTAAATTGTAAGATACTATAATTTCTATATTATGTTATTTGAAATTTTATGTACTTTAGATGCAATAATGATGCATATAACACTAATTTTTGGATTTTTCCATGCAAGAATTAAAACATTTAATGCTATAAGAATTTTTTTCATCTTTTAAAATAAAAAAGTTTTTTAAATATTATTTGTTGAAAAAGCTAACACTAGCCGAAAATTTGCTTAAATAATTTAAATTTTTACATTTGAAATGAGCATAATTGTGATCGCTGGGTCACATCCTATGTACACACATGTGCTCTTTATTGAAATAATACTTGGATGAGTTCTTAAAGTTGGTTCGTCCTAATTGTTTCGCAAGTAATATTTTTATCATTATCAAATCACATCCTTGCAGAACTTTATCAATGATATTTAAAAATAAAATTTTCAAAAGCCCTTTTCAATTTACAAATTTCGTTACGAAATCTAGTCATTTGGTAATAAATTTTTGCTCTCTTATTATACATAAGGTAAAACTTGATCCTTTCTACTCATTGATCATCTATAAAAACAATCTGCACATCTCATGCTCCTATGTAAAAACATTTTCTGTTAATTTAATTTTTTTTTTGATAAAAAAGAATTAGCATTAGGTGTCATATTTAGTACTACAGTAATCATTTTAACGGTTCTGTAAAATCGTTGCGTGGTGAAATGAATATCATTATTACATGTATGGCTTATTGATCATTTTAAAATTTGTTTATAAGTTTTTTTTTTTGCAAAATCATCGACAATCACATGGTTAAACTTGAATCAAATAAGTATTTGTAAAAAATTTACTATTTAAAATATCCTGGCTCTACGGCTAAGAAGCTCTTTGAGTTTGTTTATTTTCTATCTAATGCATAAGAAATAGTTCCATCACACACACACACACACACACATACACACACACACACACATCATTCTTTTCTCACTTTTTGGTTCCCATTCCTTTACATTTTTTGCCTATTTCTTGTCCTTTGCTTTTCTCATTTGATCTAACATGCCACATAAAACTGTACTGTTTGAGAATTATGTAGCAATATGAGGCCTTTTTCTTACCTTTATTTCTAGTGTCTTACATACCTATGTTTACGTTCTATTTATACACTTTCATTTACTTGTATGATGTACCAAAATTCTTCTCCATTCTCACAATTAAAACACAGTCATAACATTAGTAAATGATCACTTTTAAACCTTCTTTCACATTTTTCTGTTTCACCTATTCTTCGTCTCTTTCTTGCCAACATATACCCGATTTTCAATATTCTCCTTTTTCCATTCTTTCTATCCTTCCTTTGCGTACATACGCACACACCCATACATACATGCAGGTATTTTTCACTGATCATCCTTACAAACGTCTTACATTACATTTTTTCACATATTCATCGAACTAAAAACTTTTTGATCACAGACACATTCTCAAGTTACCACAACGTCCTTGCTATTTCATGTTCACTAGTGATCAAAACAAACTAGTCTACTGCTGTGATCTTTTTCCATTCTGCCGCAGCAATGCACACCGGTCAGTCATTCATTCTAAAGACACACACATAATGTTTTGAAGTTTGCTATTCTATACAAGTTCTAACATGTTTTGAGCAGGCTTGTCTAGTCTACAGACTCCATATTCCATGTCCATCCATATTACGAAAGTTGAGAAATATTTCAAAATATTGTGAAATTCAATTGCAAGTCTGAACAGCTCTACCTGGCACTTACAAAGGTCATAAATCACGCGAAAAAACCGCGGACTGTCAAAAAAACCGCGAATTTGCAAAAAACAATCGCGAAAAAACCGCGAATTGACAAAAAAAACCGCGAAAACCGCGAAAAAAAATTCGCGGAAAACGCGAAAAAAAACCACTAATTTGCATAAAACGCGAAAAAAAAATCGCTAATTTGCATAAACCGCGAAAAAATTCGCGGAATTTGCAAAAAACCGCGAAAAAATCGCGGAATTGACAAAAAAAAAACCGCGAAAAACGCGGAAACCGCGAAAAAACCGCGAAACTACAAAAATTGACAAAAAAGCGCTTTACTCCTACTTAACATGAATATTTTAGTACATTTGAATTAAAATAAGCTCCGCATGATTCTGAATGATTTTAAATAAAATATTTCCCTACAATTCTAGAAAAAACCATTAATGCTCCAAGACATCAACAGACATGATTTACATCCATAACTCGTAAATTATGCAAAGCGTTACATCAACATTATCTCGCAACAGTTTTGAATTTTCATTTGCGAATTGCTACGCTGATGATGATGTGTAGGAACAAAAAGGCAGCGCAGCTCGTATGATGAAGGAATAATGTCAGAAACAAATATCTCGACATGGAATTAGATTACACATTTTAAATTATTTAAACGAGAGAAAAAGATTCGTTCAAGTTAAATGAACTTTCTTCGTTATATTTATTTCGTGCAACAGAAGCTTTACATAAACATCAACGAAAATGCTTACATTATGGAAATTGATGAAATGTTGAGGAAAAAATTTCGGAGAAGATAAAAATAATTTATGAATTAAGAGGAAGAAAAGAAATGATGGAGGAAATTTTCCTGTTGTTTATCAGGTGTAAACATTATTTTTTATGCAAATAACAAGGCAAAAAATTTTATATTGAATCTTATTTTGAGAATTCAGGTCAAAAATAAAATAAAAGTGAATTGAAATGAGGAAAATAAGCAATTGAGATAACTGATAGAATTGATTGTTTTGAAATGATTGGGGTAATATCTATTAGGTATGTAGCCAGAAAAAATTCGTAAGGGGTTCGAATGTTTTTAAAAAAAATAAGTTGTATTTAAAAATAATTTTTAAAGAAACTGTTTTTTATTTTAAAAGTATTTTTGAATTAAAGTTTTAAAAATTTTTATAAAGAATTTTTCTTTAATTTTTAAACCAGGTTTTTTAATTTGTTTAATGTATTTTTTAAGATTCTGATTTAAGTATTGTAGAAGTTAATTGTCAAAAGATGCAAATACAATTTCTAAAATATTAAAACTAGAAAATCAAAATATAATCTTTCTAAATTAAAAAAACTTTAAATTTTTAAACCATGATTTTTATATTTTTTTAAAAAAAATATATACTTTTTGAGATTCTAATTTTAATATTTTAAAATATTTTAGAAATTAATTGTCAAAATATGTAAAGACAATTTTTTAAAATACTCCTCATTAAACTAGAAATTCAAAATAGAATATTTTTAAAAAAATTAGAAAAAATTGGTTTAAAAATTTAAAAAAATGTTTTAAAATAAGGAATTTACCAAAAACTGCTTTTTAGCGCATTTTTGAAACTTGTTTTAAAAAGGTAGCTTAATAATGCACTTTGTCTGTTCGGCTGTTCGGCTGTTCGGCTGTTCGGCTGTGTTACGAGATAGAAGCAACCAGACATCGTAGAGAGCTCTAGTTTTTTGCATTAGCTCAGTGCCATCGAGTTATTGGCGTATCGATTAGTTTGAAAGCTCAAAACCATCTCTAAATACTATAATTAATGATTTTTTGTTTTCAATACAATAGAGCCAACTTCAAGTGGGATAATTTCAAATATATTTTGACCGTTAGAAAATTTGAATTTCAAAAAACCGTTAAATGACAAACCATTTTAAAATATGAAAATTCACCGCAAAATTGTTAATTATACTATAATTAATGATTTTCAAGTGCATTTACGCGGGAAATTTTCAAATATATTTTGACCGTTAGAAAATTTGAATTTCAAAAAACCGTTAAATGACAAACCATTTTAAAATATGAAAATTCACCGCAAAATTGTTAATTATACTATAATTAATGATTTTCAAGTGCATTTACGCGGGAAATTTTCAAATATATTTTGACCGTTAGAAAATTTGAATGCCAAAAAACCGTTATCGAGCCGTCGAATTTATTTAAGTCACAAAATATTCATGATTGACATATTTAATACGAAGTACTTTGCTAATCAAATACTGATCGCTAACACAAAAATGCGCTGAAGTCCCTCGATCTATAACACGAGGACTTTCTTTAAATTTTTTAACAATTTTTTGAAGGTCCGAATTCTGATATTTGCATTATTCTTAATAAAAAATAACTAAAATTCAAATTTCACTTTTAAAAAATTTAACATTTCAAAAAAGTTTATATTTAAAAAAATATTTTACTCTCATTTTTCACTAACTTTAAAAATTCAATTTTTTACTCGCTGAAGTTTTTATTTTATCAGAACACGATTTTAATTACAATTTTCGCTCAATCAACCACAGAACAACTCAATTGAAAACTCGAAAAAGCTTTCAGTATCTCTTTGTACATGTAAATTTTATGGACGCAGTTTTAATTGCTGGATTTTTTTTATTTTTTTTATCCTTTAAAGTAAAAAATTTAAGCACTGCCTTAAATTCAGTGGTGTAACTAGATGACTTTTTCTAATTTGTATTGTGATTTCAACTTTGTGGGTAGTAAGAGATCATCTGGGCGTCAAAAAAGCTCATGGCAAGATACTGTTGATAAAGATAGTATTGATAGACATTATGGCACTTAAAAATTGGCAAATGAGAAAAACAAATTCAGAAAATAAATTCCAAAAATAGAAAAAATAAAAAGCTCCAAAATTTGTAAATCAAATGCAATCCAGCACCAACCAATTTCATCAAATTCATCTCAATCAGACGAAATACATTACTCGCAATATCCACAACTACAAATAAGTACATATCCCTTACAAAATCTCCACATTCTTCAAATAAATTTGATTTAAACATGGAAAAATCCAAATTCAATTTTCTCAGTCACAAAAAAACTCTTCTTTCCATTTCAAACATTTCTAATCCTCTTAAATCTTCAAATTTCTTATCCATAAAAATGTGTAATACGATGAATTTTTCATGAGCTATTCAAGAATTCTCAATCATCGATTTCATGATTTTCATTTCGAATTAACTTAACATATGAAGGAACGAGAGATGTAATTTTGTGGTTGAGATGTAATACAAATACTTACTTATAAACGTAAGTAATATCAATACATAATAACACATTATGATACAGAAAAAAGGTTATTCGACGTTGAATTATTGAGGTTCATCTCAAAACCCAGCAGCTCACCTCAAAATGCGGCTTTTAATATTTCTATTTCGCAAATTACTTGATGCCCTCGAGGTGAACGCGCTTGCAAAAAAATAAATGTTTAGAATTCCGTTCAGAATTTACAAAAAAAAAACAGTTTTTCAGTTAAACGCCATATGTGAAGCGTCGAGATTTTGCTTCTTGTTCCTTCTCTTTTTAGTGTATTACGCTAATTTATATTATTGTTGTTATTACTTGTTAGGCACATGTTATACTGGTTTTGATCGATGTTAATATACATGCGAACATTTTTTGGTAATCGATGAGCAGCTGCGGACAAGTAGATAAATGGTTTTATTTTATGTTTTTGATACTTTCTAAATTGATGTGTAGTCGGGTGTCGGTAATTTTGTGATGTGGAATGAATTTTGAAAAGGATATTTGGTGCTTTGATTACGAAGCGTTAAGAGTTTAATTCTCTTGATGGGAATTTTTTTAAAAAAAAATTATTGAAATTTGAGGACCCTTAAAATAAATTGATCTCTTTACTCTTTTGTAAAATGATTAGAGTAATGTTTCCAGCTTTACTTTTTGCAGTCATAACAGTCAGAATACGTGGTAATTTTTAAAGCAAACCGTCTGGATCGTACAAACTTAAATTGGAGATCTGTGATTTACTTGATAGATGATATTGGAGAAAATTGAAAAAGCGTTCATTAACATTGATATTCATCTTGGTTGACTTCTATCTTCAAGTTCATTTGGTGCTGTTTCTGTGATTCTAAGGCAAGTTTGTTTGTTTGAAGTTAAAAAGGGGTTCAAAATTTGATTTTTTTTTGTTTTTTGAATTGCTCTAAGTCCTAGTCTTGAATCCATGACTGCTGGATCAGCATTGCAAATTTTAGAAAATAAAGATCTTGACCACTGTACCGCGGAGCCACTTCAGCTCATAGCTATTTTGGTAAAGGCTGTTTCGAGGTAGGGGTTTTTTTAAAATTTGTAACGTTTTTTTGGAATTTTTCTCTCAAAATACTAGCAAATCTCCTACGAGGTATTATTCCATCCACTGGCTAGTTCCCTGCAATCTTGGAACTCTGAACCTTTGGTACATTTTTAAAAAACATGAATAATCAATATTTAATAATATTGCAATATGAATAATATGTCGAAAAATCCGTAACTTCATTCAATATTATAAATCAATAACTTTCGAACTTAATCCTGATCAAGTAAGCGATAAATAAGTTTATACACTCCAAAATTAAATTTCCAATAAACTACTCAAGAGCTACCAACAATATTTCACCAAATATTTACCAGCATACATTACAACGTTAACCACATCCACATTAATTCCTCAAGCATCTCAACTATACGCAGATTCTATCATCATATACTAACACACACATATGGCAGTTTCTCATGATTATGTAAACACGGAGGAAATAAAATAATTTTCTTCTTTTCTGCATGGATAATGCAATTCATTCTGTTCCAAAAAATATTCTGTAAAGGCAAACAAAAAACTTTTTCAATACATATGCCAGCACTCACATAGCATAATGTAGTTGTACAGATTGAAAATAATTTTTCTAATGGAATATTTTTCTCTAGCAAAAAATATAGAATGAAACTTCCTCCATCTCATGACGTATCTAACAGTTTTGCAAACGGAAATTAAATTTCGTGATGAAAATCCTC